>OX419729.1:7680000-8305000 GCA_948477245.1 Thumatha senex | reverse complement strand
GATTTGTCAAGTCCTCTTTCAAATTAGATGCTACGGTCCGGCATACGGCGTTAGCACTTCACGTGACGTTTAAAATCAAAAGCGCAAAAGGGTTACGTAATCCGGACCTTTTTCGGGACGCCTTGTGTTTGTGTGCATGTCTCGTCTTTTGTCACGTATTCTTAATTAATGCCCGCCAGCTGGCGAGTTACCCCACTCGTCACATTTTCATATCGATTGCGAGGGTCTTGTTTAGGCACCACATATTGTATTGCACCGATAAATCTCCATTTTTGGCAGTTTTCATTTTTTTATTGGAAAACGTAACATCGAAAACGAATCTGCTAACGTCCCCCTGTTTGCGAATCGGAAGTAAAGCCTAATAAACCGGCGCTTAACCTCTCGTGACAAAGCCGATACAAAGTGAGTGACATCCCGTCTCTAAAGAGATCTCGCGAAAAAATCCGGCAGCGGCGACGTGTCAAATACACCGCGACGCGATGAGCGAGGGGCTCTTTGTTGCTTATCGAAATATTTTTTAAAGCTTAACTCCTTAGTGAATTGAGAGATTAAGTCCTTTTTGAAGAGGCAACCGGTCCCCGGGGTCGGGCGCGATCATTCCTTCAGATCTCATTTCCGTAGATGCTCTATTTGATTGTTATTTTTGTTACTTTTTCCCATTTTGTCCGGGCGCCGGCGGGATTTGAAGTGACAGTCGACGATTTGCACTCGAGTGCGATAAGTGTTTTCCAACGTTTTTTTATTTATTTCATAAACAGCTTTGTTAACGTTGCTTGTTGTCTTGACTTTTTTATTTGGTATTTAGTAGAACAGTCTCCAATTATAATTATATTTTTACAACGACGCCGGTGACGTCGCGATTTACGAAGTTTGGATTACTTGCTTCACTGCTTGTGAATAAAGAATATAGGTTCTTAAGATTGTGGAAATGAAATAAAATATTTTGTTAACAGAATTCTGGATAACACTTATACGAGCATACCATTATTAGCTAAAATGTGCAATATAAAATTTCATATGTTAAATAAATGAACATAAAGACACATTTTTGTTACGTAATACAATATAGACCAAATTAAGCTAATAAAAAAAGCTTGTGTTATGGGATGTTGCTAGACAGTTGACTATCGTCGACTATCTCAGTTGATACACATAGATATTTAAAAATACATACTATTGAGAGATATATAGACAGAAAACACCCAAACTTCGAAATTAACATTTGCGATTACGCAAATATTCAATAGGAAACGAGATTCGAACCCGAAACCTCAGCCAGCGGCAGTCGTTTACAGTATATTGCCATTACATATTTATATAATTCTAATTTAAACAAGATTCTAGGAACATAGTAGGGTAAATATATTATAATATCAAAAATTAATTGTAAATCACACAATACAGATTATTAAGATAGTCCATTCAAAGCGTTCTGCAGACATATTTAGTTTTCAGATGAGCGGTCTGCGAGCATAAAGCCACAAGAAAATATGCAAATGACTGTAAGGCAGTAGGTAAGCGCTCGTAAGCCATGTAATTATTCACATCGGATTTGCAAATCTCGCCCGAAGCGTTCCGTTTCCGCACTCGCGCATTAAACTGACCCTTAGAGCACATTTAAATCAAAACACATGTGTTCGCAGGACCGGCTTAGCGGACGCTGATTTTCAGATGAGGGCTTCCCCTTTTTGTGGGTCCCTACGTCGATTCCTTGGCGGGCGATGATCGATACCTCGCCCCCGCCGCCGGCCGCGACCCTCCCTCTCACTCTTAATTAGGACTCGGAATCTGCGGCGGACACACACATACATACACACGTGACTACTACCATGTAGACTGTACAATGTTAATCATCTTTCATTATGCACTAAGGAATTATATGGGTACGCCTGAGGAGTGATTATCCGCGTTAAGGCCGCGTCCCCGACCAAGAAATCATACTTTATTATGATCATTCCGCATTCGGCGTGGGTTTACGGGCGGCGGCGGCACCTCGCGGGGCGAACGTCACATTAGAATTTACTGCGCATAATATATCATGAGCTTGTTAGTTGTATGCCATTGTTCACTATCTAAACAAAGTATAATTAGTGATTGCTACCAACTAACTTGTTAGTTACGTACCTACCTATTTATTTAATTTAGCCGAATGTATCGAATTAAAATCAATTCATATAGTTTTAGCTTCCAGTGTATCCTTAACTTCTATGTCAATATTAAACAGGTCTCGGATTGAATAAATTTGACATCCTATGTATAATCTGTGAACTTACATGCAATATTATGCAGGTGCTTGAAAAGATGATCTGTCTGACGATAACGATAACGAACGATCGTTATCGTTGGGATAACTCACACAACGCCATCTGATTCAAAATTAAGCAGAGCTTGTACTATGGTAACCAGATAACTGATATACATACATATTTGTAAATACATAAATATTATAGAAAAATAACACCCAGACACAGAATAAATCATCGTGCTCATCACACAAAGTTTTATCCTGGGTGGGAAGCGAACCCACGACCTCTTGCGTAGCAGTCGGATACACTCCCACCGCGCCACAGAGGCAGTCCATACATAGTATATATGTAGCTATTATCAAAAACACTCCATATGAACAGATTATTAAAACTACGAATACGCCGTTAAATTTTTTAATTTGTATAATATTTTGACAGACTTCCAATCAGACATATTGACCCAACCCTCTTACTCAATATGAGAAGAAATTAAACCTATCATCCAACTTGAAAAAAAATCTTATCGATACAAAATGGTGCAGATCAGCTGATTTTAATTGTTTGTCTTTTTTAACCCCCGACGCAACAAGAGGGGTGTTATAAGTTTGACGTGTCTGTGAGTCTGTCTGTCTATCTGTGGCATCATAGCTCCCGAACGGATGAAGCGATTTCAATTTTGTTTTTTTTTTATGAATGTGGAGACTTGAATGGATGGGTGGGTACCGCTCGCGATGGTTTTGAGTCGGTACTCGGGAAGTATGGGGATAAAAGGGTGAACGACGCTGGCAAGCTAATACTGGCATTTTGTAAGGAAAAGGATTTGTTTGTGGCGAACACGATGTTCAACCACAAACAAATTCATATGTATACGAGGAGATGTAAGTCAAAGAGAAGCATGATAGATCTATTCCTAATGGATAGTCGGCTCCGTAAACAGGTGATGGACACAAGGGTTTATCGAGGCGCTGAGCTGGGATCAGACCACTACCTAGTCATAACTAGGATTAGGGGTCTGTTCGCGGGTTGGCGTCATCGTACCGAGTGTCCTGAACCTGAGCCGACTTATAGCATCAAAAGCTGGAAGCTGCAGGATGCATCCATTAGGGATAAATATAATGAAAGGGTAGCCGAAAAGCTTGGCGACGTCAATGTAAGCAGTGAGAATGTGGAAAGTGTATGGCAGAACCTTAGGGACAGTATGATAAATGCCGCTGTGGAAGTGTGTGGAGAAACGAAAAGAGGCAGTAGTAATAAGCGTGATGCATGTTGGAATGAGGAAGTGAAAGAAGCAGTTCGAATGAAGAAGAAAGCATGGCCAGACTACTTAGCCTCGCGGAATGATTTTAATATGAAAGAGAGATACAAGCTGCAGAAAGTTAACACGAAGGCACTGATAGAAGAAGCTCTTTCACGAGCTTCTTCTATCAGTGCAGAATGAAAGCGGATGAAAGGTTGTCGTCCAATTTCCGGGATAATGCCAAGCTCTTCTGGAAAGAGGTAGGCAAGACCCGGAGTTGTTCGGCAATCTGCAGTATGAATAAAGTGCTTAGTGTTAACAATGACGTCCTAACAGACCAAAGTGACGTCCTGCAGAGATGGAATGAATATTATGGAAAGATGTATGCAAGAAAAGACAGAGATGCCACGTCGGGAAGTGGAGCTCACTTCGATGCTCCGGATCCCGATGTCATTGAAGTCATTAGTGTGAAAGAAATAGAACAAGCGATAAGAAGTATGAAATGTGGTAAGGCTGCGGGAAAAGACAGAGTTACTGCTGAGATGATCAAGTACGGTGGGTCGCGTGTCTGGGACACACTATGTCTGTTATGCAACTTGTGCTGGCGGACGGGTGCGGTCCCAGATGACTGGCGAGTAGCAGTTGTAGTACCTATTTACAAAGGGAAAGGCTCGCGCCTAAACTGCTCCAGCTACAGGGCGATCAGCTTGGTCAGCTTAGCTAGTAAGGTGTATGCAAAGGTTATAACGGCACGAATGCAAGAAAAGTCTGAAAGGTATTTATGGGAGGCTCAATGCGGATTCCAACGTGGAAGAGGTTGCACGGATCAAGTGTTTTCTCTCCGCATGATCGCGGAAATGTTTCTGGCTCTTAGCCAGAAGGTTTTCTGCGCTTTTGTGGATCTAGAGAAAGCATTTGATAACGTTGTGAGAGAAACGCTGTGGGACTTGCTGCCAGGATATGGTGTGGACGGCTCGCTACTGCGGGCAATACAGTCGCTTTATAGGGACTGCGTGCGAGTAGGGGGGAATGTGTCACCTCTTTTTGATGTCTGTACAGGCGTCAAACAGGGATGTGTCATGTCCGCCTGGCTGTTCATAGTGTATCTGGACAGCTGCCTACAGAAGTTGAAAGATTTTAATAAGGGTGTGAATTTGGGTGACTTTACAGTAAACTGTCTGCTGTACGCTGATGATGCGGTGCTCATGGCCTCATCAGAAGCCGACCTTCAGGCATTAGTCACTAATATGAAAGAGGAGTGTGAAAGTAAGGGTCTTCGCTTGAATGCAAGTAAAACTAAGGTTCTAGTATTTGAAAGAGGTGACGTAAGAACTAAATGCGAGATTAGGGTAAACCAGGAACGTCTAGAGCAAGTGAATGAAATTGTGTATTTAGGAAGTATGTTTAGCGCGGATGTGATTCGGATGTAGAACGGCGAGTAGCTGCCGGAAACAAAATTAAGCAGTGCTAGTGCCAACTTTGCTTTACGGTAGTGAAACCTGGTTATGTCAGCAGATGCATGAAAGTAAATTGAATGCTGTGGAGATGCGATCACTTCGAAAATTGTGCGGCGTTACCTTGACAGACCGAATACGTAACGAAGTGATACGCAATATGGCAGGTTTGAATGAAAGTGTCAGCGTTAAGCTGGAAAAGGGCGTGCTCCGTTGGTTTACACGTCCAACGAATGAGTGAGGAACGATTGACGAAGAATATATATTGTTCAAAAGTAGAGGGTAGAAGGAGTCAGGGAAGGCCGAGACTTACATATGAAGACCACGTGAGCAGATTGCTCAAAAACGGAAAGGTCAAAAGTACTCGGATACCCAGACGTGCGTGTATGAAGCGATTGATGAATCTCGAAGAAGCGAAAGAAGTATGCATGGATCGCGAAGCCTGGCGATCTGTCCTCTCTGACTACCCCGTCAGGGATACAGCGTGAAGATAGTTAGTTAGTTAGTTATGAAATGTAACTTATGTGCGAGTGTTGTTAGACATGTTTGATATAAATCAGTTGAGCCGTTTAAAAGTTGTGGGGGATGAATAACCGAATGTCTGCAAAATATACTAGAGTGGGCTCTTAAATGAAAGCGCATCACGTGCACATTACAAAATAATATGTTCAATGAAAATCAGTTGAGCTGTGAAATAGCTTTAGGGGTAAAAGTGGGGGAAATACCCAATGTCTGCAAATATATGGGGGATGGAGAGAAAAATTTTAAAAAGAGGTGTTAAAACTAAACAAAATCTACCAGCTAGCTATGTATTTAAAACTTTTAAAAATGTTAACAGGAGTTTCTACGTTTAACATGATTGATTTGAGATTGTGTTGTGCAGAAGGTTATTGGTAAGAATTGTTTTATGTTCAGAGAAAATAACACTACTATTAGCAATTAATTTAATGCAAATAGGGTTAAACTACAAATATACGATTAAGCTGCTAACTTAAAACCTTTTATGAATAAAATAAGGTTTAATGGTCTACGAACCTCCCGGACTTTTGCTATGTAAAGGGTACTACACACCTTTATGACTTAAGAACGAAAATGACCGACATTGACCATAGTATTTATTTTCTCCGTTTTTTTCACATTTTTTCATGTTTTTATTTCATGTGTGTTAGGTTAGGATAGACTATTTGTAATTAAATTGTTAGGTTTGGAGAGCCCCCCAACGCGACATATTTTTTTAGATTTATTAATACATAGTTAGGTTAGCTTAGGTAAAAATACATAGTTAGGTACTTTAAGATTTATTTCCTTAAATTATTTTTTAATTTGTAAATGGAACTTAGGATTTGGAGTCGGGGTAATTATTAAATTTTAAATTAAATTTATTTTTCACTTGTATATTATCTAGGTTTTCTAGTATTAAATAGTCTGCGAGCATGTTCAAACTATATTAAAATTTATACTCTGTATCCCTGTTTATAACGCGTGAGATTAGTCCCACGTAGTGGACCCACAATATTCGCACACTAAGCGCTTATACCTCGTGATTAATTTTACTGCCAACCTCGCAATAGACAGAGATCTTTGAATATATTACAGTATTATAAGCCCATGGGACTAAGACCGTATCCAGTATATTCTATAACCGTCTTACAAGGTACATCTCCATCTATATATGCATAGCTGTTACCATTCGAATAGATATTGAGTCCAATAGACGTTGTAATAAGGCTCCGGGTACACTTGATAGAATTTAAGTTAATTTAATACTTATTTGGAGAGAAATCTTTAATCCTGCTACGGCAGAGACTCTTAATAAAATTATCGTCACGCTGTATCCATGGTGGGATAGTCAGAGAGGCCATATCGCCAGCCTACTTCTTTGGCTTCCTGCAGATTCATCAATCGTTTACATGCACGTGTTTTTTTTCTTAATTTTGTACTTGGTATACAGACGTATTGGTTTCTAATGTGAAATTACCTACTATATAAAAGTTGTCTACGTCACATAACTCTTAAATTCAACATAAATTTTGTACATGCTATTTTTTAAATTTCGAATATTAAGTACTACCAAATATCTCATCAAACAAAACAATTGCTTTCACTACCCACACGGGTTGTCTGAATAGGTCCATAATCGCTCGGTACACATTACCCCGTTGCCCCAAGAAAGGACTACGAGTAGGTAGAAGGTATTGAGATCGCCCTTTAAGCTTCGGTTATGAGGATAAACCTCCAATAAATCTTTCACTTAGAGAGCCGTTTAATTAACGCATGTAATAAAATTTAATTGATCAAAGCGAATAGTTTGATAATAATTTATGGGATCACTTGAGCTACCTCTGTTTTGGGTTGTTATGACGATAGTGTATAATAGGTACTTGCAATTTAGTTCATCTATTTATAGTTACATCTTTTAAAAGGTCGCGAGGAGCAGGTATTAGGTAGACATGTTATATTTTCAGGTAAACTTTATAGAAGTTATCAGTATATGTATATTTGTTCCAACTCAGTAATAGGCCGACGTTATATAATATTCAATATGACCACATCTCTTCGGAGGAACTAAAGTACATTATGAAATATTAAGATAGTTTAAACGAAACGAGTTCAAGGTCGAATGGAAGGGCTTTATTGCCACATTTCAAAAGTATTTATCATGTTACTAGGTTTCTCAGTACTTTGTTTGTTTTAATTCTTTAAGATTACGATTTTTCAGTACCCACCTGCCTAGTTGCTGAAAACCATATTTTATAAAAGTTTTTAAGTTAGCAGCATAACCTTATATTTCAATTTTTCTTCTATTTTCATTAAATTAGTTTCTAATAGTAGTGTTATTTTCTCAGAACATAAAACAACATAAAACAATCCTTACCTATAACCTTCTGCACAACACAATCTCAAATCAATCACGTTAAACATAAAAACTCCTGTTAGCATTTTGATAAATGAATTTTCTTGCGTCATTTTCTTCACGGGCAATTTATTTATTCCGTTAAGACTATATGACAGTGCAGCCAAATTATTAAGACCTCAGGGTGAGTTCCATGTTAATGAAAGCAACAGAGGTGTGATAGACCATATTAGATTAGTTGGTATGTGCACACGTGTATTCACAAGCCCTTGTACTAATTTAATAGATGAGGTGTTCCCATTAATTACAAAGAACGTCGGTGGCAGCTCGCCACGGGTAAAGAGAACAAATTAATAAGATTATTAACTCCTTCCGACAAGTCATTCTTTTTCACACTTGATCACCCTCGGTGTATGATTAAATTAATAAGAAATGCTATTTTGAAAATTATTTTCTTACGAAAACAAATTGTAAAAAATAATACTTAGTTTTGAGTTTAGTAGTACCTACTACGCCGTAGTACGGGTTTCGTAGCTACTTCTGTAGTACTGATACGAAACTTTTAATTCGACTACAAGGTTTCTACTTTGTAAAGTACATTTTCTCATTAACTAAATGTATGGACGTATGGTATGCGTCTGTCTAGCGCAAAAAAGAGAACAAGCGTGATTAAACATATATATAATTAAGAAAAAAAATTCATTAGGTATTGAAATTCCAACAAAATATGGTTATTATTAAATCGCGCGACAAGATTTTTTGTCATATAAATTGAGCAATGCCCATACATAATAATAATAAATTAATGAGTTTGTATTTGTTTCAATAGTGAAATCGTAGAGTATATTTTTAATTATTTTTTTAATAATTAATTTTATTTTTTAGTGTTAAAAATAATTCATGAATGTAACAAACAGTTGTATGTACAAAATACTTTGTATGTCAATTTTAACTTCATTCTAAATGACCGGAAATAAAAATAAATGATTGAATTAAAGTCATAAACAGAATGGTAGCAAGTCGCCTGTTTGATCTAATAATTTATACATCGATGTGAAAATCAACAAAATTTACACCGTTAAGACGTTTTAAACTGATCTTTACGAATGTTGTAAGGCTATACCTTACGGACTCACTATGAGGTTATTAAAATTCTTTTGATTTAATTTAGACACTTTTTGATGCATGGTCTTATGTACTTGGTAAATGTTCTTGGATCCTGAACATAATCGTATAAAGCATAGATATAGTTTGCTGAGAACAGAGACTTTGGAAAACCAGAGTCAATTACATCCTTCTATAACCTACTATCGTAACCCTTACTGCAAAAACTTCTCCAAGTATTAATCAACTCAAAAAATCGTCATCCAATGCAACAAGCTGTCTCCACCAAGGGCGGCCACATGTGATTGATTGTTAATGAAGTGGTGGGGCGATAGTTATTAATGACTCACGGCTCCGCCCGGGCCGAAAGACTTCTTTATTTACCCACTAACACCTATTAGCGGTAACCGTCTGATACAGACCACGATATATCATCCCGACAGAAACATATCAATCAATTTGCCAAATTATAACGTGAAAATGTTACAGCCCTTTATTCTAATAGTAGGTAATATATTTTACAAAATATATTATCTGAACTTGTTTTAAGATGAAATATTTTCCATTTTTCTAAAATAATTTCTACTTATTTGGGTATAAGGTGCCCGTATAAGATCTCTAGAGCCTAAGCGGTCTTCCCTGCTAGCGGTGTACCTTTTGATTGACGTAAAAGTAACGACACAGCTACCGAGATGGGAAGTCAGATGACAATCGCTCCCAACAATACCGAAAATCAATATCGAAATGACTCCAAGCCACCATATAAACGTGAGAGCTGTGCTTCAAATCCAGGTATGGTTTGGACGCAACTGGGAATACACAAAGATCAACAAGAAGAAAATTCTAAGATATGGTACCTACCACATATTACGAAATATATAATCTGAATTAGTTTTAAGATAAAACCTATTACATTTCCAGAATAATTTTTACCTATTTATAAATTCAGTGGAAAACAGAAATTGGCGATTGCTTTTCTAATCCTCCACATTATGAAGGGTTTGTTTTATTTCAATTAAGCCAAAGACAAAGAGTTGAAACCACGGCAGTCACTCCATCGTCGACGATTTAAACAGATGTCGTGTTAAGGAGGTCCTCTAGAATATTCGTTTGTAATTTAAATTGTAAATTTGTGCGGTGGCAGGTGCAGTTGCTTGACTAAAAATCGCTCTCCTTTTTCAACTTGTGTACAAAGCTATTTTCGTCCTTTTCACACACGTCCCCAAAATCAACGAATAACGAACATCAACAAATAATACTTGAGCGTTACTAATTACTTACGTTGCTCAGACGAAGAAAGGTAATATTTGCACTCTATTGGATGAGTAAATCACAAAGTTAATGGTGTTAATTTAAAAAGCGGCCGTTGACTGGGATTCTTCTTTAGTATCTAAAATTTCTTAAGTTGTGATTTATTATTGTCACAAACCTAAATTTTATCTCTGTCTGTCCATCTTTAGATATTTTTCAAGGTTTAAACAAAGTCGTAAATAGGAGTCAATCACACTCTGAAGGATCCGTTCTGTAACTAAACAGGGGGTGAGTCGGTTCATTATGAATGAGTAGTCCGCAGCAAGTAGGTAGCAGTCTAAATTAAAGTTTTACTCACCGTGTACACTGTAGCAACTACTTCGGCAGGCCGATCACGGATCTGTGGCGGCTTAATGAATGAAGAAATTCCGGAGAGTCCCTATATGTGCCCCTTGGCTCTACCACCCTCGCATGGATTGCAAAGTTTTGCTAAGACCACAGTTTTAGATTTATCATTAAAACATCAGTTTTACACATAAACAGACAGCATTAAAGGTCAAATTCTGAAATAACTGATTGCATTGCTAGGGTAAAATATAAGTATTAAATTTAGGGATTTAAATGCAAGATTAATTAGCATGTGTAATATTTTGGCTATACTGCTATTCAGTAAGTTAGAATTTAGCCTTTTAAGCTCACCAAGATCACCTTGAAACCTGCTTGTAAAATGTAACATTCTCACCTTTCTATAGCAAAGTAATTATCTTCTTAATTTAACGAGCGTACCCACCACCATGCCCACCCCTGCCAGCATTAAATCGATAATAATTAATTATTTTTGACATAATCACAGCCAAAATCCATTCTCTTTTTGCTAATTCACGTCCCTACAATAAAACGGGACGACGCTTTTAAGGTTCGCCCTAGTGAAATTGATAAAAAATAAATAAAACTGAGCGCAACTTTTCGCCTACCCAAACAAAATTGGGCGTTAGCTTACGACACTGGGTTTGTGATTAATAATCTTTTACTTATCTCGATAGATCTTGACTGTAAAAATAAATATTCATTTTATCAATAGCCATGGATAATGTCAGTGGACGACAATATCAAGCGTACGTATCCGAAACCCTTCATTGGTGACGAGGGATCATTGTGAGATAGATACACAGGTACAATCGGTGGAACGTCGTGTCAATATTGGACACATCGTAGGTGTAATAGACACAAGACTCAAATGTGGGTGTTTGTATACAAATCGCTAATAGATGATGGACCTTCGACTTGTTTCATTTGACGCATTTGTTGCAAATTCTATAGACCGATGTAACTGTCAACTAACGTAACACATTTGGCTTGTTGTCTGTTACAATTCAAACGAAATGAGTGAATAATTCAAAGTTAAGCAATGATAAATACCCTTTCTAAGCTAGAATCCTGACTAAAGATATATATTGCCGAGAAAAAATATGAGTGGAATACTTAATTAATCGAATATCGCGTACATACATAATTGAGATCAAACAATATTAAGAACCGAACCGAGTTTTGTATCCGCTACTTAAAAAATACATAGTGAAAACATTAGCTCCGCCCGAGGCGGGGTTGGGCCGTGATTAAACCCAGCGAGGTATGCATAACGAGCCTGGTATGTTTGAACGCTTGCAAATACTTTCCAAGTTGGCCCGGACAGCGGTTGAGGTGGGCCCGCTACACCTGTGCTTGTTTATCGCCACTAAGACTGCTAGTAGGTAAGTATACACTCTCCCACAACCACTGATATACTGTTTATTTAGGCCTGAACCCAGTTTGACCTACTTACTATACATTAATAATACGAGTATATAATAACAGTTCAATATTAAAATAGCAAGCTTGCAATTCGAAGGTTATTCAGTGAAACATATAAGTACACTATTGATCTAAACTCACTCTTGCCTCATGTGCCTATTGAGCTCAGCAGCAGAAAAAGATAAATTGGACATAAAATCTACTACTTTGTTATTGAAAAGGAAATATGTTAACATATCCACTTATAAGTTTGCAAATACATTTTATACACAATTTTCAACTCAAATTAAATAATATTTTAAAGGTTTTAGTACCATGATTGGACGTACACATGCTAATGCAAGAAGTTTTTAATTAAAACCGTCCGCCGTTAAGAGGCTGCGTAATGGCTGATCCTCAGGAGGGTTCCGATATTGGGTGTGTACTGGTAAAGTCAAAATGCAAACATATTTAGGTCCGGCAAGCGTAGTGCGCACCGGCTAATCACTGGTCGGGGTATAAAGGAACCGTGTACACAAACCCTTGCTATAATAGAATATTATTTGTTTCAGATGCACGTGACTGCAACGATGAAGACACAAACAAGGTAAATAACAACATTACCGCTGTGAAAACTGTTAAATTTAAAAGCATGAAGTGGGAGTACTCTCCCCACAAGCGCAATTCAAACTTTGGCGACGAGTTTATGGCCTTTGTGACCGCCAAGAGAAAAGTGCAAGCTTGTTTACTCATATATCAGCGAGATGGGTCGACGTTTCTTTCCGATAAGACCAGCTCCCCCGCTGCCAATAAAGTGATTAAGTCACAAATCGTAGCGGGACGCTCTTTAGCGGCCCTGGGCTGTGATATACTGACATATCGAATTTGTAGAATCTTCTTTTAATATTTTATTTTATCAGTTATTTGCTGATTTCCTTAGTAAAACTTGTAGAGTATCGACAATATGGTGCACTTGAAAATTGACAACGTTTAGTGGCCTGTGGTCGCGTTTGCTAATCTCAATCTAGTACATAAACTGATAAGTACGAATGAATGTATTTCGTGTCAATGTATGTAGTGCTAATAGTAGGACCAACGAAGATTTATATTTATGTACTTTGTGTTAAGATAAAATAATTTATTTGATATTTGCAAGAAGAAAATACCGTCCTTTGACGTAATGTAATGACTGTTGAAATGTCCTTTAGTACAATATATTTCATAGAAACATTTTGACGTGCTAAAAAGAAAGAATAAATTGTATGAACAGAAACAATTAGTAAATTCCGAAAAACACGGTTTTGCTGATTCAAAAGCTTTTACTTTTACTATTACAATGGGTCCCCCATCGAACAGCTCTATTACAAATAAATTGCCCTTCGAAAACGATCCGCGTGTTATAAATTTCATACGTGCTGAGAAATGACATACGGTATTATTTATTACGAACAGTTTTTTTGGGGAAAATACAAAGAAGACGTTGTGACGTAATTGAGCTACGTATTATTGTAGCACGCTACAATTCTACGGTAATTTTCGACGACAAAAGAAAAATGTTATCATTTTTACATTTATAAAGGAATAACTGAAATCTACTAGTCGATGTTTAACCGATTCGAAATAGAGTTTTTATTTTATTTTTATGTATGTTCAGCGCTATCCCTGTTCTTTATTTACCGATTTAATAGTTTTGTGATTGCTGGGATATTCATTCCTACACAAGTATAATTTTGCATTACAAACTTTGCCTGTCTTCCTTGCCAAGGAGATTCTTCATTAGGAACATAAATAAATAATAATAAACAAATTAATATTGTGGGACATTTTTTTACACAGAGCCATCTTGTAAGCTAATGTACTTGGCACTAAACTCGACAGATCCCACATCCGTCCGCATAGGCGGTGATTTGGTCGAGCGCACGGACCAGGTTAAATACCTGGGATCTGTTTTTCACACGTCCAGTGACATCGATTGCGGTGTCAAGTCACGCAATGCTGCCGCGTGAGCCAAATGGCGGGAGATGACCGGTGTCATTTGTGATCCTAAAATGCCGATCCCGTTGAAGGGACAGGTCTACAAAACCATTATTAGACCTGTCCTTTTACATGGCAGTGAGACGTGGCCAATATTGGAGCGACACAAGCAGGAGCTGCGTGTCACGGAAATGAAGATGCTGCGGTGGATGTGTGGAGTCACGCGGATGGACCGCGTGAGGAACTCTCGCATCCGCGGCAGCCTTCACGTCCGTGACATTGCAGACAAGTTGCAAGAGTGTCGCCTTCGTTGGTATGGTCACGTCTTGCGGCAACCGCCGGGCTACGTAGGTAACAAATGTCTGGCCATGTCAGCCCCGCCGGGTCCCGGTAAGAGGGGATGACCCAAGAAGTGCTGGCTTGACGTCGTAAGGGATGACATGCGTGCCAATGGTCTCACTACAGGGGATGCCGACGACCGTGCGAAGTGGAGGAGAAAATGTAGGAAAGCGGACCCCGGGCGTCGCGAGACGCAACTGGGACAGACGCTCGGATGATGATGATGATCTTGTAAGCTAATATACCTTTTTAGAGGTCAATGGTAAGTACTAACTCAATTTACACAATACCCATCTCCACTGATGTATAAGTACATCAGTGGAGATGGGTATTGTGAACTAAAAAATAGAGACTACTGCTACTTTCTTCTGTCATTGAAGTAAGAACCAAAATATCTTAGATCCTTTTATTAATCAAGGTTCAATGGTGTTTACAGGCTAACTCCTAAAACATGGCCTGTTAAAGTTGTATAATATGCATAATTCCTTTTATTCTACTCCTCTCCTGTACTGTTCAATCCTTTTTCCCGGAAATATAACAAGTAATCGCATCAATTCTGGATGTCTGAAGAACCTCTCGGTATTCATTGGGCAGTATTAAAACATCACTAAAAGAAAGTAAAAGGTATTTCGACCCTCGAACCAACCATCATCCTCTAACTAACGACAAAAGCCTACAATCTTAAGAAGAGAAACATTGTTGTTTTAATGTGGAGTTGCGATCACTTCGAAAATTGTATGGCATAGCCTTGGCCGACCGAACACGTAACGAAGTGATACGCAATATCGCAGGTTTGACTTACATATGAAGACCACGTGAGCAGATTGCTCAAAAACGGAAAGGTCAAAAGTACTCGGATACCCAGACGTGCGTGTATGAAGCGATTGATGAATCTCGAAGAAGCGAAAGAAGTATGCATGGATCGCGAAGCCTGGCGATCTGTCCTCTCTGACTACCCCGTCAGGGATACAGCGTGAAGATAGTTAGTTAGTTAGTTTTTTTTTAGACTAAAAGTGTCAGCGTTAAGCTGCCGGCTAAAAGGGCGTGCTCCGTTGGTTTGGACACGTCCAAAGAATGAGTGAGGAACGATCGACGAAGAATATGTATTGTGCGAAAGTAGAGGGCAGAAGAAGTCAGGGGGGCCGAGACATGCATAATGAAGACCATTTGAACAGATTGCTCAAAAATGGAAAAGTCAAATGTACTCGGATACCCAGACGTCCACGTATAAAGCGATTAATGAATCTGCCTGGCGATCTGTCCTCTCTGACTACCCCGGCAGGGCCACATTTATTTTTTTAAGTATAGTGATAGTATCGAAACATTTTAAATTATTGAGAAAGGTTTAAGTGATATCGCCATTGAAGCACTAAATCATACGTATCCATTTCAATTAATAGTACATTATTGCCAAGGCCGGGAAATAGGCAATTGCAGGTCGAGTATGAGTTCGAAGACCGAGCCGTAGGCGAGGACTTCACTAATACGAGACTGCCAATTGACATTCCGACCGAGGCATTTATAGTGCTTTTCTTAAAAGAATGCATGGAAATAAAACATACTTTTAAAATTATATATATATATATATCCATCACGCCTTATCCCCGAAGGGGTGGCAGAGGCATATTATATGCCCACTTTTCACCGTGTGGATTTCTGTCCCACGTAATAGGTGGTGAGCCCATTGCCGTGTTTAAATAGACAGACGCAGGTT
The DNA here is from genome assembly GCA_948477245.1 of Thumatha senex. NCBI lineage: Eukaryota > Metazoa > Arthropoda > Insecta > Lepidoptera > Erebidae > Thumatha > Thumatha senex. The sequence continues at coordinate 8,289,057 of OX419729.1, read as the reverse complement.
GTGGCTACCTGCTGTTGAAATTTATTAAGCCGCCTATAAGGCCTTCAACCAGGCTTAACGACTGCCATTTTACTGGCAACCGGGACCTACGGCTTAACGTGTCTTCCGAAGCACGGAAACGCTCGCAAATGTAAATGCCACAAAGTGGTCACCCATCCGACGACCAGCCATAGTGAAAGTTGCGTACCTCAGTGATCGTTTACCGAACACTGAGACCGCGGGGCCACGAGCGCTTCGAACTCATACTCGACCTGCAATTGCCTATTTAAAATTATATTCATTTCATTAATATTAAAAGCTACATTAGCCATATTGGGCAATTACCTACTTAAAGAAAATACAGTTAAAATTCAGTTGATTATACGCAAGATATATCAGCAATACGGATAATCTAAAATAAAAAATAATGCTACTGCCGCACTGAGCTCTAGAACAAATTTATGTGTGTGCCTAAATATTTGTTTCGCAGTTTAGGTGTTAATATATGTATCTAATTAGAAATATTTAAGTTTCTTTATCAGTTTTCTAGATCTCATAGCACTAGCTCATAGCATACTTTTCACTAGATTTTGCTATATGAAAAAGTGTCCCAGAATCATCACTCATTTATAAATTATTTATAGCACGTTGACACAACTTTTATGTCCCAGAATCCACCACTCCCACGCATAAAACCAGATAAATGCATCTTATTTAGAAAATGATATACATTCAGTAAGCGTCCGCTGAAGGAGAATGATAAAAGAGTATCCAATATAGCCCCAGCGCGCCGTTACATACAACATTGCTGGAGCGTTGTGAAGTTCCAAATTCAAAAAACACTCCAGCAATGAATCTCATTTTCTCTGTCCGTTAATGTATTCTTCGCGTATTCTTTTTTCGAAATAATGACCGTATTTCCATGCACGTTTGAGAAAAAATAATTAAATTAATTTTATGATCTTAATTGAATGATAATATCTAGCTATTAAAATAAATTTTAAACAAACACTCTATGATCTTATGGTGGATAGGATCTCATACTTAGAGAAAAGTATGAAATACAACCTTCAGCTGAAAATTAATTTAAATTAGACACCAGTAAAATTACAGGCTGAAAGCTATATTTATGCGCTTAAAAAGCATAACAGATGTTACTGATCTTAATTGACTTATCTCTCATAAAATACCGGTTTATATTTTACATGACACGTTTTGGCTAGTGTATTAATGATATGTGAAATATAAAGCTTGCTATTAGCAAGTCAATCAATAACTAAATTATCTGTATTGCGGTATCATTAACGTGTCAGGAAGCCCTCACCCCGTCCGAGCTCGTGTTTACAAGTTTTCAACACGACATTAGGCCGGCGCCATTAGCTCTACAAATGACACTAAAATGAAATCTATTCATTTCCTTTGAGCCGAGTCAATCGGCGGTTGATATTGTATGATTTCACGCGATCCGAGCATTATCCTGTATCCTCAGCGATGACTCTCACCGGTAGGCATGTGATTTGTAACATGAAAACCATAAAACCGCGTTTATTTTTCACTTGTAGAATCCTACCTGAATCTTCATAAACAGATAGAGGTTTTCTAGGAACTTTCTGTATAGACTATAATGTGACTTTAGACTTTCGAGTTCATCATCATCACTTTCTGAAAAGTGAAATCATGGATTCATCTTTCACGCAAAATGACGTAGAGGTGGCCCAGACTAATATTTACCTAAGCCACGAGAACAGTGCATCATTCGCATTATTCGCAATGGCCGTCCATACACAAGTAACCCAATCAAATACTGCAGCTACATTCGGAAAATGGTTTTTCAATATACTTCATCATAAAAAGGTGCAGTGTAACATGATAACCCTTATGATTCGTGAGTAACCCTTCCCACGGCTCAATGGAATCAGTTTAATCAATGTCGTTATGGCGCGATACGGGTGGTCTATATCGAGGCCTACAGTTAATTTGTTGCGATGTTTATCGAAACAGCCTAACCCATTTGTTTGACACAACCACGAGAATTGGAGGGTTAATTTTGACGTCTGTCAATTTGTCGCAACATGACATTTTAAATTCAAACTTGTAATTTAGTTATGTTTTTATACTAATTAATAATTATATAAATTTTATTATTATACAAATCCATGGTCATATAAACAAAAATATTTTGTTTTTTATATTGACACGACAAAATGGAAATATATATGCTTGATGGCACCGAAATATGCTTTTTCACATTTCTCTTTAAGGGCACAGAATTGTAAGAGAAGGAATGCACGTGCGCCGGCAAAGAGTTTGTTCTGTTCTGGGCACGATTGTGTCCCCAGTATAGGGATGAGATCTCTGCCCCGTCCGTGTTGTTCGGGAATAAAAAGGAGAGTGTGGGACCCATTGAAGAATTCCTCAGAACACTAACCGTATCTACTAGATAGAGCAAAATGCAGCTAAGCTGGCGACCGTTCTGCGTATTCCAGTCTAAGGGTGTAAGAACTCATGCAGATTGTTGGAACTCCACTGACAGATGCAGTCTTCACTACGATCTATTTCCACCTATCATATTTAGTTGACGAGTCGCCCAACCCTGGTGTGTCGGTGGGCGCCCCACTGGGTAACTCCGATCACTGTATGATACACGCTAAAATGCAGGTGCCACCACCTGCACGTGCAGTAGAGGTTACACGTCGACTATGGCATTACTCGTCGGCAGACTGGGATGGGTTTCGCAACTATTTTGCGTCCGTCCCATGGAGCCAGCGCTGCTTTGCAGATAAGGCTCCTTCGGACAGCGCTTCTGCCATTGTTGGCGGGATCAGTTTAGGTATGGAATACCACATTCTTACACTGATGTCGCCAACATCCGCAAAGCTCGCCCCTGGTTTGGACGTGAGTACGTTGAGGCTGTTCAACAGAAACAGTCGGCGTATCGCACCTGGATCAGGGCGCCGGCTGTGTGCAGTCCGAACTTGCGCCGCTTCAAAGTGGCGTACAATAAAGCCACCAGGGCCAGCAAAAGCGCCTTCAAATGCGGGTAGCCGTGGATACTGGCAACTGGTCAAAGCCGTGCAGGCCAACTTGTGCCAACCGTCGCTGCCACCGCTGCGTTACCCAGATGGGTCAATGGCTCACAAAGCCCAAGAGAAAGCGGATTTACTGGCCAACCTCTTTGCGGCTAAGTCCCGGGACTGTGGCATACAGCCCCCTACCATCACCAACTGTGGTAACACTATGCCTGACATAGTTGTCAGGCAATGTGGTGTTCGGGCAGTGCTACGGTCACTCGACACGCGGAAAACTAGTGGCCCTGACGGCATTCCAGCGGTGGTACTGAAAAAATGTGCAGCTGAACTGTCTCCAGCGCTAACGCGCCTGTACCGTCTGTCGTACTTATCGGGAAACGTGCCGGAGGCTTGAAAGGAACTTGAAGGGAACGTGCAACCCATCCCAAGAAAGGGGATCGGTCTGATCCGACCGATATCACCCCATAGCCATCACCTCAGTTACATGCAAGATGTTTGAGCTTATTATCAATAAGCAGCTCATGCGTTACCTAGAGGATCACTCGATAATCAATGATCGGCAATATGGCTTCAGGCTGAAACGATCTACGGGTGATCTTTTAGCGTACGTAACACATGTTTTGGGTGAGGCTATGGAAGCGCACGGCGAGTCCTTGGCTATTAGCCTGGATATTGCCAAAGCGTTCGATAGAGTTTGGCATGCATACGGTCTACCGCCTCAATTGTCCAGCTAATTGGCCAGTTTCCTGCAGGTCGACGTATACGGGTCCTCTGTGATGGACCCGCTTCGTGCTTTTTGCACGTTATTAGAGTACCACAAGGGTCTGTGTTGTCGCCAACTCTTTTTCTTCTGCATATCAATGATATGCTGGCCCTCGGGAACATTCATTGTTATGCAGATGATAGCACTTTGCATGCGAGTTATTCTGCCCGTCCAGCGGCGAGGCGTACCGACATCAAAGGAGAGATACGACAACTTGTGGCTGAATTCGACTGGGACCTTAACCGCATATCTCAATTGGGTTCTGAAAACCTGGTCGATTTCAATGCTCGCAAAACCTGTTTTTAGAACCTGTATTTTAAACGCACATGCCTGTGCATGTGCATTTACCACTAAAAATCCCCCTTCCTTCCTCTACCCTCTCTTCAGAACGCTTCAATACCAATGAAGGACAATCTAGATATACTCGGCATAGACGTCCGTCGAGAGCTCAATCATAAAACGTATATTGAGAGTTACATTGGGCTGGCCTCGCGGAAGCTAGGAAGATTAAATAAGGTGAGGCGGTTTATCATGCCGCGCCAGAGATGTCTTCTGTACAAGACGCAGATTCGTCCATGCGTTGAATACTGCTGATGGGATGATTACGCGAGGTACTTGTTAAACGCACTAGATGCTATGCAGAGAGGCTATTCGTATTATAGATTGTCCTGAGGTAACAAGAACCCTTGAACCGCTGGCGCAGCGTAGATTGGTAGCTTCACTGGCTGCGTTTTACCATATATACCACGACGAGTGTTCTGAAGAGCTTTTCAACCTTATCCCACCTATCCTTTTCGGTCCCTAACAACGCGTGCCGGGCAGAGGTGCCACTCGCATACAGTGGAAAGAACTTTCGCCAGAACTGAGCGGTTTAAAAGATCGTTTTTCTTTCGGAGCGTGAAGAGGCACATCATTGGTCCGCCAACTTGAGAGCCACTGTTATTAGTCCTGTTTTGGATTGCGACAGTGACTTTCAATTCGCTAGATGTCGCTATGGCTTTCCATCAGGCAGGCGCTAGGCGGCGTCAATTTGGCGAGCTCAAAAAAAATAAAAATAAAACCTCATTTTTTTTAATACCACTTAGGTGGCAGACAAGCATTCCTGATGGAAAGTGGTCACCGTAGCCTATGGACGTTTGCAACTCAAAGCCTCAATATAAGCCCCCTTTGTCGCCAGGTGAATTAAAATGTCCCATGTAATGTTCTATCATCTGCAAAACGAAATCTGTTACCCAGAGATAACGTATCATTGATAATGCAGTATAAAGAGAGTGACGGAATAGCCAGATACCTGACCGTCAAATAGAACCCGAAAACGGTCCAAATTAAGAGAATTTGGGCATGCGAGTCATGTGCATAGTTGAGGAGACAGTCCATATGCTGGATGCTTGGAAAGGAGTGAATCTCAATCAGTCAAGTTATTTAATGCAAACGGTTAGGTAGCTGAAAAACGATCCACAGCTTAATTATACATAACAATTTCGGGTAACCTTGATTTTTAGTAAATCTTTGTAATTTTTTATTTGAATTTACTGTCATAAAATAGTTGTACTGTGAGTCAGCTTAAAGTAAAGTTAATAACAATAAAAAAATCTGAAATCTGACCTCTGGTGGCCCACTCCTGTCATTATATAGTCATTATTCATTATCACAATGCCCACATCGGAGGTCCTTTAATTTAAAAGCATATGACCTTGGCAGAGGGGCAAGATTGATAATGCTTCAAGTCGCTCGTTAACGTTCCTTTGTAGAAGCCCATCGATTATCAATTTAAGGATTATATTGCCCAGGAGACAAATTGCGGGTAACACCACACGAAACGGACGATGACTAGACGTCTTCATAAATTATATGATCCAGATTTCCATCATATTAAATTATAGGGTTTTAATATTTAATTTTATCAAATTCTGCAGTGATAGATCAATAGGAAACACATACGTTATACTCAGTTATACAATATATTCAAACGAAGTCGAAATATTTTTTTAAATATATATTTTCATATTTCGATATCATTTTAGAAAAGCAATTTACACAATAAATAAAAGTGACAGTAGTAAAATTTGGTATAAGCCGAATCTTTCAACGTTATAACCCACCATCAGAAAAAAAAGTGGCTTACTTACAATGTTTTGTAAGTATGTTAGTTAAAAAAATAATCCATACAGGCTGGAATAAATATATTCAGAGAAATCGTAATAGGAAGTACATCACTAGCAACTGCACTTACATACCAATCATACCATAAGCATAGGAAATCGTCTTTTTAAAATTATGCAAGTACTCTACTTATGCACAAAACCATTACTTAAATCAATACTTACCTTAACAAGGAAATGGGATAAATCGAATGAAATGACTAAAATTGTCAACTAAATGACACGTCTACATGTATAATTTACTTCTGGACAATATGATAAACCAATTCAGTCGCCCAAAGTATGGTATTATCAGAAAAATTGGCTTTATTATAAAACTATTCGCCCACGATAACTATCTTGATCAAATAAAAAATTAACATGCCGCGGGGGTAGTCGCACGTTACGAGGACAAATTGGTACAATCGCTCAACTGAACCCCACCGTAAAATCATACGTGTCACATCACTAGTTATGTACTCGTAGTTCGTTCGTATTCAATACCTCCACGCGTTTCTAAGAGTTCGACTAAAAAAAAAATTCTATAGGAAGAATCTCAAATTGAATCGTTTCAATAAAATTATACAAAATTATGAAAATAAAAATGAATTGGCCACTGGCGAATTCCCTTTTGTGTGGATGGTGTAATTTTATTTTACGCCTTATGACTGAGTATCCTTAAGCTAACACTTAAGAATTTGGATTTGTGCAGCTAACGCTTTAACTTGGTAACCGCATTCGGCGCATTGGATGTACGTGTCGCCACCGTGCTTCGAATTTAAATGTTCTCTTTTTGAATTTCAATAGAATTATAAAATCAATTAGGCGATACAATGTCGACATTGCCTCAATGGATTTTAATTTTCACCCACAATTACTGCATCAGTGTATAGTTACTCAATAAAGTAAATCTATATTTCCAACTACATTTCGATAATTTTAAATTTGTAAAGCTAAACGGGCTATTGAAGAATTTAAACCATCATGGTCATTCACATAAGTAACATATTGATTTTCGGGATATTTACCATGTACACGTTTCAAGCGCGATAGGCTATCCCGAAATTTACACGTGATGTAAACCGTTTATTTAGTAATAAATATAAATAATAATTTTTAAGCTATTGCATAGTTTTTATCGCGGGCTTTGAGTGGGCTTTAATCAAGAAATTCCGTAAGGAAAAAGCCTATGACGAAGGTGACGAGGGAGACGAGGTCACACGAAGTTCACCGAACACGGCCGAGCGTTGGCTTAACGTGTATGTACATATATTATATGGTACGATTGTACGAAGCTCGCACGGAGCGAAACGTGATGATAGTGAGTGTGAGGGTGAGGATGAGGGTGACTGTGAAACGAGGGTGGGGTGAGGGTGAGAGTGAGGGTGAGGGTGTTTTTTTTTTGGGTTTTCCTTTTTTTTTAGTGTAACTTGAATTAATATCAAAGAAAAACAAAGATATGCTATGCAATAGCTTTACCGCGGCAGTCTCCTAGTGCCACACGTCTTTTTTTATGTTTGTCAGTTTGGTACCCTGCTACGGGACCAGAAAGACGTCATGGTGGGATTCCCAGCCCTAGAGAGGGGTGATACTACTCACTAAATCATCACGGTATTTCGCCTCGTCTCAATTAGGCCGCAGTATCAACCAATCAGTCAAGCAATCCACTGTGACCCAGCAAAAGGAAGCCTTGGGATGAGGCCGTATTAATGGCCCCATTCAAGCTCCACAAGGAACGGCGGCGTCCCACTGAAATGTGTCCCTCTCTCAAGCGCTGCGAGGCACCCGCAGAACACAACGGGTACAAATAATGTTTTTCTCTACCTTACCATAGAAACTTGGTACCTATCCTCTAAAAACAGGCATGGTCCTTCCTGTTACAAGGGAAGTATAAAGAGACATTAGTACCGTCAACTTGCGGGCCACTGTCACAACACTATTCTCGTCTGACAAAATGGCTCTCAAACTTTCCATCAGGCGGCTGGCCTCATTTTGACAAGCTAAATATAAAATTAAAATAGAACTTTATTTTAACAAAATTATTCATCGTCGAGATTTTATAAAACTCAACGTAGCGCCGCTTGAGCAGTCAAAAACAATACTTATTCAAATGAAACAAAAAGCAATTAACGTTGGAGATATCCCTCCATCCTCTGAGGATACAGCGGAAGAGAGATTATTGAAAAAATAATTAATAAATATTTATGGCGAGCCACCTGAGGAACGACACTGGGAGAGGTTCAATTTTTATCTAGTACTCGAGTACGCATCTGCAGCGTTACAGGGAAAAGCGGTTTATTACAAATGCAAAATTTTCCATTCATATTCAAAATTTTATATCCCAATGTGGCCGGGAGAAAGCTAATTTATTCCGAGGGAGCGGCTAAGGAGTCGTCCCAGCACCTCGCGTCTTGTGGGGGATTAAGGAAGGGTTGAGCGCTGCGAAATTGACAGGTGCCTGTCAAAAATTACAATTAATAATTAAGACAATTACGATCGCGGCTGCCATGCTGTAAAAGACTTTCAAATGACGTTGCAAATGCATTTTATATTGATTAGTCATTTCGTAATTTTTTTTTATTACGCTATTAGCTGATGTCTTGTTAATTGTGTCTATTTACGTAATACAATTATTAAATCCTATAATGTTCAAATATAAATAAATCCGAATTCAAGTATGTGGGAGTAGGCTACATCACTAGTGTCCCTCCTCGTCCACATAATAGACAATAAACATCGGGGTGCGCATCGATCACTCGTTTTACAACCTCTGCGATGGTTAATGGCGGTAATCCACCACTAAGAGCGGTTTACTACATTGTTATTGTTGTCTAAATCCACTAGTATTTGCCTATTGTACTGGATACAGTAAACTTAAACGAAATTAAAAGAAACTTGTATAGGTTACTCACTCTTTACTCTCACTCATTCATAGAATAAAGTTGTGTGCAAAGATTTTTATAATTAAGAAGAAACATGCAGAGGAAACCACAGTATTATTTTTTACAATAGCGATTGATCCTATGATCGCTATTGTAAAACCAGGATTGTATTTAATGTGTATTATACATAGAGAAACGTCTTTATCCCCGATGGGGTATGTAGAGACATATTATAAAGCCCCTATTTCACCATTAGTGTTTTGTTCCACGCATCAGTTGGTTAGCCTTGTTGAATTGGACAGGCGCAGATTGTTACTACTAGCTGTTGAAAATTTCCAAGCCGCTTATTAGGTTCAACGACTGTCGTGTTACTGGCAACCGGGACAAACGCATTAATGTGCTTTCTAATGCCTTGACACACTTGGATAAGGAAGTGCCAAATATCAGTCACCCATCTCAGGGGTTGGAATTTTGCTGTCCTCGCGATTGGCCTCCGGTATGTATGAGTACAAACTGGTAGGTCCTAGAATCCTCTGGATCCGTGTAAAACTTGGTTTGACGAAGATTTTCCTGGTAGCTGCTTACGCGCCAGTATCTTCGTCGAACGCGAGTGAGCTAGAGGACTTCTGGGAGAGTATGAGAGAAGCTCTAAATGTGATAGAAGGAAATGAAAGACTTATAGTATGTGGAGACTTGAATGGATGGGTGGGTACCGCTCGCAATGGTTTTGAGTCGGTACTCGGGAAGTATGGGGATAAAAGGGTGAACGACGCTGGCAAGCTAATACTGGCATTTTGTAAGGAGAAGGATTTGTTTGTGGCGAACACAATGTTCAACCACAAACAAATTCATATGTATACGAGGAGATGTAAGTCAAAGAGAAGCATGATAGATCTATTCCTAATGGATAGTCGGCTCCGTAAACAGGTGATGGACACGAGGGTTTATCGAGGCGCTGAGCTGGGATCAGACCACTACCTAGTCATAACTAGGATTAGGGGTCTGTTCGCGGGTTGGCGTCATCGTACCGAGTGTCCTGAACCTGGGCCGACTTATAGCATCAAAAGCTGGAAGCTGCAGGATGCATCCATTAGGGATAAATATAATGAAAGGGTAGCCGAAAAGCTTGGCGACGTCAATGTAAGCAGTGAGAATGTGGAAAGTGTATGGCAGAACCTTAGGGACAGTTTGATAAATGCCGCTGTGGAAGTGTGTGGAGAAACGAAAAGAGGCAGTAGTAATAAGCGTGATGCATGGTGGAATGAGGAAGTGAAAGAAGCAGTTCGAATGAAGAAGAAAGCATGGCTAGACTACTTAGCCTCGCGGAATGATTTTAATATGAAAGAGAGATACAAGCTGCAGAAAGTTAACACGAAGGCACTGATAGAAGAAGCTCGTGAAAGGTGCAGAATGAAAGCGGATGAAAGGTTGTCGTCCAATTTCCGGGATAATGCCAAGCTCTTCTGGAAAGAGGTAGGCAAGACCCGGAGTTGTTCGGCAATCTGCAGTATGAATAAAGTGCTTAGTGTTAACAATGACGTCCTAACAGACCAAAGTGACGTCCTGCAGAGATGGAGTGAATATTATGGAAAGATGTATGCAAGAAAAGACAGAGATGCCACATCGGGAAGTGGGGCTCACTTCGATGCTCCGGATCCCGATGTCATTGAAGTCATTAGTATGAAAGAAATAGAACAAGCGATAAGAAGTATGAAATGTGGTAAGGCTGCGGGAAAAGACAGAGTTACTGCTGAGATGATCAAGTACGGTGGGTCGCGTGTCTGGGACACTCTTTGTTTGCTATGCAACTTGTGCTGGCGGACGGGTGAGGTCCCAGATGACTGGCGAGTAGCAGTTGTAGTACCTATTTACAAAGGGAAAGGCTCGCGCCTAAACTGCTCCAGCTACAGGGCGATCAGCTTGGTCAGCTTAGCTAGTAAGGTGTATGCAAAGGTTATAACGGCACGAATGCAAGAAAAGTCTGAAAGGTATTTATGGGAGGCTCAATGCGGATTCCGACGTGGAAGAGGTTGCATGGATCAAGTGTTTTCTCTCCGCATGATCGCGGAAAAGTTTCTGGCTCTTAGCCAGAAGGTTTTCTGCGCTTTTGTGGATCTAGAGAAAGCATTTGATAACGTTGTGAGAGAAACGCTGTGGGACTTGCTGCCAGGATATGGTGTGGACGGCTCGCTACTGCGGGCAATACAGTCGCTTTATAGGGACTGTAAGGCTTGCGTGCGAGTAGGGGGGGATGTGTCACCTCTTTTTGATGTCTGTACAGGCGATAACAGGGATGTGTCATGTCCGCCTGGCTGTTCATAGTGTATCTGGACAGTTGCCTGCAGAAGTTGAAAGATTTTAATATGGGTGTGAATTTGGGTGACTTTACAGTAAACTGTCTGCTGTACGCTGATGATGCGGTGCTCATGGCCTCATCAGAAGCTGACCTACAGGCATTAGTCACTAATATGAAAGAGGGGTGTGAAAGTAAGGGTCTCCGCATGAATGCAAGTAAAACTAAGGTTCTAGTATTTGAAAGAGGTGACGTAAGAACTAAATGCGAGATTAGGGTAGAACAGGAACGTCTAGAGCAAGTGAATGAAATTGTGTATTTAGGAAGTATGTTTAGCGCGGATGGAAGATGTGATTCGGATGTAGAACGGCGAGTAGCTGCCGGAAACAAAGTTAACGGTGCTTTGTCCCAGTTAGTAAAGCGACAAAGCATCGTAAAAGAAGCACGAATGGCGATTCATAACGCAGTGCTAGTGCCAACTTTGCTTTACGGTAGTGAAACCTGGGTATGTCAGCAGATGCATGAAAGTAAATTGAATGCTGTGGAGATGCGATCACTTCGAAAATTGTGCGGCGTTACCTTGGCCGACCGAATACGTAACGAAGTGATACGCAATATGGCAGGTTTGAATGAAAGTGTCAGCGTTAAGCTGGAAAAGGGCGTGCTCCGTTGGTTTGGACACGTCCAACGAATGAGTGAGGAACGATTGACGAAGAATATATATTGTTCAAAAGTAGAGGGTAGAAGGAGTCAGGGAAGGCCAAGACTTACATATGAAGACCACGTGAGCAGATTGCTCAAAAACGGAAAGGTCAAAAGTACTCGGATACCCAGACGTGCGTGTATGAAGCGATTGATGAATCTCGAAGAAGCGAAAGAAGTATGCATGGATCGCGAAGCCTGGCGATCTGTCCTCTCTGACTACCCCGTCAGGGATACAGCGTGAAGATAGTTAGTTTTTTTTTTTTTATCTCAGACCAGCCAAAGCGTAAAATGTTTATCAGAGTGATTGTTTACAGAACACTATGTGAACGGACGTAAGTGAATCCAGCTGAAATATAATATTCTACCTATTATATTTTCAAAAAATTCTTAATTGTTGTCATAATTTAAAATTTACTCTCAGTTGCATCCAAAGTTTAAAAACCTAAGGTCCACGTACGTTAAATTAAAAATTTACAAATCAAAAATGGATTTAAGTAAGTACCTACCTACATCTTTGAAATTACAATTTCAATAAAATAAATAACGGAAAAATTGTGTCATATATGCTTAGTTTAAATAAATAATATTGTCTATCGTATAGACAACTAGATATTTTAGTTTTATACGATTTATCATAAATTTTATTTGTTGACTGAGGAGGCGATTGAAGCGAGCCGACAAAAGTCTTCGTTTTTAGTCCACTCGTACAGGAAAAAAGGCTATCGATATCCGACCGTTCGTCCGTCCATTCAGTCTACAGGTCGCATTTTTAATCGGATTTGCATGCAACTTGGCATGGAAAATCCTTGATATAGCCAAAAACTTTTAGCCAGGGGACTTTTCGATCGGGAGAGGGGTTGGAGGCAAGGGGAATGGTCCCGTAGTGGTTGGGAAAAGTGCTCAAAACTAACACGTTAACCAAAAAGATGTTAAACCTTTTTCCTCAATTTACTTAGATGTCTACGGTTCACAGTACCACTAGTTTATTTTTGTCAACAATTTAATGTTGCTATATTGACTCCTTTATTACTATTATACCTCTTAACATTTTTGCGCAAATTCTTAGTTCTATCTACCAACTACAAATCTATGTAGCACAATATACTCACATTACGAATATCAGATAGTCAAGTACTTACTGCTTTTCAGTGCACGCGTCCAATTTGACAAATAACCGCTATCTGTCACGGGGTCAGGCCAATGAATGTCAGACGTGCTATTAGTTGCCTGCCAGTGATTGGTGGATATGCGTTTTCAAATAGCACTGTGATAAAACCTGATAAAACTTGTACTATAAATCGTAGACAGGAAAATTACATTACCTTTAATCAAAATTATTTCCTCTCATAGAGTAGTTGTAATATAATGTATTATAAAGTTTTTTTTATTAATATTAAGTATTAATATTTATCGTGGGAAGCGCTCGTGGCCCCGTGGTCTCAGTGTTCTGTAAAAACGATCACTGAGTTACGCAACTTTCACTATGGCTGGTCCTCGGATGGGTGACCACTTTGTGGTATTTACATTTGCGAGCGTTTCCGTGCTTCGGAAGGCACGTTAAGCCGTTGGTCCCGGTTGCCAGTAAAATGGCAGTCGTTAAGCCTGGTTGAAGGCCTTATGGGCGGCTTGAAAATTTCAACAGCAGGTAGCCACAACCGGCGTCTGTCTATTTCAACACGGCAATGGGCTCACCACCTATTACGTGGGACAGGAATCCACACGGTGAAAAGTGGGCATATAATATGCCTCTGCCACCCCTTCGGGGATAAGGCGTGATGGATATTTTAATATTTATCGTCGAATAATGCTAAAATAGTTCAGACTAATTTAATAAAATTAACGACAATAATGGGATCCACCACGTGCCAAATAGGTCAGTCGACTATACATGTAAGTCTCGCACCTGCTCTGACTGCGGAATCAAAGGTGAAGAAAGCTGTATAAAGGTTGGGTGGTCAAAATGCAGTTGCTTCCAACTAAACCAAAAAGAACAAACAGCAATCAAAACCTTGGGCTCCAACCTTAAGATTTGATTGCAAACAAAAAACCGCTATGAAATAGGAGAAGAAGCGATAATAGCCCAGTAGTAAAGCAAAATAATATAATAACAATATGTATGAATGTAAGTACAAAATTGTGGAAACTTATTTGCTGTTGATATCTAGGACAATATGAATATAGCTCAATTTAAAATATATTCTCAATACAGAAAAATATAACATAGGTAATTGACGTATATAAAAGGTACTACAGACTACAATCAATCAGACATCGATAGGCAAAGGCAACACGTCTGTTCTGACCGATAGCGTGTTATTGATGGGACCGTTTTTCACGCTTGGCCCCAGGCGAGCACTCTGTCTCTATTACACCAACCACTGATATGTTTGTAAGCACGCCGAGTTATTTGTTCGACACGAATATTTGTAGAGAATCTATGTCATTGTTTGCATGGAGCTAGTAAAATTTTATGGTAACAAATGGTAGGTATTTTATAACTGCACTTCATGCTGTTCTGAAATTGAATGAAGATAAACTAAAAGACTTTTATTATGAAACAAGGCATTAAAATCATTATTATTCTGTATGAATGATAATATTTTTTACATTGAGATAGAGAAAATGTACGAATACATAACTTACAAGGAATAAAAATTGTATATTGCTTTTTTTAAAAAATAAAAGTCCAAGTTTGTACTTGCAAAAAGCACGAAAAGTTAAACAAAAGGCATTAGCAATTTCTTAATCCCCATTTTCTACTATTAAGCCAAATTTCAATTGTACAATTTCATGGTGGAATTTTCATTGCGTCTACGTCATAAATATTTTGTCCGATAAACCGTTCGTTCGACAGCCGCGAGGCGTAAGAAAATGTTAATTAACGAATCCATTGTTTTCCCGCCCGGCGGCTTCAAGATGGTGCCGCTTCCGTTTCCGGCGGGCCTCCTTCTTTATGTACGTTTCCCGCTTATTTTTACGTCAGTCGGGTAGAGCGACGGCATTGTGGCACGCGAGTGCGGTGCGCGCCGGAGTATAATGATTTTAATTTCCTCTAATCAAGAGCCTTCGGCACAGCTTAAGAATTCTAATCATGCACTGAACGCCACCGCTACCACCGCTGCAGCCGCAGCGAGTGACAGAAACATCAGCACTTATTCTGATTGCGTCGAGTGTGGCGCTGAATAATTAATACGCCTTTATTTTGCGTTATGCTCCCATACCAAAACAAAAGAACCGTCGAGCATTAATTTATGAAATTGTTGTACGCATATTTGAAAAGCGAAGTCATTAAGAGGGGGATAGATATAATAAGTATTTTTGAATATAACAAAAATAATCTGCCTGATTTTCACATTATGTCATGCTGCTTACTTCTTTCAGACCAGTCCGTAATTTACTGATAGCATGAATTGCTTAAATCGATCGAATTTAATTATTGTTGTTAGGGTTAAGTGTCTCCTGGAGTATAACTAAAATATACTTATTATTTATATCATGTAAGAGGCCTCATCAAGATCTCCAAAGTCCAAGCGACCTCATCAGCTAGTGGTGCACCTGCTGACGTGGCATCGGCACCCTAATGGGGTTGGGAAGTCAAACCTAGCAAGGGTTTGGAAACAATTAGAAATACACGTAACATGAAGAGAGATATCTTTTCATTTATTTTAAAAAATAATCGTAAATTTTCTACCAAGATTCTTAAAAAACCTTTGAGAAATGCAACATGTAGATCTGCTACCTGTGTTTGCTGAATCAAAACAGTTTTGTCGGTGAAAGAAAACATTTGAAATCCCTACAGTAATCTTTTAAAATATTTTGTGCCATAAAGATAATAAACAGTATGTATATTGTGTATAAGTGATATACTAAAAGACAGCAAAGTTTTTGAGGTCCCGGAAACAAACTGAAAATACGATCAGTATTGATACAAAGTGGCAAAATGGCGGGACAAGCTGAAATTTAGTAAACCTGATCTAGTTCATGGTCCAAAAAATTCCGGAGTGCATGTTCCCTATCAGCTCTTCCGAATACTTCTCATTATATGTGTAGCTCAATATTGGCATGGTTAAGATCTATATCTCTTTTATAATGATCCGACCCCAAGGAGGCGGTTAAACACTTATTCCCTACATCTGGGTGATCTACGTAAAAGTGACCATACCAGTGGTACCTTTTCTACAGATCAATCAAATCAGCCTATATCTTCACTGCTGAAGGCCTCTCCCAATTTACGCCACAATACACGGTCTCCACTCCGGAACTTGTTTGCTCCATCGGCCATCGGTTTTTTTACAGATGTGGCCAGCTCATTGCCATTTTAGCGTGCTTACTCTACCAGCTATGTCGACCACCCTGGTTCTCTGACGGATAACCTCATATCGGAATTTATTCCTCAAAGACACCCCAAGCATAGCACACTTCACAGCCCCCTGTGCAACCTTTAGGGCATGGACTAGCCCGACCATGAGTGTCCATATCGGCACCGTAAGTCATAACATGCATTCGCCGTTTATATTTACGTCCCATCCCTCCCAGTCCAGCGTCTTAGAGATACATCCTCAAGCGCGTTAGTAAAGAGCTTAGGGGATATAACATCGCCTTGTCTTACCCCTCTACGCAGTTCATTGGGGTTCGTCTTCTGGCCTTGGAGCTGGACTGTCACTGTAAATGTGGCTCAGAAGTAAAATGGGTCTGTAGTTCTTCAGCAAGGTTATATCACCCCACGCTATAGGTGTTTGTCCCTGCTGGAGTACAGAATTAAATAAGCTCGTCAACTCTTTTTTCAAAGATCGGAGTCCCCCCGCTTTAAGGAGCTCGGTTGTAATTCCGTCCTCCCCAGGGGATTTATGATTTTTAAGTTGCTCGAGAGCCGCCCTGATTTTCTAATTGCCCTGAGTTTCTACAGATACCTTCACAATATTACGAACATGAAGGCTGCGACATATTAAGGAAGTTCCACACGCAATGCCTTCACGTGACCTTGTATATTTGTGTCTCTTAATTATCGGTCACGTTTCATAGACGTAAGAGCAGGGTAGGTCTTGCTTTAGTTTTAAAGCACTAATCAGCCTCGTTTCATGAACCACGTCATGCCGCAAAAATCTTTAGTATTCTGTTTTCAGCTTCTATTCTCTCTTTCTAATATAGGTATGAAGATGAAGTCAGTTTCAGATCAGAGTTTTGGTTTAGCCTAGGGTAAACTTTTATATGTCACTTATTCTATTTTCATAATAGTGTTGAAATCAAAACCCAAATCCCAAAACTAGCTATGAATGTGAAACCTTATTTTTGATATTTTTGTAATATATTGCCTGGAGTAAAGTTTAATTATATTGGGGTGGCTAAAGCCACCCTTTCGTTCAATTCGCACTAACGACCGCATTTCAGTCGCCTAAATCACGAGGACGCCACTTGCAATTAATTTTTTGACTATTAAAATGTCTCCGTCGTGATTGCTTTGAGCTTAATGGTGGGCAGGAAGAAATAATAGAGTAATAGAACTGTTTATTTTATTATTATGTACAGTAAAAGTGTATTAGTTAATACTGTTTAAATATAGACGAGACGTTGGCTATAATTTATCCTTTTAGGGTTCTGTACCTGAAAATGCGAAAACAGAACCCTCCAGTCCCAGTCCATCTGTCTATCTGTCAAAACCCTTTATCTCGGGAATGCGTTAAGGTATCGAGTTGAAATTAAAAGTACATAGTTAAGTCCACAGTCTCTTTTTGGAATTTAAATAAGTACTTGTAAGTTAGCGAAAAAATAAAGTTACGGTCTTTTACACAGCAATTTTTTTTACTAGAGTCAAAGAAATGATTTGTGACACGTTAAAATTAGTCAACATTAAAATAATCCTTGACGTTAATAAAAATATCCAAATCTTAGAGTACGACTCAATAGTAGAACAAGCATAGTCTATGCCAAGGTTGATAACTAAGTAAGTACATTTCACATTGAGACTAATTTCATCAGTAGATATTAGTATATTAGGTCTTTACCTATGAAATTGCCATTTTGTATAAAAAAAAATTAAACGAATTTTTCACATGTATTTTTTATTTGTATTAATTGAAGTAATCAACCATGCAATCAATGCATCTTTGCCAACGCAGTGCCCTTCTAAAAGAAATCAGCTGGACAGGAGGCAACAAATTCTTCAAAGGCATTTTGTACTGCCTCTCGGGTATTACTTTTTTTTCCCGCCAAGAAGTTATCCAAATTCTGGAAAAAGTATTAGTCTGTAGGCGCAAGGTCTGGTTAGTTCGGCGGATGACGGAGAGCTTCCAACCCCAGTTTTTGCAACTTGGAGACCGTCTGCTGTGCAGTATGAGGTCGCGCGTTGTTGTGCAGGAACAGCGGAGACGAGCGATAGACCAATGCTGGTTAGAGATGTGCCAGTTTCTCCATCAATGTGTTCAGTTCTTCACAGTACACATCTGCAGTAATGCTCACCCCGTTAGGTAAGAAGCTGTGATGAATCACACCGGCGCTAAACCACCAAACAGTGACCATCACTTTTCTAGGGGTAAGTTTTCGTTTAGGGCATTGTTTAGGTGCTGAACCAGGATCTAACCAACTTGCTGAGCACTTGCGGTTATCAAACAGAATCCAGTTTTCATCGCAGGTAACAATGCGGTTCATAATTCCTTCATTTGTGTGTCTGTTAAGCAGTGCAAGGCACGTCTCTACGCGTACTTCGCGCTGGCAATCATTGACTTCGTGGGGCACCCATTTGTGACGGTTTTTTACCTTGCCAATTTGACGCAAATGGACCAATATTGTTTTGACGCTAACGTCGAAAGCTGCTGCTAATTCAGCCGTAGATTGTGTATCATCAGCTTCCACAATCGCTTTTAATACGTCATTGTTGACCAAAGTCTTCGGACGACCGCGAGATTAATTTTTCAGGTCGAAATTTCCAGAACGGAAGCGAACAAACCCATAACAGGTGGTGCGTTGGTTTGTAGTGTTAGCTCCATAAACGTCATTAATGTTGCGTAAATATAAAAAAAAAAAATAGAAAATGGGAAGCACCACGGTGAATATTAGAGTCTTAAGTGAGCTATGTTTAATTCCAGTAATATGTATGGCAGAAAACTGTAATAGCATGAAAAAACTACGAGCCCATGAATCGATAATCCGGAAAATTACATTTAGAAGGCTGTTATTACACTTTATAAAAAAATAACTCTCAGCCTAATACAATCACATTTGGGCGGAACATGTAATTATGTATGGCGAAATTATTAAATTCCCTTTGTACTTACACTTACTTGTCAAATGCTGAGAGTTATTCTCCAATACAGCCTTCTGAACATGTGATACATGAATATTTTTTTAGGGTTGATAAGTAGTATACAGTGAGAGGTAAGTTTTTTACTCTCCAGTTCGACCTTTTGAACGTCATTCACGAAAAATATCCTGTGATACAGGATATTTTTTTAGGGTTTATACGAGTAAGTAGTTAGTATACAGTGAGAAGTAAGTGTTTTATTATCCAATACGGCTTTTTGAATGTAATGAGAATCCTACTACATGCTCATTTAGTAGGTAACACCTACGAAATTAGCGAGTAGTCTTACATATATATTATAACCACAGTGTAGTCAGAAATCGTCAATGCGTTGAATACTTATACGAGCGGTTCGTGTTTGGTGGGTGCGGTCCGCAAGGAGCACCGCACAATTAAGAGAACCCTTTCAGAACGCGTACTTAGCATTCTAATCACTGCGAGCAGACGCCTCGCGCCACAATACAACGCTTAACGCCGCGAAATTAAGTGCGAAAATAACAGGATCCCATCACAAGCCCGACTGAATTATGTCGCGAACAAGATTCTAATTTTAAATTTTACACGAACAAATGGCTAATTTGAAACACGGCTATACACTCAACCATACTCACGACCCTCGTACAGCAATAAAATGCGAAAAACGATTACAGATCAATGAAGCGTACCTTCCCTCTCGGAGCGCAAATAAAGCCAAGTACACACTTCAAATATGCTTTTCTTAATCGTTCTCATAAAACAAAGATCAGCCTCTCGCGATCTCCCCTGTGCTGCAAAAAATAAGTAAAAATCTCCCGTTGCTCATATCGCGTCTATCAGTGCGGATTTTTACCGCAAATTGTTTCTCGTAAACGCAACCCTCGTGAATCAATATTGTTTGTATTGGTATTGTTGATTCTATTTAAAAAATCGCTTTTTGTTCAATCTCGTTACTATTTGTTTGATATTTATCTTCTTTCTTTCTTAACTATATAGGAAATAACCTGTACTGTCTGCCGTGCGATGAGTGCTTAGGAAAGCACGTTAAGCCGTTGGTCACCACTGCCAAGGCTTGATTTTTTTTAAAAGCTACATCTTACTTCTGTCTACTCAAAGCAATAGGTGTACCATCAATGGATATAATAAAGTAAATAAAATAAACCCAGTACCGCTTGTCCAATCTTTACGTACGTCTTCGCGAAACACAGCATAAAAAAAACAAAAATATTATAATAAACCTAAAATTCAAAGATCTTACTAAACCAACACCTCAAAAATAATTAAGGGACAAATAAATAAATAAATAATAAAAATGTCTATATTTTGCATTGACCATTTTAACTGCGCTAACAAAATGTCATACACTAGAACTATTTTAATATTTTTAAATTGACCACCAGTTCAGATCGCGGCCCACCTGAGAAGAACCGGAAAAAAACTTAGGAAGGCTTTTTCAAGGCCTATTTACAATGTAATATTATTTCACTTTGCCAGCAGATCATTTCCAGGCGTCACCGTCCTGCAAATAGCCTTTAACATCGTAATAACCTTTTTCACAAAGCTTTTTTTAATGAACTTTTTAAATTTATTTAATGGTAAATTTCTCAGGTCACTGGGAAGCTTGTTGTAAAAGCGTATACAGGCTTCCCTGTGACCAAAACAAAAATGCAGCACTATCGATATATACAAATTATTCATAAGTTACCATAATTTATGTAAAGCCATTTTTTCAATCACAACAGGTACGTTTATAATAAACCCAATGGATTCCAATTTCAATACAATATTCAAACATCAACCTAATGTACCGTAATTTATGTTACCTTAAAATTTTCTCAAGGAAAAAGCGTTGCCCATGGTATCAGAAATCCTCAAAGTTGAATTGGCTTAAAACCTCCCGGCGGATGTGTCATTATAATTTGCAAGGGAGAGATGACGGATCCATCGCTCCGAGCGCTCACAAATAATACCCTAAGCTATTTTAATCTTAACTTAGTTAAAAATCTTGCGTCCAACATTAGCATTAATCACTTTTGACAGATACTGTAATGGATAGTGTAATTAATGTGTTTTAAGTAATAATTCATTTACAGCAGTAATCTTTCTGTGCAAGCAACCGCCTTAATGGTTAGAAAACTAATTTCTTGATGCTATTCCAGTGTAATGCCACTTAGGTATTCCTCAATGATGCCAACTATTGACTATTGAATACACATACACACACAAGAAGTAAATAATTACAAAAATACAATCTTATACAAGGTTTCTGCTTATTTTTTCTAAATAAATTTCTTCCTTTAATAGAAAATCGTACACTCAATCACAGAGAATGTTAAGAACATCATATTTCTTGAGTCTCCGTTACCTTATGGTACAAAGCACTATTTTTTTACCGAGTAAATATTTATAGCTTTACTTGGTATTTAAAATCAAATACCTTTTTAACTGCTTTTTAGACTGCCTTGTAAATGGTAGTATTTTCGACTGCTGCGCTGAGGTTCCGGGTCGGAACAAATATTTGTTTGATTCACAAATGTTTCCTTTGGAGTTTGGATGTTTCCTATGTATAATATGTTTGTATTTACAAATATATAAGCAATATGCTTATCAGTCAGTACTCGGAAAAAAGGAAACATAAAAGTCAAAAGTACTCGGATACCCAGACGTGCATGTATGAAGCGATTAATGAATCTGCAGGAAGCGAAAGAAGTATGCATGAGTAAAGCTTGGCGATGCGTCTTTTTTGACTACCCCGTCAGGGATAAAGGGTGTTTGTCAGTTATCTAGATACCATACCACAAACTTTTATTAGCTTACTATGGGCTAGACGGCGTTGTGAAAAAAAAACAAAATGTCTCACAATATAAATATATTAAAATAGCTATTTTGGTTAAGTTAATATGTCTATGAGTCCCTAATAGGTTCTATAAAGTTACTTCATAAAATAGGCTCTTATTAAGAAATTAATTTATTAAATTTCGAGAAACAAAGGATATACCTTCATCAGAAAGGAAATCTAAAGCTTAATTGAACGTCGACATTGAGAGATTTCAATTCAATTACTAAACCATATTTAACGAAATCCAATCCCCCTTTCCCTCGAGAAATAATATTATTTATTCACAAAAAATAATACAAAACGCGGTTACGGGGAACGCTCTGTTGGTTCAGTGGAGATCATTCGATGTAAAAGTTGGTAGCAGAGGACGGAAGAAAACTTGGATAAGCGAAACCCTCTAAAAATGATTGATGCCGTGGCACAGGGGCTGCATGCCACCGTTTGCCTTTAAAACGAATAAACGTCGAACTGTTCGAAATTTGAAAATGAACATCATTACCGCTATATTGCCACAGCAAATTCCCGCCGACTCATTATTACCCTATTACCCTGTGGAATTTCCGCATTTTTAACTTTAAATGTCAGTCATGTTGAATGAAACTATAGAACGATTAGATCTCAATGTTTAAACTTTTAGTTCAATCGTCCGTTGCATAACAAAAGCGCTTGAAATGACTACACCGGTTCGATCGTGTATAGCCAATTTCCGAACGTATTGAAAATGTCGTACGATTGTTTGAGGACATGTTATTTCAGTGAGCGTTTAGCCTGGGAGGTAACAAGCTTTCACGTTTGTTTCTACAGCTCTTTGTTCAAAATATAACAATTAGAGAGACAAAGCGAGTGGTAGCGGTCGGCGTGTTATCGCGGACGATTCGCGCCGGAACACAATGGTGCGCGTGACAATGCACACTCAATATCTTTGTGCTCCTTAGTGTTGGAGGCCGATGCACTCTGCGTTGGATCAGCTGTCTTGGGTGTAAATTAAATAGCAATGAACATAATAATATGCAGATGTTTCAATTTTTTTACGTTACCATGTTATTTTGAAGTATATAGTTATAAACTCGTAGGTACCAAGTATGAGGTATGGGCGTGAATATTCCCCTACTTATGAATATTTCCCTACTGAGAAAAGCTCTAGAAATGCTGTTAAAAACGATATACGTGGTTATTTTAGGAGAATCTGTAAAATAAATCTTCAGATAGAATACGATATGAATATTACCAGGTACTGAAGATCATAAAAAATGTAGCAACTGAAGATCTATTAAAAATTCGCAAATTATATACTTTTATGCTTAAAGTTAACGCACCATCTTGGTTCCAATTTTAAAATTTGCCATCATGCTAAATTTTATATTTGTATGGCCTCCAGGTACCAAATAGAAATTTATAAAAAAAATTATATATTCTATATCAGTTCTCGAAAGAAACAGTTATTTTAGGTATTCGTTTTGCGATTACAATGGATAAACTAACTATCTTCACCCTGTACCCCTGACGGGGTAGTCAGAGAGGACAGATCGCCAGGCTTCGCGATCCATGCATCCTTCTTTCGCTTCTTGCAGATTCATCAATCGCTTCATACATGGACGGGTATCCGTGTACTTTTGTACGATTACAATGGATATATTAGAGAAATAAGTTGGAATGATGGAACGTAATAGGTACCTAAATTGTAAAACAAAAGTTTTTAAAAACTGTAAAGCATTCCTCTGCCTTACATAACAATAAGCATAAATTAAATATATATATATTAATAATTATAAAAATGTGTCTAAGTAAATAACCATCGTGGTAAGCCGTACATGTTAAAGTCAATCCGGAGACTGTACTGTTTATGTTTACGAGTTTTTCTGATGGGCTCAAATATTTCAAAACAACAGCTACTATCTGCTCTGTGTGTAACACACCACATGGTAAAGTATGGGCGTGTAGCTTGTCTCTATTTACCCTTTCGAAAAAAGGTGCTATAACATGTATTCGTGCATACGATAGTAAATTTGTAGTTACGCTTTAGATCTGAATCGGATTTAGTATAGAAAGTCCCTGTTCCTGGAGTTGGTTAATAGGATAATTTTGAAAGTACGTGCGAAGTTGCAATCTAAATTATATGAAGAACATTTAAAAACGAAGACTGAAGGATCACTCAAGAGTTATGTAACTTAAAACTTCAATAAAATACTTAATAACATTCTACAAGTTAAAAGGTGCCCAGTGCCCTGTCCATGAGTTATTATATCAAGCAAATTCGTATAATCCTTAAACTGATCAAAATAACTCTAATTACAACTACTTATACACCTTTAAACCCAATACAAATATTTAAAGTTTCATTTCTGGACCTATAAATAACATATTGCATTTCATGAAAAAATATTCATTTGTTTTGATTTTTATCCTTTTTCGATTAAATGTACTTTTTTTCTGTTTTCAAAATATCATCAAGCCAGTTCTTTAGAATACTCTATGGTCGACTCCTAGCATTCCGTGACGGGCCTTTGTGCTATTTCCTCCTTCGTCGGTCCGTCTCCCACCTGAATGAATGCACATTTTGACGTCCAACCTACACGACAAGCCGCTCTAAGATAACAACACAATATGTGGTGGAGTATAATACCAGCTTCCATTAAAGTCTTTGTTTCAAATCTTATTAATTAGTGTCGAATACCTAAGGTTTCTATTAGTTTTTTATGTTATTAAATCTATATTATGCCTTTTATTTGTGAGTATATCAATACTCACAAATAAAAGCGGGGGATGAAGGGTAGAAGCGTGCACGTCGCCATCCCTGCCAGCTACGGCTGCAATTCTACTCCAACACGAGTGCCACCAGGACGAATGAGGGCGTGCCCCCGAGGCGCTGTCCTCGCGATTGGCCTCCGGTATGTATGAGTACAAACTGGTAGGTCCTCGAATCCTCTGGATCCGTGTAAAACTTGGTTTGACGAAGATTTTCCTGGTAGCTGCTTACGCGCCAGTATCTTCGTCGAACGCGAGTGAGCTAGAGGACTTCTGGGAGAGTATGAGAGAAGCTCTAAATGTGATAGAAGGAAATGAAAGACTTATAGTATGTGGAGACTTGAATGGATGGGTGGGTACCGCTCGCGATGGTTATAAGTCGGTACTCGGGAAGTATGGGGATAAAAGGGTGAACGACGCTGGCAAGCTAATACTGGCATTTTGTAAGGAAAAGGATTTGTTTGTGGCGAACACAATGTTCAACCACAAACAAATTCATATGTATACGAGGAGATGTAAGTCAAAGAGAAGCATGATAGATCTATTCCTAATGGATAGTCGGCTCCGTAAACAGTTGATAGACACAAGGGTTTATCGAGGCGCTGAGCTGGGATCAGACCACTGCCTAGTCATAACTAGGATTAGGGGTCTGTTCGCGGGTTGGCGTCATCGTACCGAGTGTCCTGAACCTGAGCCGACTTATAGCATCAATAGCTGGAAGCTGCAGGATGCATCCATTAGGGATAAATATAATGAAAGGGTAGCCGAAAAGCTTGGCGACGTCAATGTAAGCAGTGAGAATGTGGAAAGTGTATGGCAGAACCTTAGTGACAGTATGATAAATGCCGCTGTGGAAGTGTGTGGAGAATCGAAAAGAGGCAGTAGTAATAAGCGTGATGCATGGTGGAATGAGGAAGTGAAAGAAGCAGTTCGAATGCAGAAGAAAGCATGGCTAGACTACTTAGCCTCGCGGCATGATTTTAATATGAAAGAGAGATACAAGCTGCAGAAAGTTAACACGAAGGCACCGATAGAAGAAGCACGTGAAAGGTGCAGAATGAAAGCGGATGAAAGGTTGTCGTCCAATTTCCGGGATAATGCCAAGCTCTTCTGGAAAGAGGTAGGCAAGACCCGGAGTTGTTCGGCAATCTGCAGTATGAATAAAGTGCTTAGTGTTAACAATGACGTCCTAACAGACCAAAGTGACGTCCTGCAGAGATGGAGTGAATATTTTGGAAAGATGTATGCAAGAAAAGACAGAGATGCCACATCGGGAAGTGGAGCTTACTTCGATGCTCCGGATCCCGATGTCATTGAAGTCATTAGTATGAAAGAAATAGAACAAGCGATAAGAAGTATGAAATGTGGTAAGGCTGCGGGAAAAGACAGAGTTACTGCTGAGATGATCAAGTACGGTGGGTCGCGTGTCTGGGACACACTATGTCTGTTATGCAACTTGTGCTGGCGGACGGGTGAGGTCCCAGATGACTGGCGAGTAGCAGTTGTAGTACCTATTTACAAAGGGAAAGGCTCGCGCCTAAACTGCTCCAGCTACAGGACGATCCGCTTGGTCAGCTTAGCTAGTAAGGTGTATACAAAGGTTATAACGGCACGAATGCAAGAAAAGTCTGAAAGGTATTTATGGGAGGCTCAATGCGGATTCCGACGTGGAAGAGGTTGCATGGATCAAGTGTTTTCTCTCCGCATGATCGCGGAAAAGTTTCTGGCTCTTAGCCAGAAGGTTTTCTGCGCTTTTGTGGATCTAGAGAAAGCATTTGATAACGTTGTGAGAGAAACGCTGTGGGACTTGCTGCCAGGATATGGTGTGGACGGCTCGCTACTGCAGGCAATACAGTCGCTTTATAGGGACTGTAAGGCTTGCGTGCGAGTAGGGGGGGATGTGTCACCTTTTTTTGATGTCTGTACAGGCGTCAAACAGGGATGTGTCATGTCCGCCTGGCTGTTCATAGTGTATCTGGACAGTTGCCTGCAGAAGTTGAAAGATTTTAATATGGGTGTGAATTTGGGTGACTTTACAGTAAACTGTCTGCTGTACGCTGATGATGCGGTGCTGATGGCCTCATCAGAAGCCGACCTACAGGCAATAGTCAAGCAAAGAGGTGACGTAAGAACTAAATGCGAGATTAGGGTAAACCAGGAACGTCTAGAGCAAGTGAATGAAATTGTGTATTTAGGAAGTATGTTTAGCGCGGATGGAAGATGTGATTCGGATGTAGAACGGCGAATAGCTGCCGGAAACAAAGTTAACAGTGCTTTGTCCCAGTTAGTAAAGCGACAAAGCATCGTAAAAGAAGCACGAATGGCGATTCATAACGCAGTGCTAGTGCCAACTTTGCTTTACGGTAGTGAAACCTGGGTATGTCAGCAGATGCATGAAAGTAAATTGAATGCTGTGGAGATGCGATCACTTCGAAAATTGTGCGGCGTTACCTTGGCCGACCGAATACGTAACGAAGTGATACGCTATATGGCAGGTTTGAATGAAAGTGTCAGCGTTAAGCTGGAAAAGGGCGTGCTCCGTTGGTTTGGACACGTCCAACGAATGAGTGAGGAACGATTGACGAAGAATATATACTGTTCAAAAGTAGAGGGTAGAAGTAGTCAGGGAAGGCCGAGACTTACATATGAAGACCACGTGACCAGATTGCTCAAAAACGGAAAGGTCAAAAGTACTCGGATACCCAGACGTGCGTGTATGAAGCGATTGATGAATCTCGAAGAAGCGAAAGAAGTATGAATGGATCGCGAAGCCTGGCGATCTGTCCTCTCTGACTACCCCATCAGGGATACAGCGTGAAGATAGTTAGTTAGTTAGTTATTTGTGAGTACTGAACATCATCATCCGAGTTTTACTCCCGATTGTAACCGCAAAATTCACAGGTGTAAGGGGCCCCACTAAAATCTCTGGGGCCCAATTACCCTCATATGTTTACAAGGATGCCGATGCAGGTGCCCATATGGGTTTGGGAGGTCAGGCGGCACTCGCTTCCAACAATACTGAAAATCAAAAGTCAAACGATAGCAGCTCCTAGAAACCAAATAAAAGTCTACCCCAGGCTCCAAATCCAGGTAGGGATTGGATGCAACTGGGAAAAACTTAGATGAAGAAGTATCCCCAGCTTTGCTTCTTTGCTACTTTTATTTCAGAACTCGGATAACCAAGACGTGTATACATGAAACGATTAAAGAATTTGCAGAAAGTGAAAGAAGTATACATGGATCGCCACCCCATAGATACACAGTGATCATAGTTGGGTGTAAAGGGCCTCACCGAAATCTCCGGGGCCCAAGTGACCTCATCTGCAAGCGGTGCACCTGGTGATCAACGAACTAGGCAAGGACGTAGGCCGGGGTTAAGAGGTCACACGGCAGTCGCTCCCAATAATACCAAAAATCAAAAGCCAAATAAAAGTAGACCCCAGGCTCCAAATCCATGCAGGGTTTGTAAGCAACTACTGGAAATGCATTAAGATAAATAGCAGATAGGTTAATGACGATTAGTCAATGTACTACCCCGTCGGCGATACAGCGTGAAGATAGTTAGTTAGTTAGTTATAATGTTACTCTAAAGCGCTCGTGGTCCCGCGGGCGTGTTCTGTAAACGATCACTGCGTTAAGCAACTTTAGCTATAGCTGGTCACGGATGGGGTGACCACTTTGTGGCATTTTGCATTTACGAGCGTTTCCGTGATTCGGAAGGCATGTTAAGCCGTTGGTCCCGGTTGCCAGTAACATGGCTGTCGTTAATTCAAGTTGTAGGCCTAATGGACGGCTTGAAAAAATTCAACAGCAGGTAGCCACAACCTGCGTCTGTCTATTTTAACACGGCAATGGGTTACCACCTATTACGTGGGACAGGATATACACGATAAAAAGTTGGCATATAATATGCCTCTGCCGCCCGTTCGGGGATAATGCGTAATAGATAAACTAAACTATAATGTTACTCTCTATTTTTCATTTATTACGGAAATGTCACTAGGAAGGAAAGTCATACTCACAATAGCTTGCTTCTATTGTTGACTTCTGTTTCCTTGTGACTTTTAATCAATTGCATGTTATAGACCATATGATGCTAAATAATATTCTTCTAGAGATAATAACATACTATCTTCACGCTGTATCCCTGACGGGGTAGTCAGAGAGGACAGATCGCCAGGCCTCCCGATCCATGCATACTTCTTTCGCTTCTTCAAGATTCATCAATTGCTTCATACACATAATAATAACATAAGACCTGTAAAAATTAGATCACGTTGCCTTGTTTGTTTTCATACTTTCCAGAGCGTGAATTGGCAGTGCCCGGGTAGTCGGTTCAACTTTCTGTTATTGACCTTGTAATATATTTTGTCAAACTATAATACTCAAAAAAATTACAAACCTGATCATCATAACCTGTAAAGCGCCTTTACCCTAAAAGTATTAGTGGGTCTCTTCTTTGCATCGACCAAACATAAATAGGTAGGTTCTTAAAGTAAAATAACCTTCTCAACGGTCTTAACTCTGAAGTAAAACTCATCAACTTGGTCCAGTAATTTAAAAGTAAATTTTTACATAAGTTCTTATACATAGTAAAAGGCATTATTCTAAATAAATCTACAATACTTAATTTCTCGAATTCGAAGACCGTTGTACATTTTCAGAAAGCAATTCAATTCACCTGTAAATCCTCACAAATCACGGCATTGACTAGTGACGTGTGAGAACTCGACATGTCGACACGCCGCAGAGCGTTTAATCGCATAAAGAGCTAATTGTCTGTACGGATTCCACAGGTAAACACTACACGCCACTACTCACTACACAAATACGCAATGGAGGTATGAATGAAGAGGGTTTCGGAGGTGATAACTACAGGGAATGTGTAAACGAAATAGTACTTTAGTTTAGTGTACCATTAGTATGCATGAGTAGCAACTAGCTTTATTCGAAAGTTAAATTTAAACAAAAAAAAAATATTATACAGGTTATATTATGAAGTACAGTTGAACTTGACACGAAAAACGAATTAGAGATGACAGACCTTATTCCCGTCATCGCCAGTTCCAGCTTGAGTAAACAGTTTGGTAAAAGCTTGATGAATGAATTATATCATTATAAATTATACTAAAAAAGTCACAGCCATAGGTTTTGTAGAAGGTCAAGGTCATTTTACTGTTAAATTTAACCGAATATTCAGCGACACCAGAAAGATCTGCTCGTTGCACAGATGGATGTGCGGAGTCTCGCACGAGGGAGGATAACTCATGATAATTTACAGAGATATTTCCTCTTTTGGTACAGTCTTAAAGAAAGCTCTCGATACGTAGGCAATAAGAAAGCTTATATTTCTTATGTTTAATGAAAAACGTCGCTGTTCTGTTCCGATTTTGGTAGTGTTGTAGCATATTCGTAGTTCTACGCGCTACTTACGGATGCGGTAACGTAATTTAAATAAGGTTTACATCGCTACTGATTACATGTCAACTGATTCACTTGACATCAATTTTCATTTACTATAGGAAGTTGAACTTATAATTGGTTAAATATGGGGTTTACTGTGTGAATTATTCATTAGTTATGTTCAGAGTATATGTTCGAAGCATACGAAACTTCTTGTTTTTTCAATAATTGTTTTGAGTTACAAAATACGAAATTTTATTATAATCTATGAAAAACAAATTCTCAAAGTATTTTTTTAGGGACTACATATAAAAAATTCCAAATTTCTACCTCTAAAAACTACTACTTTCATCCCATTACTTTTTAAACTAATAAATATATTAAAATTACTTACACATTGTTTTCTAATTCCAAACTTTAGCTTATATTAAACTGCCAGAGAACTAATAAACATATTTATATGTCTAACCAAACGAGCAATGTGAGTGTGATTGTTCATTCTTCTCTACAGGTCTCATTTCTCAATTTTAATGTAAGTTGCATTCCTAAAAATTTATCTAATTGCGTGAACAGTCGATATAAATCAAATTAGATTTTGAGGTATAAAATTCTTGCTAAGTTGCCATATTAAGGGCCGGTAGGCCAAGTCGTGTAGGCACCACAACGCTTCCTCAGCCCCCGCCAAGATAGATCGACGATGTATTTTCTGCTGGCACGCCACAGTAAAAATGATTGGCAGTAGCAATTGAAATGGAACATCTCTGTTATTGTGTTGGATTTTATTTTAGGTTTATGATATACTATTGAAGCGCTCGTGGCCCCGCGGTCTCAGTGTTCTGTAAACGATCACTGAGTTACGCAACTTTCACTATGGCTGGTCCTCGGATGGGTGACCACTTTGTGGCATTTACATTTGCGAGCGTTTCCGTGCTTCGGAAGGCACGTTAAGCCGTTGGTCCCGGTTGCCAGTAAAATGGCAGTCGTTAAGCCTGGTTGAATGCCTTATGGGCGGCTTGAAAAATTTCAACAGCAGGTAGCCACAACCTGCGTCTGTCCATTTTCAACACGGCAATGGGCTGACCACCTATTACTTGGGACAGGACACACGGTGAAAAGTGGGCATATAATATGCCTCTGCCACCCCTTCGGGGATAAGGCGTGATGGATATTTATTTATTTATTTTATTTATGATATACTAATTGACGCCCGCGGCTCCGCCCGCTCGAAGATTTTCCGTTCCCGTTTTCAAAAGGAACTTGTTCCCGGGATAAAAAGTAGCCTATGTGTTATTCTGATAGATAAGCTGATATATATAATATATAGTTATGATAAAGGACGAAATTAAAAACAGTTTGCTAGGCTATCACCGGCAACTGCGACATCACCCCAATCCCCTGGCCTCACAACTAACGCATCGAGGTTATAACAAAAGATTAAATGGGAAAGACAGCACACAATCAGTTCTACTATAAGCAGATTGTGTGAGGGTAATTAGGTGAGTGACACCTAATTACCCTCACACAATCTGCTTATAGTAGAACTGATTGCAGATAACAGAACACAGAAAAAAAAGGTAAAGTTTATTTAAATTCCATTCAGTAGTTTTACGTGCAAGTAACAAACATTCATACTTACAAACTTTCGCGTCTATAATATTAGTAGGAGTTTATGATGATATATTTAATAACAAATTTAGGCTTTATGTACAAGTATCAAATAAAATGTTCCGTACTCATTATACTCTTTTTTTTAATTAATATTAAAATCAAAAAATCATAATGTTATGTTCCTATCTTCGGCAGCTAGTCACCGTTGTACTTCAGAACATATCTTCCGTCCGCGCTAAACATTCTCCCTAAGTACACAATTTCATTCAATTGCTCTAAACGTTGCCGGTTTACCCAAATCTTAGTTTAACATGCAGCGAAGACCTTTACTTTTATATTAGTGACTAATGCCGGTCGGCTTCTGATGAGACCATCACTACCGCATCATCAGCGTACAACAGACAAAGTACTGTATAATTTCCAATTTTACAAAACATCATAATCTTTTAACTTTTGCAGCTACACTTTTGCACAACTATCCAGATACACTATGAAAAGCCAGGCGGACCATCTACGGCCCGTTTGACGCCCGAACAGAAGTCAAAAAGAGGCGCCAGGTGAACCTCCCCCTTGGTCGCACGCAAGCTTTATAGTCCGTATAAAGAGACTGTATCGACTGTATCGCTGTATCGGCCAGCTGGCCGTCTACACCATATCCGGGCAGAATATGGTGTGGACCAGGCCACACGGACGAGTACCACAGAGTTTCTCTCACGACTTTATCAAATGCTTTCTCCAGATCCACTAAAGCGCAAAAAACCTTCGCGTTAAAATGTTGGGATTATTAATTGAATGAATGAATGAAAAATCTTTATTCATGTAGGTCACAAAGTAACACTTATGAACGTCAAGATTATTGCTTCTACATTTACGAGTACATTTACTGCCAGATTCGCAAAGCAATAGGTAGAGGCTGAGGAAGAACCTGGCAATAAAACTCATGGCCACTCTTTTTTAACCGCCAGTAATTACATTAGTTTGAGTTACATGATGTTTGACCAATTATATAGTAATGAATTTATACAAAACCATAAAACAAAATCAATGTTGTGTTTAAAATCATATCAAAATTAGAGCTATTCTAGTTGCCAGTTCTAAGGGCAGCCTACACTTTAAGAAGAAGAATCTAGCAAGAATGTCAATGGATGCTCTTTTAAAATGTAGGTATGGCTTACAACATTAAAATTACACTTACATTGTTCCTTTGGATTTATGTGAGAACAGTTGACTAAACTTAGTTTGCCTTAAATTAAAATTATATTATTTGTAATAAAAATATAAAATAAAAAATAAAATAAAATAAAAATATCTTTATTTTGCATAGACCATTTTAACGGCGCTTACAAAATGTCATACACTATTTAAAATATTTAAAGCGACCACCGGTTCGGAACGCGTCCCACCTGAGAAGAACCGGCAAGAAACTTAGGAAGGCTTTTTTTTTTGATGGCCTAATTACAATTTAATATTATTTCACTTTGCCAGCAGATCATTTCCAGGCGTCCCTGTCCTGCAAATAGTCTGTAACGGAGTAAAAACCTTTTTCACAAAGCTTGTTTTTAATAAATTTTTAAAATTTATTTAAAGGTAAATTTCTCAGGTCACAGGGAAGCTTGTTGTAAAAGCGTATACAGTTACCCTGGAAAGAATCGCCAATCTTATGTAGTCGACTGTGGTGGACTGAAAGATTATTTTTATTTCTAGTCTTTATATTATGTTTATCACAGAGTTTAGAAAACTGTAAAAGTTTTTCTGGACATACATAAGATTGGCAAAAATGAATTGTGATGGTACGGTTAGAATATTTACTTCTTTGAATTTTTCTCGGAGAGAAACTCTGGGGCCCAAATTATAAATAGCGCGTACAGCCCGCTTTTGTAGAACAAAAATAATATTTAAATCTGCAGCACTCCCCCAAAGGAGAATACCGTAAGACATAATACTATGAAAATAGCTGAAGTAAACCATTCTAGCCGTATCCACATCTGTTAGAGTCCTGATCTTTTTTACAGCGTATGCAGCCGAACTTAATCTAGAGGCTGTCTTTTCTATGTGTGGGCCCCACTGCAAATTGGCATCAATAGTTATACCTAGGAACACAGTTGATTCTACAAACTCTAACACTTGTCCATTCAGTTGAACATTGGCCGCAACTTGTTTTACATTTGGTAGAGTAAATTTTATACATTTAGTTTTATTTTCATTAAGGCAAAGATTATTTGAGCTGAACCAATGAACTACTCTTGCAATTGCATTGTTTACATCGTCATAGTTATCTAATTGTCTTTTAATTTTAAAAATTAATGAGGTGTCATCTGCAAACAAAACAATCCTATTCCTGTACCCTACATAAAATGGTAAATCATTAATATAAATGAGGAACAAGAATGGCCCAAGTATCGAGCCTTGCGGCACACCCATTGTAACCATGGATCCTACAGAACGTGTACCATTAATATCGACCCTCTGTATTCTATTGTTCAAATATGAAGACAGAAGGTCGAGAGCTTTGCCTCTTATTCCATAGTGGTGTAATATTTTGCACAGCGTTTCATGTTGAACGCAATCAAAAGCCTTTGACAGATCGCAAAATATACCTAATGCATCGTGCTTGTCTTCCCATGCTTCATGAATACATTTTAATAACTCAACACCAGCATCGGAAGTTGAGCGCCCTTTCGTAAACCCAAATTGATTCGCATGGAGTATTTTATGACTATTACAATGGGATAGCATTTGATTCAAGATTATTTTTTCAAATACTTTGCTCAAAGTTGGAAGCACTGACACTGGTCGGAAATTTTCATTTTCATTTACCAGCGTTTTCGTGCTTTGAAGGACACGATAACGTTGCAATCGACACTCGTTAAGTTAAGTGAATAACTTTTGAGCGACTTAAAAATTACAACAGCGAGTCGCTACAATCTGAGCCTGTCCATTTGAACACAGGCATTGGGCTGTTTTGCCTTTAAAACGAATAAACGTCGAACTGTTCGAAATTTGAAAATGAACATCATTACCGCTATATTGCCACAGCAAATTCCCGCCGACTCATTATTACCCTATTACCCTGTGGAATTTCCGCATTTTTAACTTTAAATGTCAGTCATGTTGAATGAAACTATAGAACGATTAGATCTCAATGTTTAAACTTTTAGTTCAATCGTCCGTTGCATAACAAAAGCGCTTGAAATGACTACACCGGTTCGATCGTGTATAGCCAATTTCCGAACGTATTGAAAATGTCGTACGATTGTTTGAGGACATGTTATTTCAGTGAGCGTTTAGCCTGGGAGGTAACAAGCTTTCACGTTTGTTTCTACAGCTCTTTGTTCAAAATATAACAATTAGAGAGACAAAGCGAGTGGTAGCGGTCGGCGTGTTATCGCGGACGATTCGCGCCGGAACACAATGGTGCGCGTGACAATGCACACTCAATATCTTTGTGCTCCTTAGTGTTGGAGGCCGATGCACTCTGCGTTGGATCAGCTGTCTTGGGTGTAAATTAAATAGCAATGAACATAATAATATGCAGATGTTTCAATTTTTTTACGTTACCATGTTATTTTGAAGTATATAGTTATAAACTCGTAGGTACCAAGTATGAGGTATGGGCGTGAATATTCCCCTACTTATGAATATTTCCCTACTGAGAAAAGCTCTAGAAATGCTGTTAAAAACGATATACGTGGTTATTTTAGGAGAATCTGTAAAATAAATCTTCAGATAGAATACGATATGAATATTACCAGGTACTGAAGATCATAAAAAATGTAGCAACTGAAGATCTATTAAAAATTCGCAAATTATATACTTTTATGCTTAAAGTTAACGCACCATCTTGGTTCCAATTTTAAAATTTGCCATCATGCTAAATTTTATATTTGTATGGCCTCCAGGTACCAAATAGAAATTTATAAAAAAAATTATATATTCTATATCAGTTCTCGAAAGAAACAGTTATTTTAGGTATTCGTTTTGCGATTACAATGGATAAACTAACTATCTTCACCCTGTACCCCTGACGGGGTAGTCAGAGAGGACAGATCGCCAGGCTTCGCGATCCATGCATCCTTCTTTCGCTTCTTGCAGATTCATCAATCGCTTCATACATGGACGGGTATCCGTGTACTTTTGTACGATTACAATGGATATATTAGAGAAATAAGTTGGAATGATGGAACGTAATAGGTACCTAAATTGTAAAACAAAAGTTTTTAAAAACTGTAAAGCATTCCTCTGCCTTACATAACAATAAGCATAAATTAAATATATATATATTAATAATTATAAAAATGTGTCTAAGTAAATAACCATCGTGGTAAGCCGTACATGTTAAAGTCAATCCGGAGACTGTACTGTTTATGTTTACGAGTTTTTCTGATGGGCTCAAATATTTCAAAACAACAGCTACTATCTGCTCTGTGTGTAACACACCACATGGTAAAGTATGGGCGTGTAGCTTGTCTCTATTTACCCTTTCGAAAAAAGGTGCTATAACATGTATTCGTGCATACGATAGTAAATTTGTAGTTACGCTTTAGATCTGAATCGGATTTAGTATAGAAAGTCCCTGTTCCTGGAGTTGGTTAATAGGATAATTTTGAAAGTACGTGCGAAGTTGCAATCTAAATTATATGAAGAACATTTAAAAACGAAGACTGAAGGATCACTCAAGAGTTATGTAACTTAAAACTTCAATAAAATACTTAATAACATTCTACAAGTTAAAAGGTGCCCAGTGCCCTGTCCATGAGTTATTATATCAAGCAAATTCGTATAATCCTTAAACTGATCAAAATAACTCTAATTACAACTACTTATACACCTTTAAACCCAATACAAATATTTAAAGTTTCATTTCTGGACCTATAAATAACATATTGCATTTCATGAAAAAATATTCATTTGTTTTGATTTTTATCCTTTTTCGATTAAATGTACTTTTTTTCTGTTTTCAAAATATCATCAAGCCAGTTCTTTAGAATACTCTATGGTCGACTCCTAGCATTCCGTGACGGGCCTTTGTGCTATTTCCTCCTTCGTCGGTCCGTCTCCCACCTGAATGAATGCACATTTTGACGTCCAACCTACACGACAAGCCGCTCTAAGATAACAACACAATATGTGGTGGAGTATAATACCAGCTTCCATTAAAGTCTTTGTTTCAAATCTTATTAATTAGTGTCGAATACCTAAGGTTTCTATTAGTTTTTTATGTTATTAAATCTATATTATGCCTTTTATTTGTGAGTATATCAATACTCACAAATAAAAGCGGGGGATGAAGGGTAGAAGCGTGCACGTCGCCATCCCTGCCAGCTACGGCTGCAATTCTACTCCAACACGAGTGCCACCAGGACGAATGAGGGCGTGCCCCCGAGGCGCTGTCCTCGCGATTGGCCTCCGGTATGTATGAGTACAAACTGGTAGGTCCTCGAATCCTCTGGATCCGTGTAAAACTTGGTTTGACGAAGATTTTCCTGGTAGCTGCTTACGCGCCAGTATCTTCGTCGAACGCGAGTGAGCTAGAGGACTTCTGGGAGAGTATGAGAGAAGCTCTAAATGTGATAGAAGGAAATGAAAGACTTATAGTATGTGGAGACTTGAATGGATGGGTGGGTACCGCTCGCGATGGTTATAAGTCGGTACTCGGGAAGTATGGGGATAAAAGGGTGAACGACGCTGGCAAGCTAATACTGGCATTTTGTAAGGAAAAGGATTTGTTTGTGGCGAACACAATGTTCAACCACAAACAAATTCATATGTATACGAGGAGATGTAAGTCAAAGAGAAGCATGATAGATCTATTCCTAATGGATAGTCGGCTCCGTAAACAGTTGATAGACACAAGGGTTTATCGAGGCGCTGAGCTGGGATCAGACCACTGCCTAGTCATAACTAGGATTAGGGGTCTGTTCGCGGGTTGGCGTCATCGTACCGAGTGTCCTGAACCTGAGCCGACTTATAGCATCAATAGCTGGAAGCTGCAGGATGCATCCATTAGGGATAAATATAATGAAAGGGTAGCCGAAAAGCTTGGCGACGTCAATGTAAGCAGTGAGAATGTGGAAAGTGTATGGCAGAACCTTAGTGACAGTATGATAAATGCCGCTGTGGAAGTGTGTGGAGAATCGAAAAGAGGCAGTAGTAATAAGCGTGATGCATGGTGGAATGAGGAAGTGAAAGAAGCAGTTCGAATGCAGAAGAAAGCATGGCTAGACTACTTAGCCTCGCGGCATGATTTTAATATGAAAGAGAGATACAAGCTGCAGAAAGTTAACACGAAGGCACCGATAGAAGAAGCACGTGAAAGGTGCAGAATGAAAGCGGATGAAAGGTTGTCGTCCAATTTCCGGGATAATGCCAAGCTCTTCTGGAAAGAGGTAGGCAAGACCCGGAGTTGTTCGGCAATCTGCAGTATGAATAAAGTGCTTAGTGTTAACAATGACGTCCTAACAGACCAAAGTGACGTCCTGCAGAGATGGAGTGAATATTTTGGAAAGATGTATGCAAGAAAAGACAGAGATGCCACATCGGGAAGTGGAGCTTACTTCGATGCTCCGGATCCCGATGTCATTGAAGTCATTAGTATGAAAGAAA
This sequence comes from Thumatha senex, assembly GCA_948477245.1. Taxonomy (NCBI): domain Eukaryota; kingdom Metazoa; phylum Arthropoda; class Insecta; order Lepidoptera; family Erebidae; genus Thumatha; species Thumatha senex. The sequence continues at coordinate 8,250,794 of OX419729.1, read as the reverse complement.
TAGAACAAGCGATAAGAAGTATGAAATGTGGTAAGGCTGCGGGAAAAGACAGAGTTACTGCTGAGATGATCAAGTACGGTGGGTCGCGTGTCTGGGACACACTATGTCTGTTATGCAACTTGTGCTGGCGGACGGGTGAGGTCCCAGATGACTGGCGAGTAGCAGTTGTAGTACCTATTTACAAAGGGAAAGGCTCGCGCCTAAACTGCTCCAGCTACAGGACGATCCGCTTGGTCAGCTTAGCTAGTAAGGTGTATACAAAGGTTATAACGGCACGAATGCAAGAAAAGTCTGAAAGGTATTTATGGGAGGCTCAATGCGGATTCCGACGTGGAAGAGGTTGCATGGATCAAGTGTTTTCTCTCCGCATGATCGCGGAAAAGTTTCTGGCTCTTAGCCAGAAGGTTTTCTGCGCTTTTGTGGATCTAGAGAAAGCATTTGATAACGTTGTGAGAGAAACGCTGTGGGACTTGCTGCCAGGATATGGTGTGGACGGCTCGCTACTGCAGGCAATACAGTCGCTTTATAGGGACTGTAAGGCTTGCGTGCGAGTAGGGGGGGATGTGTCACCTTTTTTTGATGTCTGTACAGGCGTCAAACAGGGATGTGTCATGTCCGCCTGGCTGTTCATAGTGTATCTGGACAGTTGCCTGCAGAAGTTGAAAGATTTTAATATGGGTGTGAATTTGGGTGACTTTACAGTAAACTGTCTGCTGTACGCTGATGATGCGGTGCTGATGGCCTCATCAGAAGCCGACCTACAGGCAATAGTCAAGCAAAGAGGTGACGTAAGAACTAAATGCGAGATTAGGGTAAACCAGGAACGTCTAGAGCAAGTGAATGAAATTGTGTATTTAGGAAGTATGTTTAGCGCGGATGGAAGATGTGATTCGGATGTAGAACGGCGAATAGCTGCCGGAAACAAAGTTAACAGTGCTTTGTCCCAGTTAGTAAAGCGACAAAGCATCGTAAAAGAAGCACGAATGGCGATTCATAACGCAGTGCTAGTGCCAACTTTGCTTTACGGTAGTGAAACCTGGGTATGTCAGCAGATGCATGAAAGTAAATTGAATGCTGTGGAGATGCGATCACTTCGAAAATTGTGCGGCGTTACCTTGGCCGACCGAATACGTAACGAAGTGATACGCTATATGGCAGGTTTGAATGAAAGTGTCAGCGTTAAGCTGGAAAAGGGCGTGCTCCGTTGGTTTGGACACGTCCAACGAATGAGTGAGGAACGATTGACGAAGAATATATACTGTTCAAAAGTAGAGGGTAGAAGTAGTCAGGGAAGGCCGAGACTTACATATGAAGACCACGTGACCAGATTGCTCAAAAACGGAAAGGTCAAAAGTACTCGGATACCCAGACGTGCGTGTATGAAGCGATTGATGAATCTCGAAGAAGCGAAAGAAGTATGAATGGATCGCGAAGCCTGGCGATCTGTCCTCTCTGACTACCCCATCAGGGATACAGCGTGAAGATAGTTAGTTAGTTAGTTATTTGTGAGTACTGAACATCATCATCCGAGTTTTACTCCCGATTGTAACCGCAAAATTCACAGGTGTAAGGGGCCCCACTAAAATCTCTGGGGCCCAATTACCCTCATATGTTTACAAGGATGCCGATGCAGGTGCCCATATGGGTTTGGGAGGTCAGGCGGCACTCGCTTCCAACAATACTGAAAATCAAAAGTCAAACGATAGCAGCTCCTAGAAACCAAATAAAAGTCTACCCCAGGCTCCAAATCCAGGTAGGGATTGGATGCAACTGGGAAAAACTTAGATGAAGAAGTATCCCCAGCTTTGCTTCTTTGCTACTTTTATTTCAGAACTCGGATAACCAAGACGTGTATACATGAAACGATTAAAGAATTTGCAGAAAGTGAAAGAAGTATACATGGATCGCCACCCCATAGATACACAGTGATCATAGTTGGGTGTAAAGGGCCTCACCGAAATCTCCGGGGCCCAAGTGACCTCATCTGCAAGCGGTGCACCTGGTGATCAACGAACTAGGCAAGGACGTAGGCCGGGGTTAAGAGGTCACACGGCAGTCGCTCCCAATAATACCAAAAATCAAAAGCCAAATAAAAGTAGACCCCAGGCTCCAAATCCATGCAGGGTTTGTAAGCAACTACTGGAAATGCATTAAGATAAATAGCAGATAGGTTAATGACGATTAGTCAATGTACTACCCCGTCAGCGATACAGCGTGAAGATAGTTAGTTAGTTAGTTATAATGTTACTCTAAAGCGCTCGTGGTCCCGCGGGCGTGTTCTGTAAACGATCACTGCGTTAAGCAACTTTAGCTATAGCTGGTCACGGATGGGGTGACCACTTTGTGGCATTTTGCATTTACGAGCGTTTCCGTGATTCGGAAGGCATGTTAAGCCGTTGGTCCCGGTTGCCAGTAACATGGCTGTCGTTAATTCAAGTTGTAGGCCTAATGGACGGCTTGAAAAAATTCAACAGCAGGTAGCCACAACCTGCGTCTGTCTATTTTAACACGGCAATGGGTTACCACCTATTACGTGGGACAGGATATACACGATAAAAAGTTGGCATATAATATGCCTCTGCCGCCCGTTCGGGGATAATGCGTAATAGATAAACTAAACTATAATGTTACTCTCTATTTTTCATTTATTACGGAAATGTCACTAGGAAGGAAAGTCATACTCACAATAGCTTGCTTCTATTGTTGACTTCTGTTTCCTTGTGACTTTTAATCAATTGCATGTTATAGACCATATGATGCTAAATAATATTCTTCTAGAGATAATAACATACTATCTTCACGCTGTATCCCTGACGGGGTAGTCAGAGAGGACAGATCGCCAGGCCTCCCGATCCATGCATACTTCTTTCGCTTCTTCAAGATTCATCAATTGCTTCATACACATAATAATAACATAAGACCTGTAAAAATTAGATCACGTTGCCTTGTTTGTTTTCATACTTTCCAGAGCGTGAATTGGCAGTGCCCGGGTAGTCGGTTCAACTTTCTGTTATTGACCTTGTAATATATTTTGTCAAACTATAATACTCAAAAAAATTACAAACCTGATCATCATAACCTGTAAAGCGCCTTTACCCTAAAAGTATTAGTGGGTCTCTTCTTTGCATCGACCAAACATAAATAGGTAGGTTCTTAAAGTAAAATAACCTTCTCAACGGTCTTAACTCTGAAGTAAAACTCATCAACTTGGTCCAGTAATTTAAAAGTAAATTTTTACATAAGTTCTTATACATAGTAAAAGGCATTATTCTAAATAAATCTACAATACTTAATTTCTCGAATTCGAAGACCGTTGTACATTTTCAGAAAGCAATTCAATTCACCTGTAAATCCTCACAAATCACGGCATTGACTAGTGACGTGTGAGAACTCGACATGTCGACACGCCGCAGAGCGTTTAATCGCATAAAGAGCTAATTGTCTGTACGGATTCCACAGGTAAACACTACACGCCACTACTCACTACACAAATACGCAATGGAGGTATGAATGAAGAGGGTTTCGGAGGTGATAACTACAGGGAATGTGTAAACGAAATAGTACTTTAGTTTAGTGTACCATTAGTATGCATGAGTAGCAACTAGCTTTATTCGAAAGTTAAATTTAAACAAAAAAAAAATATTATACAGGTTATATTATGAAGTACAGTTGAACTTGACACGAAAAACGAATTAGAGATGACAGACCTTATTCCCGTCATCGCCAGTTCCAGCTTGAGTAAACAGTTTGGTAAAAGCTTGATGAATGAATTATATCATTATAAATTATACTAAAAAAGTCACAGCCATAGGTTTTGTAGAAGGTCAAGGTCATTTTACTGTTAAATTTAACCGAATATTCAGCGACACCAGAAAGATCTGCTCGTTGCACAGATGGATGTGCGGAGTCTCGCACGAGGGAGGATAACTCATGATAATTTACAGAGATATTTCCTCTTTTGGTACAGTCTTAAAGAAAGCTCTCGATACGTAGGCAATAAGAAAGCTTATATTTCTTATGTTTAATGAAAAACGTCGCTGTTCTGTTCCGATTTTGGTAGTGTTGTAGCATATTCGTAGTTCTACGCGCTACTTACGGATGCGGTAACGTAATTTAAATAAGGTTTACATCGCTACTGATTACATGTCAACTGATTCACTTGACATCAATTTTCATTTACTATAGGAAGTTGAACTTATAATTGGTTAAATATGGGGTTTACTGTGTGAATTATTCATTAGTTATGTTCAGAGTATATGTTCGAAGCATACGAAACTTCTTGTTTTTTCAATAATTGTTTTGAGTTACAAAATACGAAATTTTATTATAATCTATGAAAAACAAATTCTCAAAGTATTTTTTTAGGGACTACATATAAAAAATTCCAAATTTCTACCTCTAAAAACTACTACTTTCATCCCATTACTTTTTAAACTAATAAATATATTAAAATTACTTACACATTGTTTTCTAATTCCAAACTTTAGCTTATATTAAACTGCCAGAGAACTAATAAACATATTTATATGTCTAACCAAACGAGCAATGTGAGTGTGATTGTTCATTCTTCTCTACAGGTCTCATTTCTCAATTTTAATGTAAGTTGCATTCCTAAAAATTTATCTAATTGCGTGAACAGTCGATATAAATCAAATTAGATTTTGAGGTATAAAATTCTTGCTAAGTTGCCATATTAAGGGCCGGTAGGCCAAGTCGTGTAGGCACCACAACGCTTCCTCAGCCCCCGCCAAGATAGATCGACGATGTATTTTCTGCTGGCACGCCACAGTAAAAATGATTGGCAGTAGCAATTGAAATGGAACATCTCTGTTATTGTGTTGGATTTTATTTTAGGTTTATGATATACTATTGAAGCGCTCGTGGCCCCGCGGTCTCAGTGTTCTGTAAACGATCACTGAGTTACGCAACTTTCACTATGGCTGGTCCTCGGATGGGTGACCACTTTGTGGCATTTACATTTGCGAGCGTTTCCGTGCTTCGGAAGGCACGTTAAGCCGTTGGTCCCGGTTGCCAGTAAAATGGCAGTCGTTAAGCCTGGTTGAATGCCTTATGGGCGGCTTGAAAAATTTCAACAGCAGGTAGCCACAACCTGCGTCTGTCCATTTTCAACACGGCAATGGGCTGACCACCTATTACTTGGGACAGGACACACGGTGAAAAGTGGGCATATAATATGCCTCTGCCACCCCTTCGGGGATAAGGCGTGATGGATATTTATTTATTTATTTTATTTATGATATACTAATTGACGCCCGCGGCTCCGCCCGCTCGAAGATTTTCCGTTCCCGTTTTCAAAAGGAACTTGTTCCCGGGATAAAAAGTAGCCTATGTGTTATTCTGATAGATAAGCTGATATATATAATATATAGTTATGATAAAGGACGAAATTAAAAACAGTTTGCTAGGCTATCACCGGCAACTGCGACATCACCCCAATCCCCTGGCCTCACAACTAACGCATCGAGGTTATAACAAAAGATTAAATGGGAAAGACAGCACACTCACTCACCTAATTACCCTCACACAATCTGCTTATAGTAGAACTGATTGCAGATAACAGAACACAGAAAAAAAAGGTAAAGTTTATTTAAATTCCATTCAGTAGTTTTACGTGCAAGTAACAAACATTCATACTTACAAACTTTCGCGTCTATAATATTAGTAGGAGTTTATGATGATATATTTAATAACAAATTTAGGCTTTATGTACAAGTATCAAATAAAATGTTCCGTACTCATTATACTCTTTTTTTTAATTAATATTAAAATCAAAAAATCATAAAGTTATGTTCCTATCTTCGGCAGCTAGTCACCGTTGTACTTCAGAACATATCTTCCGTCCGCGCTAAACATTCTCCCTAAGTACACAATTTCATTCAATTGCTCTAAACGTTGCCGGTTTACCCAAATCTTAGTTTAACATGCAGCGAAGACCTTTACTTTTATATTAGTGACTAATGCCGGTCGGCTTCTGATGAGACCATCACTACCGCATCATCAGCGTACAACAGACAAAGTACTGTATAATTTCCAATTTTACAAAACATCATAATCTTTTAACTTTTGCAGCTACACTTTTGCACAACTATCCAGATACACTATGAAAAGCCAGGCGGACCATCTACGGCCCGTTTGACGCCCGAACAGAAGTCAAAAAGAGGCGCCAGGTGAACCTCCCCCTTGGTCGCACGCAAGCTTTATAGTCCGTATAAAGAGACTGTATCGACTGTATCGCTGTATCGGCCAGCTGGCCGTCTACACCATATCCGGGCAGAATATGGTGTGGACCAGGCCACACGGACGAGTACCACAGAGTTTCTCTCACGACTTTATCAAATGCTTTCTCCAGATCCACTAAAGCGCAAAAAACCTTCGCGTTAAAATGTTGGGATTATTAATTGAATGAATGAATGAAAAATCTTTATTCATGTAGGTCACAAAGTAACACTTATGAACGTCAAGATTATTGCTTCTACATTTACGAGTACATTTACTGCCAGATTCGCAAAGCAATAGGTAGAGGCTGAGGAAGAACCTGGCAATAAAACTCATGGCCACTCTTTTTTAACCGCCAGTAATTACATTAGTTTGAGTTACATGATGTTTGACCAATTATATAGTAATGAATTTATACAAAACCATAAAACAAAATCAATGTTGTGTTTAAAATCATATCAAAATTAGAGCTATTCTAGTTGCCAGTTCTAAGGGCAGCCTACACTTTAAGAAGAAGAATCTAGCAAGAATGTCAATGGATGCTCTTTTAAAATGTAGGTATGGCTTACAACATTAAAATTACACTTACATTGTTCCTTTGGATTTATGTGAGAACAGTTGACTAAACTTAGTTTGCCTTAAATTAAAATTATATTATTTGTAATAAAAATATAAAATAAAAAATAAAATAAAATAAAAATATCTTTATTTTGCATAGACCATTTTAACGGCGCTTACAAAATGTCATACACTATTTAAAATATTTAAAGCGACCACCGGTTCGGAACGCGTCCCACCTGAGAAGAACCGGCAAGAAACTTAGGAAGGCTTTTTTTTTTGATGGCCTAATTACAATTTAATATTATTTCACTTTGCCAGCAGATCATTTCCAGGCGTCCCTGTCCTGCAAATAGTCTGTAACGGAGTAAAAACCTTTTTCACAAAGCTTGTTTTTAATAAATTTTTAAAATTTATTTAAAGGTAAATTTCTCAGGTCACAGGGAAGCTTGTTGTAAAAGCGTATACAGTTACCCTGGAAAGAATCGCCAATCTTATGTAGTCGACTGTGGTGGACTGAAAGATTATTTTTATTTCTAGTCTTTATATTATGTTTATCACAGAGTTTAGAAAACTGTAAAAGTTTTTCTGGACATACATAAGATTGGCAAAAATGAATTGTGATGGTACGGTTAGAATATTTACTTCTTTGAATTTTTCTCGGAGAGAAACTCTGGGGCCCAAATTATAAATAGCGCGTACAGCCCGCTTTTGTAGAACAAAAATAATATTTAAATCTGCAGCACTCCCCCAAAGGAGAATACCGTAAGACATAATACTATGAAAATAGCTGAAGTAAACCATTCTAGCCGTATCCACATCTGTTAGAGTCCTGATCTTTTTTACAGCGTATGCAGCCGAACTTAATCTAGAGGCTGTCTTTTCTATGTGTGGGCCCCACTGCAAATTGGCATCAATAGTTATACCTAGGAACACAGTTGATTCTACAAACTCTAACACTTGTCCATTCAGTTGAACATTGGCCGCAACTTGTTTTACATTTGGTAGAGTAAATTTTATACATTTAGTTTTATTTTCATTAAGGCAAAGATTATTTGAGCTGAACCAATGAACTACTCTTGCAATTGCATTGTTTACATCGTCATAGTTATCTAATTGTCTTTTAATTTTAAAAATTAATGAGGTGTCATCTGCAAACAAAACAATCCTATTCCTGTACCCTACATAAAATGGTAAATCATTAATATAAATGAGGAACAAGAATGGCCCAAGTATCGAGCCTTGCGGCATACCCATTGTAACCATGGATCCTACAGAACGTGTACCATTAATATCGACCCTCTGTATTCTATTGTTCAAATATGAAGACAGAAGGTCGAGAGCTTTGCCTCTTATTCCATAGTGGTGTAATATTTTGCACAGCGTTTCATGTTGAACGCAATCAAAAGCCTTTGATAGATCGCAAAATATACCTAATGCATCGTGCTTGTCTTCCCATGCTTCATGAATACATTTTAATAACTCAACACCAGCATCGGAAGTTGAGCGCCCTTTCGTAAACCCAAATTGATTCGCATGGAGTATTTTATGACTATTACAATGGGATAGCATTTGATTCAAGATTATTTTTTCAAATACTTTGCTCAAAGTTGGAAGCACTGACACTGGTCGGAAATTTTCATTTTCATTTACCAGCGTTTTCGTGCTTTGAAGGACACGATAACGTTGCAATCGACACTCGTTAAGTTAAGTGAATAACTTTTGAGCGACTTAAAAATTACAACAGCGAGTCGCTACAATCTGAGCCTGTCCATTTGAACACAGGCATTGGGCTCACCACAATATGCCTCTGCCACACCTTCGGGGATAAAGTGGTGGCTAATAAATTTATAAATATACTTAAATAATTAATACTGAAAGCTTAAAACAAAGATCTTGGATACAATTTTAATAATTTATGCGAAGCGAAGCTTCAATATAACAACTGCACTGATTACTTCAGCCAGTGGCAGTCGGTATGTTTAAGCTTCAGAATCTATTGATCAAATTTCTTTATAGGTAAACATACATTGATCGGCCCACTGGCTCAGTTGGTTATATAACTGTCTTCTAACCTGTGGGTACCGGGTTCGATTTTATACTACTTACAGGGATAATTCTAACTCTTCTGTGAAGTATAGGTACTTTATTTTATTTTAAAACTCTCATATATTTTATTTATCTATCACGCCTTATCACCGAAAGGGTGGCAGAGGCATATTATTATATATGCCCACTTTTCAACATGTGTATTCCTGTCCCACGTAATGATTGGTGAGTCCATTGCGCATATAACTCTCATATATATACACTATATAAAGCTAACTCCGGGCGTCGCGAGATGCAACTGGGACAGACGCTCGGATGATGATGGAATGCTTACTGCTCTCATAAATATACTGTGCCATTGCGAAAAAATAGCAAGGGGAGCGCAACGAAAAAACCTAACACAGGTCCTACCTCAGTAAGCGCCACGACTGATCAGGCCTCAGCGTCGCGAATCTGATATTATTTAAACATTTGTTCTATAAAAATCACTGTATATAGTCAAAGTAAGCCATTATGTCTATAAATATTTAGTAGCTATAGTTGTGTATAAAAATTTCATTAAAATTATCTGTAGTTTAGATTTGGTTTTGACAAAACATTTCGAAAGGGGGCAACTTTGGAATGTTTTTCTATCAAGTGAAGTTTATTAGATTTTGTAACAGAAAGCCATTTTGACTATCTTAAATCCTTAACTAACATATATCTCTTTTTCAGAATCAAAAACACTTCCTTCTACGATTCGCATTGTTTTAAAAAACTCAAAAGCGTGGCATCGGCAGGAATACCAAGCCTTAAGTTTTAGTTTATTAAACATACAACTTCATGTATTAAAATTTAACAAATACCTATAGATGCACATCTTTTGCAATTACTTCTCTGAAGGCATCAAATATCTAAAATGGTCAATGATTTTAAAATATATTTAATGTAAAGAAATAGTATTTTATTCAAATTATTTTTAAAGCTTATGCTTATTCAGTGACACTAGTTCTAAACTCACTCATATTTTAGAGAAAGTGCCTACACTTTACGAGACTTTTTACATCCAGATCAGTGTAAAATCACACCACAAAGCGCAATAGTGTTATAAAATTATCATAGAACAATAAAACGCAGTTAAGTCAACACAGTATTTTACAACCATTCGGGGTATTTTTATGTCACAAGGGGAGAGTTTAACAAAATGAAAACACAAGAGGTCTTGCATGGTTCTGTATGAAAATCTGAATTATGTTTTATAGTGGACGTGAGGAGAATAAGGGCGATTTTATCGAGGTGCCGCTTTCTTACGACGAATTTTGTTTTGGCAACTTTATTACATTTAAATAAACGACAAACGAATATTTGTAAATTAAAAATAATGAGTAAAAAGAAAATTGTTCAGATAAGATGATTGCAAATTGCAATAATTATTTCCTAACGATTAAATTTATAAATTTTGTACATTTATTAATGGCGGTGTAATCAATTTTCATTTCCTCTTCTCTTTTTAATGTAAGAGAAGCTAATATCAAAAAGTCATAAAAAAACATTTCAAATAGATATAATAATCTAATATAGAAATATATGTATTAATGATGAGTTAAAATTATCGATTGAGTACTTTCACCGTGTGCATTTCTGTCCCACGTATTAGGTTGAGAACATTGCCGTGTTGATACAGACGGGTGCAGGTTGTGGCAACCCGCTGTTAAGTTTTATCAAGCCGTCGTGATATTTAAGCGAGTGAAGTTGCAGGTAAATATTATAGAAATTAAACAAAGACAATGACTATTTGTTTGCGTACCTCTACTTCTAAAGCATTTAAGACTTATTTTTGTTTAGATAATTTTAAGAAATCTCCTTTAATCCTTCCAGTGTTTTTCTGGGACTATTGGTGTGGACTCACTTAACTTATTTTGTAGAATCTTTTGAAGTCAAGGTGTTTTTTTTGTAAACCATGGAATAAAATTATTAATTAATTATATAACCACCAAAAATTATTTTTAATATTTTTGCCTCGAATAAAAAAGTAAAAAATGGTATAATCGCCCAAACTTTAAGCCCCGTTACTTTCTTACACCCAGGACTAAGACAAAATATTACAAACATTCTAAAATATTAGTATTTCACAAAAATCTTAAATGCCACTGAACATGATTATTCACTGCTTTTTCATTCACATGAAACACGAAATTCAACCTGATGTAAGCTATTACGAGTATTCGCCGTACATAATCCGCACTAGGCGTCGCGTCTCGTCGTCGGCATTTGGCAATTCTTTATTATTCATGGGTCGATCTTACTCGCGGAGTGTTTTATATGAGCGACGATCGAGTATCAATTTGTACCGAACGGGCCCCTATTAGCATTTCCCTTGTAGACCTACATTGTTACACTGCGGGGGTGGCATACGTGATAGTACGAATACTTTTTCAATCAAACAGTTTGTAATTTAATATTGAGTACACAGTTCTTATTTTACTAGTAAAGTTAGTAAATAAATTCGTTTCATTTGGTGAAATTGAGGACCCTGATATTCTTAGCAGCACGGTAATATAATGATGATCACTTTTACACATAGTAATAGAGACGACACTAAAACGTTAACTTAAAACCTACTTCCAAGGTGACTGTCTTCGAAGGTAAAGCAATAGTTTTTTTCTTGAAAGAAATTTACTACTTTTAACTAAAATTTAAAAAAAAAGGGCGTATGTAAAAATTATGAAGTATCATCATCGTGATTTGCTGTTATGCAATCGGTGCATTTTCTTTGAGTTCAATATAGTATATACATTACATAATGGGTTTGCCTAGCAAATTGTCTTAGTGCAATAATTTTACGAAACTTAGCTTTTAAACATATAAATGGCAAGTAAATCCGAAATACGTAAATTTCTTTGCTAAATGACAGTCAGAGAAATCATAATTTAAGATCTTTATAATCATTGCACAACAAGATACACAAAATATTACAAAACTATTTAAATCCTACCAAAAATCTATTAACATATTTCATAATTCGTATTCCCAGTTAAGTCATCTAAAAATCATGTGTTAACAAACAAAAAGCCACATCTCGAAGTCTCTCAGCTCATTTGTGTGTTACAAAGCTAGGTTGCGTTTACTAACGTCTCAACAACACAATACGTTTAGTACTTCGCTTATGAGTGTTCATTAAAGATACGATAAAGACGGCGGTGCTGACGTTAGTTAAATTGGCTGTTTGTGACTACACGACCAAACGCCGACGTCTTTGAATGTTATAAGTAAAGAGATCTTATTCTAATAGTTTTGCATTTATGACGAGTAGTTTAGTTAGTTATTTTTCTCATAGTATTTTGCAAACGAATATTTTTGTTTTTAAAGACCATCATATTTTGTTTGTTTTTTTATTTCCCGATTTTCCCATCATAACATACATCCAACATGTTCGATTTATAAAATATATTTTGAACAGTAAATATAAAAAATGCGTTTTTATGATGTTTTTTATTAGTTGTAGAGAATATTCTTCACAATTTCTACCCATATTATAATGTCACAAATGTATTATAATAGTTCCCGTATCTGCGACACTAGTCTCCAATTTTCGCTTACCAAATGAACATTCATTTCAGTGCAGATGTACATAGTTCAACTAACAAGGGGCTGTTAATTTAAATTTAGTATCTTAGCTCGCGTAATGAACGGGAAGGTGATTGTTATAATGGGATTGTAGATTTGTATTTGCGAACGCGCGACTTATTCGCGAAACGTATCATCTACCTAGTGTGTGAGACTGGAGCTCTTGATGAGCACAAAGTAATTAAATTATGGAGGAGTAAACGTCAATAGTTTTGTTTTGTCTGTAACTTGGGGTATATTTTAGTTTCGACTTTTGGAGAATATGTTTGTAAATATTAGTTTAATTTATTAAAATTATTAGTTCGAGTAGAGTGTTTTTACAGCTTTTTAATTTTGCAAACTTTCTTACGATTAAATATTGTAACAACTACATAATACGGGGTATCTGAGCTCGAAAAACTGTAAATTAAAGTTATTATTCTATATTATGTGTAACATATATTAATAAAATAAATCCACAAAATTTACCTTGCGGTTTCACCCACGTGTTCCAGTTGCCGTGGGAATACGCGGGTAAAATGTAGCCTTAGTTACTCTTTATAAGCTACCTGCCGGTTAAAATCGGTCTAGCCGATTCAGATATTAGCCCGAACAAACGCACAGGCACACAGAGAAAATATACTTTCAAATGAAAAGTTATTAATTTGTAATTACAAACAGACACTTCAATATCATTTATCTTACAGATTTTGGATAAGAAAAGGATTACCATAGTAAAAGCGGTTAAATACTAACAATGAGACATTGTCTTCAGTTTTTACCAAGGTTTTAGAGTGCTTGTTGCCTCAAGACACAAATGATGCTGACGGCACGCCTTTGCAACCTGTCAAGAGCTGTTGCGAATATAGTACAGCACTATCGTATAGATGGTAGTAGAAAATAATGATGCTTCTGTGAGTTTAGCTGTTAAGAGTTTAGTTGAACTTGTTTTGACGTCACATCACAAATAGAGTACATACCTAAATCTTCCTCGCAGTTCCTTTAATTTTATAGAATTACTTTCTTTCTTATATAATGTGTAAGTATGCCCTATACTCACACTCTGATTATGCAAATAAATCTAATTATTCTGTCTTAATTCACATCTAACATTTACTTCCTAAATCTAGGGTCAGAACAAATTCCCCAGCAGATACAAGTGAAGAAGGGTGACAACTCGTTGTTCTACGTGGATTTCTTTATCTACTACCTCATCAAAATATGCGCTAGTCTGCTTGCTAAAGCTAATTGTAACTTATAGCCAATCACTGAATTAAAGATATTCTTCTTCTAGTCCAAAATAATATCCATCAATTAGCAATATGTTTATCGGTCACGCCTTAACCTTAAAGCGGTGGCAGAGGCATATTATACACCCACATTTCACCGTGTGTATTTTTAGTCCCACGTAACAGGTGGTGGTGAGCCCATTGCCTTGTTGAAATGGACAAGATTGTAGCGACCTGCTGTTAGCCCATAAGGCTTTCCACTTGATTTGACGACTGCCATGATACTGGCAACCAGGACCAAGGTCTTAACGTGTCTTCCAAAGCACGGAAATGCTCGTAAATGGAGGACCAGCCATAACCGAGGACCAGCCATAACCGAAAGTTGCTTAACACAGTGACCGTTACTCTGTCTCGCAAAAACAACTGAATGGATTTGGATGCAACTTAATAATAATTAACTTCTCAACGTAGGTGAAGCCGCGGGCGTCAAGTAGTAATAGTATATATTTTAAAAAAAATCTAAAGGTACGTACTCACACTTGGGTATTAACACAACGTCTTTACGATGCGGTGGAAAATTTTTAATTACCAGTGTGTCTGAGCATCTGTCTGGAACGGGATTGTAAGGAGGCGAGGCAGGTGACAACGCGACGCGTCGGGAGCGGTTAAGTGTGGCATTTTACCGCTTTTATGCATATTTGATGACACCACCATAATCTCTGCCGAGGGGGAGCTTCACCTGTATTAGAAATGAATTGCCTTTTGTGTATTATAAAAATTGTTTATGGAGTGGATAGGATATGATGTTTCCTTAACATGTGTAGATATGCAGACACATTGGTGGGGTTCAATTCGTCCCAGAAATACGAGCGTATTTTGTAAGCGAATGCTTGTACCTATATTATTCCTAGTCCCTACATCATAAGAATTTCTGCCAACAGCGCTACGCATCGACGTAGGCGTAGGGGACAAAAACATATAGGCCCACGTTTGGAAGCAACTAGGAATACACTTAAGATGAAGAAGAAATTATACATAGTAATGTAATCCATAGTCAATGTTATACATAAATTAAATATTCTAGGTAACATAACTGAAATCCAATAACATTGAAACAGGCCAGCTTAAATAATCCATCGTTTTAAAGGCAAAGCCGACGAATTTGAAAATAATGACAGGCATTAGACTCATGCTAAGAGGGCTGTATCAATTACTGGGCAAAGCAAACAGGGTATTACGCGCTCAATATTAAAATCAAATTTACGAACCGCCCCCGTCCGCGAGGAACACGGAGTATGGTGACATGTGGAACGTGGACCTAATTGTATAGTTAGCAAAACAATATTTTTTTGATATGTCATAAATTTTTGATATTTATTCATATTAAATAAGTCTGAAAGGTATTTATGGGAGGCTCAATGCGGATTCCGACGTGGAAGAGGTTGCATGGATCAAGTGTTTTCTCTCCGCATGATCGCGGAAAAGTTTCTGGCTCTTAGCCAGAAGGTTTTCTGCGCTTTTGTGGATCTAGAGAAAGCATTTGATAACGTTGTGAGAGAAACGCTGTGGGACTTGCTGCCAGGATATGGTGTGGACGGCTCGCTACTGCGGGCAATACAGTCGCTTTATAGGGACTGTAAGGCTTGCGTGCGAGTAGGGGGGGATGTGTCACCTCTTTTTGATGTCTGTACAGGCGTCAAACAGGGATGTGTCATGTCCGCCTGGCTGTTCATAGTGTATCTGGACAGTTGCCTGCAGAAGTTGAAAGATTTTAATATGGGTGTGAATTTGGGTGACTTTACAGTAAACTGTCTGCTGTACGCTGATGATGCGGTGCTCATGGCCTCATCAGAAGCCGACCTACAGGCATTAGTCACTAATATGAAAGAGGGGTGTGAAAGTAAGGGTCTCCGCATGAATGCAAGTAAAACTAAGGTTCTAGTATTTGAAAGAGGTGACGTAAGAACTAAATGCGAGATTAGGGTAAACCAGGAACGTCTAGAGCAAGTGAATGAAATTGTGTATTTAGGAAGTATGTTTAGCGCGGATGGAAGATGTGATTCGGATGTAGAACGGCGAGTAGCTGCCGGAAACAAAGTTAACGGTGCTTTGTCCCAGTTAGTAAAGCGACAAAGCATCGTAAAAGAAGCACGAATGGCGATTCATAACGCAGTGCTAGTGCCAACTTTGCTTTACGGTAGTGAAACCTGGGTATGTCAGCAGATGCATGAAAGTAAATTGAATGCTGTGGAGATGCGATCACTTCGAAAATTGTGCGGCGTTACCTTGGCCGACCGAATACGTAACGAAGTGATACGCAATATGGCAGGTTTGAATGAAAGTGTCAGCGTTAAGCTGGAAAAGGGCGTGCTCCGTTGGTTTGGACACGTCCAACGAATGAGTGAGGAACGATTGACGAAGAATATATATTGTTCAAAAGTAGAGGGTAGAAGGAGTCAGGGAAGGCCGAGACTTACATATGAAGACCACGTGAGCAGATTGCTCAAAAACGGAAAGGTCAAAAGTACTCGGATACCCAGACGTGCGTGTATGAAGCGATTGATGAATCTCGAAGAAGCGAAAGAAGTATGCATGGATCGCGAAGCCTGGCGATCTGTCCTCTCTGACTACCCCGTCAGGGATACAGCGTGAAGATAGTTAGTTATTCATATTTACCAAAATTTTTGCCACAAATAGTTTCTGTAAATATGTTCAAAATAAAATCTCTTTGTAATTTGAAAACATTTTTTTCATCTTGATATTAGCTCCGTGATTGATACTATTTGACTGAATTTTCAGTTAATGAGGTAATAAAGTAGTTATCTACAGGTTTATAAGTCTAAAGTCATTCCTGAAATACAAAAAGTTGGTTGAGGTATGCCTTACATTACCATTTCGGTAAATAGTCATAAGCAGGACACTTTGAGATAACTGAGTCTGTTAATATAATTTCAAATTGTTAATAATTTAAGTGTGAATGTTGTCGGTACTAGTTAAAGTGTTTGTTGAGCAACATCAATTAAAGTCGCATTTTGATATGCCTCGGACACGTAATGTCGTCATTTCCATACAAGTACTATCTGATACTAAAACAGGGATTATTTCACAATTTCACCCTTCCACTACGTAACGTTTAATAGTTATACAACCCAAACGTGTAATTACTGGTGTTATTCATAATTTAATTCGAAATTCATTGTCTATCAGCAAATTTATATTTATAACTTTCAAGCTCATATATCAACCTAAACAATCATGCTTTTATATTTGAATGTAATTAGAGTGCCTACACATTCTCACATTAATATGTGTTTAAAGAAGTGGGAAGATTTTTGCATTGAATACCCAAAGTTTTACTGAATAACCTAGTTACATAACCCCGCCCACTGCCGTGTTGATCCGGACATTTCTGGCGGCGACTGATAAATTTTCTTATCAATTGATCATTCAGGCTGGTATGTATGTATATTTGTAGTTCTTATTTCTTATGATATTTTTTTTACGTCCTATTTTTATGGATTCATCAAAAGGAGCTTTTAGGCCAGTAAGTTTGTTAATATCCTTAGGCTATGCAGATATTTCATATATTATATTGTGTAATGTGTAAACATATTGTGTATATTTTGTACTTTGTTAATTATTTTATTGTTTTATAGAGACAATCTGATATAACAAACAATAACATATTAAAATGGAAAAAATACTAATTAATAAACTTCAAATAGTATCGTTATTACATGAATGCGCCTACTTCGTATTTAGCTCTGCACCACCCTATGGTGGACTGGTAGAGAATGAGAATGCCTTAGGCAGAAAGTCTGCCAATATATATCT
Organism: Thumatha senex; assembly: GCA_948477245.1. Classification (NCBI taxonomy): domain Eukaryota; kingdom Metazoa; phylum Arthropoda; class Insecta; order Lepidoptera; family Erebidae; genus Thumatha; species Thumatha senex. Next base: position 8,233,302 of record OX419729.1, on the reverse strand, counting down.
TGGTGCATAAAGTTTAAATTATACTGTTTGTTACAGATTGACGATAACGAGATAACGCATAAGCTATTTCGACCATCCACATCCAAACTGTAAGTACTTACCTAATTGTATCTAAATTAGTAAAATCAAGGGCATTCACATCACATTTCAAAAAGACTAATTTTTATTAGGAATAACAATTAATGTAAATAAAAATAAATAAATAAAAATATCTTTATTTTGCATAGACCATTTTAACGGCGCTTACAAAATGTCATACACTATTTAAAATATTTAAAGCGACCAAGCATTATTTAAAATATTTAATGTGCCATTTATAACCAAGTCCATTTAAAAGTAAGTAAGCAGCGTATATTTTGGAGTGAAAACTTCTTTTAGCGCGGTACGCATATTTTAAGATGAGATAAAACCTCTGGTCTCGCGACACCGTTACGAGACAGTGTGCATATATGCATGTACATTTAGAAGACCGCGAACGCGTCTAGATAAATATTTTTTTGATAATTAATTGGTAGATTCAAGACCATGCTACTAAATAATATAATCATCATTATCATCTAACGTTGATCCCGGGTTGATCCATCTACAGGTCTTATTAAATAATGTTGTGTAATCAATTAAGACATGTAGTGTAGGATTTTTTTTCTTCATCATTAACGTCGATCCCTGTCAATTTTTGAAGTGAATACTTCTTTTAGCGCGGTACGCGTAATTTAAGATGAGATAAAATCTCTGGACTCATAAATAAATTGTTAATAGATTTAGTTTTCACTTCTGTCGGCACTCCCGGAGTGCATCCCGTAATTTTTGTTTTATTTTAATTTTTTTTTGTAGATACATGTCGGATCTTCGTGATTTAGCTAACCCAGTCATTAGTTCATCATTTATTACAAAACTATGAAAAACTGAAATAGCATACGTGGCAATATTACGTTTTCTGTTAATTACATTTTAAATTGTAATAATGGTCTAAGAAGGATATTTAAATTTGACTCGAACACAATCAAGTACTTAAAAACTTTGTAGTATTATAGATGTAATTTGTAATACCCATATGTATTACAAGGGAATATATCACCAAGTCAATCTCATATTCACGTCAATGCTGGCAGACACGAAACTATTCCAACCGAGGCCCGTGGCCATTGGATCCCACTTTTCATTTGTTTAGTAAAAATAAAAAATAAATAGGGTTCTGTTAAAGATCACTGCATTAAGCCACTTTCGCTAGGGCTGGTCCTCGGATGGGTGACCACTTTATGGTATTTACATTTACGAGCATTTCCGTGTTTCGGGGCATGACAATCGTCACGCCGAGTTGAAGGCCTGAAATTTTTCAACATACAGGTTGCTACAGCGTGCGCCTATCCATTTTAACACGACAATGAGATCACCACCAGCGGGACAAAAATGCCTAAGGTGAAATCTGGGCGTGCAGTATGTCGCTGCCTACTCCTTAAGGAATAAAGGCGAGACAATATGACAATATGTATGGATACGTAAAGTGTAATGAAATTAAATTTTTATGTACAAGCCATAAATAGAATAAATAAAATAGAACAATATACATTTAGTAAGCTCAAATTACACAGCGGACTTGACGAAACATGGTGACTGGACGACACAAAGATGACCGTTTAAAGCACAGCCATCACACGCAGTGTATAAACCCCAATGCACCTCGTTTACGTCATCGCAACCGATTTTGAACAGGAATTTGATTTTTTTATTGTTTTGATATTAAGGAACTTCCCGATCCGGAACTCCAGTTCAAACCCAGATTTTCCTTTTATATCACTAAGGTGGCATATAAGTATCTTGTCCGGTTGATTAGGAACGGTCACCGTAGTATATGAACGTAGAAAAGTACACCAGCGATGCTCCCTATCCCGTAAAAAATGTCTAGCATCTCCTCGGATGGATATCCCAGCATTCCCAGTAGACTTTTTTTGCTTCCGCGGTTTCGCCTATGGGTTCTGGTGTTATACCGCAGGCTGGTGTAAAATCGCTTTTTCTCACTAAATAAAATGTATCACGTTCCATATTACAAGTAGAAAGGTGCCATCTCCAATGCAACTGCCAGTAGCCTTTAAGTATACAACATAACAACTAATTATTTTTGAAGCGCTCGTGGCCCCGCAGTCTTAGTGTTCTGTAAACGATCACTGAGTTACGCAACTTTCACTATGGCTGGTCCTCGGATGGGTGACCACTTTGTGGCATTTACATTTGCGACCGTTTTCGTGCTTTGGAAGGCCCGTTAATCCGTTGGTTGCCAGTAAAATGGCCGTCGTTAAGCCTGGTTGAAGGCCTTATGGGCGGCTTGAAAAATTTAAACAGCAGGTAGCCACAACCTGTGTCTGTCTATTTTAACACGGCAATGGGCTCACCACCTATTACGTGGGACAGGAATCCACACGGTGAAAAGTAGGCATATAATATGCCTCTGCCACCCCTTCGGGGATAAGACGTGATGGATATTTAATTATTATTTTTAGGTAAAACCCTTTAATCATTGATATTCCCATATACGAAGATAACACTGGACCTTTCTGTGGTGTCTACAATCCCTACCAAAACGTAAGAAGTATTAAGTTTGCAGTGTAATTGCTTTAACGTAAATGGTTTATTGATATAATTAATTAAATTAAATTAAACGAATTTAAAACAGGCTCTAACAAATGTTTACACTATTAAGTATAGCTAGAAATAATTTTAGTAGCTAGAAATTTAAGTATACCCAGATTACATTAAAAACCAAGATCTCAAATGCAATCGTATCCCAGAATCAAAACACTGTCATAAAGTAAAAGAACGATGCCCCGCAGCAACACCATAAACCGTGCAATTGTCGCGTACCATATTTCCTTAATTTACGTGTATATATTTATGCGTCGAACATAAATATGTGCGGGGGAGCGTGATCCTCCGTTCGCGGTAATTATTGCGTGACTTATTTGCGAAGGAAGATAACACGTACTTCGCGACCGAGTTGAACAGACCTATTCCTATTCTCACGAGTTCTCCTTAAAGCTCTGTTTCTATTTAAAATAAGAGGGCTGCGGTCGGTCTAAATAGATTGGTGGTTACGACAACCGCTCCGAGGGTTGTGGCAGCTTTATCTCGCGTTTGACTGTTGATCATGATTTTCCGACAGAGATTTCAGTAATTATACTGATTATAAATATACGTATTGCGTTGTTTTTTTCAAAGATTTAGCTTTTACTTTCATATCCCATAGTTAAATCCATCCTTCGATTCAATTCAATACTAATATTTTAAATGAAATATTGTGTATGTGTGTTTGTCACGTTGTAAGGAACTAATTAATCGACTTGATTGGTAAAGATGACCAAGGTGGAGGGAATTGTAGGTCTTATGTAGGATTATGGAAAGTACAATATACTTTTTATTTCGGGAAACATCTTATTTGTTTGTGGGAGAACCAAGTTCCCGGCTGCAGCCGCAGGCGTTGTTTAGTTTATACACACTTTGTTTTCAACAATAACAAAGAATATTATAAGTACTATGTGAAAGTAGAGGGCAGAAGGATTCAGGGTCGATCGAGACTTACTTATTGAGGACCACATGGGCAAATTGCTTAAAAACGGAAAGCTCAAAAATACTCAGGCGTGCATGTATTATGAAGGGATTAATGAAAGCAGGGGAGCATACAAAAAGTATGCATGCATTGCAAAGCCTGGCGATCTGTCCTCTCAGACTACTCCTTCAGGGATACAGCGTGAAGATAGTCAGTTCCTTTTAACGATGGTAGTATTATAAAACAAAATAATAGAACAATCATGTTTGAAAAGAGTTTTAAATTGGAACTGCCTCGGCGGCGTAAGCGGTAGTGTACGACTGACGGCGGCCTCAGGAGGGCGCCACTGAGGTTTCCGATTTGAATCCCGTGTTGGAACAAATATTTGTTTTAGCAGCAAATGTTTGATTCATAATCATTTCATTTAAGATTTAATTATTTTTATCAGTTATCTAAATCCCATACCACAAGATTATATTAGCTATTAGAAGTAATGGCGCTGCGTAAAAAAAGAAGCTAAATTTATTAATAATTTATTTATCTAGACGCAGTCGCGGTCTGCTATATGAACATGCATATACGCACACACTATAGCTGCGTCTCGGAACTCTTTGCACCAATGAGATGGCAGACAAGCACTCGACCCACCTGGTCTTAACCTATGGACGTTTGCAACAACAGACGCTGCCGACCCTTCGACCTTCTAAAAAACCCCATACTGTAGAATTGATCCCCTGAAATACGATAGAAGAAAGTTAGAGGCATATAAATTTTAAGATCTAAATCGAAGCCGTAAACCGTCACCCATAAGATCTGCAATTTAACTTAACGACTTCCGTGTAACTTGAAGCCGGTTCTTTTTATCGTCATTAAAATTTCGAATGCTGCAACACCAGAGCCACTTTCCATCAGGTGGGACGTATGCTTGTCTACCACCTCAGTAGTATATAAAAACTATCAGTCAAATACGGTTGACCGTAACGGTATCAACATGACACGTGCAATTATTATAATATGAATATGCATTGGTATATTATACCAATGCATATTCAAGCTTGGTGGTGTGTATAGAAAAATACTCTTGACACTACTAGTGGTGCAAGCCACCTAACAGTGGTCAGTTTACAAAAAACTGAGCCGACCGCCCAATATCTGACACAAACTTGTTTAGATTATAATTTATGAGTAGCAACGTGAAACTAACATACAAGGTTCTCAGCAACAGGATTACACTTCATTACGGTGGTGTGCAAACAGTATATTATAATTTTGTTGTCTCTATGACTCTGTTAACCTTTCGAATTAAGTAAGTAGTTTGTAGGTAAAAATAAAAAAAAAAATTAAAAAAAAATTGAAAAAAAAAACAGTTTTTTTTTTATTTTTATAATAGAAGACGGTAGAAATATCTGTTAATCTCCAATGAAAATCCAACTGGTATTAACACAACTCATAAACCCTATGCATCCAGTATCTACATACAACTCACAGTACTTTTAAACCTGCACGAAATCTTTTAAGCCAAAATCTCTACATTTAGATCCCCACACAATAAAAGAACTGTCTACACTCCGATTTCCTCGGTTCCACCACTCAAATTAAACAATTATTGTTATTTAATCTTGGTGCAAAGTTTGATTCAGCAAAACAAAGTTAGGAACAAACGAATGCATTGAAGTCACTCCAAACTGATCCAATCGTAATATGGCACTCCCAGACATCGAAAGTTAATATGCATTGACTTTGAAAAGTCGTCCAAAACTAAGTTGGGTTATGTTTATGAAACTATTCGGATGCGGGTGTGTGCCGCCGATACACATGCAAGAACTCGCGCCCAACTCGAGGCATAGTTCGCTAAGTGGAACAGCTGTAAAACAAAGTAGCGAAGGGTCTAGGAACTTAGTGTGTACGTTGGCAACTATTCGGCGCTGCAAACACATGTCGCCGGAACGCGCCGTGACTGTACCGGCGTTAGGTGTAGGACGAGTCTCTCTCGTCGGCCTCATTTTCTGAACTTTGACAGTTTAATTCATGAAGTAGGCGCGCCTGGCTGACAACCGCCACCAATTCATAAATAAGTTGAAACTAGGTTTAAACTAAAGTATTGCGGCGGGACGATAACGAACTCAGTGCCTACACCCCACCCCGCGAACCCCGCACAAGCCCGCGTGCAGATAAACTTTTAAAATGACTTTGGAAGCTTTTGAGCTTTTAATCGGTAAAGTTGTACAGACAGACAGTTCGGGCACAATCCTTGAACCGCTTGCGCCGGCGACGGCGGCCACAAAACTTTGTTTTACAGGACTACTTTTCTTCTTGTTTCAAGGTTGGACTCTTAAAACAAACTCCAGTTCGTCGGAGTTCGCGAACTCGGGCGCGAACAATTTACAAATTTCTCTCTTTCATAACAACTAACTGCCGCTCGGCGTGCCGGCGAAAGTTGTCCTGCGTAGATCTTAATCGCATTGTCTGTTGCGCTCGCGGCTCGAACAGCTGATTGTGACGACACAGTTTATCGAACTTTTGCTTTAATTCATGTAACAAAACAACAAACTGGTGAGTATAAAAGTCAACAATGATACGGCTAGGGGAATCATATCTACGTAGGGATATGTACAAGACGAATGAAATGCAACGTAAATGGGGAGCGTTGAACAACAAGCAGACGTTTTGGAATATGTCAGATCGATGATCAAATCGGACAGTTGTGTTCATGCAAAAAGGCCGCAGATAGACACCGGGCGCCCGCCGACGCGTTTATTCAATTCGTTTAAGTGACATCGATAGAATCAGCTGTGGTCAAAAAACTCGTTTGCCAAATTTGACGGCGTCCCCTCAGCGTCGGCGTTCTTTTTTCAGTTCACGGCTCACCTGCCCGGGGCGAAAAGTGGCCTCGCCTAAAATACACTGATTGGCGTTTAATGTTGAACCGTCTGCCTTTTATTTGACCCGTGTCGAAACTCTTAAAAGCTTTTTATTCGGCGAGGTGTAGATTTCTTTATATACCTTTGAATATGTATCTTGCGTGTCGTGTGTTGTTTTGTAGGGCGGGGCAACAACGGGTTCGTTTTTAGGTATTGCTTCCTATTACCTTATTCTTATTACTGCTTATATACTATGCCGTACGAGATCGTAACATAAGCTAAATGCAGTATTGGGTATTGCGCGTAAATTTTACGTAACTAGAAATAAATAGGTTGCGGGTGTGGAGGCGGGGCGGCGTGGGCGGCGGCGTGCGCGCGCACGGTCCCTCGCCCCCTCCCCGAGAGCCTGGCGCGTACCGACCTCCGCATAGTCCGCGAATAGCGCCCTGCGAGCCACCCGTACCGCGGTGCGAGCTCTCACAATACCCACCACCCGCTACGGCCTACGGACAAACTTTTCCGAACGTAGACGTGCTACGGGCTACGATATGTTACGTAACGAAAGTCACTAGTAAATAGTGCTTTATTTGTGAAGTGATTTTTTAAAAATACTAGTGATCTCGTGTACTTATAGAAAAAATTTTAACATATTTATAAACTTAAGTGCGCGATGAGGAATCACCTCTGCGTGTTATAGCAATGTCGGCTCTCGTGCGACCCATGTGGTAAGTCGTCTCTTAATTATCAAATGATTTTCTTTTGGAAAAATTTACAAAGTTAAATAGTTGGACGTGCGTTTTTCGACTACACTTGCGGCTAGTGTTTTTCGTGTTTAAAAATAAATGCGGTATTATTATTTCAGCGGTGCATTCGTCGGTGAATGTGAAGAAATGCAAGAAAAAAAAGTTCAAAAGAATAACGTTTACGCACAAATCCCACGCTCGTAAAACCATTTCACTAAATGCTTTCATAATGAGTCTTATCGTGAATATTATACGATAATATTTAGTTTGTATGCTTGAGGATAATCGAATGTTTGAATGTGTGTTCTGAGGTTGATTATTCCTCCCTCGTTTGGCATATCTGCGGTAATGAAATCACCTCAATGTGATGAGCGAGTAGGCAAATAACCGCGACATTAGATCGGAGACGGAATACGTAATCGCGCGATACTAAATACATTAACAACGCTTACCTATGCACAAGTCAGTGAACAAAGTTGTCACAGAATTAATGATTTGATTATGTACTTAATAAATAAGATTCACGTAAAAACAATACTCAATCTACTTGTTTTCTATTCAAAGTTTTCTATGTGTTCAAGTAAAGGCTCCTGTGAAGTAACTTTGTCTCTTTTAATTAACTCTTTTGCGAGTACCTTACTTACTACGCAGTTGTTACTCCTTGCTTAGCAGTGCAGTTACGGGCTGATTTGTTTTTGTTCATTACATTTGTAGACATCTTTTTGCAGTTATTTTCCCTCTTTAAATAGAATTATAAAATTTCTACGAAAGACACTATAAATATTTTACTTACTTTTTTTATTAATTGTTTTAACTCTCACACGTCTGATCTCAAATTTCTGTAATGGAATATTGTCAGAAAACCTTCTTAGATAATATAGTACAGTGATCTAACTACTATGTGTACTACTATATATCTAAAAATATACCTCCTTTAACAAGAAAATACAATTTTTAGCTTTTTTGAAGTATTGTCAAAAAATCTTCCTAAAGTATTATACAGTTCTATTTCCAACTCTCTCAAATTATTTTCTAATTCACTTCGATGCAGATTCTAAGACATTCTGACTTCTCCTGGGACTACACCGAGATCGAACTCGGTGTAACAACTTTTCTGGTCTAGGTCATTGCTGTAGCTTCTAATTTACAGGTGTACAGTAATAGAAATGTGGGTGGGATTAGTCTCAATTAAAATTATTCAGTCACAACAAAAAATATAGTTTTTAAATTACCACAACGTAAAAACAACTGAATATAAAACGTAATGGTATAAGCCCCAATCTAAAAATACGAAATACATCTTAATTATATTGTCATTAATAAAACCAAATCGTGTCACCCAAATTCATTGACATCTTTCTGAAAAACGCAAACCAACAAGTCAGTAAATATCAATGGTATACTAACGACGCATTAAAAACGTTAAGTGTACCGTATAATTAACGTAAACGTTTAATTCATGCAAGGTGATGCCGGTTTCACGTGTAGCGCCTCCGCCCGCCCATCTGATAACAGCTAAATTGTTTCCACTCTGCCTATCTGATAGGTTGAAAATGTGCTACATTTTACCGAGTATTTTATTAAATCCAGCTTATTCGGTGTATGCGTAACATCTGATTTTTTTTGGCGTTAAAGGTTTGAACACGATTGAAAAAAAAATTAGTAGATTCATGTTTTAAACTTACTCTTCTTGAGTAAGTTTAAAACATAAACTTACTCAAGAGTCTAAAACTCTAATGCACTAGCATTAGAGTTTTAGAGCCTATTTCGACATTTGCTATTGTAACACAAAGCGCTAAAAAGATCCGTACACATAATAGAAGAAACAGATTAAGACATTATTATATATAATTAGTAAAAAGACTCTTGAGACTGTAAGACGGACTTAAATATTTTCGACAAAATGCAATGCAAAATGCAAAAAAAAAATGTTTGCAATATTTTTTCCTATAACCCATACTTCATTAAAATAACAAAAATGTCGAAACAATGGATTGACTTGAAGTTTTGTATGTAGAAAGTTTTTAAAACCTTTCCCACGAGACAATACACGATAACCAAATTTCGCATGGATCCAACTAGGGCTGAAAAATAATTGAGCATTGTATATACAATACAATATGAATAGTTTAATTAAGCGTACAATTAAGCTTTTTTCTTATTTTCTTCCAATTATTACAAGCTTTTTATTAACTTGCACTGCTCGTCTGTTTACTGATATTGCTAGCTGGTATTACTGTTTATTAAGCTACAATTTAGCAAACTTATTTAAATCTCATGACATTAAAATAATTTGATGGTGATATTCAGGTGAGAAGTGTCTTATTACATGAGACTGAAAACAAATTAGGTCAAATACAGCTGGTACCAGTTAGACAACCTAATCAAGAATTTAAAGGCATATATTTGAAATCCTATAGAAAATATTCAAAATATGCAAAGTTAAAATAACTCTTTAAATAACTTCAAAATAGTCTGTATTGATGCTTTAGAAACATTTTAAAATATTTTTACTACACATTTATAAAATCGCCCCTGAATCCAACACATCTCAAACATGTTCGGGAGGGTCCCATACTTAGAATGATAACCCTTCGAAAGTAAACCCTTAAAGTAGGGCTGCTACCTACGTGTTCAAGTATTTCGTTATTTTGACATCAATATATCCATACGCTATATTTGAAAGCTAATTTTATATTTACTTGATATGTTTTAAAAAAATGTTATATAAAATATTTGTATATTGATTGATTGATTGATTGAAATATAAAGTAGCACTCAATATTATTTTGCATTACATTATTACAATACCTACTTTTCTAAAAAATAATTTAAATTAAATTATGGTGCTTGTTTTCTAAGAAGCTTGTATTTATAATAAATACATGGGAGGGTGCTTGTAGGCACGAATACTTGATACACGACGCGATAACCCTCTACATGGTTCAGTTCTTGAAATAGGGTTAACACGTAAATCTAATGTTTATCGAGTCGTTATACAAAAATATGTACGTAACTAGTCTTTTTTTTATTTAAAAAATATTGTATTAGCGGAAAATAGGCAACATTTTTGTTAAGAAAAACAAATTGTTTACTATTTTGGAGGAAAAATAAATGAAAACTTAATAATTATGTAAAGCCACATATGGCAAAAATGTACCTATCAAAACTGTTAATTTTTTATTTATTAGTTAGTTAAATTTATATTTTATAAAATGACGATATAAATATGGTGGAGAATTTCAACTTGATTCGATACGGTTCGGGTAGTTCAGGTGGCTAGAACATTGCCCTGGTTAGGCAAAGGTCACAGTTTCAATCCCTGTCTCGAATCAAATTGTCTTTTTCCACTTTAATAAAAATTTATAAGAAATTTAGCAAATAATTGCTTTAAAAAAATTTACCAAGTATCAAAACTGTTTACAATGAATAGGTACCTAAGCATAGTAAAAACTGAGAAAAGAATTTTAGTAATAAATAAAAATATCCATCACGCCTTATCCCGAAGGGGTGGCAGAGGCATATTATATGCACACTTTTCACCGTGTGGATTCCCACGTAATAGGTGGTGAGCCCATTGCCGTGTTGAAATAGACAGACGCAGGTTGTGGCTACCTGCTGTTGAAATTTATTAAGCCGCCTATAAGGCCTTCAACCAGGCTTAACGACTGCCATTTTACTGGCAACCGGGACCAACGGCTTAACTTGCCTTCCGAAGCACGGAAACGCTCGCAAATGTAAATGCCACAAAGTGGTCACCCATCCGACGACCAGCCATAGTGAAAGTTGCTTACCTCAGTGATCGTTTACCGAACACTGAGACCGCGGGGCCACGAGCGCTTCTCGAGTAATACCCAACACCTTAATTCACAATTAAAAATAAATGATATACAACGAGGACAAGATAATTTATATTATACCTACCAATAGTGGACCTTGAAAACCTGGAAGGTGAAACCTTAGAAAGTTTTGTTAGTTACAATCAGCTAGGTAAGAGTAAAAAATTACCACCGTAGCCTTTGCAGCACAAGACATTTGCAACACCAGATACGCAACTCTCGCACTGCAGAGCCTTCTAAGACCCCTTCTAGAAAGAAAAAAGAAATGGATGTTAAAATATATTTTTTTTAGTATGTTTTTAAATATAATTGTACTCAGTTTCTACTTTGCTGCAATCACAAACTAATATTTAATGTATTCTTCTATCGTGACCGATCTTTCTTTCTATTTCAATTCTTTCTTTTACAACTGTTAAAACTTGAACCAAAATGCTTTTATCATGTGATTGCCAACCCTATTCCTCAACTGGCCGGGGTTAGGGAGCGCGCGAGTCTGCCAGTTACACTGCACCGTGCAGTGCTATTACCCCACTTATTTAGTCACTTTAACTATTGCGATATTGATTTTTGGACTCATGTGTTCTGCATACGAACTTGGTAAGCTCGATAATGAATGAATGACGTAGTCGTTATTATTAACTTAAAAGTATAGTCGCATGTTCTTTTTAATTGAAAACTGATTGAAATCATTATTTTCGTCACATTTTAATTTTGCAATGGTAAAATAAGGTTTAGTCTTATTAAACATCTATTAGTGAGATCGTATTAAAAGCAAATTTTAATACCGAACGAAGTAAAATACGGCACATTTTGTAATATTATACGTCACAAAATATTTCCTACGTTAAACTAGGAAGCTCTCCCATGGATGATACATGTTGAGAATTTTTTCGTTTAGGTATTTTGTAGTTGATGATGATAGTTAAAAAAACAGAAGAGATTTTGAACAAAAACAATTGTAATTTTAAAAAAAAAATTAATTTTAAAAAAACTGTGGATAAGTACGAGTGTTTTTATTCAAAATGTGTATACAAGTTCCACCAATTGCCATCAATCAACAGTATTAACAAAAAAAAAGAGAGTTAAATTCTTGTTTTTTTAATTTGACTAACATATACGTCCAGCAGTGGAATGTCGTGCATAGGCTGATTTGATGGATTAAAATGAGCTTGTTTAAGATTGTTTTTTAATTTTGTCATTGGTTATCAGATTGGTTTGTGTTAAACGCAGTGATCGTTTTACAGAACACTGAGTTAGCGGGGCCACGAGGCTTCAATCCGCATTGAGTCTCCCATAAATATCTATTTATCAAAACAGATCAGAAACCTGAATTCGATTATAATCTGTTTTATCATACTACATAGGCTAAGCTCTCATGTAGTGTTTTCTTAGCAAAATACAAATAATATTACATTTTGAAATATTTATTACCCATAACCCTAAATGAGACCGAATAATTACAACGCGTAAACTACCTAAGTTAGGTTCTGCACTCTCTGCATTTGAGTGTGCATATGCTCTTTTAACGTCTTTTTTAAGTGGATAGGATAATATACGTCTTTTATCGTAGATAAGTTACGTCGTAAGCTACGACGAAAATATATAATATATTATTATATTTATAAAGGCACTACCTACTAGTTGCGACTTACTAAATACATTTGTCTAGCGGGGTGTTATTCCATAAAAAAATCAAATTTATTATTCTATATACTGCATACTAGTTAACGCCCGCGACTCCGCCCGCGTAAAGAAATAATGCCGTAAAAGAGTTTTGGTCTTGGAACTTGGTCCCAGGAAAAACAGTAGTTTGTGTTATTCTGATGTCTAGCTATATTATCATTGTAAAGTTTCATTAAAATCCATAAAGTAGTTATTCCGTGAAAAAGTAACAAATCTATATAACTAACTATCTTCACGGTGTATCCCTGACGGGGTCAGTCAGAGAGGACAGATCACCAGGCTTCGCGATCGAAAGAAATACTCTACTTCGGCAATGGCGAAGAAGAATACTCCTTTCGCTTCTTGCAGATTCGTCAGTCGCTTCATACATGCACGTCTGGGTATTACTCGGATACCTAGACGTGCATGTATGAAGCGTTTTGAGCAATCTGCTTACGTGGTGTTTATATGTAAATCTCTGCCCACCCTGACTCCTTCTACCCTCTACTTTCGCTTAATATAATATATTCTTCGTCAATCTTTCCTCGCTCATTCGTTGGACGTATCCAAATCAACGGAGCATGCCCTTTTCTGGCTTAACACTGACACGTGTATTCAAACCTGCCGTATTGCGTATCACTTCATAACGTAATCGGTCAGCCAAAGTTACGCCCCACAATTTTTGAAGTCTTCGCAACGGCAACTGTCCAGATACACTACGAACAGGCAAGCGGACATGACACAACCCTGTTTGACGCCTGTACAGACGTCGAAAAGAGGTGACACATCCGTCCGTACTCGCACGCAAGCGTTACAGTCCCTATAAAGTGACTGTATTGCCTGCAGTAGTGAGCCGTCCTCACCATATTTGGGCTGCAAGTCCCACAGAGATTTTTTCACAACGTTATTCAACGCTTTCTCCAGATCCTCAAAAAAACACAGAACACCCTCTGCCTAACAGCCAGACACTTCTCCGCGATCATGCGGAAAGAAAACACTTGATCCATTCTACGTCGAAATCCGCATTGACATACATATGACCATATGTATGTCAATGCCTTTATCCCTGCAGGGGTAGGCCGAGGCATACTATGCGCCCCTATTTCACAGTATGCATTTTTGGGTGGTAAGCCCACTGCCGTCTTAGAAATGGATAGGAGCAGATTGTGGCGACCTGCTATTAAATTTTTTCAAGCCACCTATAAGGCCTTCAACTCTGCTGTTAAGCAGAGTTGAGAGAGAGAGAGAGACTGCCATGTTACTGGAAACCGGTACCAACGGCTTAAAGTATCTTCCGAAGCACGGAAACGCTTGCAAATATAAAAGCCACAAAGTGGTCACCCATCTGAGGACCAGTCATAGTGAAAGTAGTTTAACGCAGTGATCGTTTTACAGAACACTGAGTTAGCGGGGCCACGAGGCTTCAATCCGCATTGAGTCTCCCATAAATATCTTTTTTTCAGACTTTTCTTGCATTCTTGCCGTTATAACCTTTGCATACACCTTACTAGTTAACCTGACTAAGCTGATCGCCCTGTAGCAGGAGCAGTTTAGGCGCGAGCCTTCTCTTTGTAAATAGGTACTACAACTGCTATTCGCCAGTCACCTGGGACCTTACCCGTCTGCCAGCATACGTTGTATAACAGACATAGAGTGTCCCTGACGCGCGACCCACCGTACTGGATCATCTCAGCAGTAGCTCTGTCTTTTCCCGCAGCCTTACCACATTTCATAATTCTTATCGCTGGTTCAATCAACAAACCTACATACTTATTAAAAACTTTCACGATTACAATGTTAGTAGAATAGGATAGTAGGAAGAAACGGAAAACCCGCAAACGTTTACCTAGCTCAGAACTGAGGACTTAAAAATTACTAAGGATGAGTATAAAAGATATAAGCGTGTTGCAAAGTAGGTAATAAAAAGAAATAAGTAGAATGACAGAAATAAATTTGATAACAGGTTCTATGATGCCTTCTAACAGAATATAAATTCTTTTGGAAGTCCATAACAACAGTGAGGGGTCAGCATCGCAACTCAAAAATATCGGAAACCATGACAGCAGTTTTTTGAGAGGTGAAAAATGTGTGATAAAAGGATGCAAAGAATATATTGTCAATTTATTTGAAAAAGAGAATACGCAAGTGCAGACTCATAATTTGGAAATGAATGAAACTGGCAATTAAAGCGGCATAAGTATGAAACAAATTATGAAATTGAATAGTATGAAACTGGGTAAGTCTGCGGAAATTCGTAGGATTTCTGTCGAGGTGCTGAAAGCAAGACAAGCGTGATATTTTGCCAGCTGTCCCACCTTTTTTACCTTTGCTGGAGAAGGGCAGCATACCACATAATAAGCTTAAAGTGGTCATCGTGCCGCTGTACAAAGAAAAAGGGTCGCCGCATAAGCTTCGACATCATCGTCGGCAAATTGTATGCTAAAGTTTTGATAAAAAGAGCGATGAATGAAACTGAAGGGAAAATGTGGGATGTTCCAGCAACGGGGTGCACGTATCAGGTTCCTTGCGATGCGTAGCCGAAAAACTTTTGGCATAAGTCAAAACGTCTAATATTGCATGTTTGGAGACTTAGACTCACAGTTTGATGTTGAATGAACTGTGGTCAACACTGACCATTTATGAAAATGAAAATATCTATATTCATTTAGGTCGAAGACCTTTTTGGAAAAGTCATGACAAAAGAGTGCCCTTAACCGGCGAGTGTGTTAAAAACACTTATGAAAATAAATGAAGCGACAGTATAGTCTTTGCTTAACCGGGTATATAAAAGGTGTGACAAGTCTACTTTGAATTTATCACTTTCACAAATTGATGACGCTGGATGGCCGAAATACCTCGTATTGGGAGTAAAAATACATCTTCACCGTTGGCATGAAACTTAAAATAAAAAGTATTCCAAAAAAATAAAAATAAGTACTATTACAGAACACATCAAGAATATTATCCGGAGTTTGCGCGGGAATTTCTCGGAAAGCTTGCTGTTTGTTATTTTTCAAAACTGCATTAACCTTTTTTATAGGTATAAAAATCGTAGATTCTTTGACATTTAAGTTGTGGTAACGTGCTATAGCAAATTTTACTGAAAACTTAAGTTACGTTAATGGAGTAAGACTGACTTTGACTTAGGACTATAATTGACTAAGATGAAGGTACGAGACAAAAATATTACGTAATGAGAAGAAAAGGAAGATATTTAAGAAATAAGATATAACTAAAGGCCTTAGTAACCAGACCATAAAATAAATACAAAATAAAATGTATATATTATCAGTCACATTCGCAATAGCGCACGTTTGCCGTATATTATTTTCCAAAACTAGTGTAAATTCGTGTTTTTGTGTTTAATAATGGTGGAATATTATACATAAAGGGTTCGAAAATGTGCATAAGTGATGGAAATGTTATATATTTTAATGAATAGCGATGTTGTTTGTGTTAGTGCCAAATTTCCATAGAAAGCCGCATGGGATCGCAAGGGATCCACTGTATTATTGGGGCAAGGACCAGGACCTAGGACTGAGGACTTGACATCGACAAAGGACTAGATATGACTAAATACTAAGAAAATATAAATACTGAAGACCAGGCTGTATGGACCAAGTTGCCTTTGCCTGTCCAAGATAGGCGAAGATAACCAACAACAACAACAACAACCAATCCAGAGTCTTATAGGAATTGAAGGCAATAAAATCTATATATTGATATAGATATTTGAAATTAGATATTTGAAAAATTAGAATAGAAATACAACAGCTTTCATTGTAAAATAGAAAACTTGGCCCCCAGTACTTATGACAATATCTAAAATAGCGATTTTAATCTGAAAAAAAAAACTATATAAAAAAACATCAAAATCGTATTTATTTTGTAAAATCAGTCAATGTAATAATTAAAAACAAATGTTTAAAAGAAACTCAATGTTCTTTTAAACAATTACTATGTATTTTTTTGTCACTCACACATCTATAAATTATGTAGGTATGTCGCTCTCTGCGACGAACCCCTATCTTGTAATGTTTCCAGGCAGCGCTGCGATGTCTGCAGAGTGTGTCAAACAAATGGACTTACATGCATATTACGTTCTTAAGGTACCTATTAATTTAAACTGAAAGCAATACTTTTCGTCAGTTTATTTAATTATATTAATAAAATAAATAACCCATTTATTTGATACATATCAAAAAAAGGGCTTAGCAAATTTCAAATATATAAATATTGTATCTAATAAACCCAAAATTATGAAAAAAATAAGAACGTATTTGGTTAGTAGTTCGGGTTTTAGTTTTATTTAAGTATTTATTATTATCTAATATTATTGATAGGAATTAAAGCCATGATTGAATAAGTAAAATAGGTAGTAAATTTTAGGATATTTTTGTATGATATAATTTACCCATGCTAAGACAGGTACGGACAGGTCCGTAGCCTGGCCTGAAATTTTTAATACTTATTTTTGTTTTATTTTATAACTAAACTTCGCTTCTTAACTTTTTAATTAAATTTGTATTAACATCTCAAATCGTTGTTGTATCTATACTAATATTATAAAGCTGAAGAGTTTGTTTGTTTGTTCAATTGAACGCGCTAATCTCAGGAACTACTGGTCGGATTTGATAAAATATTTTTGTGTTAATTAGCCCATTTATCGCGGAAGGTTCGGCGGCTATATATCATTACGCTACTACACTGGGGAGCAGAGCAGTAGTTACAAATGTCCACAAATCGGGCAAATTTTTATGCATCATTGTAGAATTTATAAGCGACGGGATACTAATATTATAAGGCTGAAGAGTTTGTTTGTTTGATCGGTTGAACGCGTCAATCTCAGGAACTACTGGTCGGATTTGAAAAATTAATTTTGTGTTATCTAACACAAAATTAATAACAATAAAATTAATTTTGTGTTATCTAACACAAAATTAATGTTTCAAATCCGACCAGGAGTTTTCGCCCATTTATCGAGGAAGGCTATATATCATTACACTACTATACTGGGGAGCAGAGCAGTACTCATAAATGTCGACAAATCGGCAATTTTTTTTTACGACCCACCTTATGGAAAGTGGTCACCGTAGCCTATGAACGTTTGCAACACCAGAGGTGCAGCACTCGCGCTGCCGACCCTAAAATGCATTTATGCAATTATGCATCATTGTAGAATTTATAAGCGACGGGATTAAATAGGTGCGACGTGAGGTCAAAATATTCCACGGGCAAAGCTGTGGGGGTCATCTAGTAGTATTTATAAACTCTGGACATTTGTACCACCTTTGGTAAATCCATGGTTTATACTTACAGAAAAGGAACATCTAATCACCACATGCCAATCTATAAAAAAATATAATTAATTAATAATATTTCAGTGATCTTACTAAAACTCTGTATATCAATTATTTTGGCTCAAGTTGGGTGTAAATAACTATATTAATTATCCAGCGTCTCATTAAATAAATAAATAAATATCCATCACGCCTTATCCCCGAAGGGGTGGCAGAGGCATATTAAATGCCCACTTTTCAACGTATTCCGTATTTTTACCGTATAAATAAATCCAGAATTAAATCATAACTGAAGCTTGATCTTCGGTCTTGTGCTGCCTGCATCCAGCAAGAAAGTGAAAAATAATCAAAACAATAATATAATTCTTGGCAAATAGCGTTAAGTGTTTTTTTTATAATGCTAACCAGTTTGATTCTAAGGTGATTTTTTAAAAAGCTTTTATTTAAAACTTGTACTCTTAAAAGTTTTAAATAAAAACTCTACAAAAAATAAAGCGCCCGTGGCCTCGCTAACTCAGTGTTCTGTTAACGATAACTGTGTTGGGCAACTCTTTCTATGGCTGATCCTCTCTTGGAAGCACATACTAGCATTTCCGTGCTTCGGAAGGCACGTTTAGCCGTTGGTCTCGTTTACCATTAACATGCTAGCCATTAAGCCAAGTTGAAGGATTCATGGACGGTTTAAAAATTTTCAACAACAAGTGGCCACAACCTACTCTTGTCCATTAACACGGCAACGGCAATTAATAAGCACACCACCAGTTACGTGGCACAAATATGCATACGGTGAAATGTGGGCGTATATTATGCCTCTACCACCTCTTCAGGCATAAACGCGTAGATTACATACAATGCCCATTGACTAATGCCCACTTCCAACGGCGACATAGCTTCATAGACGCTACAAAATACTGCTTACAACTGTTGCAGACTAGACACTGAATGCAGTCCACGAAGCGTATTGCAAGCGTACCTTTTCAATCATTTCACAGCCCTTCGTGCTATTTTCAAAAAAAAACACACTGATGTCCACTCATTTTACGCCAGTCTTATAACATGCTGTATAGTTGTATTACAGGTGTCATGCGAAATGTCTTTTAAAAAGAACTATTATGATAGCTTTTCGCCAATACGTTTAAAAAAGCCTATTATTCCCTTCCAATCATATTGTTTTTAATCGAACCTGTAAGACTCAATTTTACAAGTAAAAAACGTCCAGTTATCATTCAGCCGCAGTTCTTAACCGCTATAAATTTCAAACCAAGTTTGACTTAAGTTATTTCAACGGAAACTCAATTCCGGGCTGAAGCCAAATTGGAGGAGTATTTATCTTTCCAGAGGAGTCGATTTAAAAGCAAAATCACGCGAGCATATGACGCCATTATCGCTGGCGCCCAATCCACAGGCCGCGGCAAGTCTATGAATCTAATCCAGGGGATTTACCCGCTGATTTACAGCTGAGCGAGGCCCGAGAAGGGCGCGACTGCTCGAAAGAAAAGTGATAATGTCTTAATCCTACCACACTCGAGTTTGCCAGTACCCCGCCCCCGAACTTCACAATTTTATGGTCTTCCGCGCAGACGGCACGTTTTGATTTATGATTTCAATAATTAAGAATTCTAAGGTGCAATTTGAATTTAGAAGCCGCCACGTCAGAGGGGCCCGCGGGAGGCCAACGCGTGTTTGTTATTGCTCCAGGGCGGGAAAGGGTCTCAAGTCGTACAGCTTACCTCACGTTTTCTAAGGAATTATAATGGAGTTTCAAGGAATTATGAGAAATTATGAAAATGAGATTTCAACAATAGAAATTGTCTATGAGTTTAAGCAACGTATGATCTATGGGAGTAAAAAGAATATCTATTCTCTCGATCTTGTAAATGCTTTCGGATTCATTTTCTTGTTTTTTATTAATGTTTTCTGAATCAATTTTAGTCACATGCTTAAAAAATACGCTGTAAATTAACTTATTATTTTTTTTAACACATACGCTACCAAACTGTAACATTTTTAATGGATTAGGTAGGTATTCGTTGTAACCGACTAACCAATTCATCAACTCAATGATGCAATGGCGTCAATCGTTGGGCTACAGACTTGAAATTTCGACTGTAGGTTTCATGCAAGTGGGACACCGGAGGTAGCAAGGATTAAGATTTCTCCCTAAGCCATAGAATGAGTACTTATTTGTAATCCGTACCTACCTTATTTATTGTACATTTTAATTGTGATCGGCAGTGTACGTATAAAAAGGTATAGATTTTAGCCTAAATATTTTCGAGGTATATGTCAATGAGAATTACCTTAGTAATGAAATGTTTCACCGCTCACGTTTTTTATTTTATTACACTTATATTCATAACTGCATCATTCTTTTGATATTTTATGTTTTAATCATACTCATCGTCATTATTTCATAATTCTTCTGTAATGTGGTTCTTTTTTTCCTTTTTTTATTTGAGCTATGTAATCGACATTTATTGAGCAATTTCCTATAATATGCGTACAATGTCAAAATATTTTACTTTGTCTCAAATTAAAGTAAGGTGGTGTTACTCGTGTGCCTGAGGGTACAGTTTTACGCGCGTATATTATTATGTATTTCTTCTTTATTTCTCTGTACAGGCCTAATGCCTGGACGAATTTCGTTGAATGAATTATATTAATAATTAAAAATTATTAATCATTTTTGCATATGGGATTTTTTTTTTCACTATCTGAACATGAATAGTTCTTTCTGTTGTCTATGCTGCTTATTTCAGAACATTTTTTTAAAATTCTAAACACAACAATCACATGCCTGCATAACAATTACTTATTCTATTCCTAAAACTAAAATCGCACGAAACAATGGGTTAGCTAGAACAGTATCGGTTGAACATGTATACCAGTCACGTATCATCTCAGCATCTTCCCTAATCCTGACGCGTTCCGTGCCGCACATTCTCGCCGCAGCCTCCTTTATATCGCGCCCTAATCTCCAGGCATTACAATTAACGCGGCCCCGAGATAACCCGCCACTCGCCACCCGCTGATAAAGGTCCGCACGAGCACTAGTTTAAACCGGTTAAGCATCCACCGCCCTCAGGGTTTATCTAATTACCCTACGCCAACATACGAACGTTCCCCGAACGTGAAAATGTACGTTTCGGCCCTATCTCTATCGAAGAAAACGTTTCACGTTTACGTAATTTTGGTTTGCAGCGGTACCGATTTGGAGTGCGTCACGTACGTAAAGGTTTACCGGGCGTCCTACTATCGGTATTTGGGACTTCCGTTAGGCTCCCCTGAAGGTACTACCGTCAAGGACCATCGATTACTATCTCAAGTTGAGTCGGGCGCATATTGCACAACTTTGAGAGAATATCGCAGATCAATAAATCAGTCCCGATTACTTTATGGAGTTATGGCTCCAACTTTGTTGTAGGGCTCGGAAAACACGATAATATTGAGGACGATATTGTCTGTTGAACTCTAGCTTTATACTCTATCCGATATGAACATTTCTTAAACTGAGGACCTACCAACGTTACAGTATCTAGTAGAACTCAAATTTCTATAGAATAACATTGTTTGTGAAGTGTGTGTTTGTGTGTGTGTGCATTGCTTATGATATTTTACAGAATGGCTTGGTTTGAGAGCAAGGACTGTACGTAAAATGTAATAACATATTCATGTAAAAGCTATTTTACAAAAATTTGATAGAATGTCAGTGTTTTTGCAAAAAAATGGACATTTAACTGTATCGATGTGTTATATTACAGTTATATAAAGATAATTTTTATTGCTTACATCCAGGACGTCAAAATATGTGGCAATTCTGGAGGTAATAAACAACAGCTTTTAATACCTAACATGTGAAGTACCGATTAATACTGTTTATTTAACTGCAACGAAACATTCTTCATTTTGCCTATTCATTGCATAAATACTCTTATTCTGTAATTATTTTATTAAATGGCGCTTAAGATTATTAGACTGTTTACTGAATGACTCCAATATCAGTCTGATTTAAATAGAATTGTTTTGAAATATATAAGAATAGTACATAGTTTGCATTCAATAAATAACCAACATGGCCCGTTTTAGTACAAATGACAGTAAAGAAAACTCGTTATAATTTTTATTTCGGTACGTAGGTATACAACCTCAAAACAAAAAATAAATGTTGAAACCATAAAGTAATGAATGACACAAAAGTTTATAAAAATAGTCACGTTGACATGCATACTTCAAAAACTTTACTAGAAAGTTTTACTTAAAGTTTATGTTTTATTAATAAAAGTTTGAAAAGAATAAAACACAAAAATAAAACGTACTTATGTACTAGGTAGTACTAAATTGTGTAATATGTGGTGTGACACTACAAGATTAGGTATACCGGAATAGTCTTGAACTACATCATAAAACCAGTTAGTTAAATCATCATACACTGCGAACTATTACTAATAAGAAAAAAACACAATATTCTACATTCGGCTCATTGTAAATTTAAGATTACTATTCGGCAGTATCTGCTACTTTATCTCCAAAGATGTCAAAATTATTATTATATGGTCTGAAAGCCCTTGAGTGAAATGGTTTTTACGTGGGAACGATTTTTGTGCAAATAACCTTAACATCAAAGTGCCTCTAATGTGTTACGTCGATTGGAAACGCCGAGAATCATTTCCGCGTAAAAATATTCTGATTGTGGATGGAAATTCGAATCGCAAGTACAATATTACTTATTATTATTCAGTGTTTGTTGGTTTATGTTTCGCACAGGTTCCGGACGATATCTGATTGAGGTGTTTGTTTCAGGACGACTCCATTGAACGTGCAGTCCTCGCTGTCACAAATTAGCAAAAGAAGATTGGAATTCGGAGTGGATGTAGAAACATTTAGACCTAACGATAGACGCTTAGAGCGAATAAGTAGCGAGGGTTCCATGGAGGAAGAGGATGTAGTCGGCAAGAGAAGACGACGACTCCTCGATGATGATAGACGAGATGAACTGGACTTCCGACGTCGACCTCTCCCTATGCACAGACCTCAGGCGGCTAGACTACAGGATGAGCATGATGAAAATCTCATTCGAGATACACACGCTGCCTTAAAAACATTATCTGGCAACTGGACTCGAGATCTTTCATGTCATAGCGGTGACGAACACGGTATGCCTAATGGCTTCGAGAATATATTTGAAGAAAAACGACCAGGAAAAATGTTACAGTCTTCCCCTTCACCGTCGTCCGACAGCGCTGCGTCACATAAAAGTTATACCACACAACATCACGATGAGCACAACGTTAACGGTATCTCTACCATGCTTCCGCATGAAGCCAAAATAATTCGATCAGAAAGAGAAAGAAGCAGTGAGTACGATGGACACAGCAGACATTCTAATCAGTATGAAACGCCAAATTTCGATGAACTGGTAGATTCGTCTTCCAACGATTTAGAAATAGATATATCTGACAGATGTGATGATAAGTACGATGACGTCAGAGAAATCAAATACAAACGTAAAAATGAAGTGCATTCTGTAAACAAACAGTCTCTGTACAACGCTTACAAAGCTGCAACTGCAGCATTGCCGTACTCCACACAATCCGCATTTAAGCCCCCGGCAGAAGTAAAACATCGGTTACATAATTCTTCACTTCCAAGTGAACCTTTTGGAGGATACTCGAATGATCACGAGAAGAGTTCTATAAATAAAGGATCAAAGCAGTACACGGTGTTGCAACCAGCAGGTGCGGGGTCCCGAGCGGCGACTGCATTGCAAGAAGCTCGTGCAGTACCGTCGGCGCAGCCGGCACGAGACTCGCGGTCACTCAACCCTCACTCCCCGCTAGCATCCCGAGGTACCTATACTTACCTCCAACGATGATCGTCAAACTTTCTTAACGACCTGCCCATAACCTACAACTTCGCTATGAACTAACTCCAAGTTTGTTTCAAGGTCGTCTTATAATATCTCATAACCTATTAACTGGGTTGATCTCGAATTCGACTACATTACGAATTTGTACATGCAGTTTAACAGCAAATAAAGTTAAATAAAGACATCTAGTCGATTCATGGCATTGTCTAGTCTTAATTCAGTAATATTATTTGTAGGTTTTGAATTTACAAGGAGTGCTGGCCACAAATCATCTCTCATTTATAATATGTCTGTATAATTTAGCAGGAGACGCTGGCAATAAGGTTATACTCCCACCTAGGTTTATAACATATATACAATACCTAACCGTTTTCCTCGTGTTGTTGGGTGATAGCTGGTTTTATGTCAGGGCGAGGAGCAATAAAAACTGTTCAGGTCAGGCGGTAGGCGGAGCGTAGGCGCGCCGCCCCACCGTTCCTGAAAGAAAAATGTGAAGTCCGCGCGCAGCCGCCTTTCGTTCTTTATTTTTTCTTTTAAGTTTGTCATGGGGTGGGTAGGGCGCGGGGCGGGGCCGCGCAGGTACGCCCCGGCCGCGGCACGCCCGTCTGTATCGATCGCGCGCTCACGCCCCCACCCGCTGATCACGAAAACACTAATTTGTGCACCGCTCGATTTGTTCGCAGAAGGCAACAAGTGTCCTACACCCGGGTGCAATGGGCAGGGCCACGTCACCGGACTTTATACTCACCACAGGAGGTGAGTTATGATTACGATGATTTTCAGAACGACTAAAAGAGTCACCAGCTCGGTATAGAAAGTCCCTACTGTAAAGTTACAGGCGCCGTAAAGTGTCGCCCTTTCATTCAACATAGGTATAATATATGAGCCACCCTACCCAACCTATTAAGTATGGGTTAGAGATATTTAGTCGGTTCGAATCCGACATGCCCATCTCACCGTCAGCATTGATAACCCAGGCGCGGGTGATTTAATATGTTAATGAAACATTCTACAATTGTAAGTAATTTACAATGAATTGTTATTCCCGTCTATTGGTTTATATTTGGTTGTTTTTAAACTAATTACATAAAACACTGATGATGATTTGTTCCTTCAGTCTGTCAGGATGTCCAAGAAAGGATAAAGTCACACCTGAGAGTAAGTAACAGTAATTGTTACCACTACGTTTACGTTTCAATTGCGTTATGATTTATCTTACTGTTAATTTAGATTTCTTTACATAGAAACTTTCATTTTATTTGAAACTTAATTAGTTTGCTTGGTTGTTAGTACTAAGACGTAGATACATGTAGTAATTAGAAATACATAGACCTATAATTTTATATAATCATATTTAAGTCTTTTTAATTAAGATATAAGAAGTTTAATGAAACTAATAGTAACGTCGATAGCAAGTATGCAACTGTAAGTACTTAAACAGCTCTAATCATACTCAACACTTGGAGCTCGAAGGACAAAAGGTCTGCACTTGCGGTGGCTGCGTCAGTCACATCCTCTGACTTTTATCCATAGCGTTTATTTGCCTTATCTGCAAAGTAGCAAGCTAGCCGCTAGCTGCAAGCCTACTTTATAAAATCAATATACTACCAGAGAGTAATTAATTACTGCGTTTAGAAACTCTCGCCATGGCTAGTCCTCGGGCAAGTAACCGCTATAAGGCAGTTCTATTTTCGAGCGTTTGCGTGTTTCGATATACTCATTAAGCCGAGTTGCAGACATATATGTGACTTAAAATTTTTTAACAACTGGTTGCCACAAAATGCGCCTGTTCATTTCAACACGGCAATAGGCTCACCGCCTGTATGCATCTGCTACCCCCTCTGGGATAAAGGCGTGACTGATCAATAATTAATCGAAAGATAAATATAACAAACTTAATGTAGACAACTCTGAAGAAAAACCATCTTCGTTTAGTGTACAAAACTACATGAGGTTTGTACAGACTGACGTCGACTTTTAATAATAACATTGGACATTTATAAAGATATCTGTACAGTATTGGCGTTGCACGAGACAATCTTGAAGTGCCCCACTCCGGGGTGCAACGGGCGCGGCCACGTCAGCTCCAACCGAAGCACGCACCGATCCCTCTCGGGTTGTCCCACCGCCGCGGCGCGCAAGGCTGCCGCCAGGTCCCAGCGAGCCAGACCCACCAGTGAGTTTGTACTCCAATATCGGTAAATAGAATGAAAACAACGATGGACTTTCAACCTGTGTCGAATTAAAAATAGGGCCGATACAAACACGCGCTTAGAGCTCATGACTTCCAAGCAAGACACCTTCTCGTTTGTTAGTAATGGATGAGTTGCTGCTGCTGAAGTCTTGGGTTTGAATCCCAAAAAAATATTTGTGTTTTCTATGTACCTATTATATGTATGTAGCTTATTCTACCTAGAAATATATCTTTATCAGTTGTCTAGATATAATAGCATAATTCGGGTCAATTGGCATTCGATGTTTAAGGTAAAATAAATGTCTTCCTATTTTAAAAAGACCTCGTGAAGTCAGTGTTGAAATTGACTAATTTTATGCTTGCAAACATACATCGTTGTTTGTTATGATAGTTACCGCTTTCAAGGATAAGATCTATGACTTCAAATAATTTTACTACTTTGCAAGGGAATTAACTTCTGAAACTGTTATGAAATGCAATGAATTAAACGCGGTTAGAATAAGTTTTGAATGCAGGGAATTTGAAGTCTATACTATAAGAAAGACGCATACTTAACTCCAATTTTAATAAATGAATGTACCATGGTGACAGTTCCCCACGGTTCGCTCCCGACACCATCAGTGGCGGCGCCAGACAGTGTGACGAGTTCGACGACGAGCGTGGCAGTGCGCGAGGCGTCGCCTCGCAGCCCCGGCGTGAAGCGCGAGTCAGCCGAGCTGCTGGTGCCGAAGCGCGAGGCCGCCGAGCCCGAGCGCGACTCCCCCGCCATGGAGACGCGCCACGCCGGCTACGGCGCGCCGCCGGACCAACGCTCCCCTTATGAGAGACCGCCCGATGACCACGTGCGCTCCTACAGGTACACATTTGTCTCTCTAAGAGCCTCCGCACACTGCCTTTTTTAGTATCCGCGACCGGCGACTTTGAGACTGTGTCGTGCTCGGTCGCTGCATCTGACTTCCACAAATCTACTAAGTCGCCGGTTGCGGATACTAAAAGAAGTTAGTATGCGGAGGCCCTTACATCTACTACATATCACATTTAAATATTCACATCTTGCCTAAGAAAGCAACATACTTATGCTCACCTAGTGGTAAACGGTTACCGTACTTTTGTAGTACGGCCCTGTTAATGTGAAAAGCAAAATCTATTGATTTTGCTTGAAGAAGTGGTAAGAATAATAAAAAAAGTCAAACTTTAAATCGTTTCAATAATAATAGGTAAACTTTTATATTACTAGTGATGACCTTTAATACTATAATGATAACTTACACATGTGAGATGAAATACTTGATATGAATATGATTATCGTTATACTCAGTTAAAAGGATATAAGTATTTACACACATTGATTTAAAATGATAATATCGTCATCCATGTCATTACAAATGGGGATGAAGAGTAGAAGCGTGCACGTCGCCATCCCTGCCAGCTACGGCTGCAATTCTACTCCAACACGAGTGCCACCAGGACGAATGATGCTAGGGCGTGCCCCCGAGGCGACGCGCACCAGTTCGTCCCCGCTGGTGCGAAAAGTGTGAGCCAGAGCGGCGTAGGGGACCGCCACCCTACACGCGCGGCCCGACACGGCGGGAAGTGGAGGATGGAGGGCAGGGTAGCTGCGTGGAATGTTAGGGGAGGAATGACAGATAAGATGAATGAGTTGATGGATGTTATGAATGAGAGAAAGTTAGATGCAGTGTGCTTGACAGAGACCAAGCGCAAGGGCAGCGAAGTCTTGGAGCTCCCGGGTGGGATGCTCGCGCTTTGGTCTGGAGTACCAGAGAGCGAGCATGGCAGTCGGGGGGTTGGAATTTTGCTGTCCTCGCGATTGGCCTCCGGTATGTATGAGTACAAACTGGTAGGTCCTAGAATCCTCTGGATCCGTGTAAAACTTGGTTTGACGAAGATTTTCCTGGTAGCTGCTTACGCGCCAGTATCTTCGTCGAACGCGAGTGAGCTAGAGGACTTCTGGGAGAGTATGAGAGAAGCTCTAAATGTGATAGAAGGAAATGAAAGACTTATAGTATGTGGAGACTTGAATGGATGGGTGGGTACCGCTCGCGATGGTTTTGAGTCGGTACTCGGGAAGTATGGGGATAAAAGGGTGAACGACGCTGGCAAGCTAATACTGGCATTTTGTAAGGAAAAGGATTTGTTTGTGGCGAACACGATGTTCAACCACAAACAAATTCATATGTATACGAGGAGATGTAAGTCAAAGAGAAGCATGATAGATCTATTCCTAATGGATAGTCGGCTCCGTAAACAGGTGATGGACACAAGGGTTTATTGAGGCGCTGAGCTGGGATCAGACCACTACCTAGTCATAACTAGGATTAGGGGTCTGTTCGCGGGTTGGCGTCATCGTACCGAGTGTTCTGAACCTGAGCCGACTTATAGCATCAAAAGCTGGAAGCTGCAGGATGCATCCATTAGGGATAAATATAATGAAAGAGTAGCCGAAAAGCTTGGCGACGTCAATGTAAGCAGTGAGAATGTGGAAAGTGTATGGCAGAACCTTAGGGACAGTATGATAAATGCCGCTGTGGAAGTGTGTGGAGAAACGAAAAGAGGCAGTAGTAATAAGCGTGATGCATGGTGGAATGAGGAAGTGAAAGAAGCAGTTCGAATGAAGAAGAAAGCATGGCTAGACTACTTAGCCTCGCGGAATGATTTTAATATGAAAGAGAGATACAAGCTGCAGAAAGTTAACACGAAGGCACTGATAGAAGAAGCTCGTGAAAGGTGCAGAATGAAAGCGGATGAAAGGTTGTCGTCCAATTTCCGGGATAATGCCAAGCTCTTCTGGAAAGAGGTAGGCAAGACCCGGAGTTGTTCGGCAATCTGCAGTATGAATAAAGTGCTTAGTGTTAACAATGACGTCCTAACAGACCAAAGTGACGTCCTGCAGAGATGGAGTGAATATTATGGAAAGATGTATGCAAGAAAAGACAGAGATGCCACGTCGGGAAGTGGAGCTCACTTCGATGCTCCGGATCCCGATGTCATTGAAGTTATTAGTATGAAAGAAATAGAACAAGCGATAAGAAGTATGAAATGTGGTAAGGCTGCGGGAAAAGACAGAGTTACTGCTGAGATGATCAAGTACGGTGGGTCGCGTGTCTGGGACACACTATGTCTGTTATGCAACTTGTGCTGGCGGACGGGTGAGGTCCCAGATGACTGGCGAGTAGCAGTTGTAGTACCTATTTACAAAGGGAAAGGCTCGCGCCTAAACTGCTCCAGCTACAGGGCGATCAGCTTGGTCAGCTTAGCTAGTAAGGTGTATGCAAAGGTTATAACGGCACGAATGCAAGAAAAGTCTGAAAGGTATTTATGGGAGGCTCAATGCGGATTCCGACGTGGAAGAGGTTGCATGGATCAAGTGTTTTCTCTCCGCATGATCGCGGAAAAGTTTCTGGCTCTTAGCCAGAAGGTTTTCTGCGCTTTTGTGGATCTAGAGAAAGCATTTGATAACGTTGTGAGAGAGACGCTGTGGGACTTGCTGCCAGGATATGGTGTGGACGGTTCGCTACTGCGGGCAATACAGTCGCTTTATAGGGACTGTAAGGCTTGCGTGCGAGTAGGGGGGGATGTGTCACCTCTTTTTGATGTCTGTACAGGCGTCAAACAGGGATGTGTCATGTCCGCCTGGCTGTTCATAGTGTATCTGGACAGCTGCCTACAGAAGTTGAAAGATTTTAATATGGGTGTGAATTTGGGTGACTTTACAGTAAACTGTCTGCTGTACGCTGATGATGCGGTGCTCATGGCCTCATCAGAAGCCGACCTACAGGCATTAGTCACTAATATGAAAGAGGGGTGTGAAAGTAAGGGTCTCCGCTTGAATGCAAGTAAAACTAAGGTTCTAGTATTTGAAAGAGGTGACGTAAGAACTAAATGCGAGATTAGAGTAAACCAGGAACGTCTAGAGCAAGTGAATGAAATTGTGTATTTAGGAAGTATGTTTAGCGCGGATGGAAGATGTGATTCGGATGTAGAACGGCGAGTAGCTGCCGGAAACAAAGTTAACGGTGCTTTGTCCCAGTTAGTAAAGCGACAAAGCATCGTAAAAGAAGCACGAATGGCGATTCATAACGCAGTGCTAGTGCCAACTTTGCTTTACGGTAGTGAAACCTGGGTATGTCAGCAGATGCATGAAAGTAAATTGAATGCTGTGGAGATGCGATCACTTCGAAAATTGTGCGGCGTTACCTTGGCCGATACGTAACGAAGTGATACGCAATATGGCAGGTTTGAATGAAAGTGTCAGCGTTAAGCTGGAAAGCCCTTTTCCAGCTTAATGCTCCGTTGGTTTGGACACGTCCAACGAATGAGTGAGGAACGATTGACGAAGAATATATATTGTTCAAAAGTAGAGGGTAGAAGGAGTCAGGGAAGGCCGAGACTTACATATGAAGACCACGTGAGCAGATTGCTCAAAAACGGAAAGGTCAAAAGTACTCGGATACCCAGACGTGCGTGTATGAAGCGATTGATGAATCTCGAAGAAGCGAAAGAAGTATGCATGGATCGCGAAGCCTGGCGATCTGTCCTCTCTGACTACCCCGTCAGGGATACAGCGTGAAGATAGTTAGTTATGTCATTACAAATACATTTACATCAACATACGCAAAAATTAGGAAAACACATATTTATATTATAACGTACAAATTTAAACCTTCAATAGACTTCTTTATAATATCTTTACTCAGTAATGTATGAAAAATGGTGTAAGAAAAAACCTTGGTCCGTAGCCAAATGAACGAAGCTCGATACGGCTACGAGTCCAGGTGCTACGAAAGCGCGCCGGCCTTCGAGCGCTACGACCCCCAGTGTCCGCAGAGACCCTACGGGTGGGACGAAGAACGTTACCACGACCCCCACTTACCAACACCTATGAAAACCGACCAGTCTGAACAGGAGACCAGCTCCGGCCCAATTTACCCTAGGTAGGTTTTATACGTAGTTCTGTGCCGTCAAATTAAGTGTTATGTGGTAAACGGGATGCTTAAATCTTTGGTTGGCTGGTTATTTGATTTAGTTTATTTATGTAACGAGAGTATGATAGAACCGCGTTATCATCCCAGACCAATGTACCACTACGAGACTGGTAGCGGAGTAGCCGGCGTGGGCGGTGTCGGCGCGATGGGCCCCGGCGTCCCCCCGGGTTTCTCAGCGATCAACTTATCGGTGAAGATAGCAGCGGCTCAGGCACAGCGACCTCGGAGTCCGACACCAAGAGACCCTCGCGACCCACGTCCAGCTATAGATCTTTCAACGTCTAGTGGCAGTCCACAGGTGAGAGTCCGAAATGGGAGTACAATACCAAAGCCAAATAAAAATAGACCCTGTAGTTTAAAATAATAAAACAAATTTTGATAACAGGGTCCTTACGCATCGCCGGTGTATACGAGTGCCGGTGGTGGAGGCGGGGGTGGAGCCCGAGGCAGCCCGCAGCCTGGAGCTTCGCCCCAACTCACAGCCAGCCCACAGGTGCCCAGTCCACAGGGCCAAACCCTGGATCTTAGCGTATCCCGTTTACCACATAGGTGAGGCACCATTTCATAGAATATTATTAAGCCATATGTAGACCAGAGTAAATATAATGTGTTATTTGTTAGTCGCAGTTTTCCTGGTGGCGTATCGTACAGTCGAGAATCAACCCCAGACAGCGGAGGAAGCCATCCTTACTTAGAAGCCTACCATCGAGACACGGCCGGTGAGTTCCACGCGAGATGACTTAATTATGCTGTTTGCGCTTTAATGTAATTCTTAATACGGAAGTGTAATGTTCTGTATTCTGAACACACATAAGGGTGCATACAAGGGCTGGCGTGGGGCGATAAAACACGCTGTACAAATTAAAAGACAACCGCGATAATGACTCCCGCGCGCGTCGGTAGAGTCGCTCGAACCGCCCGTTCGCCGTGTTATCCCACACGTTGCGGTAACTAACCACGCCGCGGTTTTTGTGGATCACTGTGTGCTTTAATTAAAATTTATAATAGCAACTGAATCTCGCAGCGTTCAGCGCGTGCTTTGTATCGAGTAGGAAAACAAGGTGGGATAATTTCTTAATGTACTTGTAAAATAGTCTTGAAAATAAATTATGATTTCTAGTAAACATGTTGATTGGATAGTAAATTGATTATTTTAAAATACATAAATATCAAAATATATCAAAATGGATGAATATATTGAAGTTACTAGAACAAGGAACCCGTACAACTTCTAAGAGTTTACTAACACTCGTACTAGCCATGCGACCAAATCGGTTATTATTTTACAGCTCTCTGTTCACTGTACAAATATAATTAGGTAATTACTTACTTGTTTTGACTAATTTTCTTATCAAGGTATAGTTTAAATCACGGCATATAATTGTCCCAAATTTGGCACATACACACAGTTATTAATATTGGTATTTATATATACAAAGAATTTTAAAAATTACTTTTTAAAGTCCTTTGTATATGTGATGGGCATAACCGTGGGGCATAGCTTCTCATTATAATAATGTAGTTAATTCAATTTTCTTTGAACAGCCTACGGGGGCGTAAGTCCGCACCCCGTGGCGGGCTACGGTCTCGGTCAGCCGGACTACGCGGCGGCCGCTGCGGCAGCTGGCTACGGAGGTTACCAGTACCAGTGCGGAGCGTACCCCCCGCCACCCGCGTACCCCCCGCACGCACCGCCGTACTCTCCTCCCTGTTACATGCCGCCCCCGCACGCGCCGCACGACAAACCTAAGGATAGCAGGTGAATATAAATGTAGTTTATCATCATAAAATTGCAGCTACCAGAAAGTCGCCTTCGTCTGTACAGTCACACTCTGCAGCGTCCTTCCAACACGTGAAAAGAGTGACTGGATATGTCACCACCGCGGGGTCACGCAACATGAGGTTTAATATCATAGAAGATGATATTACATTGTATTGTGAATGGTCTCACTATTGAGGATGCTGAAAACAGAAAAAGGAAGTAACGGTAGTGAACACTCAAATGATGATTATATAACATATTATACTACCACAAGCGTTGGGACAAAGAAAATAGGTACAGCAGTTTACATGCTAGGTTGGCTTGGTTCCAATAACACAACAAAACCAAAAAATCTTTTGGGGATGTTGTAAATACATGCGGATGGTAAAGTAAGTAAGGGCCCCAGTAATACCTCTGGGGCCCAAGTGACCTCACCTGCTGGCTGTGCTCCTACTGTGAACGGGCGAGGCAACGATGACGCAGGCACCTATTGGGGGTTGTGAGTTCAGACGGCGGTTGCTCTCAACAATGCCGAAAATAAAAAGCCAAACCAGTCTTCAAAAACAAATAGGGTTTGTAAGTAGGGAATACACAGAGAGGAAAAAAATAGTAGAGGCGTATATAGTTCGTCACAAATTATTCTCTCAGATTTTAAATAGGAAGTCGATTCTTTATTATACATGATTATTTTAACATTATAAATGACAGTACATTTTCTAAGTCATCATGCTGTAATTGAATTTGATACTAAATTTTGAATTCGCTCAAACCCCTATATTAGACTTTCGGTCTACATATCTGATATAGTAAATAGAATGGAATTATAGGGACAATAAAAGTAGAAGAAAGCTTGTTAAATGATTTGAAATTCCTGCTGATACAAATAAATAAATAAATATCGTTGGGACAACTCACACAACGCCATCTGATTCCAAACTAAGCAGAGCTTGTACTATAATAACCAGATAACTAATAAACATACTAATATATTTCTAAATACATACATACAATGTACATAAATACAATGTACTTACTTATTCCTTACATTTTGACCCCAAGTAAAATTCGAATCAACAATCGTTTGCAGTTTTTTTCACTTTGTTGCCTTTGTAAAGAACCAGGAGAAATAAGCCCAGTTAATTTTTGAAAATAAGCTCGAGCTGATATTGAACCTCAAATAAACATCTTTAAATTCCAACCAATATCCATGTTCTATGCTAAAATTCATTGATCTGATTGAAATATGCTGAGGGAATGAAGATACCCGTATATTCGAGAATCTTAGGTAATGCTCCTCAAACCTACAGTATTTTACTGTTCTGATCTGAAAGCGGCGCCTATCAGAGGTATAAAATAATAATTAAAAAATAACTTATGGCGTACATATGTTGATCTTTTGTAAAATGAACTAAGTAGAAAGCTACTGCAAGGTATTTTTATTTAGATAAACTTAACTAAGCGCCTGAGAGAACTTAATATGCAATGATATCCTCTTTACGGTCGCGTTAGTTTAAATATATATTTAAAATATATTATTGTTGATGTTTATAAACATTTTCTTGGATAGTGAATTCTGAATTGCTGTTTTTGACAGTAATTAATCACACAGACGCATTAGTATCAAACGATGTATTTATTTTGAATTCTTAATTAATTAGTTCTTGGTAGAGCCCCTTACACCTTAATGGGCTCTACCAAAAACTCTGAGCCAAGCAACCTTGTCTGTTAGCGGTGCACCTTCTGACCATTGGACGAGGCAGCGATGCAAACGAACTTACGGGATTAGGATGTCAACGATTCCGAACATAAAAAGTCTAAAAATAGCTGCTACTAGCATACTATACTCGTAAATGCGGACCTCAATCTCTAAATACAACTAGGGTTTGGAAGTAACTGGAAATACGCTAAGATGAGGAAGAAGAATGGTTTGACATTAATAGTACTTAACCTCATACTTTAATTTAATTTAACTATTTTATATTTACTTAGGTATACTATCCTTTTAATATTATAAACGTAAAAGTTTGTAAGTATGGATGTTTGTTACTATTTCACGTATAATCTACTGAATGGATTTTGATTAAACTTTACAATAATATAGCTTATACCACAGAATAACACATAGGCTACTTTTTATCCCGGGAACAAGTTCCTGTGGGAAACGGGAACGGGAAAACTTCACCACGCGTGCGGAGCCGCGGGCGTCAACTACCTTGTATTTTTTTTTAATATCACTAAATGAAAATGTATGTATGTATGTATGTATGAAAATGTAATCACAAAGTTTGATAAAGTACTTTCAAATGAAATCTCACAATAAACTGATCTTCATGCTTGGTGAATATAAGAAAATGTATATTTCTGAAGTAGGTAAACTACCTACCACCACTGGGTCATGGAAACATAGTCTTGCTATCGTCTGTGTGTAACTTTGTAACTGCATATTACCTACGAATTTAATTAATTAGATTGCTTCAATATCTGTTGACACTTTTAAATTGAATGCTAATCCTAATTGCACACAGAGTCGTGTATAAAAAGACCTTGCTGTCCCTGTCCCTTCACAGATGTTTCACAAGTGTGTTATGCATGTCTTATTGAATTCTCATAACGTGTTTTCATTGTTGATCTACACAAACGTCTGACGTAAGTGAAAACAATCAACATTCAACTGCATTAATCGGGATGTATAACTGTACCTAGGTATATTACGAAATGCGTTCGGAATTCGAACTGCATCTGTATGTTCCAGAAATCAAATATTAAACCAAGTATCCATTGTTTTATTTATCCAGAATATAGCTAAATAAGTTACCTACAATGATTAAAATATACCTAATGGCTTCCTCGCTCTACGAGTATGTACTCATTATTAAGTACCTGAACTGAATAACATATTCACTTGCAACAAGACAATCGTGTCGCCACGATTTATAAATACCTATGCTTGATAAAATTATATTTATCAAAATATGATAATTTATGTACACATTCAAAACTACGTAGGTACAATCACGATAATGCAAATAATGTAGAGGCAACTTTATGATAAAGAACTGAACACCCATATCTCCTAAAAACATAGAGCTCGTATAATTATTTGATGCCCCATGTAGCGATCTGTTTTTTTATTATAATCAATTGCTACAACGTGAAGTTATTTTAGGTTAGAATAGCTCTGCACCAAGTTTTCGAACGTAATACAAGTCACACTCGGTGAATCAGTCTAAATATACCGGAGACAGGCGCGCAAGCGCGCTGAGCCGAGTTGCCCGCGTGCACGCCACATAGCATACAACTACTCACACACACGATAAGATACATAATATTACAAATTATACTCGTGCCACATTCCTGACGTAAATATTACCGAAGACCCAGAAATGCGACGGAGTAGGTAAGATAATATAGTTTTTCATATTTCAATAACTTCTCAAACTATTTTCATCATTTTATAAGGAAGTAGCTAATAATATCAACTTTGTAAACATTCAAAAACTTCGTTTCAAGTAGATAACGTTGTATGCGATGGCGGTAAAATGTTTAGTTTACAAATTGTACTAAGTTGCACTGCGTTGTCTAGGTTAATAACTTTCAACAATTACGAAAGCGTACCGTTTCTGATTAAGACATTTTTTTAAAATGTATTTTTTTTTTCAAAGTTAAACTATTACGTATGTATTTATTCACGCTAGCTGTCACCGCGACGACTTTTATGGTAAACTGAGTTACCGGATACGGGAGTCGAGGGAGCTCATCCAGTGCCCAGTGGAGAGCTGCGACGGTTCCGGCCACATATCTGGAAACTTCGCGACTCACCGCAGGCAAGCGGGAATCATAACACATCGCACCTGTTGTGCGATCTCGCGGCGGGTTTCGGGGCTGTGCAAATCATAAAACATCTAACTACTTTTAAACCTAATTTAATTTATTTATACAGTCAACCTGGTTCAATTTCATTGATTCGCGTTATTACGTGAGGTTTTTCTAGAGAAAAAAATTCTAAGAATTTATGAATTCTTGGATACTACATAATCATCAAAACATTTAAAGTTCATAATAGGCAAAGTATAAAAATACAGATACATTCGAAGTTTATTACAGTTTATCTCATGTATTTATTTGATCACACTTTTCAAACATCATTTGAAACAGCATAATCACAACAAGTAGTATGTACCTTTAACATAAACGAACCGTTTTAGAAGTGTTCGGTGTTTTACATTTGTGCAGCTATCTAATGTAGAGCGTTTATAATTCGCCCCTGAATGACAATTTGCGCATTTCCGCGCCAATTGGCGACGTCCCACGGGATTTTGATGCAAAACTAACTGCATGCCTTTATTAATATTCCTCGATATTGACAAGTACACTGTTGTTTTGTTGTCTAACAAGATGATTGTAAGTTAATGTCTGTGTGTGCAAATAACTTTAATATTACTAAACAAATGGCTGAACAACGAACATAGAAATTCCTTTTGTTCCTAATGAATTTTCAATATCTACACCCGTACATTCTCACACAATCATAATATCTTTTATCGCCTATACCTATTATAAAATAACGTTTTTACTAAATGTACCTATACGCTACGTCTTTGACTATGACCTAGCCAGCAATTTAAAAACTTGTTTTAGAGATAATAAAGTATCATTTTATAAAGCAAACTTTGATATTATGATCTGTGCGCGACGCCTGCATCTTTATTTATGCGATATGTATGAGATACCTCATGAATTCATTATCAGACTTTATTTTTCAAGACTTCTGCAGAAACAATGACAAAGCAATATTGTGTGTGTAAGCAAATACTATTAATTACAAGAATCGTAAATATGTTTTTACTTGTGAGCAAAACACAATTCAGATAAATTCGTTTATAGTATTCTTTATGATCGACATAGTTCAAATATTACAACAGCATCATTGATGGGATTGTAACATTAGGACCCTTTTACATTTAAATACAGGGATAAACTTGTAATGAAAACAATTTTATTTATAAATCTAGTTTATTGTGCTTATATTTAAAGGATGAACAATATACATTATTACAGATATACACTGATATAGAGACAGCTATTTTAAAGTTAAACTCAAAAATGGTTTGGTAAAACTATAAACGATAAACTTTTTAAATCGAGTCAAATTTTATCCGATAAGCGGCAGTTATTTCGAGTTTTCCCGTTAGAGGATGACTGATATAAATTGTGTATGGTGTGTTTTACAGCTACAACATTTTATTAATATATGATGTTTGACTGAAATAAATTAGCAGCAATTAATTTTACTTACGCTGATGTTATAATTTGCGCAAAACCAGCATTGCGTGTAAGGACGCTGGGCTGTGATAATATAACGGTTAAACAATAATAACACTGATGAAAGATAAGTACATGTTTCTTGAACAATTAATTTCTAAAGACCTAAAATAGACAAATAGATAAAATGAAAAACAGGTACTAACTATTGACACATTGTAATTAAAAACCGATAAACTTCGTAGAATCCATCCTAGATTCATTTAATTCCCTTATTATGAGGTAACTATCTATAATCACAAGAATAGATTTGCAGCTGATATTAATAGGAGTAACTTGTAACTACAAATTAAAAATGGTTTGACTTAAATATAAGTACCATTAGCTGTTCTACACTGATGTAACAACTTACAACTTGAATGTGTTATAAGTGAAAATTATACCAAAATAAAATAAAATGACAACTTTAATGGTCCACTAATGTTGTACTTTTACTATTTTATTTGGATGTATCTAAAAATAGTGGTTTAGATATAGAAAACCCTGGCAAGACATGTAATTTCCTTGATAGAACAAACATCAGACCAAAACTTAGTTTTTGTAACAAATGATACCCAAAACCAAAACCACAAAAACTTAGTTTTTGTAACAATAATTTTAATTTTATCGTTTATTTCATTCCTCTTTTAATTGAATTTTAAAGCAACTCCTAAAGTAAAATTACTCTCAGATTCAAGTGAACAAACTTTTATCTAAAAATAGTGAACTCGAGTTCTTTAACCTGTAAATATTCCATGAGGTGCATCGTCAGTTAGTAGAAATATCTCATGCTATCCTAATAGTGATTTCTTTAAGATAGTGCCGTGTAAACAATTAAACGTACAATATAACTGTTAGTCTATGAATGTATATATATATATATATATATATATATATAAAGGATATATATATATATATATATATATATATATATATATATATATATATATATATATATATATATATATATATATATATATATATCCTTTCTATATAGGTGTCGTGGTTAACTTCGGTTGTAATCATAAGATAGTTCATATATATAAAATAAATACATTCCTTTCGATCGACTGCACGAAATTTCAAAGTAATTGTTTACTTTAAGAAAGTTTTATTTATAAATAAACATTTTTTTTATGTTTAATATTCTCACGCTCTAAACTTTGAATCAATTTCTTACTGAAATTTGGTATAGATAAGCCGATACCCTAGATTAACACGTATTTATTTTACATCCTGGGACTTGGACTGTACGATAAAACTTCACCACATACGTGGAACCTGGGGCATTAGCTAGTTTTTTATATAAATATACATACATTGAAGGAGACTAGTTGTCTCTTATACACCTACTTAATCTTTACATTAAATAAAGATCGTTTGATACCAGCAAATTATCTATAATCAAACTAGGGCAGTAGTTTACGACCAAATCAATGCCTACGGAAATCTTTAACTGTATTACTACCGTTAAATATCATCAAAAGATTTATAACTTTTTACCGGAGCATTATTTAAAGAGGACACACGCCCTTTTTAAGTTTATTCTACTAATTGCCTTAACAAAATTTATACCAACCCAAGTTATCATGAGCTACGATACGATACAACCGCAAGTCATTGTAAGCAGTCTTTTTATGTGCAGCCTGTCGGGATGTCCACGCGCAGATCGCTCTCAACTCCAGCCTCACTCCCAGGAGCTAAAGTGTCCGACCCCCGGCTGTGATGGATCCGGACACGTTACCGGCAACTACTCCTCACATCGCTCTCTTTCCGGATGTCCAAGGGCCAACAAACCAAAAAGTAAACCTAGGGATGGACAGGATTCAGAACCACTGAGGTGAGTTTACAACTGATAACTTTGGTTGGGTAGAAAATATATGGTATTTACTTTAGGTTTGAGGACCTTAGGATTGTTTGAAATCAGTAGGAAGACGATTAATATTATACGTTGTTTAAAATTGTTTCTTCTGGTAATAAAAAATCAATGATCGAAGAAATTAAATCAAAACATAGCATAAGTAAAATCATAGTTTGTCATTCAACACTTGACGTATGAGTTGTCATTTTAAATGCTCAGTATTCCGTGGCAATTTACATAATATTGTAGCATTGAGCCCTTAGGCATCCCACAAATATTTTAAAGTTTCTATGTTTGAAAACAATAAATATTTTACTGTTATACAAATTATTAAGCTATAATAGTCAACTTCTTCTGTAATACAATAAGTTTCTTGGTTATTTCCACGCTGCTTAGATGCCCTATACCGGGCTGTGATGGATCAGGACACGCTACAGGAAAATTCTTATCACATCGAAGGTAAGACTCATTCTCTGTGGATGTAGATGTAAACATCTTACTGTGTAGATAATGTAGAAAGTATTGTAGTCAAAAATAGCAACCAAGAAAAACACTTTAGTTATTATGTATAAACGTTTTCCATTCTCCATTCCAGCGCCTCGGGGTGCCCGATAGCGAATCGCAACAAAATGAGAGTACTAGAGAGTGGAGGTACTGTGGAACAGCACAAGGCAGCGGTCGCGGCAGCGGCTTCTGCAATCAAATTCGATGGAGTAAATTGTCCAACTCCTGGTTGTGATGGCTCAGGTCATTTAAACGGCTCGTTTTTGACACATCGTTCCCTATCCGGCTGTCCAATAGCTAGCGCAGCAACACCTACACCACAGCCAAAGAAACCCAAGTACCCTGATGATATTACACCATTGTACCCTAAGCCCGGTTACACAGGTTAGTTTAACTGTTCATATGACCATATTTTCAGTTTCAATACTATTTTAATTCTATAAATCGAAATATAAT
Organism: Thumatha senex; assembly: GCA_948477245.1. Lineage (NCBI taxonomy): Eukaryota > Metazoa > Arthropoda > Insecta > Lepidoptera > Erebidae > Thumatha > Thumatha senex. The sequence continues at coordinate 8,192,409 of OX419729.1, read as the reverse complement.
AACTAGTGACCTATTATTTTAATGGATACCTAATCAGTTACACGCGCAAGCCGTGTGGTCGTTTAAGAATAAAAATAGATATGCAGAGATACAAGTGTTATGTTAGTAAATTAGTAGCAGACGCACAAAAAACGTAGGTCAGAATATTATAAATTAACAAGTCATCAGTCTGTAATTTCTTTTCAATAGTAAACAAACAAAAGGTTTAGGTTTATTACCAAAATACTACTTCAAATATAAATTAGTAGGAGGTCACCACAACCTGCCCCTGTCAATTTCAACACGGCAATGGGCTCACCACCTGTCACGTAGGAGAAAAATGCTTACGGTGAAATGTGGGCATATAATTTACCTCTGTCATCCCTTAGGGAATGAAGGCGTAAATATTAAGTAATTAAATTAGCACCTAGAACTTAGTATAGCCAAAGTATAAATAATGCTACCGTAGACTGATGGCATTAATTAATATGTAAAACTCAAATATGGCTTATTGGTGTTTGTTATTCGTAGTTAGTTAGTGATCTAAGTTGATGTTTGTTTCAAAGTTCGGGTGTTTTCTACTTTCAATATATAAGGAATGTATCTAGGAATATATAAGAATGTTTATCAGTTGTCTAAGTCCCATAACACAAGCTTATAATAGCTGAATTTGGGCTAGATGGCTTTGCGTGACAGTGTCCCAAAAATATTTATGATAATACTTATTTAATCTCATTTTTAGGTATGGATATGAACATGCAGACGGGGAACGGTGAAGATTTAATGACACTAGAACAAGAGATCACGGAACTGCAGCGAGAAAATGCACGTGTGGAGTCTCAGATGATTCGTCTTAAGTCCGATATCAACGCAATGGAAACACACCTCTCTCACGGGGAAAGGGTAAGGCTTTAACTTACATGTATATCCTACTAGAAGGCAACAGAACCATAAGCAGGAATTTATTGAATTGGTCATGAGTTCAGGACTCATTTTATGAAGCATCATTAAGTATCGAGTCATTAAGACAAGTGTCGTCATTAATGTTTTACAATGGATTTAAGTGGCAGAAATTATACTATGCAACGATAAAAAATAACATTTAAAGTCATCGTCAACAGATACTCTCTGCTTCTTACTTAATTTTGGTTTGTCGAAGCAACAAATTAACAAGCGCATGACTTGGACTAAAAATCACTGGGTCCAAAATCTTGACCATACGACTTAAAATCGCAGATGGAAATTTGCTGGTGAAAATAGGGCAAATAGTGGTCAAAAATAGGGCCCCTGGTATATGCTGTGTATAAGGCTCGTATCGAGGTAGACATCATTTTGCTCGAAGCAGCATTATATGTTACGCCAATCTTTACCGTTTCGACTATATATTAAATTAGTGTATATCGACTACCATTCTATTCGGATGTGTCTCATAATCATCAATCATTTAGCATAAATTAAGATAATACACCATTTTTGTCCTTGTATTTTAATACACCCAACTCCTGTTTCGCTACTGTATGCGACGTCCATCGAAATCTAGAAGTCATGGAAATGACACGTGCTTAAATGATACCATTACTAAACATGATGAAGAATGTGGGAAGTAGAAAGTTAATAGCCAGACAGAGAATACATAACAGAAAATACATAACAGCCTCATTGTCCATTTGTGGACAGTCATAATCTCTAAATCTCACCTATAATTGGTTAATGTGCTGTGGTTCGAAACCCACTTAAATCAACAAATTATTAGAACGAGGTACTTCTAGTTGTCCTTAATCTTATTTTGAAGCCGTTACTAGTATCTAAGGCCCCAGCAAGTCCCCCAAGATAACAGAGATCGTTTAAAGACTTATGCTGTGTTCTCTAAAAAGTTTGCTTAAACTTGCATAATCTAAATATAAGTAGGTTCCTCCATAATTAACTGCCTCGGCGGCTTAGTGGTAGTGTATGCGACTGCCGCGCTGAGGTCTCGGTTTCGATTCCCGGGTCGGAACTACTATTTGTATGATCCACATATGTTTGTTTCGAAGATTGGGTGTTTCCTATGTAAAATATTTATGTATCTAGAAATTGTAAGTATGTCTATCAGTTGTCTAGATACCATACCACAAGCTTATATTAGCTTACTTTGATCTAGATGGTGCTGTGCACAAAAAATGTCCCACAATTATGAAAAAGCAAACAAAGTTTGAAATAACCCAATATTTTTGTCTGACAACTTAGATGGTACTGTCATGGCTCGAAACATCCAACTTTGAGTGCTACTAACACATCAATCGTTTTGTGAGTACCAAACTTTTTATTTACTTGGTACCACTGTTGTTACTAGTAGCCACTCGAGCCCGAACAACTCTCCATATATCCAGTGTACCTAATGACTCGAGCTATGTTTTTGTTCTCAGGAGACACAATCGATGGTACAACGCAATAACAACCTCAACGAATATTACGAGAGCCTGCGTAATAATGTAATCACATTGTTGGAGCACGTGAGGATCCCGGGCGGAGGGACAGCACCGGGGGGCACACCGGGCGCTCCTCCGCCTCCGGGACCGGGCGAAAAGCCCGCCCACGACAATTTCGACTCATATCTGACCAAACTCCAAACGTTGTGCTCCCCTGACGGCTACTGTCCTGACGAGAACCGCCCAATCTACGAAACAGTGAAAAATGCGCTCCAGGACTTTACAGTACTTCCTACACCCATTTAAGGCTCACAGAGCGCCGCCGACTCTGAGCGACAGTGAACTATAGTGACGGAAACGGTACAATCGGCGGAGCTTATAGTGTTATGAAGACTGTGTGACTCTAGTACAATTAATAGCATTAGTTGTATGCGGATAGTTCAGATAGAAATGGTACTCACCAAAGAAACTAGACAAAGACAATGTACGGTATCTGTGGATGGACAGACAGTTTTGTGATATCTGGTGACTCTACAGTAACGTGCTTTGTATGTTCGGACTGGTACTTGTGTTCTATTAGGTAATGATGTCTGTTTTGTAAACCGTTGTATACGATGTGTGACTTCTTTATGACATCATGTTAACGCTCGAAGATTCATTCGACTCTTAATATATAAGCTGGACTATATAGGAATAAAATAAATTTTAAACACTGTTACCCGTATGCTTAAATTAATGTAATTGTTAGGGGAGAAATTTTTACTATTGTATCTAAGCGGTTTTAGCCACACAAACGCATTAAAATAGATTGTGTAAATATTGTACCTACCGTTCTATATAACTTATAGAACTATTATTATTGTTTAAATCGCCGGTTCTGTTGCCGACTGATAGAGAAATATATTATTTCAACATCAATTTCAGATATTTTTCAAACAAATGAAAATAGTGTGTAATAATGAACTGTCAATTTGTCTTAAAATTGATAACGCTGGGAATGTGCCAAATGCTTTGAAAACCTACGCAGCAGCTCCCGAACGCTGACTTATTAAGACTAAAATATTGAGATAGAAATATTAAAAGATGTAAACAAAAATAAATGAACCCTTTAGAGGACTTTCTAGTCAGTTTGTAAATAAATTGTGAATAACGATAGTAATCACGTCGTAGGGACGTTTTTATTTGTATTAGTACATAATGAGATCTCATTAGATCGTGTAAGTTAACAATTCAGTCACTATTGATAATCTATTTTAGGGATAAATGAATACCTACTTTCTTTGTTAGCCAATGTTCACTTTGCTGTGATTATGTTACGTGTTACTTATTTATTGTTGACATTACTAAATGTTGTGATAACTTAGTTAATTCAAGTTGATGTTAAGTTGCGATCAATTTAGTTAAAATGCTTAACGAAAACATGTGCAATTCTTCAAAAACTTAAACCGTTTTGATTAAAGAAACTATAATGAGACGTTTATGGCAAAATATTTTACATTTACGGTACACGTCACATTGGTAATCGGAATTTAATATTATTCACAATTAAATTCCAAAATCTCTAAACATATTACTATGTTATTACTCTGATTATCATACAAGTTTCTGTAAAATATTGAGTATGTGTTGTTAAAGAGAATAAAAATAATAAATACCTATATTTTATTTTGTTTTCCTCTTTTTATATAAAATATTCAGTACTGTGTCATATGATTGAAGCCTAATACTGAGCATAAGCCCTCTCCCCAAAATTGAACACACCGTTCGGTTTTGTACTGCCCGCATCAGCAGACTAATTCAGTCTTTAAACATAAAAAATATGTGTGTATACCAGAGGAGTGGATATTTAAAAGGAGAAGTTTCCCTTCAAAACAATATGGCGCGTAACCGAAAAACGTGAAGATTTTTTTTTTTCAGCTATAAAATTTCTCAAAGTCGATAAAGAAGTTTCACTTCAAAAAAAAATTCACCTACAGTGGTTAGACTTAGGGTTAGGATATTCCAACAGTAAAAACCGTACGATGCTGCAAAATAGAACAGCAGTAAAGTAGCCTCAGAAACAACGACAGCAGCAGTTACAACCGTGACTAAAGCTCGAATAAAGATGAAAGATGTGCTAAATATGTTTTTGAAAAAAAAAATATTTTGTTGATTAAGTATTTTGAAGAATATATTTTTTTAACTACAATCAAACCAATCACAGTAACTACCTTCATAACATCTGAGGCTTCGGAAGAAAAATAAAAATGCTATGCTATCCAAAAACAGGCATTATTAGAGCATTCCTGTACTTCGGAAAGCACGTTAAACTAATGTTGGCATACATGGCAACATGGCAGTTGTTTTGCCAACTTGAAGGCCTTATAGGAGGCATCAAAAAGCAGGACTCGACAATCTACACTTGTATATTTCAACACGGCCATGGGTTCACCACCTGTTTCATGAGACAAAAAGCATACAGTGGAATAAACTAATAAACGGGCGTTATGCCTCTGCGAAGTCATCGGATTTCTGGATTAGTAGTCGTACCTAGACCAACTAGCACGTTTTGCGAACTGGTACTTTAAGCACATTACGTGACTCCCACGGCTTCGCCTGTGACATTGTTTGAACTCCCGTCGCACCTTTTTAATCCCGTCGCTTATACGAGTAAATTCTACAATCTCTACTGATTACTACTCCGCTCTCCAGGGTAGTAGCGTGATGATATATAACCTATAGCCTTCCTTGATAAATGAGTTATGTATACTATCGAACTACGAATACTCCGAACAATAGTTCCTGAGATTAGCGCGTATAATATATAAAGCTGAAGAGTTTGTTTGTTTATTTATTTATTTTTTATTTATCCATCACGCCTTACCTTGGATGGGGTGGCAGAGTCATATTATATTCCCACTTTTCACCATTTGTATTCCTGTCCCACGTAATAGGTGGTGAGCACATTGCCGTGTTGAAATAGACAGACGCAGGTTGTGGCTACCTGAGAACACTGAGACCGCGGCTACGAGCGTTTGTTTGTTTGGTTTATACATATATTAGTATGGATATGGAAATATAGATAGATAATAGAAGTATAGGAGTATATTGTAGAACACAGTAGATACATAATACGCATAGTACATACCTTTAATGGTATGTAAATGGTAGGTAGGTACTTTGCTTTAAGTGTTAGAGTTTTTTTTACATTCGTAGGGCATGCATGACGCTACGACATGCACGTGTCTTCTTTGGCATATACGCGACCCAGAGCGTGCGTGCCAGGAATTATGGGCACCACCTTTTGTCTGTGGCACCAACGTAGAAAATGGCCAACGGTCATAGTATATTATTTTACAAAACTAGCGTTTAAATCGTGTTTTTGTACATAAAGAGTTTGAAAATATGTGTAACTGAAGGAATGTGGTATGTTACAGTAAAGAGCGGAGCTCTTTGTGTAATTTTCAAATCTTTATATGAATGAAGCTCTAGTAAAGGTTCTTCGACTTTCTACTTCTTTATTGGGGCAAGCAAACGTGACTAAGGACTGGACTTGATATTGAAAAAGGAGTGTACATGACCAAATACCTAGGTACTAATAAAATTTTAATACTAATATAAAGGCTTAAAACTCAATCCATACGATTGAGTTTTCTTTGCCTGTCCAAGATGGGCGTAAACGAAGACTAGTAACATAAAAAAACACAGATTGACTCGGAGGTTCGGAGGTTTGGGGAATCTACGCGGAAAACTTGACAAGTGTGGACGCTTCCTGTATAGTATTTTCTATAACTAGTGCATTTTTCTTGCTTTATGTGCGGAGTGGTGGTTTCTTGGACATAAAAGTTGTGTTAACGAGTCATAGTGAAAGACAATTATATATATGCACTGAAATCCTATTTTCTATCTTGCTGCGTAAAATCCACTGAAAACCTCATAACCACCACCTTTTTTAATAATTATTTAATGGCCTGGTTATTAAGACCTTTTAGCCAAATCTTCTTTTTTAATGTCCTGTCCAGTCGATGTCGTGTCCTCAGGCTACGTCCTGGTCCTTGCCCTCAGTATAATGGTGATTCTTATACTAAGGTTGTCAGTGGACGTTTCGCGGCAAGAGAGAAAATAGCATTTCACTGCATATATATCATTGTCTTTCACTATAGCACGTTAACACAACTTTTATGTCCAAGAAACCACCACTCCCGCACATAAAACAAGATAAATGCACTAGTTTTAGAAAATAATATAAAGCAAGCGTCCGCACTTGTCACTCTTCCCGCCAAATCATCTAACCACCATTATATTGATGTGGGACCACAGACATATAAGACAGACATTTTTTTTTTTAGTTATAAAACTTAACTTAACTATCTTCACGCCGTATCCCTGACGGGGTAGTCAGAGAGGACAGATCGCCAGGCTTCGCGATCCATGCATACTTCTTTCGCTTCTTCGAGATTCATCAATCGCTTCATACACGCACGTCTGGGTATCCGAGTACTTTTGACCTTTCCGTTTTTGAGCAATCTGCTCACGTGGCCTTCATATGTAAGTCTCGGCCTTCCCTGACTCCTTCTACCCTCTACTTTTGAACAATATATATTCTTCGTCAATCGTTCCTCACTCATTCGTTGGACGTGTCCAAACCAACGGAGCACGCCCTTTTCCAGCTTAACGCTGACACTTTCATTCAAACCTGCCATATTGCGTATCGCTTCGTTACGTATTCGGTCGGCTAAGGTAACGCCGCACAATTTTCGAAGTGATCGCATCTCCACAGCATTCAATTTACTTTCATGCATCTGCTGACATACCCAGGTTTCACTACCGTAAAGCAAAGTTGGCACTAGCACTGCGTTATGAATCGCCATTCGTGCTTCTTTTACAATGCTTTGTCGCTTTACTAACTGGGACAAAGCACCGTTAACTTTGCTTCCGGCCGCTACTCGCCGTTCTACATCCGAATCACATCTTCCATCCGCGCTAAACATACTTCCTAAATACACAATTTCATTCACTTGCTCTAGACGTTCCTGGTTTACCCTAATCTCGCATTTAGTTCTTACGTCACCTCGTTCAAATACTAAAACCTTAGTTTTACTTGCATTCAAGTGGAGACCCTTACTTTCACACCCCTCTTTCATATTAGTGACTAATGCCTGTAGGTCGGCTTCTGATGAGGCCATGAGCACCGCATCATCAGCGTACAGCAGACAGTTTACTGTAAAGTCACCCAAATTCACACCCATATTAAAATCTTTCAACTTCTGCAGGCAACTGTCCAGATACACTATGAACAGCCAGGCGGACATGACACATTCCTGTTTGACGCCTGTACAGACATCAAAAAGAGGTGACACATCCCCCCCTACTTGCACGCAAGCCTTACAGTCCCTATAAAGCGACTGTATTGCCCGCAGTAGCGAGCCGTCTACACCATATCCTGGCAGCAAGTCCCACAGCGTTTCTCTCACAACGTTATCAAATGCTTTCTCTAGATCCACAAAAGCGCAGAAAACCTTCTGGCTAAGAGCCAGAAACTTTTCCGCGATCATGCGGAGAGAAAACACTTGATCCATGCAACCTCTTCCACGTCGGAATCCGCATTGAGCCTCCCATATATACCTTTCAGACTTTTCTTGCATTCGTGCCGTTATAACCTTTGCATACACCTTACTAGCTAAGCTGACCAAGCTGATCGCCCTGTTGCTAGAGCAGTTTAGGCGCGAGCCTTTCCCTTTGTAAATAGGTACTACAACTGCTACTCGCCAGTCATCTGGGACCTCACCCGTCCGCCAGCACAAGTTGCATAACAGACATAGTGTGTCCCAGACACGCGACCCACCGTACTTGATCATCTCAGCAGTAACTCTGTCTTTTCCCGCAGCCTTACCACATTTCATACTTCTTATCGCTTGTTCTATTTCTTTCATACTAATGACTTCAATGACATCGGGATCCGGAGCATCGAAGTGAGCTCCACTTCCCGATGTGGCATCTCTGTCTTTTCTTGCATACATCTTTCCATAATATTCACTCCATCTCTGCAGGACGTCACTTTGGTCTGTTAGGACGTCATTGTTAACACTAAGCACTTTATTCATACTGCAGATTGCCGAACAACTCCGGGTCTTGCCTACCTCTTTCCAGAAGAGCTTGGCATTATCCCGGAAATTGGACGACAACCTTTCATCCGCTTTCATTCTGCACCTTTCACGAGCTTCTTCTATCAGTGCCTTCGTGTTAACTTTCTGCAGCTTGTATCTCTCTTTCATATTAAAATCATTCCGCGAGGCTAAGTAGTCCAGCCATGCTTTCTTCTTCATTCGAACTGCTTCTTTCACTTCCTCATTCCACCATGCATCACGCTTATTACTACTGCCTCTTTTCGATTCTCCACACACTTCCACAGCGGCATTTATCATACTGTCCCTAAGGTTCTGCCATACACTTTCCACATTCTCACTGCTTACATTGACGTCGCCAAGCTTTTCGGCTACCCTTTCATTATATTTATCCCTAATGGATGCATCCTGCAGCTTCCAGCTTTTGATGCTATAAGTCGGCTCAGGTTCAGGACACTCGGTACGATGACGCCAACCCGCGAACAGACCCCTAATCCTAGTTATGACTAGGTAGTGGTCTGATCCCAGCTCAGCGCCTCGATAAACCCTTGTGTCCATCACCTGTTTACGGAGCCGACTATCCATTAGGAATAGATCTATCATGCTTCTCTTTGACTTACATCTCCTCGTATACATATGAATTTGTTTGTGGTTGAACATTGTGTTCGCCACAAACAAATCCTTTTCCTTACAAAATGCCAGTATTAGCTTGCCAGCGTCGTTCACCCTTTTATCCCCATACTTCCCGAGTACCGACTCAAAACCATCGCGAGCGTCACCCACCCATCCATTCAAGTCTCCACATACTATAAGTCTTTCATTTCCTTCTATCACATTTAGAGCTTCTCTCATACTCTCCCAGAAGTCCTCTAGCTCACTCGCGTTCGACGGAGATACTGGCGCGTAAGCAGCTACCAGGAAAATCTTCGTCAAACCAAATTTTACACGGATCCAGAGGATTCTAGGACCTACCAGTTTGTACTCATACATACCGGAGGCCAATCGCGAGGACAGCAAAATTCCAACCCCCCGACTGCCATGCTCGCTCTCTGGTACACCAGACCAAAGCGCGAGCATCCCACCCGGGAGCTCTAAGACTTCGCTGCCCTTGCGCTTGGGGTCTGTCAAGCACACTGCATCTAACTTTCTCTCATTCATAACATCCATCAACTCATTCATCTTATCTGTCATTCCTCCCCTAACATTCCACGCAGCTACCCTGCACTCCATCCTCCACATCCCGCCGTGTCGGGCCGCGCGTGTAGGGTGGCGGTCCCCTACGCCGCTCTGGCACACACTTTTCGTACCAGCGGGGACGAACTGGTGCGCGTCGCCTCGGGGGCACGCCCTAGCAGGCGACGCGCACCAGTTCGTCCCCGCTGGTGCGAAAAGTTGTTGTTGTTTTTTTAGTTATTTCTAGTGATTTCTTGTTAATGAAACTTTATCACTATGCACAACACCTTTTTGTATATTTTTTGTCTACTTTTGAAACATTTTACAGTAATTTAAATAATGTTTTCACTTCGCAAAAATCTTTGATTTAAAGATGACAGCGGCGGTTATAATTTCAAGTTTGTAGCTTATTTGAAGTACAAAAATTGGCTACGCACTGTTCGCTATCAATGTGTGAGTTAGATGTAGCTAACCAAGAATAACAAACATAGCTTTGTACAACAAATGGCAAGAGTGAAAAAGATGAAGTATTGCTTCTTAGCAAAGGAATATGTTTAGTCTGCTTACTCTGGTACGTCAGTGGGTGAAACTGGCCTTGACTTAATACTAGACTTGACTAAGCACTACAGGACGGGGACATTTTAGATAATAAGAAAGAAGATTGAAGAAATATGAATTAAGATTTGGCTTATAGGTCTTAGTAACCAATCCATAAAATAATTATAAAAATATACTCGGAGGTTTGGCGCTAATTCTTGAACAAGACGCACGTTAGTCGTTTTTTTTTTCCAAAAGTAGTGTATCATTCGTGATTGTGTGTTTAATAATGATTAATTATGATACATAAAGTGTTTGAAAATGTGTTTATGTGAAGAAATGTAATATGTTGCAGTGAATAGCGGTGTTCTTTGTGTTCATGCCAAATCTCCTTAAAAAGCCCTAGTAAATGGTCCACTGCTTTTCTAGGTTAAGGACCAGGACCTAGGACTGAGTACTCGACATCGAAAAAGGATTAGACCTGACTAAAACTGAATGATATGAAATTATAAATATTAAAGACACGGCTGTATGGGCTGAGTTTCCTTTGCGTGCCCAAGATGGGCCAAGGCAACTAACAACAACACACCAACAACAACAGACAGATTTTTTTTATTTATTTTAATAATTATTTAATGGCCTGGTTTCTAAGACCTTTTAGCCAATTCTTATTTTTTATATCATATTTCTTCAATCTTATCTTCTAATTAGTCCTGTCCAGTCGATGTCGTGTTTTCATTGTCCGTCCTGGTCCTTGCCTTCAGTATAATGGTGATTCTTATACTAAGGTCGTCAATGGACGTTTCGCGGCAAGAGAGAAAATAGCATTTCACTGCATATATATCATTGTTTTTCACTATAGCACGTTAACACAACTTTTATGTCCAAGAAACCACCACTCCCGCACATAAAACAAGATAAATGCACTAGTTTTAGAAAATAATATAAAGCAAGCGACCGCACTTGTCACTCATCCCGCCAAAATCACAACAGACAGATTGATTCGGATTGATCACAGGTTTCAATATTACCTATTATACTCTTTGATCACAGGCGTAATAAGGACATAGATTAGAATGCGTACTACGTACATTACATTAAGGAAATTGATTAGCTCGATTAAGTTGATTGATTAAAATTGAATACATAGGTACTTCAATAATAAAAAAATTTAAAAATTAATAAATTCAACAATGAATGACTGTGAAACTGAAAGTACTAAACTTTACAGTAGTGTAACAGAAAGTAAGTGCTTTATTTAAACTGTATGGTTTATTCGCTGCAATAAGTTTGAATTTCCACTTGTAATTTAAAAATAGGTGATAATTTTATTTTTGTAACTTTTAGCTTCTCAAGATTATTTGAAAATCTATGAAAGTACATCTGATGAAAATCCTCTTCATCCAGAAACAAAGACAAATGAAAGCACTGAAAAGCACAGTATGTAAAAAATAATCTTTAAAGTTCCTTCATTTACTAACACTGAAAAGCACAGTACCTATGTATAAAATAATCTTGAAAGTTATCTTTATTTACAGGGCAAACAGGTCATTTTATATCAACAATATTGTCATTTTTTTATTTCTAGGTGCAATTTGGAACACTAAGGCTACTTCAAAATTGCTAAAATTATATGAAGAAAAGTTAGATATGATAGAAACACCAAAAAAGAAAAGGAGAATATGGATAGCTATTTCTGAAAGCTTAAGACATTATAATATTGATGTATGTATTATTTTTTATTAATGTAAATCGCAAAATAGTTGGCCTTTGGGGTAGATAAAAATCAGTATCCTATTTAACTCAAAGTAGTGTGTGTATGTGTAACCTTGAGTTTAATAGGATACTGATCTTTATCTACCCCATTCATTAGATACTTTATGTCAATCATGAACAATTGGACACTTTTCATGACTGTAGTATTTTTAACACTGCCTTGTAAAACTCAATTATAAAAGTGCAGGTCCTCACTGGATACATAAGGGAAAAGGCCCACAGTTTATTAGAAGTACAAAGTATTTTAATCCTTAAAGAAATGAGCACAAGGCAATATGGCACAGGTATGGCCGACTCTTCCCCATGCATGCTCTAAGAGTCGGCTGTCTGTGATTTTAAAAGACTATTAAATGCTTAATTAAGAAGCTACTTGTAATAACATACTATTTGTAGTTGTTGCATATTTGCCCAGAGCAACTGCTTTGTAACTCAACCATTAGACAATGGTGGTGCCTATTGCAGGAATGTTATGGAGCTCGATAACTGAATATTCCCTTAATTATTATCCTTTTTCTTTTTTTGGAATTTTTCCTTTATTTGTGCTGCATGACCTTGCTTTTTACCAAATTTCGTGGTTCTGTGTTAATGGGAACTACCATTTACGTATACCCACAACATATAGGAAACTTTCGGTTGACCTAGAATAATCAATTTTGGTTAATAGTAAGGTCTTATAGCACAAGCAATGGGAAATTTCAAAAATTAAAAAAGTTGGTACTTACAAGTATTCATGAAAATCTAACTTTGCCGATATCTTTTTATCCTTTTGACTCAGGACCTTGATTTTTATACACTTAATAGAAACTATAGACTTCAGTTCCTGGTATAAATTTCAACTTGCTAGGGCCTTTTCTGAGAAAATTGATGGCGACACACGGACAGACAGGAGAACAAATGGACGAGAAAGTGATCTAATATGGGTTCCTTTTTTACCTTTTGAGGTACAGAATGCTAAAAAGTGTGGATTCAATTGGATAGATTTCACGATAATACTAAGTAGTTAGCAACTAATATGATATTGATATTAATGACTACCAAATAATTTTTAATAAAGTGGAAAAAGACAATCCGATTCGAGACAGGGATTGAACCTGTGCCCTTTGCCTAACCAGGGCTATGTTCTAGCCACCTGAACTACCCGAACCGTATCGAACCAAGTTGAAATTCTCCACCATATTTATATCATCATTTTAAGAGTATGACCAGAGCCATCTATCGAGCTAATGAACAACTCGATACCAATGAACAGTGTTACAACTATTTTTAAACATTGATGCAATGGACTCCACTCAGTATATTGATAAATTTTTAAAGCAATTATTTGCTAAATTTCTCATACATTTTTAATAAAGTGGAAAAAGACAATCCGATTCGAGACAGGGATTGAACCTGTGACCTTTGCCTAACCAGGGCAATGTTCTAGCCACCTGAAATAAAACTAATAAAATACCAAATAATGACTTAAAAATAAAACTAATTTAATATTAAAATTCCTTAAAAACCAAATATCCGTAACTGATATTATCTGAAACTATCGGATAATCCGAAATAATTACATATCCGTAACCAAAACCGGTATATTAATATTTTTATATCAGTAACCGTTCTATAACATCCCTAGCCTTTAGTCTGCCCATTAGTCTCTCTACCTACACTGGCAATTAACACTTCACTAGTGCATGTAGAAGTAATACACACTCACAAACACTCACTGTTATAATGTTTGTACTGATAGATGTTGTTCAACAAATTGCAGATGTCTCCAGATCAAGTCAGGTGGAAAATTAATGCATTAACAAAAAAATATACACAATGCCTGCACACAGGACAGTATGAGAAGTTCCAGTATTTTAAAGAAATAGATAATATTTATTTGCAGTACAATACATATTATGGTGATGGCAACACAGCATCAGACTTTTTAAATAAGAAACTAGATCTAACTAAAAAAAAAAAATTAGCACATCATCACTTTAGTCATGAAACCAGGGCTATGATACAAATGAGAAAAATAAGGTTAGCCAACAGAATAGAATCAGACAGATCTCAAGGGAAAATACAATTAGAAAAACAATGGCTGCAATACTTACAAAAGCAAGAAGAACAAAATCGTTGCAAAGATGAAATATGTGAAAGAAATTTAAGATTGCATGAAAAAGAATTAGAGTTGAAAAAAAGGAAGATTGAATTGAAAGAAATGTTAGAATATAAGAAAATTGAGCAGATGGAGAAAAAACTAAATAATATTTTGCAAATAGAGAGAGAAAAATGTGTACTATTTAAAGAATTGTTAGTCAAAGGCTAAAGTTAAAGTAGTGTACTTCGAACGGCCATGCAGAACTCTAAGATAATTCCTATGCCAGAAGTCTGATCAGAAAAAATATGTGAAAGCTAGAAATACAAGGATTTATTTGAATTTTTATGGAGTTAATTTCTAGATGCCAGTTAACTATTGTGACCCAGCGTACCATTTTGCTGGTTGTTAGTTGACGAGTTCAGCTTTCCAGTTACAATAATATCTGTTAATAATATAGTTTTTCCACATTAAAATTCTAGATCTGCCCCAGTCCAGGAGCTTTTGGACAGGATTCAAACATAAATCTTAAAGTCACGTGAATGTGAAATATGTTTTGCAGCTGCGATCGAACCAGCGGTATGCTGAATTGCTGAAATTCGATTTACTGCGATAGAGCCCGATTTTCGACTAAGCCGATTATGTCGGATTTATTTGTTAATAAAGCACGATTCTATGCATAAAAACTTCATTGCATTATGTTCCACATGCTGAGCCTAAAGCCGTATTGAAATGGACAGGCGCAGGTTGTATGTAATGTAACTACAATATCTGTTAGTAGGACTGGACTTGACGTACGCAAAGGACTGGACTGGACGAAAACAAGGCCTTACGTCTGAACTTGAGGAATAATACGCTACCAATAATATGGCTGTATGGACCAAAGTCCTCTCCTGCTTAAGACTACCATTATTTTTCAAATTCATCGCCCTAGATGACAATTTGAAAAATCCATTATTTTTATTTTTGGAGTCTACATAAAAAAAAACGTGTGGGTACCAGAGTACAGAGGGAGGAAGTCGTAAGAAGTGAAACTTCTTTAAGATATTTTTTACAGCTATAAAATTTTCTCATACGTCGGTAAGAAGTTTCAAAAATGATTTTAGATATAAAGAAGATTTATGAAATAATGAAAGGAAGAAGTATGAAATAATGGGGAAGAAAACGCAAAACTTTTATGTAGAGGGCGCTGTGTGTTTGTTACACAGAAAACGTTAAGTTTCATAGCAAAACCCAAACTGCCTTGTCTTGCGTTTTGTTTTTGCTCTACGTTTCTTTTTTGTGGTGTAAAAAAGCTTTACAACATGTATTCCACCTGGCGAGTCGTTGAATTAATAAAGGAATTGTAAAAAAGAAAATAGAGCCACATATAAAAGCCACACAGCGACCCATTCTTTAAAAATAATTAAAAAAGCGTATTTCTAACGAAATAGTATGAAGATTGACAGTTGCTTTGTAACAAACATTTGGCGCCCTCTACAATGAACTATTTGACAGTTTTCTACCCCATTAAGATTGGCTAAAAGGGCTTAGGAACCAAGCGGGACATAAATTACTAAGAAAAAAATCAAATTCAATCGTTTAATTCATTCACAAAGATTCACGATGTGGTTTGGCGCCAATTCTTGTCGTATTTTATTTTCCAAAAGTAGTGTATAATTCGTGATTTTGTGTTTAGTAATCGTGGATTACATACATAAAGTGTTGATTATATACATAAAGTGTTTAAAAATGTGCATGAGTAATGGTAAGTGAAATGTTGCAGTGAACAGCGGTGTTCTTTGCGCTAGTGACAAAACTCCATAGAAAGCCCTAGTAAAGGGTCGACTGCAAAGCTAGGGCATGGACCAGGACCAAGGACTGAGGACTTGACATCGACAAAGGACTAGACATGACTAAAACTAAATAAGATAATATAAATACTGTAGAAAAGGCTGTATGGACTAAAGATTCCTTTGCCTGCCCGAGATGGGCGAAGACAACTAACAACAACAAACAATCAGCAGATGTCGTCGAGGATGCGTCGAGGTTTGACGCATTCTGGAAGATGACACACGGTTGCCGTATTTTATTTTTCAAAACTAGTGTATAATGGACCTGACAAACGTTTTTCACTTTACATACCAAATAATTCTAAAAAAAAATACGAAAAATATGGTGTTTTTACTCCGATGGCGTCACAACGTAACTCATTCAACTGTAGCACTCTCGTTCGCACACCGCTTCGCAGTAAAAATCAAATTATAAAATTATCATTGACGAATGGTAAGAAAATACTGCATTGTCCCTTATTGCTTCAATTCAACAGTTAAAACACCCGATAAACTCTTTTTTTTTTATGTACCTTTGAACCCAAAAATGAGGAAAAAGTGGATGACGACCGTAAAAAGAGTTGATTCAATAGACCCTAAAACTAAAGCGCTCTACTAGGAAAACCATTTCGATCAAAGTATTTGTTAATAATATTTTAATAATAACCAACTTCTTCTTTACATAACATTACCATATTTAAACTACTTAACGTTCCTCGTTGTGTACTTTTTATTATTTAAAATTGGCTTCCCAACCGACTGAATTCCGACCTGCAACGTAAACGCGTTACGTAAACATTTGAACACAATTCTCGTTTTTTGTGTTTTAATTTGTTTTTATGTGTACCAATCAAGCCTTCTCCCGATGGGGTGACAGAGACATATCATAAGGCCACTTTTCACCATATGTATTCCTGTCCCACGTAACAGGTGGTGAGCTCTTTCCGTGTTTAAATAGACAGACGCAGATTGTTGCTACCTACTGTTGAAGATTTTGAAGCCGCCCAGCACTACTTAGTTTAACGACTGTCATGTTACTGGCAACCGGGACCAACGGCTTAACGTACTTTCCGAAGCACGGAAACACTCGAAAATTTAACAAAGTGGTCACCTATTCGTCACCAGCCATAACGATATTTGCTTCAAGCAGTGATCGTTTAATTTGTTCATCGCCGCCATGAGCGTTTAATTTGTTAAAAAATGTTATTATTTTTGGTTGAAAATGACATGGAAAGCTATAAAGTATAAATAAACTCAAGAAAGGCAGTGCCTCAAAGTTTGCTTGTCAAAAACAACAATCATTGCCTCTGTGGCGCGGTGGGAGTGCACCCGACTGCTACGCAAGAGGTCGTGGGTTCGATTCCTACCCAGGATGAAACTTTGTGTGATGAGCACGATGGTTTATTCAGTGTCTGGGTGTTGTTTATCTATAATATGTATGTATTTAGAAATATGGTATGTTTATCAATTATCTATTTACCTTAGTACAAGCTCTGCTTAGTTTGGAATCAGATGGCGTTGTGTGAGTTGTCCCAACGATATTATTATTATTATTGCCACGTCGCATGGCAAGGCTTAACCTTTGTGTGAAAAAGATACCATCCATCTGGTCACGAGTAGTGTTAATAAAACGCTTTACAATCTCTTGAAATAGGTTATGAGCGCTTGGTAAAGGTCTAGACCTCAAACGGTTTAAAAACGTAATCACTTACGAGTTGCAAATATTTACACACATAGCGTCCCACACTAAACAACTACCTATCCTCCACGGCATTAAAGACATATCGTGGTCGCCCGCCAAACCATTCAGTTCAAGTTTAGCTGGCACACTGGTGGCGACAAGAGCACGTCGGGATAAGTCGTTAAAGCTCGCGTACCGTGGTAATCACCCACCACCTCTGCAGCAGCAAGACAAACCTTGATGTCCAAGATGATCGACGACTACTCTACAATGGCACTGGTGTCCTGGCACCCAACTGCTCTTTTAGAAAATGTGCCTTCATTCTATACACTAAAGTGTAATCTACATATCTATAGCCGTTCACGCGTGATGGCGTGACTAAGGGAAATATATATGAAAATGAATCCATATTTCCCTTAGTCACGCCATCACGCGTGAACGGCTGGGCCGATTTGAAAAATTATTTTTGTATTGGATTGCCCATTTATTAGGGAAGGTTATTAACTATATATCATCACGCCACTACACAGGAGAACGAAGCAGTAAATTGGAAAGCATTTTTGGAAAAGTAATAAGCGACGGGATTAAATGGGTGCCACGGGGTTGGAAGTATGTCACTGACGAAGCCGGGCAAGTCAGCTAGTCGGATATAAAGGATATTATATATTTGACATACGAGTAATAGGAAAACGAAGAAAATCGAAACAAAATGAAACGAAACGCGCGGAATGTAGTAGGGTCAACCCACCGGGCCGAACGCCGTGTCGCACTGTGACGTCATAATGAGCGCGTCTAATCTCGGAAATTCAAAAAACGGGCTAAAACTTCTCACCGTTATAACTTCGGAAATACTGCATGTATTGAAGTGAAATAAAAAGTAATGTAATGTACAAGAGCTACGCTCCAATTTTAGCTGTATTGGATAGTAATATTTTGACCCTTTTGTGTTCTCCATTCGTGAATTTGTGTTTAATAATGGTGGATTATGATACATAAAGCGTTCGAAAATGTGCATGAGTTATGGAAAATGAAATGTTGCAGTGAACAGCGGTGTTCTATGTGTTAGTGCCAAATCTCCATAGGAAGCTCTAGTAATGGGTTACTGCTTTACTAGGGCAAGGACTAAGACAAGGTTGTATGGACCAAGCTTCCTTTGCCTGCCCAAAATGGGCTAAGACAACTAAAAAAAACCACGATGTCGTCGGTGATGGTCGGTGTAAATAAAAATTATAACGTGGTCACGTAGTGATAATTTTCTCTCCAAACTTCCGAAATAATTTAAAATGAAGAAGCAACAGACGGTAACGCCAGAAAAGCTTGACTAAAAGTTAACCCTACTTTGTGATTTTACATTAAAAACTTTTCTATTTATATTTTAGAAACGCTATTTCAACGCTGCCTCAGATCAAAATACAATAGAACGGGATCAAAAAGTGGAAGTTTATAATATTAAAGTAGGACCTGATCTATTAAACAAAGTTAAGGTAAATGAATATATTTGAAGTACCGAATAAAGAGCATGTTTACACCAATGTAAACATGTTATTTATTTTAGATGCGTGGTTATATTTTCGTAGTCCGTAGTATTTGTTGAGACTCGTAATCCAGATTTTAATACTATTGACTGCCTCTGTGGCGCGGTGGGAGTGCAACCGACTGCTACGCAAGAGGTCGTGGGTTCGATTCTCACCCAGGATAAAACTTTGTGTGATGAGCACGATGGTTTATTCTGTGTCTGGGTGTTAATTATCTATAATATGTATGTATTTAAAAATATATAAGTATGTTTATCAGTTATCTAGATCCCATAACACAAGCTAATATTAGCTTACTTTGGGCTAAATGGCGCTGTGAAAAGTGTCCCACAATATTTATTTATTTATTGAGGTGACAGGCAAGTATATGGCCCACCCTGATCGTGTTTGGTGGTTATCATAACCCATTGACTTTTGCCACACTAGTGTGGCACATTCGGGCTATTGCCATGTTAAAATGGACAGGAACAGGCTGTGGTTATGGGAAGTAGAAATGTTTCTCTGCTTCACCCACATAGAATTATACACAAACTTTACCCTTAAACCTCTCCAGATATTCGTGAAGACTGCTTAAAAGTCAGCTAAGTCATATTTGAGTTTATCTCAGCCAAAAACCCACAGTGTTAACATTTATTTTACTATTTATGTATATGAATAATTTGTCAGACTCAGACTGTACTGATTATTTTTTACATTGTGTTATTATATTTCTCCAGAAACATAATCAAAAGAGAAACAAGAAAGCCCAATACAGTCATGACAAGAAGAAATTTAAAGGCAAAGCACCAATTAATCCAAAAAAATTGGAAGTCCATTCCCGAGGTGAAGGGATTGGCAAAGGTATTAAACATCCCTTGCATGCTGTAAAGTTAAGTAAGAAGGAACAAAAGTTTCATTATGCACAAGAACAAGCAGCTAGAGCTGAGATATTGTTAACTGAAGACCACGGGTGAGTAATGTCTTAATTTGTTTGCTTTTAAGATATAACTGACGTAAGAGCAAAAAATTTGCATAAAGAATAACTATGAGTAGTTCAAAGTATGACATTCATTAACAATTATCCTGGCTGCATTATATATAATTACTAAAAGATGTCTGTGGCTCTGCATCCATGAAAGTTGATTATGGTGCAAACATATTTTCCTGTAGGTTTTTCTTTCAGGATAATTATTATGGAATGGCACTCTGCAGAAAAAGCTACCCCCTTACAAAAAGATTATGACCCTCCATAACTTTCTTGTTAACTAAAAGAAGCAACAACACATCTCATTTAAAATATTAGTATGAATATTCTTCTATAGACTCTTCTGACGGTATAAAATTCTTTAAAAAAGTCAGGGATACAGCGTGAAGATAGTTAGTTTCTAAAACTGAAGTGGTCCAGCCCTATTTTCTATTTTATCATAGTTAATAGAAAAGTAGAACTTTACAAAATACTAATGATTTATTTTACAACCTAAAATGTTCACAGAGCCTTAGAAGTAGATGAAGATACTAAAACAACAGCAATATCACAGAAGATAATAGCAGACAATGTAGACATAACAGCTGCCACCAAGATATTTGATCTCAACTTAGATTTTGGGCCTTACAGAGCCAAGTATTCAAAAAATGGTAGACATTTGTTGCTGGGCAGTAACAAAGGGCATTTGGCAGCATTTGACTGGTTTACTAAGAAGTTACATTTTGAGATAAATGTTATGGAATCAATTCATGATATCAGGTTAGTACTGGAGCACATTTGACTCAATTTTTTTTTTATTTGTCGCTGGTTCAAGTCCTGCTCGTGACTGAAAAATATTTCCACTTTAAAATTTAAGAAAAAGAAAATAAAAAAAAGAGTTAGCATAGTAATTGCTTTTCAAAATTTAAAACTAAAATTATTTTGTTTTAAATAATCATTTTGCAATATTCCGCTTAATAAAAAAAAACCGGAAAATTGCAAAAATTACATTTATAACAAATTAATGTAATAACTGGTATTTCCGAAGTTATAACGACGAGAACTTATAGATCTTTTTTGAATTTCCGAGATTAGGCGCGCTCATTATGACGTCACAACGTAGAACAGACTGCGACAAGGCGCGGCGCGACGTTCGGGTGCGAACGAGAGCGCGACTGTTGAATGAGCAGTGTTGTGACGTATGCGACCACCTGCGTTATACGCACTTTGATCGTAAATATTTTAGCCATTTTTTTAAATAAAAATAAATGTAAATACACTGTTTTTCTCGTATTTTTTTGTAGATTCATTTGGCATTTAAAGTAAAAAACGTTCGTTAGATCCATTATAGTTTTTTAAAATGGGTATCTAACGCCTGATTCAATTAGTTATTTTCAAAATTTCTCACATTTGAGTCCTTATGATAATGGCTGATCTTCTTCATCTTAAGTGTCTTCCCAGTTACTTCTAAACTCTACCTAAATATCCTGTGGAGGAATACCCTAAGGAGCCTGTGGTCCACTTTTAATTAGCTGCCAGGAGCAGCTATACTTTGACCTTTAATTTTCGATGTGGCTGGCAGCTACTGCCGTCTGATCTCCTAACCTGTAAGAGGTTACCGCTACCAGGTGAGTACGCTTGGGCCCCGGAGATTCTGATGGGGCCCCCTTCCACCCAATGGTTGAGATACAAACTTACATGTGCCTACAGTGTTCAAGGATTTACAAAGAATATGTAGTTTTAAAAAGAGACAAGGATTTGAAAAGAATCATGAAAATCATAAAATAACTAAATGTTTATGGCACTTTCTTCTTATTTCTAACTAGTTGACTAATGTTCCGTTTTACTAATCAACAAATGTCTAATAGCTGCCATTCTTCTTTTTCAGCTGGTTGCATGTTGAGACCATGGTAGCCGCAGCACAGAAAGAGTGGTTGTATATTTATGATAATACGGGTACTGAAATACATTGTGTAAAAAGGATGGATAAAATATTGAGGCTAGAATTTCTACCATACCACTTTTTATTAGCTGCTGTTGTAAGTAGAAAAAGTTTAACCAATAAAACTTCATATAATATTAATCTTCTCGGTTAACTGACTCAAGGAGGCTGGTGAAGAATGGCGTTGGACTTGGAAAAATAAGATTGTTGAGCAAGAATGTTGCCAATGACATTAATTATCTTACTATTATGACATTATTATTTTATGGTAGTGATGCAGCTCAGCTGAGTAGACGATACAAGCGCGCGTTCTGCCGTTTGTTTTATTCATTGGCTCTAAATTTGACTGTATTTCAAGTTTATTGGATTGTTGAATGATTAAAATTGTAAATTTATTCTTGTTGTAAGACACCCTATATGGAAAAAATATGTGTGTGTACCAGAATACACGGGTAAGAAGTGAATCTTCTTTACGACATTTTTTATTTACTGCTATAAAATTTCTCTTACGTCCACAAAGAAGTTTCACTTACGATCAAGAAGTTTCACTTCAAACAACATGGCGCGTAACCGAAAAACGTGACAATATTTTTTCATAGCTATAAATATTTTCTCAACGTCGATAAAGAAGTTTCACTTTAATAATGTGAAAATGTGTTAAAAACTTTACAAGTTTTTAATAATGTTTTTAAACTCATATGACTTATATGTTTCGTAGAGTATGGTTTTGGTGTCTACCGCATATTATAATTATTTTGCGAAACTTAGCTCATCTCTCGATATTTCGACTATATTTATTTATTTTTATTTTACAATAATTATGATCACCAGTAAAGCGATCATGCAGACCCAATTGAATTATTTTGGTGAAAAAGAGCCGCAAACCATAATGGAGTAGTTATTTTTTCTTTTATGCCACTGAGGTGGCAGCAAGCATATGGCCCACCTGATGGAAAACATATGTCTTTTAATATAACAATTAAAATTTATACTTTTCAGAATGAATATGGCTTCATGTCTTGGTTAGATATTTCCATAGGCGAAATCGTTGGTCACTACAACAACCACCTCGGAAGGACATCCGTTATGACGCAAAATCCATACAATGCCACTTTGTGCCTAGGAAACTCTAAAGGAGTAGTATCTTTATGGTCTCCTACTGTGAAGGACCCTCTAGCAAAGATTCTATGCCATAAAACACCATTGACGGCCATCGCTGTTGACAACAGGGGAATGTAAGTTCACAATCCTACTAATATAATAAATGCGAAAGTTTGTAAGTAAGGATGTTTGGTGTCTTTTTAACTCAAAATATACTGAATGGATTTTAATGTAACTTAACCATAATATAACTTACACATCAGAATAACACATAGGCTGCTTTTATCCCGGGAACAAGTTCTGTGGGAAATGGAAACGGGAAACTTCACCACGCGTGCTTAGGCGCGGGCGTCAACTATGTAGAGTTATAAAAGTATTCTAACACGTCGTTCAATAAGTCCCGAGACTAAGTACTAAAACAAGGTATTTTTTATAAAAAAAATATTTTAATTCATCAACGTAGTCTCCTCCAAGAGCGATACAGTCCCTTCAACGCTTTTCTAACTTTTCTATCCCATGCGTGTAGAACGATTTGTCTTTGGCTTTTAAATAAGCCTCCGTTGCTGTGATAACTTCACTATTTGAGTCAAATTTCTTACACTGGAGCATTTTTTTGAGATCTGCAAACAGCCAGTAATCGCTGGGGGCCAAGTCTGGCAAATAAGGGGGATGAGGAAGCAATTCAAAGCCCAATTCATTATTTTTGGCCATAGTTCTCACAGACTTGTGACAAGGCGCGTTGTCCTGGTAAAACACCACTTTCTTTTTGTTCATTTGAGGCCGTTTATCCGCAATTTCGTACTTCAATCCCTCCAATAAGCACATGTTATAGTCACTATTTATATTTTGCCCCTTTTCGAGGTAGTCGATGAAAAGTATTCCATGCGCATCCCAAAATATAGACGCCATAACCTTACCGGCCGATTTCTGAGTCTTTGGCCGCTTCGGGCGGCTTTCACCAGCCGCTCTCCACTCCGCTGACTGCCGATTGGATTCCGGAGTAAAATGGTGTATCTATGTTTCATCCATTGTCACATACCGACGTAAAAAATCCTTTTTATTACGATTCATCAGCGCCAAACATCGCTCTGAATCATTGATACCTACGTTGTTCCTTTTGATCAGTTGTAAACAAAAATCAAAAGAGTTTTTAATATATACGCCATTTCCATGTTAGTCTCGGGCACAGATATAGAAGAGTAAGCAGATCAAACAGTTGCGAAAAATAGCGTAGCCTATTTCACACATATATACAGGTAGCTTAATCCAGGGTCGCATTCAGCTATCATTTAATAAATAACCGTGTTGATAGGTTATTAGTAATGAAATCAGTCGGCAATAAAGGAGTTTCAAACCGAACCAACAAGATGCTTTTTGACACATTGTTACATAGATTTCGGAACCCGATTTTGAACAGCAATTTAATAAATAAATATTGAGGGACACTTGTGCTATGGAATTTGGGTGTAAGGGGCCCCACCAAGATCTTCGGGCCCAAGTCAACCTCCCGTGCTAGTGCGTGCACCTGCTGACTAACGGACGAGGCTCTGGCGCTGGCTTTCCCCTCTGGGGTTGGAAGGTCTGAGGGCGTCGCTCCCATAAAAGCCACCCGCCAAAAACTAAATGGAAAAAAACATTCCGATTGTAATGTAGCTAGGGATAGGGCGCCGCCGCAAAACGGCGCGCAGGAGCCCCGCCCGACTCCTGTGGCAAGTGGGCTAGGGCTGCCGTGTGTCGGGCCAGCACGGCTAAAGAAGTTAGCCCCAACCCGAATCCGCTTCGCATCTTGGAACATTGGCACGCTGACTGGGCGTGGGGTAGAGTTGGCCGAAGTACTCTCCAGGCGGAGGGTGGACGTGGCGTTCCTGCAGGAGACTCGGTGGAAGGGCAACAGAGCCCGGCCCTTGCAGAACGGCTACAAGCTGTATTACACGGGTGCGCCTGGTGGGGAGAACGGGGTGGCCGTTGAGCTCTCCGAGGGGCTGCAGTGTGGCATCTTGGAGGTGAAACGCTGTAGCGACCGGCTTATGATCGTGAGGGTGCTTATCGATGGGATTATTACCCACCTGATAAGTGCCTACGCGCCACAGGCCGGTTGTAGCGACGCCGATAAGATGTCGTTTTGGGGTCAACTCGAGGGAGTGCTTCGGAGCATTCCGTTGTCACAGGGAATCGTTTTGGGCGGCGACCTAAACGGTCATGTGGGTGAGAGGTGTGAGGAGTTTGAGCGTGTTCATGGTGGTTTTGGATACGGCACCCGCAACGCTGAAGGAGAAACTATCCTTAGAACGTGTGCGGCTGCCGATCTGGCCATTGTGAACACGTATTTCAAAAAGAAATCCGAACATCTCATCACCTACAAGAGCGGGAGGCGTACAACTCAGATCGATTTCCTACTCACTAGGCGACACAGCATCGGCAAGGTGGCCAACTGCAAGGTCATACCCGGTGAGAGTCTTACTGCACAACACCGTCTCCTTGTCATGGACCTCTGCGTTAAGCCCAAAGGCAAACGCATCGAGCGGTGCCAGCGCCGCATCAGATGGTGGCTGCTTGATGAAACTAGGTCCCAGGAGTTCGTCTCAGCTGTCGGTGACAAGTGCACCGACACTGAAGGCGAACCAGTTCAAGATTACTGGGACAAAGTTCAGGCGGCCATCCTTGGAGCGGCGAAGGTGGTGCTCGGTGTGTCTAAGGGTGGACGCAAATGTGACAAGGAAACTTGGTGGTGGAACGACGCAGTCCAGAGGGAGACTAGGGAGAAGAAAGCCCTCTTTAAAAAGTGGCAAGCGACCGGATCTCCTGAAGACCGCGACGCGTACCGGGCTGCCAAGCGCGCCACAAAGAGAGCTGTAGCCAGAGCCAGACGTGACCACTTACAACCTCTGTATGATAAGCTGGAATCGTCTGAGGGGCAGAAGCTCATCTATAAGCTGGCGCGCTCCAGGGTCAAAGCGGCACAGGATATATCCAAGTGTCGCTGTGTAAAAGACCCTGAGGGCAACCTGTTAAGCGAAGACCTCGCGGTAAAGGAGAGATGGCGCTCGTACTTCCACGAGCTGCTTAATAAACAGCACAAAGAGGTGAAGAATCGGAAAGCTGTCGGACCCGATGGAGTCCCCATCGAAGCCTGGAAGGCGATGGGTCCTCGCGGTGTGGGCATCTTAGTAAACCTTTTTAACCGCATACTCCTCAGCGGGCAGATCCCAAACCAATGGAGACTGAGTATAATTACTCCAGTCTTCAAAGGTAAGGGGTCAGTGCAGGAGTGCGGGAGCTACCGCGGTATTAAGGTGATGTCCCACACCATGAAGATCTTCGAGAGGATTATAGACTCTCGGATCCGGCAGGAGTGTACTCTCTCGGAGTGTCAATATGGGTTTCGCCCTGGTCATGGGACCACGGACCCTGTTTTTGCCCTGAGGGTTGTCGCAGAGAAATACAGGTCGAAGAACACGCCTCTACACTGTTTGTTTTTAGACATGCAGAAGGCCTTCGACTGTGTTCCTCGTGCGATGATCTGGTGGGCACTGCGGTCCAAAGGGGTTCCAGAGGTCTATATTGACACTATCCGGGACATGTACTGTGACTCCGATTCAATGGTTCGGACTGCTGTTGGCGACACGAAACCCTTCCCCATCACCGTCGGGGTACACCAGGGTTCGGTCCTTAGTCCGCTTCTGTTCAGTGTAATATTAGACGAATTGTCGGACAGCATCAGAAACCTACATGAGCAGCCTCCATGGTTGCTCATGTATGCTGACGATATTGCGCTGGCAGACGCGGACAGGGGCAGATTGGTGCGACGTGTAAAGGCGTGGAAGGAGACGCTTGAGAACGGCGGTCTGAAACTAAATGTGGCGAAGACCGAGTACTTGGCAATAAACTCGACAGATCCCACATCCGTCCGCATAGGCGGTGATTTGGTCGAGCGCACGGACCATGTTAAATACCTGGGATCTGTTTTTCACACGTCCAGCGACATCGATTGCGATGTCAAGTCACGCATTGCTGCCGCGTGGGCCAAATGGCGGGAGATGACCGGTGTCATTTGTGACCCTAAAATGCCGATCCGGTGGAAGGGACAGGTCTACAAAACCATTATTAGACCTGTCCTTTTACATGGCAGTGAGACGTGGCCGATATTGGAGCGACACAAGCAGGAGCTGCGTGTCACGGAAATGAAGATGCTGCGGTGGATGTGTGGGGTCACGCGGATGGACCGCGTGAGAAACTCTCGCATCCGCGGCAGCCTTCACGTCCGTGACATTGCAGACAAGTTGCAAGAGTGTCGCCTTTGTTGGTATGGTCACGTCTTGCGGCAACCGCCGGGCTACGTAGGTAACAAATGTCTGGCCATGTCAGCCCCGCCGGGTCCCGGTAAGAGGGGAAGACCCAAGAAGTGCTGGCTTGACGTCGTAAGGGATGACATGCGTGCCAATGGTCTCACTACAGGGGATTTATTTATTTATTTAGAAACTTAACAGCTATGTTACATATCTCATGGATGAAGTTAAATATTACAATGGACTCTTAGCCTATAATAAAGTTTCCCGACAATAATAAAACTTCGTGCACCACTTAACACATAAATAATATAATTTACTTAGAACTAAGTAGGTATACTACAAAGTATATAACTAATTACGGTATGTTGTACAGAGACCAATATTTGTAATGGAACGTAGTTTAACAATCATGAATATTGAATTTAAATCTACAAATATGATTGCAGGCTTTCAGTAACTCGTTTTTTAAAAACATTTTTTGAAAGGTGGAATATATCAATTTCGCTAAAATTATCGTTGTAACAGTTAGGTAATCTAGTGAGAACAGCATTCTTCCCATAATTAGTACGGTGCCGAGGAACACCGAACAGGCGGGTGTGCCTAGTACGAGTTTTGGGTGCATTTAAACTAATATTTGAAAGAAGCTCGATACTGTCAATTTCACCTCTTATAATAGCGAATAGAAAGCCCATATCTAGTAATACGCGTCGGCTTGACAGCGGCAGCAGATTATAGTACCTACAATCGTCAAGATATGATATATGTCGTCTTCTAGTTTTGTAATTTAGGTGTCTCAGGAAAAGTTTTTGAAGTCTCTCAATTTTATCCATATAGGTTACATACTGAGGAGACCAAACAGGACTACCATAATCCAGAATACTTTGCACGTATGCGCAGTAAATGGTCTTAAGACAGTTGATGTTTTTAAATTTAGTGCACGTGCGCATAACGAAACCTAAGTTTTTAAAAGCCTTACTAGTAACGGCATCTATATGGTGAGATAAAAGCATCTTAGAATCTAATACTACACCCAAGTCCCTCACGCAATCCACTCTACTGATAACATTATTACCAAAACTATACGTGTAATTGATAGGATTTCTGCGACGACTAAAACTTATGCACTGACATTTATTAAAGTTAACGGTAATACCGTTGCGTTTATAATATGAATACAAAGAGTCCAAATCACGTTGAACCAACTCACAATCAAGTCTAGATTTAATCCTCATATATATTTTTTTATCATCTGCGTACATTAGATGTTTTGAGTTACTAAAGCACTTGTCTATATCATACAAATACGCACAATAGAGCAGAGGCCCAAGGTGAGAACCTTGTGGCACACCTGAAGGGATATCAATAAAGTTAGACCTGAAACCTCCCACAGTTACAGCCTGTGAGCGGTTAGTTAAGTACGATCGTATCCATCGCAATAAATCTCCATGGATTCCCAATCCATACAATTTTGCAAGCAGTATGTTGTGTGGGACGCGGTCAAAAGCCTTTTCAAAGTCTGTATAAATTGTGTCCACCTGCCCAGTGGACTCCATCTCACACAACACATAATTAGAAAACAGAGCAAGGTTAGAGTTAGTCGAACGGCCCTTCACAAAACCATGCTGCGTATCTGGGATGCCTTGTGATATAACCGGGTAGATGCTGTTGTATACAATTTTCTCAAAGATCTTGCTTATCACTGAAAGGATAGATATAGGACGATAATTTTGAATTACTGACTTAGATCCTTTTTTATGTACTGGTATTATATGTGCTTTTTTCCAAATGGATGGAAATTTACAATCACGTAGTGATTTTTGAAAGATTAGATAAATAGGATAGGATAGATTTTTAGCACATTTTGATAAAAATATAGCTGGCAATCCATCGCAGCCAGGACCTTTTGACTTGTCAAGTCTAGTTAACAAACGGAGAACCCTTTCTTCAGTTATATTTATTTTTGACAGAACACTGAGACCAGTATCACAATCTGTATCGGGAGTGTTCTCAAATCCATTACAAGTAACGTCGTTAAAAACACTATGAAAGTAACTGTTAAAAGCTGCGCAAATGGCTGGTCCCTCGGTAAAAGTTACCCCTCCTGATGTAAACTGGTTAGGGTACTGACCGCCACCTCTCTTCGACTTAACGTAAGTCCAAAAAGCTTTTGAGTTGCGATTTATATTAGATTGAGTATTAGTTATAAAGTAATGATAGCATATCTTTTGTTCACGGTGTTGCCTATCACGCATAATAGCGAACTCCAGGTAGTCACGGGGATTACCGAATTTTTTCCATCTTTTGTGTAATTTATTTTTTTCTTTAATTATTTTTACCAAAGATGGGCTGAACCATATAGGATACTGACAATTAGTGTGTTTTTTGGTTAAAGGAATAAACATTTCAATACTATCATTTAGTATTTCATAGAACTTAGTCACCGCATCATCCACCGTACGAGCATCCAAAATAGCAGACCAATCAGTCCGACCTAAATGTTCGTTTAGAGCCTCATAGTCACAACGGTAAAAGTTACGTCGTATATTATCTTTTTCTTTGAATGAGGTAATATATAAATCTTTTATTTCTATTGTGAACGAAGGATGCAGTATATCTTCCTTCGAAAGGCTATTGCATTTGAGCACGCTAAGGGGTAAATTACATAATGCCAGGTCAAGTGTTCGACTCATGCTGTTCTTGATGCAGTTGAATTGTTGTAAACCTTGAAACAATAGATCTTCGATAAATAGGGTAGCCGCAGATTGAATTTCTTTAGTTCCGATGTTGGCTAGCACATAGCCATCATCGGACCATTGCAAGCAAGGGAGGTTAAAATCCCCTACCAACAGAATCGTATCAGAAGAATGGGAAAAAATAATCTCCTGCACTGATTGTTTAATCTCTTCGAGTTGAGTAGGTATATCAGGACTACCAGATGGGACATACACCAAAACAATGTGTAAACTGACTGGTGTCTGTAAAATCTGGGCGGAAACAGTGACACAAAGCAGCTCGATCGCCGAACCACTAAAATCAAACCGCACACTAGCCATGTATTTACGTTTAATGCACATCATAATCCCACCGCCGCTCCTTTTATCGGTAAGTGACAGATCACGATCTAGACGGAAAATTTCGTATCTATTATCACACAATTCACAATTTAGTATATCACTTTGTAACCATGTCTCTGTTATTAAAATAATGTCGTAGTTGTGACCCAGAATATTGTTATACAATTTCAAACATTTTGTGCGAAGACCACGAACATTTTGATAATAGATACTTAAGCTTTTACCCTTAGTAGACATAATGTATTATTAATTCAGCACTATGATTCAAGCCTGGGCAGTCACAACCATCTATCAAAGAACTATCTCCGGGCATCCCAGTGATACTGTCACGGTATAACAGTAGGTTATCTTCATTATCCTCAATCACCATCTCCACCCATAATCTTGGAAGGGACGTCAATATTATACGGTTAATACACAAAAGGTGTCGATAAAGTACATGAATTAGAACTACATGTATAGTAAGGAGCAGAGAGCGAACCCTACTGTCACAATGAACAGTAACAAATGGCAGCCAATTGGACTTTAGACCCATATATACATATGTATTATTTATTTGAACACTGTTACCCTTATTTACTAATTCAACGCCGGTCCCGCATCCATGTAAAATGCACCCAGTTGTAATCTCAGCAATACGATACATAAGTGAACACAACTCATAACACCCATAAGAGATCTCACTCACCTCCCCAACACCTAATTGACCCAGTGCATTCATCGACATAATAACAGGGCAATTCATGTGGTAGACCGACACGACATTTGATTCTACCACCCTTGCTAAATCAATTATTATACTGGATTGAAGATCCAAACGATATTGAAGTGAAATATCATAAGATAACGGTATATAAAACCTAGTTATACTAATAATAATAATAACAGAGCCTGCCACGCACGAGTAGTTGTGTAAACTAATATTTATTGGAATGAATTTATAATTTCTTGTAATGGAATATGCATGCATTGATAACAAAGATAATAAAATAAGAAGACGTTTCCATTAAAAAAAAAAAAAATCTAACTTAACTTATTTAGTACATCTAAATTACTTATAAACACCGCATGTGTTGTTTCTGATTTGCGCACGTAGATTCGGCCTCCGCGTACCCACACAAATTTATATTGTAGTTGTTTACAACGCTGACGAGCCGCCGCATGTAACGATTTATGCTCGGGTGAAAGGTTTTCTATCACGTAAACCGGTGACTTGCTGCTACCAAAGCCAAGGTCGCCAGTATTCAACTTATCCTGCGCATGTTTTTTGTTATGAGCTATCACGGCTGATAATAACGTATCACGGGTGCGTGGGGAGTTTAATTTTACCAAAATAGAACGTGGGCGAGTATTTGTAGGGTTTATTTTCGCAGTACGCGAACAGTACAGTATATCGCTGTCATTGATGTTACAGTTAACAGCTCGACCCAGCTGTTTCACAATACTTATGACATTTTCAGATCTTGCTTCAGGGACGCATAAAATCTCGATGTTAGAGGATCGGGATACCTGATCAAGTAGCGACAATTTATTTGATAGCTTAATATTTTCCGACCGCAAGCATTCATTTTCCTTATTTAAAGAGGTGAGATTAGCCTGACATTCTTCCACCGTTTTATGCAGGTTATCATATTGATCGCTCATGAAGTTTAGGGAGTCCCTAAAACTACTAATCTGTTCACGCATTGCCTGCAGATTTTCTCTCAATGTAGTATTAAGATCAGTGATACACTCCTTCACAACACTTCGCATCTCTTCACGTATTAACTCCCTTAGTTCGTTACGCAAAACAAAATCCGACTGTGAGGTAGTATTTTGTATTGGTTCTGCTCTCTGCTGCACTTTGCGGCGAGTAGCGTTAAATGTTATTTCGGCTGTAGATGTTGGAGTTGATGGGCGTACTGGTAGATTAATATTTCCTCCTTTCGGTTGCTTACTGAAACATCTGGGGCATGACCAGTTACGCTTACTATCGTGGTCTAGAGTTGCGACCTCAGTAGAGGACAGGTTCAGGCAGACGTAATGGTAAGCATCCTTACACCGTGTACACTCCATATAATCATCTGCATCTAAATCAATGGTACATTCTGCAGCGCAACGATTCATAGTGTACTCGTACACTACGTACTTATCCTCCTTATAATTATAAAATATATATATATGAACTGGCGCGGTGATCGTTGCAACTGGTTCAGACAGAGAGAGCAATTATGCGTACTGTCTCTTGTCGTGGCGGTGAGGTAGCTGTCCCCCCGCGCGGGCCCCGATCCGCCACTTCACACTAATATGTATTTATCTTAATAATGTAATTTTAATTTCAACCAGACAAAACTATCACAACACTTGTAGACTATTAGAACGAGAGTTCTTTGCACGTTAAACAAATTTATAGCTAAAAACTTTGCGCACGTCCGGCTCTGACAACAACTAAACTACGATTGATGGGATGCCGAAGACCGTGCGAAGTGGAGGAGAAAATGTAGGAAAGCGGACCCCGGGCGTCTCGAGACGCAACTGGGACAGACGCTCGGATGATGATGACTTGTGCTATGGAATTTCGACAACTGATAAACATACTTTTATGTTTTTAAAAATACATAAATATTATATATAAGAACACCCAAACTCCAAAATAAATATTTGTGGATCACACAACTATTTGTTCTGACCCGGGTATCGATCCCGGGACCTCAGCACAGCAATCGCATACACCACCACTTACGCCACCGTGATAGACGATAATCGATGCAGTGAATCGCGGCATAGGTTTTAGTAGGTATATACAAAGTAGACCATTTGTAAAACTCCAGCAAAATGTCAAGACCAGGTAGATAACAGCATAATCAATGACGATAAAGTTATTCCATTCTTTTAATTTTAGGATAGATACCTACTGCTTGTATTATAATACTATGCACCTCGTGAAAGCACAGGCGATGGGGGTGGGCCGGTGCTAGCTCCTTTGATCTTGACCTTTCCAATCGCATTAATGCGCACACGTACTTTGTCCATTGAGACATGCTATACTTGACGAGGAAGAGACCTAGGATTCCTTTGAAGCAAACCCATGGCGCAGCTCGACAGTATAATGACTATAATAAAATGCTGAACCTGCTCCGTAACAAATTGACAAAAATAAATATATACCTTAGCTACGAGGGTGGGTCAATAAATCCGTGACTTTTTGAACTTCTGACCTCTTTACTGAAAAAGAAACACTGCTCCTGTCAACAGGCATCTGTCAGTCGACTCCTGTCAAAATTTGAACTTACTGTGTCAGTTAGTTTGTGTTTGGCAGCTATTTTTATCAGACTACCCAGCAATCTGAGAAGAAAATGGAAAAAGTGAATTTCGTGTGCTTATTAAGCATTATTTTTTGCGAAAAAAAACCATTACCGAAACCAAGGCTAAGCTTGATAAATACTATGGGGACTCTGCACCATCAATTTCAATGGTGAAAAAGTGGTTTACTGAGTTTCGTTGTGGCCGTACAAGCACTGAAGATGCCGAACGTCCTAGACGCCCAGTTGAGGTGTCTACACCCGAAACAATCGAAAAAATTCACGATATGGTTTTGGCCGACCGAAGATTGAAAGTGCGAGAGATTGTGGAAGCCATAGGGATCTCGCATGGTTCAGTGGTTTCAATTTTGAATGATCACTCGGGCATGAGAAAGCTTTCCGCAAGATGGGTGCCGCGTTTGCTCACAGTCGACCACAAACGCAATCGTGTAACAACTTCACAGGAGGGTTTGGCGTTGTTTAACCGCAATATGGAGGAGTTTTATCGCCGTTTTGTAACCGTGGACGAAACGTGGATCCACCACAACACACCAGAGACCAAACAAGTGGGTTTGTCAGCCAATAAAGTCATGGCGACTGTTTTTTGGGATGCACGCGGGATAATCCACATTGACTACCTTCAAAAAGGAAGAACAATCAATGGAGAATATTATGCCAACTTATTGGGCCGATTCAATGACGATTTAAAAAAAATCGCCCTCATTTGGCCAAGAAAAAAGTTCTTTTCCACCAAGACAATGCGAGGGTGCACACATCTGCAGTTGCCATGGCAAAAATCCATGAATTGGGCTATGAATTGCTCTCTCATCCGCCTTATTCTCCAGATTTGGCTCCGAGTGACTACTTCTTGTTTCCAAACCTGAAGAAATGCCTTGGTGGAAAAAGATTTGACTCGAATGATGAAATCATCTCACAAACAAAGACCTATTTTGAGGACCTCGACAAATCTTATTTTTTGGACGGGATAAAAAAATTGGAGAAGCGGTGGACAAAGTGTATAGAGCTCAAGGGAGACTACGTTGAAAAATAAGATGATTTTTTAATCAAAAAACTGTGTTTTATTCAAAAAGTCACGGACTTATTGAGCCACCCTCGTATAATAATAAATACCGTAGCTATCTACTACTGGCTATTTCCTGGTGTATAAGACATACGCAGTATTCGTGAGTGATGGGATGCCAAATAATCCTGCAGTTGTGGTTGATAACGATCGCAAAAATATGACACCTGCATGCCCATATTTCTTATTATCTTCGCCAGGAAAAATACTGTCCTACAGTATCTAAAGATAAGGATTAAAATAAAAAACAGTAATTTAAAAAGTTATTTCTTTTTATTGCTTTTACAGTTATTAATAATTTCTTACGAGCTCACAAATATTAACTAAAATATGAACTTAGTAAAATCTTTATTTTCTTACGAAGAAACTCTGTCTTTTGGTAGGCTTAAATAGGGACATACTGGTTAATACGCAGAGACCCTTGAGAATTTTTAACCCTTGGGACTTACCTAATGGGAAATGGGACCCTCATTCGAACATATAGCTGTAGTTGGGAGAGGGAAGACTAACCGGTCAACAAAGGCAAGTCTGTTGTGAGATTTGCTGCACGCCTGAGATATAGACCCACGATTTGTACTACACCGAAAGCACCTTCACCAAACAGAAATACTGTCTTATAGGGTCTAAGATAAGATAAAATTTAAACCATTATTGTACAAAGTTATTTATTTTTAATTAATACAATAACATTTTATTTTACAATTTTTAACAGTTATTTATTGATTATATTATTGTAAACCTAAAATAAGATTTCCATAACATTTAGACACACTGTGTATTGAAATATAACATTTTGTGGCCTCTGTACTAAATTCGTCCCTGATTACTTGAAATAGCATTACTGTACAAAGTGTAACTAAATTAACAAAAAACTTAGCTGTAGATGACGACAGCAACCAAACGATTAATGGAACAGATACTATGAACAGTTAGCAATAACCTTTTCAAGTGTTCCCCAAGAAATTTCATCATTTTGGATACAAATCTTAGTGTAACAGTACGTAGTCGTAAGTGGTACATAAATTATCCATGAAAAGTTATTCCTGGTGATTTCTTATTCACCACTCTGTTTTGTTTGAATAATTGAACTGTTTACATATTTTTTTACTACTTTTGTTACATTTTACAATAATTTTATGTAATATTTTCACTTCGATACATAAATCTTTGATTCAAAGATGACAGCGACGATTGACATTAGTAGAAAAATTGGCTACACGCTGGTTGCTGTCAAAGTGTGAGTTCGATGTAGCTACACAGAAATAATAAAGATAGCTTTATACAACAAATGGCAAGAGTGAAAAGAATAAAGTATTACAACAAAGGAATATGTTTGATCTGCTTACTCTTCTATATCTGTGGTCTCGGGACTTATTGAAAGATCTAGTACACATTATAAAACAAAGTCTTACAATTGTCCTTGCAGTCTGAACTGAATATAGGTGTACTATTTACATTAGTATTTAGTTTCTTCTATACTAATATATAAGCTGAAGAGTTTGTTTGTTTGTTTGGTTGAACGCGCTAATCTCAACTACTGGGTTGAATAAAAAAATATTTTTGTGTTGGGTAGCCCATTCCTCAAGGAACGTTATATATCATCACGCTACAACAAATCGGACAACTTTTCATACACTATTGTAAAAATAATAACGACGGGATTAAATGGGTGCGACGGAGGTTCAAAGTATGTCACGGGAGCAGTCGCGGCGGTTAGCTAGTAATACACAATGAAGTGGTAACGACTACAGACAGCATAGGCAAAAACACTCGATACATTTAAGTAGGTTGAATGTTATCGGATCTAAACTCTTTAAGGCTTAATATACTTGCTTGATTTTATAGAGTACCAAGGTTTAATATCCTACTAATATTATAAACGCGAAATTTTGTAACTATGGGTGTTTGTTACTCTTTCACGCAAAATCTACTGAAAGGATTTTGATGTTCGCGTTTATAATATTAGTAGGATGCATTAGAATAGCACATAGGCTGCTTTTTATCCCGGGAACAAGTTCCTTTGGAAAACGGGAACGGAAAACTTTTTTACGCAGGCGAAGCCGCGGGTGTCAACTAGTATTAACATAGTTTGTTATGAGTCTTATGCCGCGGCGGTGCTGATCGTTGCATGGCCTTCATTTAATAATGCATGATTTACAAATGATTTATTTAATCCCACGAAATTTTCAATGCATCTGTTATTCTTCATTTCTAATGTGTGAACAGGTATATGGCTACATCTGGCGTCGATCGCAGTATGAAGATATGGGATATCAGAAATCTGGATGGTCCGGTACAAGACTATCGGCTGAGGAGTGCCCCAGTGCACTTGGAGTTCTCGCAGAAAGACATGCTAGCTGTCGGCCTCGACGATGTAGTGGAGGTATACAAGTACGTTGATACATTGTTCAATATAATTCTATATAAAAAAATTGTATTTATTTGTATAATTTTGTATAGGATAATTCAAGCTATTTAGGGAGATAGTTGATGTGATTTACTATTAAAATAATACTGAAACCACATGATTAGGATCCATAGCCCTAATCTGCACGGAGTTCCACAGAAACCAGTTAACCTAAAATTTGCAAGTGATAATAAATCTGTACTAATATTATAAAGCTGAAGAGTGTTTGTTTGTTTGTTTGGTTGAACTCGCTAATCTCAGGAACCGTCAGGAAGGTCGGATTTGAAAAAATATTTTACTAACTAACTAACTATCTTCACGCTGTATCCCTGACGGGGTAGTCAGAGAGGACAGATCGCCAGGCTTCGCGATCCATGCATACTTCTTTCGCTTCTTCGAGATTCATCAATCGCTTCATACACGCACGTCTGGGTATCCGAGTACTTTTCCGTTTTTGAGCAATCTGCTCACGTGGTCTTCATATGTAAGTCTCGGCCTTCCCTGACTTCTTCTACCCTCTACTTTTGAACAATATATATTCTTCGTCAATCGTTCCTCACTCATTCGTTGGACGTGTCCAAACCAACGGAGCACGCCCGTTTCCAGCTTAACGCTGACACTTTCATTCAAACCTGCCATATTGCGTATCACTTCGTTACGTATTCGGTCGGCCAAGGTAACGCCGCACAATTTTCGAAGTGATCGCATCTCCACAGCATTCAATTTACTTTCATGCATCTGCTGACATACCCAGGTTTCACTACCGTAAAGCAAAGTTGGCACTAGCACTGCGTTATGAATCGCCATTCGTGCTTCTTGTACGATGCTTTGTCGCTTTACTAACTTGGACAAAGCACCTTTAACTTTGTTTCCGGCAGCTACTCGCCGTTCTACATCCGAATCACATCTTCCATCCGCGCTAAACATACTTCCTAAATACACAATTTCATTCACTTGCTCCAGACGTTTACTTTAATCTCGCATTTAGTTCTTACGTCACCTCTTTCAAATACTAGAACCTTAGTTTTACTTGCATTCAAGCGAAGACCCTTACTTTCACACTCCTCTTTCATATTAGTGACTAATGCCTGAAGGTCGGCATCTGATGAGGCCATGAGCACCGCATCATCAGCGTACAGCAGACAGTTTACTGTAAAGTCACCCATATTAAAATCTTTCAACTTCTGCAGGCAACTGTCCAGATACACTATGAACAGCCAGGCGGACATGACACATCCCTGTTTGACGCCTGTACAGACATCAAAAAGAGGTGACACATCCCCCCTA
This sequence comes from Thumatha senex, assembly GCA_948477245.1. NCBI lineage: Eukaryota > Metazoa > Arthropoda > Insecta > Lepidoptera > Erebidae > Thumatha > Thumatha senex. The sequence goes on along the minus strand of OX419729.1, from coordinate 8,153,926 downwards.
CTCGCACGCAAGCCTTACAGTCCCTTTAAAGCGACTGTATTGCCCGCAGTAGCGAGCCGTCCACACCATATCCTGGCAGCAAGTCCCACAGCGTTTCTCTCACAACGTTATCAAATGCTTTCTCTAGATCCACAAAAGCGCAGAAAACCTTTTGGCTAAGAGCCAGAAACTTTTCCGCGATCATGCGGAGAGAAAACACTTGATCCATGCAACCTCTTCCACGTCGGAATCCGCATTGAGCCTCCCATAAATATCATCTCAGCGGTAACTCTGTCTTTTCCCGCAGCCTTACCACATTTCATACTTCTCATCGCTTGTTCTATTTCTTTCATACTAATGACTTCAATGACATCGGGATCCGGAGCATCGAAGTGAGCTCCACTTCCCGATGTGGCATCTCTGTCTTTTCTTGCATACATCTTTCCATAATATTCACTCCATCTCTGCAGGACGTCACTTTGGTCTGTTAGGACGTCATTGTTAACACTAAGCACTTTATTCATACTGCAGATTGCCGAACAACTCCGGGTCTTGCCTACCTCTTTCCAGAAGAGCTTGGCATTATCCCGGAAATTGGACGACAACCTTTCATCCGCTTTCATTCTGCACCTTTCACGAGCTTCTTCTATCAGTGCCTTCGTGTTAACTTTCTGCAGCTTGTATCTCTCTTTCATATTAAAATCACTCCGCGAGGCTAAGTAGTCTAGCCATGCTTTCTTCTTCATTCGAACTGCTTCTTTCACTTTACTCATTCCACCATGCATCACGCTTATTACTTCTGCCTCTTTTCGTTTCTCCACACACTTCCACAGCGGCATTTATCATACTGTCCCTAAGGTTCTGCCATACACTTTCCACATTCTCACTGCTTACATTGACGTCGCCAAGCTTTTCGGCTACCCTTTCATTATATTTATCCCTAATGGATGCATCCTGCAGCTTCCATTCCAGCTTTTGATGCTATAAGTCGGCTCAGGTTCAGGACACTCGGTACAATGACGCCAACCCGCGAACAGACCCCTAATCCTAGTTATGACTAGGTAGTGGTCTGATCCCAGCTCAGCGCCTCGATAAACCCTTGTGTCCATCACCTGTTTACGGAGCCGACTATCCATTAGGAATAGATCTATCATGCTTCTCTTTGACTTACATCTCCTCGTATACATATGAATTTGTTTGTGGTTGAACATTGTGTTCGCCACAAACAAATCCTTTTCCTTACAAAATGCCAGTATTAGCTCGCCAGCGTCGTTCACCCTTTTATCCCCATACCTCCCAAGTACCGACTCAAAACCATCGCGAGCGGTACCCACCCATCCATTCAAGTCTCCACATACTATAAGTCTTTCATTTCCTTCTATCACATTTAGAGCTTCTCTCATACTCTCCCAGAAGTCCTCTAGCTCACTCGCGTTCGACGAAGATTCTAGCGCTTAAGCAGCTACCAGGAAAATCTTCGTCAAACCAATTTTTACACGTATCCAGAGGATTCTAGGACCTACCAGTTTGTACTCATACATACCGGAGGCCAATCGCGAGGACAGCAAAATTCCAACCCCCCGACTGCCATGCTCGCTCTCTGTTACTCCAGACCAAAGCGCGAGCATCCCACCCGGGAGCCCCAAGACTTCGCTGCCCTTGCGCTTGGTCTCTGTCAAGCACACTGCATCTAACTTTCTCTCAGTCATAACATCCATCAACTCATTCATCTTATCTGTCATTCCTCCCCTAACATTCCACGCAGCTACCCTGCACTCCATCCTCCACTTCCCGCCGTGTCGGGCCGCGCGTGTAGGGTGGCGGTCCCCTACGCCGCTCTGGCACACACTTTTCGCACCAGCGGGGACGAACTGGTGCGCGTCGCCTCGGGGGCACGCCCTAGCATCATTCGTCCTGGTGGCACTCGTGTTGGAGTAGAATTGCAGCCGTAGCTGGCAGGGATGGCGACGTGCACGCTTCTACTCTTCATCCCCAAAAATATTTTTGTATTAGATAGCCTATTTATCGAGGAAGGCTATAGGCTATATATCATTACGCTACTACACTGGGGAGCAGAGCAGTAGTCATAAATGTCGAAAAATCGGGCAAATTTTTTTGCATCATTGTAGAATTTATAAGCGACGGGAGGTCGAAATATTCCACGGGCGAAGCTGTGGGGGTCATCTAGTATTAAATATTGTGGGACTTACACATCGCCGTCTAGCCCAAAGTAAGCTAATATAAGCTTGTGTTATGCGATCTAGACGCCGGATAAACATACTTATATATTTCTAAATACATACATATTATACATAGGAAACACACAAACTTCGAAACAAACATTTGTGGATCACACAAATAGTTTTCCGACCCGGGAATCGAACCCTGGACCTCAGTCGGAACTACATTGCTCGAGGCCCATAGTAATAAAGTAAAACAACTTATTTTGTCTTACAACAATGATTTCAGTAACTGCTGTTCACAAACAACAGAAAAGCCGTACTTGAGACACAGGATGGCGAAAACGATAAGTAATTTCAAGTTCTGCCCCTATGAAGACGTACTCGGAATAGGAACACGAAGTGGCTTTACAAGTATTTTAGTTCCAGGTAAGAAACAAACATTTTACAACCTTAACCTTGTTATAACCTAATACAAGGTTTACTAAGAAATTTTAGACAATACCCATTGACCAGGTCAATGGGTATTGTCTAAAATTTCTTACCCCTATGTTTTTATTTTTTTAAACATAGATCATTCTAAAAAACTAATTTGAATATTTTTATTAAATCCATCGTATTTAATTTTCAATGAAATATTAAATATTTCATTGATGATTTTTGCCCTGGGAACAAGTTGGTGTCGGAAATAGGAACAGTAAAGGTACATTGCGCGGGCGGAGCCGTGGTTTCAACTAGTAATAACATACATAGTTAAACATAATTAAATCTTTCGTAAATCATAATTAGAACTTTCGTTTTATGTATTTGTATACAATTTACCTTACCACACTATTTCAAATACTTTTAAAAAAAAATACGAATATATTCAATTGCCTGTTGCATTTAATGAAAAGAATATGTTTATTATAATTTTCAGGCAGTGGTGAACCCAACTTTGACGCATTGGAAAGCAATCCGTATCAAACTAAAAAGCAGAGGAAAGAAGCAGAAGTCAAAGCTCTATTGGACAAGATACCTGCAGAACTTATCACGCTTAATCCGTTTGACATCACTGAGGTTGATGTGCCTTCTTTGCAAGAACAAATGGAGGCTAAGAAGAAAATATTAGTACGTATATTAAATTTGTACTTGAAAAATCCTTGAGGCAGGCCTGATTGAGATTTTGATATAAAATACTTACTGCGTGTTGACGCGAATACAAACAGGCTTGGCTAACTGCTATTAAATATTCAAGCTGCCCGAAACTGGTATTTTTAACGTGTGGAAATCCCCTCAGATGTCATGCCGGATTCGAACTGGCTAAAACCACATGGTCCCTGCCTAACTGTCTATTGCCGGACTCCCCGGGTAACTTCTCGGAAAGATGTCCCTGAGTATTACTGGCAGCTGAGACTAACAACTTAACATGTGTTCTCGAAGCACAGAAACACTCTTAAATGGTGGTATACTACCCACCCACAATAAATTCGTCATCAACTAAAGTGGCGAAATGTTACTGCCTACCCCTCCATGGAAAAGATGTTAATATATATACTAATCGAAAAAATTAAAAAGTATTTTTGTAATAAAATCAATAAAATAATATGTGCCTATTTGTTCTTACAGTACTTAAAACCAAAACAAGTGGACCTCACACCACGGCGTAAATCGAAGCCTAAATCTAAAAATATCGCAACAAGAAAGAAGATTATCAAAGAAGCTGCTAAAAGGGTAACTTAATTTAATTCTAGAATATACTATTTTGCCATTTCAATTATTACTTAGCCATAAATAATTTTTATTGCTAGATCAAATTATAGTATTCTTGAAATAAGTGTATTCCCAGCCGTTTTCAAACCCTACCGGGATTTGTAGCTTGGGTACAGTTTGGCTTTCGCTGCTAGGAGCAACTATCGTCTAGCTTTTGATTTACGGCTTCTGCCGTCGGAAGTTCCAACCTGATACGGATGCCTGCGTTGTTACCACTTTCTTAGGTCAGCAGGTGAGGTCACTCGACATCTTGAAAAAGCTCTGGAGATCTTGGGTCCATTAATGGGTCTGTCTCCACGATCAGTGTTAATGAAACATCAATGATCAAGGAAACATGTTTGTATTGATTTTTATACCACCAATAAAAATCGGATGGACCCAAGCAGGTGCTTCTGTTGACTGACCACGACTCTGTAGATTGGTCAGAGATATATTGGAGTTCAGAAAGTTCTGATAAGCATTCCACAGTGCTCAAAAAATGCAATGTAATGCCCAAATCACTACCTCTCACAGCTATCGAACACGGACCTTTTGTTGTTTCGTTATTAAATTGTATACTTTGTTTCAGGAGTTCCTCGAAAATGTCAAAGAAAGGAAGAACGTACCAGATAAACCTGCAAAGAAAAAGACATTTGGAGTTTTGAACAGATTTATATAAAAATATATAAAACTAGTCAAGTTGTATACTTTTATTCAATTCCTTTCCTTACAATGGCGTACTTGGTGAGGCCCGGTGAAGAGCCTTGAGAAAATAAACATGTATATTTCATGGCATCCCAACTGACTTGCTCAGTAGACAAGCTTGACATCTGCTTCTTAATAAAAGATCTCGATTCGACACTCTTGCAACTTATCTGCAATGTCACGGACATGAAGGCTGCCGCGGATGAGAGTTCCTCACGCGGTCCATCCGCGTGACTCCACACATCCACCGCAGCATCTTCATTTCCGTGATACGCAGCTCCTGCTTGTGTGTCGCTCCAGTAGTGGCCATGTCTCACTGCCATGTAAAAGGACATGCCTAACGATGGTTTTATAGATCTGTCCCTTCAGTCTGACCGGCATTTTTGGGGCACAAATGACACCAGTCATCTCCCGCCACTTGGACCACGCGGCAGCAATGCACGTCTTTACGTCGCAATCGATGTCACTTTAAGCATACGTAGCACATATTTGAAGTGAGGCAGTGAAACAGCACGGCGCATCCTTGTTTATAAGTCTGGTCATTGCCCAAACCTTTGATAGAGTATGGCATACGTCGCTCCTTTTCAAACCTACGGCATACGATGTACCGCCTCATGGCCCACTTAGGCGATGTATGCGGACCCTCTATGATGGCCAGGCTTCGTGCTTTTTGCAAGTTGTTGCCGGTGTACCACAAGTGTCTGAATAGACGCCAAGTTGTCTGAATAGTTGATTTCTGTATATAAATGACTTGCAGGCCCTCGGTATGCAGATAATAGCATGGGAATTATTCTGCCCGCCCGGCGGCGAGGCGGACTGGTATTGAGGAAGAGACAGCAACTTGTGACCGATCGCAACCAGGAACGGCATATCCCAATGGGGTTCTGAAAACCCTGGTCTATTTCAATGCTCGCAAAACAGAAGTGCGTATTTACCGCTAAACAATCCCCTTTCCTACATCAATCCTCGCTTCAAGATGCTTTAGTGTAAAGGACAATCTAGATTTTTTCGGCATAGACAATGGTCGAGAGCTCAATCATAAAAACTGTATTGGGCTAGCCTCGCAGAAACTAAATAAATTGAGGCGGTTTTTTTACATAGGTTCGCAGCGTGGAACAATGGATTCCTTGGCTATATTCTACCGCATCTACCACGGCGAGTGGTCTGAAAATCTCTTTAACCTAATCCCACGCACTCATTTCGATCCAAAACATTAAAAGCAGAGGTCCCACTCTCATACAGTGGCGAGAATTTTCACCAGAACTGAGCGATTCTAAAGATAGTTTCTCTGTCTAACAATAGAAACTTCGAATGCTCTGCCAGTGCACACGTGTTTCCCATACTATTACGAATGGATAGGCACATCATTGGGCCGCCAACTTTAAGGCCACTATAGTCTTGTGGACTGGGGCAGTGGCCCTCAATTAGCTAGATGTCGCTATGCCTTTCTATTTAGCGGGCGGCGTCACTTTGCCAACTAAATAAAAAAAAAAAACACATGAAAATTAGAGCAGATGTTATAGTTTTCAGCAATAGTAACATTAATAAGTTATCGTTGACATTAACTGAATAACTGAAAGGCGACAACGCTTGTCTTTTTTTCAGTGCGTGAGATCACTTGTGCCTCGGAAGACATCCGTGGAATGCAAGAATTAAAACCACTGACATTGTATACATAGATCTTATTATTTAATTCCTTTCTTATTTCAATACGATTTCAAATATTTACACAAATTTATTTACATTCAGCAAAATAAATTTCAACATGATCAAAAATAGGAGTGATATAAATGTCTTTTTACAATAATACGAAATATAAAAATTATTATTAAGTCAATTTTGTACTAGCACGGAATATCAAATAAGTCACACAATCCTTCTGACTCGTGTAAAGAAAATGAGAAGTCATATTTACTGGCGGGTGGGCTGAGTCTTAACAAGTACTCTGAAAAAAAAATAGAAACTATTATTTGCAGTAGAAAACATCCCCAAATGGTTCAACTTAAATCAACGTGATCTTTACACAGTAAGAATAAACTGCTTATTTGTTGTAAGAGAGCAATGCTACAACATTTTACAACTGCACTCAAAAACATTGAAAGATGTTTTGGAATTTTTATGCTCCTGTACCATCGAGTTACAATACTATAGAGTCACAATCAGACAAATAAAATGTCCGCGCCGAAACTCGGCGCACGCTGCGAAGTGCGCAGAGTTTTTGTTTAGTTGTAAGGCGACCGCAATCCTCGTACAACGTCCGTGATGCCAAAGTGTTCGGTTGTTTCCTGCCCAAATAACAGCAGATACGTGACAAAAAAGGATGGTGTCTCATATTTTAGGTAAGTATCAAAACGAATTTACGTATTTATGTATCCACAGTGCGTGTTTACGTTTAAATTTCAAAAAAAATCATTTTCTTAGCAAATTTAAAATGCTGACCGCCCGACCGCGCATCGCGTCTAAAGTATATCTCTTTCACACTTTAGATAAATATGCAAGAGGAAAAGAGAAACAAATAGTGTCGCGTCCGAGAGTGACTTGCAAGTTGTGTTCTAACGGAAAGCTATGGAGCGGATTAACACTAAATATTTTTTGAGTTTGTGAACTAAATATTTATACTAATGTATTACCATGTTGCTGAATGTTTTATTTTTTAGTTTTTCGTACTAAAAATAGGTCGATTGCGTTTTACTATTTTAAAGTATACTAAATTAATTTATAAAGGTGTTCTTAATAGTGTTCTTAACAAAAATGTTGTTTAGGTTTTTTACTATACAACAATACAATTTAGAAACGTTGTTGTATTTATCCTGCTATGTTCATGAAAAGTATTTTTCCTATCTAATGTAATTATTCCAGATTTTTCGGTTCATTAATTAAAGTTCTAATACATAAAACCTTTATTCCTCATATTAATTTTGTTTTATTCTGCTCTCTGCTCCACGCATAACCACTACTTACTTAATTTACTAGTGCAATAATGTGATAGGCAGATGAAATAAAAATACTGAAACTTTTTTTGAAATCAGATGGTAGCTACGGAGTTCTTCTAGGTATATTTTAACTCACTCTTTTATACAGTCTAATTTTGTTATATATTACTCTTTACATTTTACATTATACACTCCTTCTAGGCAAAAAAAATTAATAATTTGAGTATCAAAAACGTCTCCAATGCTGACTTGTTCCCTATTCGTACGCAAGCCCATAGTGAATGATGATGACATTGCATACGAGCGATTTTGAACATTATGCAATCGGCCTAACGCCTAAATTCGAGCAAATGTCATTTTGAACTTTGTTATATTAAATGTATAGGTATGTAGAACGGCGCTCGGACATTTTTTGAGTGTTGTCTGTTTATGATTGTGACTCTATAGTATTGTAACTCAATGTCCTGTCATTATAAGAGATATTGTAATAGTATGTAACATCTGTCCTGGCTGCTGGCGTTTTAGGTTTGGAATACTGAATGGATTGGAAAGCTCGGCACCCCGGCTGGTAAACCACCAAACAATAACATTCCTAAGGAGGGTTGGTATCAGGCAGGCGGCCGACTATAAAAACCAAGCCAAAACATATTGCAGTAATGGTATGAATTTTAATAACGAGAGCGACAGGGCTAGGGCGTACCCCGCAGGCGACGCGCAAGGGCAGCACCCGGTCCCTGTGAGAAGAGTGCGAGGGTTATTGCATCACACCGGGCGGGTGCAACGTAAGAGGCAAGCCCAGGAAGTGAAATTGAGGTGTGCAAGCTGGAATGTAGGTATGATGACTGGAAGGGCAAGAGAGTTAGCAGATGCATTCAAAAGAAGAAGAATAAATGTAGCGTGTTTACAGGAAACGAGATGGAAAGGTACAAAAGCTAGAGAAATATGTGAAGGATATAAATTATATTACAGTGGGAGTGATGGAAAAAGGAACGGAGTGGGAGTAGTACTAGATAGAAAGTTGAAAGAATGTGTGATGGATGTAAAAAGGATAAATGATAGGATCATTATTGTAAAAATAATGTTGGAAAATGTAGCACTGAATGTTATGAGTGTATATGCCCCACAGGTGGGATGTGATGATAATTTTGGGAGGACTATGACATGGCTATGATAGCTATTCCGTCGGAAGAGATTTATGTAGGCGGGGATTTTAATGGACATGTGGGAAGTATAAAAGATGGTTATGAAAGGGTACCCGGAGATCGAAATAATGAGGGTGGTAGTATACTGCAAGCGACTTCTGCGTACGATCAGATAGTACTAAATACGTGGTTCCAAAAAAGGAAGGAACACTTGATAACATTCAAAAGCGGCCAAAACTCGACACAAACCGACTACTTCTTGATCAGACGCAGAAATCTTAAACATGTAAAAGACTGTAAGGTGATACCGGGAGAAGCCGTAGTCCCACAACACAGACCCCTTATTATGGACATCTCAATAGTTTTAAAATTTTGTAAGCACAAAGAGCGACCACCTCCCAAAATTAAATGGTATATGTTAGAAAAGAATGAACGTGCAAAAGAATTTAGAGATCAATTGGTGAATAAAATGATAGAAATGGGTGAAATGCTAAACAGAAGCGTCAATGATTGTTGGAATGAAATGGCAGGATGTATCAGGGAGGCGGCGAAGAATGTATTGGGAGAAACGAAAGGTAAAGGTATGATAGACAAGGATACATGGTGGTGGTCAGATGAAGTCCAAAAAATATTGAAGGAGAAAAAGAGGAAATTTAAAGAATGGCAGAGCGTTAAGGAAGACAACGGTATTTTGAAAGCTGAAAAAAAGGTAAAGTACGATGAATGCAAGAAGAAAGCCAAAAAAGTCATAGCAATAGCAAAAGCACAAGGCCAAGAGCAGGTATATAACTCACTAGACAGCCCAGAAGGCCAAAAACGACTTTATCGAATGGCCAAGGCGAGGGAACGGAAGACGAGGGATGTATCTCTAATAAAATGCATCAAGAGCGAAAGAGGTGAGGTGTTGTTTACTGATGAAAAAATTACAGGACGATGGAAGAGTTATTTTGAAAGACTATTAATGAGGAAAACGATTGGAGTGGACAGACAGAAAATATTGCGGTAAATGTGGGATTAGTAAGAAAGATAAGTATAGATCAAGTGAAAGAAGCTGTAAATGGAATGAAGAATCGGAAAGCGACAGGGCCAGATGGAATACCTGTGGAAGTCTGGAAGTTGTTAAAAGGGGATGCATGGAAGTGGCTGGCTTTATTCTTTAATAAGCTAATGCATGAAGAAGAGGTACCCGATGAATGGTGCACAAGCTTGTTGGTGCCCATTTTTAAAAATAAGGGCGATGTACAGGACTGCAATAGTTATCGAGGAATAAAGCTAATGTCACATAGTATGAAAGTGTGGGAAAAAGTAATTGAGCGACGACTGAGAGAAGAGAGTGGAATTTCTCAGAGCCAGTTCGGTTTTATGCCAGGTCTGGGAACAGCGGACGCCATTTTTAGTATTCGCCAATTGTGCGAGAAATACAGAAGTGCACATAAAAATTTGCACATGGTGTTTGTTGACCTCGAAAAGGCATACGACCGAATACCGCGAAAGGTGTTATGGTGGGCCCTGGAGAAGAAAGGAGTGCCTGAGAAGTATGTGCGGTTGGTCCGAGCAATGTATAGTCGATGTAGTACCCAAGTTCGGTCTGTAGCAGGTACTACTAGTGGTTTCGGTGTCAATGTAGGCTTGCACCAGGGGTCGGCTCTTAGCCCATATCTCTTCCTCATAGACATGGACGCCCTTACGACGGACTGACAGGAGGAGGCTCCCTGGTGCATGCTGTTTGCAGATGACATCGTACTAGTAGCCGACGAAGGCCTTGAGATCCAGAGCAGACTGGAGATGTGGTGACAAAGACTGGAGAGTGTTGGCCTTAAAATGAGTAAATCCAAGACAGAGTATCTGTTTTGCGATTTTGGCGGTCACTCCAGTTTTGTCGCCGTATCTGTTGACGGTAAACCTTTACCGGTATGCTCCCAGGTTAGGTCGCTGGGGTCACTTATCCAGAACAATGGGGAAATCGACCGTGACATTACACATCGACAATGCTGAATGGATGAAATGGCGACAGGTCACGGCCACAACATGCGATCTACAATTGCCCCTCAAGCTGAAGGGCAAAATATATAAAACCATTATAAGACCTGTGGTATTATATGGATCAGAATGTTGGGCCGTTAAGAAGTTGGATGAAAGAAGAGTGCATATAACTGAAATGAGAATGTTAAGGTGAATGTGTGGTGTGACTAGAATGGATAAAATACGAAATGAGTGACTGACAAAATGAGAGGAAATCGTTTGTCTTGGTTGGGCATGTGATGAGAAGGGATGAAAGTCATGTAAAGAACCATGAATATGAAAGTTGATGGATGTAGAGCTAGAGGAAGGCCAATGAAAAAATTGATGGACTGTGTAAGGAGTGATATGAATATGAAAGGAGTGAATGATCAGATGACGAATAACAGGGATGAATGGAAAAAGAAAAATTACTGCGCCGACCCCAAGTAAATTGGGACAAGGGCAAGAGGATGATGATGACACATTATAAGAGATATCAATATCAATACAAAGAGTACTTACGGCTAGGCTCTAAATTATTATCACAATATTTCTGTGTATAACTCTGTACTTCACTGTCCTCCATGGTTTCATCCTCCATATCCTTCAAAGAAATTGAATAAGGAATTATAATTATCAATATCAATGAGTAAAGTAAAGCCATAGGCTACAGTGACCACTTTCCATCAGGTGAGCCATATGATTGTTTGCCACCTGTGGTATAAAAAAGTCAAAAACTCAACATGAGTCCTAGCCAGTCTTACCTGCTAACTATACAATAAGCCAAGTCTGTAAAAGAGTTAGCTTTCAACAATACTGAAAAACAAAAACAAATTAGAGCATCTTTTAGCAGTCAGTTATACCAGCATGAGTTTCAAGGTTGGATGGAATCATATTATGTTCAATTTGACTACTATCTCTCTAATGGGCCAATGGAGATTGTTTGACCTTCTTTTACTGGTAATAAATCAATAGATTGTGGTGATATTTAGAATGGAGATAATTATGATATGCTGGAGAATACCGTAGGGTATCCTATGTATATAGGTATAAAGTTCTTCCCAAAAAGTATCTCATTGCCTGTCAACACATTTCTGTGATAACCATAATGTCATGCCAGATGGAGCTCCATAGATACCATTCTTTTTCACCATCACACACCAGTACAACTTCAATAGGATTATTCACTAGTATAGTAGTAGTAGACTATATTCTTACCTTTTCCTTCTCACTGTCACATAACAGTATAACACCAATTGATTCATTTGACTTTATGTGTAAAAAGTATTCCTGCATTTTATCCTGTAAAAAATTACATACCTTAATACCATAAATGCTGTGTATACACAGTAACATCTAAAAAAATGCTGATCTTTAACATACAGTTGTTATCTACATAGAATAGCCAGATTAGAAACAAACAGTATGCAGATTATTTGTTCTCACGAATAAGTAGTGAAACTTGTACATCTGCAATGAGGCAGTTATTAAACTCATACAAAGTATTATAAATATGCAAGAGTATTCTTCTGCTAGGATTGCAGCAATTATTGATATACACTTTAAAATGTTTACAGCCTCTGTAATGCAAACGGTAGAATATGCAACTGATGCTAAGAGAATGCATTGGATATTGTTTACTATGTATGTCTGTCAGTTGTCTAAATACCATAGAACTAGCTTAGTTTGGGCTTTGTGTAAAAATGTCCCAAAATACTAATATACATAATTTTTATTTTAGCTTAATGACAACATAGGCCCTGATGGACAGGAGACTCAATCATGTGTTTTGCCATGCATGATTGGAGCACAGAGAGAACACAGCAATCAGACATGGACATTGTGCATATTGGTAATTTTTTGTGCAAGCTGCTTGCACTGGATGCAATACTATTTGTTTCATTGAATATATTACAACTTCTTAGCTTGAATAAGTATTCTTTGAGTATACCTAAACTTTGACAAGGGGAATTATCTTTACAAACATTACACTATACCTTATTTAATAAAGGTCCGCCCGATAAGGTTGCACCTAAAGGAGCCTCTAATACTAATACTTGGTCTTCGTCAAAACAGTTGTTTATGTCTTTGTCCGATACATAGCATTTTTCTTGATTGTCTGTATCATCAATTACATTTTTGATACTCTGTTCAATCCAATGTAGTTGCCTATAAAAAATATTTAATTAAACAATTTTATTAAGGGACTATAAATGTTTAATTAATTGAGTATTACAAAAGCATAGATAACACCAAGGGCCAGCTAAACTCACATGTAAACTAATGTTCACAGATCTGTGGTGTAAGTACCCCTAAAAGAGTAAGCTAGAAAGATGGAAGGGTAAGAGCCGACACCTTTTTTAATTTGACCCCTAAAAACATATTCCCTATAATGTTATCTCTATATCTGTATCACTCCACTTTCATACTTTCTGTATTAGCAGCATATGCGAGGGTATAAAGAGCTTTTATTTGTATTGTACTCACTGATCAAGTAGTCTTTCATGTTCATCTAAACGACTGACTTGTTTTCTTAATAATATTACTTTTTCCCCAATATCATTGGTATTGCAATCTGGGCCCGCACCTCTGAAATCATAATTAATAGTAATTTCCTCGATAGGAATTCACTATAAGTAGCAAAATGATGCATGTTAATTCTATCATAAAATAAGGTAACAATGACATGATAAACACTCACTTCCATTGTATACTGTTCTTACTTTTCTTTTCTATGAGACCGATTCCTTCCAAAACATTTGTGATGTCATATATTCTTCGTTTCTGTCTTACAGCCAATAAATTTGTAGCCTAAAAAATATACAATATATTCAACAATATTCAAACTTTTTTTTTTGTTCTTGTGGCGATACTATTGGTCCGCCAATAACTCAGAGTGGATTTGGTAGGGGTTTAGTAAGTCGGTCCACATTTAGGTACGATCCAAGTTTTTTGAGAACATGTTGTTTTCAAACATGTTGTTTTCGTGCCGAAATTCTTCACTTGACACATCTATGGGTGGCAAATCAAGCTGTACTTACGATTTTCAAATCCAATACACCATCTTTTGCCTTTTGCAACAAAGAAACAAATTTTGTGGTAAGTAAACCTAATGATTTCTCGTATCGTTTATATTTTAAGTCCGCCATTGTTCAAATTTCAAGTAAAATGTATTTATTTTTAAAAATGCAAGCGGAGATAACTACACAATTTTGCGTCGCGGCGGGATATTCGGTTGGTAGCACTGAAATTTTTATTTTTTTTTGCAATGTTTTTTTGGCCTGGTTACTAGAACCTTATAGCATAATCTTCTTCATATTTCTTCAAACTTCTTTCTTATTATCTATATGGTTTTTGTCATGTCTTGTCCTTTGTCGATGTGGAGTCCTTTGTCCTATAGCAATAGACCCTTTGCTAGGGCTTTCTCTGAAAATTTGGCACCAACACAAAAACACCGCTATATTTGAACACTTTATTAAACGCAGAACTACGAGTACTAGTTTTGGAAAATAAAATCCGGCAACCGTCCGTGCGTCAAGTTCAAGAATTGGCGCCTAACCGTAGCTCTTTTTATTATTGTTTACACCCATCTTGGGGAGGCAAAGGAAACTTAGTCCATACAGCCTATTAATGTTGACGCCAAAAGTCCAAACCGTAGTATTTATTTCTTATAGGGCTAACACACGTCCGGATTTGATCCGACCCGACCGCGGATTTGATTTGCCTCCCGTCCAAATCTTACCGTGTGTACAGCAGTCCAGCGGACATAATAATAATTAATTGAGTCCGCTAGTCTAGCTACTTCGTGGTAAATTTCCCCAGATTTAATTTTACTTTTCTCTAAAAAGACACGTTTTCCTAGTTTTTTTCCGAAAGTTGCCGTCTTAGTTAGTTTGTCGAAAATGTTTATGATTTTAACTTTCCTCAAAAATTTACTTTTTCATACATTTTTCGCCAGAAAGCCAGAAGAGCTACGTTAATATATAAACTAACTAACTATCTTCACTCCCTGACGGGGTAGTCAGAGAGGACAGATCGCCAGGCTTCTCGATCCATGCATACTTCTTTCGCTTCTTCAAGATTCATCAATCGCTTCATACACGCACGTCTGGTATCTGAGTACTTTTGACCTTTCCGTTTTTGAGCAATCTGCTCGCGTGGTCTTCATATGTAAGTCTTGGCCTACCCTGACCTCTTCTACCCTCTGCTTTCGCACAATATATATTCTTCGTCAATAGTTTCTCACTCATTCGTTGGACGTGTTCAAACCAACGGAGCACGCCCTTTTCCAGCTTAACGCTGACACTTTCATTCAAACCTGCCATATTGGTTCCTTAAAAAAAATATTTTTGCCCCAGAATAGGAAAAACGCCCCCAATCTGAACACCCTGTCTGGTCGTCTGCCGTCTGGTGCGGTCTGATCCGGTCGTCTGTTAAGGCAACAGATTTGGTCGGCGGACTCGGCGGATTTGATCTGTCGAGGTCCGGCAGACCAAATCCGAACGTGTGTTAGCGCTATTAAATAGAATTGAGATAAGATCTTGGGTAGGCAAAAGTAACTCAATCTATTCAGCCAATCTATTAAGCATTCAAATCTTTACCTTTATGTTTATATATTTTTGCATGTCTAGTCCTTTGTAGATGTTATATACTTTGTCGAACTTTTGTCTTTTGTTATGTTCAACTCCTAAGGCATTTTCATTATCATATTTAAATCATACAAATATGATTTCATATCAGTCAAATTCTATGATCCTAATAAAATTAAATGATAAGATTTCTTCATTTTAACATAATACACACATGATCGTATCAACTTCATATACCATCAATATGCATCACAATTTAGCCGTGATTTCCATTGCTATGAGTGCAATTTTATTAATAACATACCTACCTAATAAGCCCAGGTTGCCGTGCCTATGTGCTGCGTGGCTGGGGGCGAGTCTATTAATAACGTGCCTTATTGCCCTGGGACCGGGCGACCCCTGAACAAGGTTAGTTGGACTTTTGTTTTCCCTTGACACTCACGGAAACGCTATGGTAATTAAAAAATTAAATCTTAAAATGGCAGCGATGTGGTTCGCCCCCCATCACGTCATGGGAAACGTCCCATCGAGGTGAAAAGTGGGTTATGGATAGTTGCTTTGCTACACTGTATTTTGCAGGAGGAATGAAATATAAAATTAAGGAGGTATGTGAGATGATGCGAGAGAGATGAATTGATAGTCTGTGTCGAATGAAACCACTACCCATGGCCCCTATATATGGCCGTCAGGTGTAGCCTCGACCAGTACAGCGTGCCAGGGTGTGGGTGTGCTACTATCCGCGAGAATGAATGAATGTGTGACAAAATATGAATGTGTGAGCCCAAGACTCCTTTGGCTGTGGCTGAAGGTTGGACTTACCAGCATTTTTGTTTTAGGAGTTTACGCCCGCAGGATGCGCGGTGGCGCCGATCTTCAAGAGACCAAAGTGAGAGGCAGGCATTTTGGGAGAGTGTGAGCGATATTCTGAGTAAATGCAAAGGGAATGAAAGAATACTAATGTTAGGTGATTTTAATGATTGGGTTGACGTGAAGCGTGATGGATATGAAATGGATATCATCTGTCGCCCTACCGAGGTAGCCGAAGAGACGAGTCGTCCCCATATTTATGCATTGATTAATGAATCTGCAGGATGTGAAAGAAGTATGTATAGATCGTAAAACCTAGTTATCGGTCCTCTTTGCTTCTGCTAGCCTCCTCCCTCCCGTCAGGGATACAGCGTGAATATGACGTAGACATTCACTATGAAAGTAATGTGAGGGGAAAATTAAAACAAAAGTTATAAACATAGCGTTTATAACTTTTGATTTTAAATAACAAAATGTTTCGTTGTGCGTTATGATATACTATTTTAAGCATAAACTAACTCTTTTTTAAACCTCTAAGACCCATGATAAACCTGTGTCTTGAAATAATATCTTTAACATCCCATCATCATATCATTTACACACCAGTGAGACAAATGACATTTGCACACAAACAAAAAACGACACGCATCTTCGGTTTTTAGCTCCGTTTAATATTATTATAATCTGAGACTCTGACTGTCTACGCTCTGAGGTCTAAGCTTATTACCTCAACTGTAAATAGCAGTGTAGTTCTTACATAACTTCTTAACTTCGCCGCTAGAGGCGCGCGGATAATCAGATAATGAAAAGATTAATAAAATTATGGATTAGTCATAAAGACCATGCAACCATGCCATGAACATTAATATAAAAAAAGTAGTTAAATTTCATTATGACATTGACAAGGTCTTTTGGCGAAAAGTGTCAAGTGCGGACGCTTGTTGTATATTATTTTCTAATTGTCATCGCATGTCTGTTTTTGGCTGAATCGTTGAGTTCGTTCGACGAGTGCCATACCCAAAAAATTGAATTGAATTATATTATTTTCTAAAACTAGTGCATTTATCTTGTTTTATGTGCGGGAGTGGTGTTTCTTGGACATAAAAGTTGTGCTATAGTGAAAGAAAATGATATACATGCAGTGAAATGCTATTTTCTCTTGCCGCGAAAAGTTCACTGCAAACCTCAGTATAAGAATCCCATTATACTAAGGGCTAGGACCAGGACCTAGGACTGAGGACTAGACATCGACAAAGACTGGACAGGACTAAATACTAAGAAAATATTTATACCGAAGACCAGGCTGTATGAACAAAGTTTCCTTTGCCTGCCCAAAAAGGTCGAAGACAACAATAAAAAAATTATGACATTGACAAGTTTTTGTTATGATCAGAAATAATCAATACACAAAGGCTATAAAAATAATTGAATTTTAAGAATGTTATATGAGAAATTAATCAATACTCAATGAAAATATTGTATAGGTCTACAGAATATTTTAGCTTCCGTAACATTTTAAGCGTCCAATACTCTTATCTAAGCTTATTTCTCAGATGAACATGATTTTCTGACCAGTTAATGAAAGGAAGTTTAATACCATGGCAAATAAACATTTATTGTTTCTAACTGAAACTGTTTCCATCAGCAGTGATGATAGTGATACAACTAGTGGGAGCGATATTAGTAGCATTAAATCAAAAGTTTCAGCTGAGGAAGACGAATTTGATGATGATGATACACTGTTCTTTCCCTTGATGCACTATTTAATACGTATGAGGCGTAAAAGAGTTGATGATTATTTACACATCATAGATTCTTGGTCAGACTCTAAATTCAAGAATAGAATGCGAATATCCAGAAAAACAGCATATCAACTAATAGGTATATTTTTTTGTAAATTCTATTATTTCTTAGTATTCAATTGCAGTCCCATGATAAATTGAGTATGAACACTTGAATCTGCCAAAAATTCTTGAAGACTACACTGGTATAGAGGAGACAACAAATTCTAATCCCTCTTTCAATATATTTCCATCAGGTAGGCCAAGAAATTAGCTAAGGCTTAATTAATTTTCTGAATAGGCTTGAATACCCCCTTAGGCAGTATACCTGCAAACTAAAATATAAATTAAATCCCTTTGACATATGCATTGATTGCCATTGATGTAGCCACTACACACACACATTATACTCATTCAAATCTGAGATGACTGGGAAAAGTATAGCTAAAATATTAGGAATTTGAAAATACTTAGCAAGCAATTTACCTATTTTCAGATGCATTGCAGAAATCAGGCTTTATTGCCTCACACAAATTTGGATTAAAACCCTTGGAGCCTAAACTTTGCTTTTATATATTTTTGACATTTATTGCTAATACAGAACCATTGACTCCAATTGCAACTAAGTTTGACATATCCATCTCATCAACATTCAGAGTCCTAAGAAGAGTGGTTGCTTGGATTTTAACAAAATTGAATGATGCCATCAAATGGCCAAAAAATTTAGAGGAAATACAATATGTATGTGATTCATTTCATGCTAAAACTGGAATTGCCAACATGATAGGTGTTATTGACAGCACTCATATTAGGATAGAAAAGCCTAAAAATCCAATGGAATATTGCAACCCTAAAGGATACTTTTCTATTATCCTGCAAGCAACAATTGAAGCAAATTTAAAATTCACAAATGTATTTTGTGGAGAGCCAGGTTCATCAAATAGCACTAGAGTGCTTAAAAAGTCACCATTATTCAACACTGCTACACAGAATAAAGATGCATTATTTCCACATAACACTTTTCTTGTAGGTCATTCAGGATTTCCATCTCTACCATGGCTAGTACCACCATTTCGAGAAAACAAAAGACTGACTCCTCAGCAACGAGAGTTTAATTCTTTACATATAGGTACTAGAAAATTAAGTGATAAGGCCTTCAGTCTTTTAAAGGGAAGATTTAGAAGAATAAAACTATTTACGGTGTACAGAAATATAGCATTTATAACTGATACAATTGTTGCTGCATGCATTCTTCATAATTATTGTCTAGATGAAAATGATTGTTTAGTAGAAAGTGATCAAACCTAACATTTTGTTTACATATGGGGCACTTCTAGAATACTTCTGGGAATTTGAATCAAAGAAGGCTAGTGCTGGTGGGACTGCACTAATCCCAAGACAACAATAGGGAAAGTAGATGGCAATGGGCTCACCATCTCTTACATGGGACAGAAAATGCATATGGTGGAATTTGTGCATAAAGTATGCCTCTGTCGACCCCTTCAGGGATAAAGGCGTGAGAAACCTCAGCACTGACAGTCAGTGCCATTGTGTATGTACTTATAGTGTTATTTTTTTAAACACTTTTCTTTAATGTATCACATCTCCATGTATACTTATACCATATTATATAATTTGATGAACTGGCATCTATTCTATTATTAGTCAAATTTAAAAAAATATTTATTGAGATTTATTTTGCATATATAATAATTTTCTAAGGAGGTCACATTTCTCTTTTTCTATTTTTAGCATTTCTTCTTGCTTTTTCTCTTTCAATTGTAACTTCTTTAATGCCAATGTTTGTTTCATTTCCAATTCTGTCTTTCGAAGTTGTAACTCTTCTTCCCTTAATCGTAAACTTCTCTCATATCTTTCATCACGTATATGTCTCTGCTGTTCCTGCCTTCTTAAATAATCTATCCATTGATTATCTAATTCTACTTTAGCTCTCCTTTCCATTCTTAATGTTCTAAAAGGTGTAGATGATTTAAAGACGGTACTTTTCTTGCCTTTCTCTTTGTCAATATCGTCTTGTCCATGCATCACACCAGATGCAAGTCTATATGAGCCCAAGTTTTCTGTGTATTTTCCGAGTATCTGATGCATTTCATTGAAGTACTTGAATGCCAAGGCTCCTTGTCCATTGTCAATGCAGTCTTTATATTTCTTAGTAAGTGCGTTAATTTTCCAACGAACTTGGTCTGGAGTTACCTAGAACAATATATTTTGTACATGTAGCAGCAGGTTTTATTTCAACGCACACTGTTGTATATCTTTTTAGCAACAAAAATGGCAACAATGGGCTTTTTTATATTACATGTTGCACATGGTCATTTTGATACATACGACACTGCTTATAAAGCAACTTGAAAAGCTGTGCCCAGTCCCAAAAGTGAAATGTGGATCCCAGGCGTCGCGAGACGCAACTGGGACACACGCTCGGATGATGATGATGATGATGATGAACATCATAAACTATCATAGTGTGTTTCTACAGTTGGTTGTTGGGTTTCAACCAAAAAATTATATGTTAAGATTGTGTAATCCAACCTATTGAGTGGCTCATGTCACTTCTTTTTTACAGAAAAGAACATGATTATTTAACACGTGGTTCAATAAGTCCTGAGACTACGTACTAAAACAAGGTTTTTTTTTATAAAATTATTTTTATAAAACATAGTAACATAGTCTCCTCTAAGAGCGATACAGTCTTTACAACGCTTTTCTAACTTTGCTATCCCATGCATGTAGAACGATTTGTCTTTGGCTTCAAAATAATCCTCCATTGCTGTGAAACTTGAATGTGATTTGAGTCAAATTTCTTACCGAGGACC
Organism: Thumatha senex; assembly: GCA_948477245.1. Classification (NCBI taxonomy): domain Eukaryota; kingdom Metazoa; phylum Arthropoda; class Insecta; order Lepidoptera; family Erebidae; genus Thumatha; species Thumatha senex. Next base: position 8,133,241 of record OX419729.1, on the reverse strand, counting down.
ATTTTTTTGAGATCTGCAAACAGCCAGTAATCGCTGGGGGCCAAGTCTGGCGAATGAGGGGGATGAGGAAGCAATTCAAACCCCAATTCATTAAATTTGGGCATCATTCTCACAGACTTGTGAGAAGACACGTTGTCCTGGTGAAATACCACTTTCTTTTTGTTCATTTGAGGCCGTTTATCCACAAATTTGTACTTCAATCGCTCCAATAAGCACATGTAATAGTCACTATTAATATTTTGCCCCTTTTCAAGGTAGTCGATGAAAAGTTTTCCATGCGCATCCCAAATTATAGACGCCATAACCTTACCGGCCGATTTCCGAGTCTTTGGCCGCTTCGGGCGGCCTTCAGCAGGCGGCCGCTTCGGGCGGCCTTCAGCAGGCGCTCTCCACTCAGCTGACTGCCGATTGGATTCCGGAGTAAAATGGTGTATCCATTTTCATCCGTTGTCACATACCAACGTAAAAATCCTTTTAATTACGATTCATCACAGCGCCAAACATCGCTCTGAATCATTGATACGTTGTTCCTTTTGATCAGTTGTAAGCAAACGCGGCACCCACTTGGAAAAAAGCTTTTTCATGGCCAAATTTTCATGTAAAATAGTGAAAACACTACCAGCTGAAATCTTCACTATCTCGGCTATCTCGCGCACTTTTATCTTCCATTATGATTTTGAGGACTTGGTTAATATTTTGTTGAGTCACTGCTTCATTTGGACGACCTGAGTGTTCCCCATCATTTGTGTCTGTGTTTGAAGTCGGCAAACCAGCCATTGCTGTGCTTCAACGGTATTTTTTCCCATTAAAAAACAATGTTTTATCAACACGCGAAACTCGTTTTTTTACATTGTATTGAGACTATAAGCGTAGAGTCACTTAAATGTCTGCAAAATCAATATTTTAATGTCCCATTTTTAAAAATTTTACACAGATCTTTTACTGAAGGCCAGTACTTTTTAAAAATCAAAAGTTTTTAATATATACGCCATTTCCAAGTTAGTCTCGGGACTTATTGAACCATCTAGTACGAGTATTAACAGTTACCTCAATGTTTAGAGCTTTCAGTTCTTCTGCCATTGATATCCACATTTTAGATTTCTTTTTTGGGTTGTCCAGCATATGCATTTTTGTTTCATACAAACTCAATAGCAAGTGTGTAGCATTTTTCGTCCATATTACATCTATAAATGATAACCATTTACAAAAAACAATTAGAAAAATACAGTTAGAAATAGTACAGTCAGTTGTACAGTCAGTTGTACAGTAGTTAAAATCAAGTTTTGAAATTTTACATACTTTGTTTATTGCTTTCATTTACATCAGTTTCCTCTCGAGTTAATGTTTGACTGTTACTGTAGGTTTGCATAGTCACGTTAGGTTTATAAGTTGCTAAAACAGAAAAAGAAATTGGTCTACATATTTACAGATGGTCATTACTGTATCCTGATTGACACTTATTTATTCATTCATATACTATACTGACTTTGGTTATCCAACATAGCTAGAACGGCAACATTATTATCAATGTTTTCATCCATTTTATCAAATGAAGGTTTTTCCACCGGGAGATCTATATTCCCGTTTTAAAAATATTCACAGACACAGCAATTTCATGCTAATTCTCATAATTATTATTGTGTGTGTTAGACTTTTCAATTCAGTTCTTTATAAGGATATGTAATAAACTAAAGAATAAACTGAATTTAAACCATCTAAACCTAAATCAAATTCTAAACCTTTTATTATAGATTTTCTGTCAGCTGTCACATTACAAAACATAACAATGTCAAATTGTTGTGTGTTGTTGTCACATTAAACAGCTGGCAAGTTGCTGCAAAGAGCACAGAAATGGAATTGAATTGATTTTCCAAGTGGGCCTTCAGCTGGTGTATTATGTAACTAAAATGGATATCAGTTTGATTGCGATTTGCGCCAATCAGCTGTCAAATTCAATTTTGGTATTATCTAAGTTCAGTGGGCAACTGAAATGACGTCATAGATGCGATATCCATTATGATTTAAATTTGACAGTTACTTTCGTATCGATAGTCCTATAAACGCGTGAAATTGGTATTATCTAAGCATAATGGACTTCAAATTTATAACTAAAATCGTTTTCAAAGCAATTCGGTGACTGCCGAAAGCGGTTGCTAAAAAGATGCGTATATGAAGTTTTGATGAAAAGCAACTATTATGCGGTTGATTTAAAAATTGTCAATAGCCTAAATAACTAATAAATATTGATGTACTTGTAATTTGATGGGATAATATCCTTACACGCTTTGTCGTTGTGGCTTCAGAGATTTACAAGTGTGATAACTGCAAATCTGTACGTTTTTTTAGATTTCAATAAGGCAATGGGCTCACCACCAATGCATATAAGAAAATGTGGGTGTATAATATGCCATTGCCTTCGGGGATCTGCGGGACTAATAAACTTATAAGGTAGCCCGTGCCATATTTTGGGATTTGCCGAGGAAGAAAGTTGGGAGAGTAGGTATTAATTTAATTTAATTAATTAACGCTTTTGTATAGAAACGATACTTAAGCAATTTTTGATTGATTTTATATGAAGTTGAAACTTAACATAATTTTGGGCGGTTATGTAGGTTTATCGAGACATGTAAATATTTCGCGATTTGAACCCATGTAGTATTGGTAAAAGGTCTCTTGCGTTGTTGGTGGCAATACTAATTTAACCTATGGTTATCTTACACAAGCAGGTCCATATTTACCTAACCAACTTTTACACATTTTTTGCCATATCTCCAAAACGTGCGTCTGAGCTTGAAAATAATGAGATTTTTGGTCCCCTTTATAAGCCCCCAAACAGCTCCTTCACTACTAATTAAAAGATAAAAAGGATAGAAATTTGACGTTTTTAATTTTTTTCCTGAATCTTTTTAAACAATTATTTCAAATAATGATAAAACCAAGTTGGTTACTTTGTCTACGACCAAGTCACCTTTCTTACGCCTGTCTTGTGCGATTATTATATTACCATTGCCATAAGGCATAATAAAAAACGATGAACATTGGAAAGTTCTGTACCTAAATACCTGACTATAATTCGGACTCCCTCATCTGCAACGATTTTTTCTTTACAAAAATCTTGTTACTATTAAACTAAAATTGCCTACGAAATACAAAAAATAATTTACTCACATTATAATATTCAATTAACAGTAGAAAACAAAAATACAATAGCTTTCGGATGCCAAACATTTCAAGGTTTTTAAATTTGCCGCAAATAACCAGCATTTCATAAATTCTCGGTGTCTATCAACTATAAACCGTTCACGTTAAAATGTTTGTGAACTCTACAAAGATAACGGCTAAATAGGTATAATTTAACATGGCCGCGTAATGTCGATAAAATGGTAGAGTTGTCAAAAGGTTTGCTGAAAGCCACTGTGCCTCGGTCGCTTTGAATTGTAATACGTGATACCAATTTCACGCAACCTTCTAGTTGCTTCCAAAGCGTGGTTGATATCGAACAAACCAAAGCGACATGAACTGTCAAAGTTACATAATAGCAGCAGGGCCAAATACTAATACTGCATCTTTAATTAAATGTACCACTTAAATGTCAATAAAGATTTATTATTATTATTTATTTATTTACACTCTCGCGCGAGCCACGAGACGAGCTGTGATGCGAGCCGCAAGTGTAGTTATTAATATGGTACATTTTTTTCGAACTCGCGGCTCGTCTCGTGTCTCGGGCGAGAGTGTAAATGAGGTATCAGTATCGAAAAATGCCCAAAGAATTCGCGAGCCCGATTTTGATGGTTATAAAAACTCAAATTTGCGAAAAATTGTAAGCACCAAAAAGTTTATTTTTTTAGCAAAGCGATTCGACGAAAGTCTTCGTTTGAAGTCCACTGGTACGAGAAAATGCTATCGATGTCCGAACGTTGCTCCGTTCGTCCGTCCATTCAGTCTATAGGTCGCATTTTTGATCGGATTTGCATGCAATCCTTGAAATAGCCAACAACTTTTAGTGTGGGGGCTTTTCGATCGGGGAGAAATGGAGGCCGGTGAGGGGAAATGGTCCCGTAGTGGTTGGCAAGAGCGCTCAAAACGGTATGTAACCGGTAGGTAGCCTTTTTCCTCAATTTACTCCGAAGTCTACGGTTCTTAGAACCACTAGTATTATTAAGATTTTTCCCTTTATGCTAGGACTTTGCTTCTGACCAAAATTTATAGTTCTAGGTCAACCGAAAGTACCCTATAAGTTTTGGATCGAAACCCTAAATGGTAGTTCCCGTTGACCTAGAATCGCGAAATTTAGCAAAAAGGAAGGTCTTACAGTTGTGGCAGGAAAACATTTAAAAAGTAAAAAAAAAAAATTATTGTTGTTCCAAACAACCGGTACCTACTAATTACGTATCTCTTTATCATTTTATATAATGCACTGAAATAATAGTAGGGAAATGATGGGTACATCTCAATTGACCCCTCACGGCTTCGTTCATGGCATAGTTCGGACTTCCGTCGCACCCATTTAATCCCGTCGCTTATAAATTCTACAATAATGAATAAAAAAAAAGACGTGCCGCGGTAAAGCTATTGCATTGTATACCTTTGTTTTTCCTTGATATTAATTCAAGTTACACTAAAAAAAACAAAAAAAAAATTACCAAAAAAAAAACACCTTCACCCTCACCCCTCACTCTCACCCTCACCCCACCCTCACTCTCACAGTCACCCTCATCCTTACCCTCACACTCACTATCATCACGTATCGATCCGTGCGAGCTTCGTACAATCGTCCCATATAATATATGTACGTACATGTTAAGCCAACGCTCGGCCGTGCTCGGTGAACTTCGTGTGACCTCGTCTCGACCTTCGTCTTAGGTTTTTTTCCTTGGAACGGAATTTCTTGATTAAAGCCCACTCAAAGCCCGCGATAAAAACTATGCAATAGCTTAAAAGTGCCCGATTTGTCGACATTTATGGTTACTGCTCCAGTCTACACCCTGTACACTGGAGCAGTAACCATAAATAGTGTATGTATCGTAGCGTGATGGTATATAACCTAAAGCCTTCCCTGATAAATAGGTTATCAAACACAAAAATATTTTTTTAATTCGACTAGTAGTTCCTGAGATTAGCGCGTTCAACCGGTTCAACCATGTTATTAATGAAATATCTATGAATGCAAATTAAATGGTTTTATAAATTCAAATAATGTCGTTTATCAGTAAAATGTTCCATCTACAATATTGAAGGTATTATCCTTCCCTGTGGCATATCCGTGGGATGTTGTTTATAGACAGTGATACTGCGCAAACTTACCTGAAAGATTCAGTAAGTTTACTACTTAGAGCCTATTGAGAATAGAATAGAATAAGATAAAAAATAAGTTCTGCTTTCATTATGCTGATAAATTTTAGTGCTAGGGTGCACTGCCTTGCATTTGTCTGGGAGGACAAACCGCGAGTGTGCGTATGGGGTTAAGGCCCACTTGCGCGATCTTGGGTTAATGTGTATAACTCGGAGGTATGGTTTAACCCCGAGTTAAATCATTAATTTGTCTCGCATGACCCCGAGTTAAGGCTATACTTAGGGTTAAATCGCTAAAATTTTAACTCACCGATTTCTGAGGGTTAATTCGTCAAACGTTGGGTTAGCAGCTGACAGACAATGAAGTGGCACGTGATACATGCGTGACACGGACTACTCAAAATGATACGCCGCGCACACATAATACGATAAAAATAAAATGCACTCGGCTGTCATGTTACATACATTCATGTAAGAAAAAGTCTTATGTGGCAAACTGTAATGTAAAAGAGATAGACATATCTGTTTCATTCTTTGTTCAATCATTAATGTTTGGTCGGATGACATAGAGTGACATAAAACACTGGGTTAGTTAACCCGATGATATTTTTCTATGGTGCAAGACATGTTTAGAGTTAAAAAGTTATTTACTTAATTCCGAGTTAACTAACTCTATAATTATTTATTTAACGCTAGCATTCATGCAAGTGGGCCTAAGAGGGGTAAAGCTATATATGTTTTTGTTCTAAGGATTTATGCAAATCCTTCAGTAAAAAATAAAACATAAATTGACATCAATTATAATAATTTAATACTGTCCTGTCCCAAGTATGATCATTCATTATTATTTTCTTTCTTAATTTCAACCTCTATCCCACTGCCTACATCTGTTCCTATTTTATTAGCATCGAATAATAGTGATATTTATAAATCTATTTCCTTATTTATATATTCTAACAATATTAAAATGTAAAATATCCGTTTAGTCTATATCATATTTAATTATTTATATTTACTCACAAAATAAGCAATAATTCCATGTCCCATCCATAATAATTTCATTTCATACGTTTCTTAATTCCTTTTTTCTGTAATTTTAAATCCTTAACTTTACTATTTTAACATGAGTTTAGCAAAATCCTCGAATCGAGAAAGCCCAATAAGACAGAAACGAAATAAATTTAAAAAATGAATTGACGTTGACATTTGTCAATAACATTAATGACAATATGATATGACATATTGACATGTTGGTCATCATTGACGTGACATCGAGTAGGTAGTGCTATTGCATTTAGAATAGAATTGAAGTAAATAAATGTTATTTATAATTATTACAGTCTCTTAAACTGATAAAATAATAATGGCAAGCTGTGGGGACTTTATTAAAAGTCAATTTCCGTTGATAGATGAAGAATTAAAGAAATATGTTGAAGGTAATAATCTTCTGTAGGTTATAAAAATAATTGTACTTTTTGTGTATTCTTAATTTGTATGAATAGTTTTCTTTACTTATGCTGAGCCAACTGTTAATTTATTCAAAAACTGCACAATTTTGTTTTAAACATTTGCTGTTATTGAAGAATATTGTCCTGTCCGTTTTTCAGATATTTTAGATTGTAGCGCTGGAGAGTTTGAGGATACAGAAGAAGTTTTCGAGGCCGTCGGTGAAGTACTTCAGGGAATTTCTGAAAAGTCAGAAAAAGATATTAGGTTAGTTTTATATTCGTAACCTATTTGATATGCCACAATATTTACCTATTTTTCTCCAGCCCCGCCTGATCAATGTATTGATCATTTCATATGGCAATATAAATGTAACATGATTAAAACATAATAGAGTATTGGAAATGTTTTAGGAAAATATGTGAGCAACTATTACAGATGCTACAGCCTGACAAACCTGGTAGTAGTAATGGCCCAAGAAAAGTTTTGGATGCTCCTATTCATCTAGCGTCTATGACGCACACTAGCAATGATACAGAGGAACTTAAAAGTATATGGATACAATCTAGAGATGATAATTTTGTAAGTTAAATCTGTTTAAAATTAAGTTCATTTTGTAAGTAAATGTGATTCATATTGAACATTCATTCGTGCAAAATCTTTCTATTACTTAATATATACTTTATTAATGTGTATTTTTAACAAAACCTGTACAGATGGTAGACAAAATAATGTGCTTTGGAAGCAGGAAGGCATGTTAAGCCATTGGTCCTGGGTGCCTGTAACACAGGACAGTAGTTATGACAAATTGATGACCTTATGGCAACAAGTGACTTGAAATTTTTCAAGGTCAAGGTCACCACTTCATTTACTTCTATTTCAAAATGGCAATGGGCTGACCACATCTTTTGTAGGAATAAAATTCATATTGTTAAATATGATATGCCTCTGCCCTTTCATAAGTATACAAGAAATTTAAAGTAATTATCATAGAACACTGGCAACACACAAAGGCCAGCATAGTGAATCTCAATTATCTGAACATCATTTATCCGTACATCTGGACTATACTGAACTGTGCTAATAACCAATTTAGAAATAATATAACAGTGCAAAGGGATATGTTAGGACAGAAGTTTGCTATGCCCACATAGTAAATGTATTATTGTTTGATTTGACTTTGAAATCTATTATCCAGATTTTTGATTATAAAGAACATCCCTGGTTCTTTTTTATTTAGATAGTTAGGATTTTATTGTATTCCTATATGGTTTATGGTAGGAGTGGTATATAGAGTGTATGTGTATTGGCCAGAAATTCACCTGATTGAGGTTTTGTACAGGGAAACAGGCTTTACAAATAAATATAAACCTCAACATAGCTTCTAAATATTTGGGTTTTAAGATGAAAATTAATAACCCCCATAGGTACCAAGTGCCCCTCTGAAAGCAGGGTGGGCTAAGTAAACACTAGTAGGCACTCCTTGAACATGAAATTTCACAATGGATGATGGCTGCAGGTTACCCTTGGTCACCGTTGATCAAGACATAGACACATGTTGCCTATAATGGTACTACTGTGATTAAGCTTCAACATAAGGTTCCTTCCAATCCCACTTTATGGAAGTAATATTTATTTTATAGAAAGTAGATGCGAAAAAGTTGGAAAAGGCAGAAGCCAAATTGCAACAGAAGCAGCAAAAGCAGAAGGATGCTAAGGCACCAACAGCTGCACCAGTTCTACAGACTGCTACAGCATCACAAGTGACATCTAAGAAAGATAGCAAATTAGAAGCTAAGGGCAATAACAGAACACAAGATATTAGGATAGAGAATTTTGACATTGCTTATGGTGACAGGTCTGTAGCTTTATAATTTTTTCAAACAAAATTAAACTTTTCAAAACTACAACAGATTGTATTACTTACCATCAAAAATCTTTCAACCTTCTTTTAAATTTCAGAGTATTATTACAAGGTGCGGATTTGCTACTTGCATGTGGACGACGGTATGGCCTCGTAGGACGAAATGGATTGGGCAAGACCACACTTCTTAGAATGATCTCATCAAAACAGTTAAAGATACCTTCACATATATCAATATTACATGTAGAACAAGAAGTTGTTGGTGATGACACAATAGCTCTCCAGAGTGTGTTAGAATGTGATACTGTTAGAGAAAATTTACTTAAACGCGAAAAGGAAATCACTTCAGCTATAAATGATGGGTGAGTATATTATCTTGACGACTTATTACTCATTTTAAAAATTTTTGGAATCCTGGAGCAGTAGCCAAAAACTGTCTGATCCAGCTATCTGGATATAATGGCGAGCAAACCAGTGGCGTTAAAACAGCCCCTATAGTCACATACAATCATTCCTAAACTTTCCAATAAACATTCCCACAACTCTTCTAAACATCAATTGGGTTGGAAAGTGCTTTACAGAGCCTATTCTTAATATTTTCATAGATCCCACAGGATTTTGTAAAGACTTTACAATGCCTATCTTTTTTTAAATTTTCGATAAACATTCACTACATTCAGTTATCGAAAATTTTAATCATGATTGTAAATTAGTGGGCAGGTATGATGTTATATATACAATAAAAATGTAATCTTCAAAGTGCCATTTTCAATTTCCGATATATTATACTCTAACTATTTTATAAGTTATGTGTAGTCCTCGTATGTGACTGGAATCTTTGATTTTCTGTGTACAAACTTTATCACCTCTCTATTAATATATGTGGGTCTTGGTAAGCAGGATGTAATAAATTAAGTATATGCATACTGACTACTGTATTATTTCTCAGATCTGCTGATCCGAGCCTTTCAAATGAATTAACAGAAGTATACTCGCAACTAGAAAATATTGAAGCGGACAAAGCACCAGCCAAGGCGTCGATCATTCTGAGTGGTTTAGGTTTCACACCACAGATGCAAGCGCGGCCTACGAAGACCTTCTCTGGCGGTTGGAGAATGAGATTGGCCCTCGCGAGAGCTCTGTTTTCGAAGTGAGTGAACTACTAAATGAAATAGCCTTAGATATTTATAAATTTATGTATTTTGGAATGTACAGACATTACAGCCAATGCTGCTTCTTGACAGACCTATTCCCGTCCACAGTGGGCTCTTCATGATATAAGCATACTAAACATTGCGAAAACGTAATTTATACTAAATGGCGAGCTGTGTAAAATGGTCCTAATATCAGAATCATCCGATTTTTATAGTTTTTGTCGGACTTGGAATTGAACAAGCAAAAACAAACAAGCATGAAAAATTACCAATATGTTCTCGTCGCAGAACAATGCGACTCACATAAGTTAGGATATACTTTACAAAGAATAGCCTAACTTGCCCGTGTCGGAATGCCGACGGGGACAGGTCATTTTTCATCGTGTCGGGCCATTAAGTACCTATACTCTTTTTTCACTTGGTCTATAACATATGTAACTGAATAAATGACGCCCGCGGCGTCGCCCGTGATGTTCTTCGAACTCCATCGCACCCATTTAGGGTAACTTCGCCTGTTCGCGACCACTTAGTGCAGTGCAGCTCAGGCGAAACTTCAAACAGCATCTAGACAAAGTTTCGCTAACGTCACTAAGAGCGCTCCGACCGCTCCACCGAAGCCTCTACCAGAGAAGGTTGCAAACTTGGCTGCTGATGGTTTTGCGACGGTGCAAAATAGAAAGCGCCGTCCGCGAACCGTTGTGAACCGTTGCGGCACTGCACAAGTTTCTGTGCAGTCCACCTTAGCGCTGCGTGCCGCAATACCGACCACACCGGTGTACGTCTCCCGCCTACACTTTACTTCTAAGGCGGAGAACATCGTGGAGTACGTGCGCAAGAAGATGAACTACACGGTGAGAGTGCAGCAGTTGGAGTCGAGCCGGAACGTCAGTTTCCTGTCGTTCGTGCTACGAGTGCCCAACAGCAGCTTGCACTTAGTCATGCAAGAGAACTTCTGGTCACAGGGCGTGGTGTTCCGTCGCTTCCGAGTTTCGCGGACAGTTGCCACCGGATCGCAAAAAGACATAGTGCGACAGTGAAGTTATACTAATATTAGTATAAGATTTATATACTAACACAGTGTGATGTATTTATATGTATTCTTAGTTTTAATAAGGTATTTATCTATGGGCCGTAGAATAACTTAATAACATCTGTTAGTTTTCTAATGTTGCCTGAAATAAATAAATGAATATTGTTATTATTTTACATGTTGTAATATCTTACAGGCCAGATCTGTTACTATTGGACGAGCCCACGAACATGTTGGACATCAAAGCGATCATCTGGTTAGAGAACTACTTACAGAACTGGCCGACCACGCTTCTGGTTGTGTCCCATGACCGAAATTTCTTAGACACGGTGCCTACAGACATCATGCATTTGCACACGCAAAGGCTCGATACCTACAGGTAAGTTTAGTCTCGCCTATCGCTTATATAGTTAGTATAGTACATTTTTCTGATGATAATTTACGATAAATAAGTTACTACTGACAATTAAAATTTAGCAAATGCCTTTATGCGTTCCCTTGGTCCTGTTTCCACATTATACACTTTTTGAATAAAGTAACCAGGTAATGTCTTTTTCTTAACAGCATTTTCACTAACAAGATCCATTGAATATAAAAATATGTCTTTCTAGCTGATGCCCGCAGCTTCGCCCACCTGGTGAAGTTTTCCTATTCGAGATTTCGTATAGAACCCTAAACGTTTTGAAAATTCAATAAAGCCTATGTTACTCACTAAGAATGTACCTTTCTAATGGTGACAGCATTTCTAAAATCTAAGTATAGAAAAGTAAGAATTAATAATGAAGCTAAAAATAAATTCTATAGGATCTATTTTTTTTTCTTTAATACAAATAATATAGTGCTAAACTTTTGATTGCAGAGGTAACTACGAACAGTTCCACAAGACCAAGACGGAGAAACTGAAGAACCAACAGCGCGAGTACGAAGCGCAGCAACAACACCGCGCGCACACGCAGGAGTTTATAGACCGGTTCCGCTACAACGCGAACCGGGCCTCCTCTGTACAGAGCAAAATCAAGATGCTGGAAAAATTGTGAGTGCTTTTTTAAATATTTAGTCGTCAAAGGAAACCAACCTTTTGATGGATACACGAATTTCAGTATAATATTATGATATTTGCTGATTGACTAACTGCTGATCTTAGAATTGACCAACACATTTATTACATAAAGTAGATTTTGTGCCTACCCCATCAGTGATGCAGCGTGGAAATAATTAGTTTTTAGTTAAGACATAAAAGTTGAAACAATGAGTATGAAACGATTCAGCTTTCATTATTATCCAACTGTCATTATGTTAAAAAGTCAAACAATGTGTTAAAATTTTCAATTGCCATCAAGTGAAAATAAATTAAAATTGTGGGACACGCCCTATGTATAAGAACGGTAATGGACTAGTCGAGCTGAAGTGGAGTGAATGGGCTATTGACGTGTAAGGCGTGATGAGTGTCACTCCGCAGTTTAGGTATGGTCGGCCGACGCGCCGCATCAGACTCCACTCAGAAAGTCGCATGATATTGAGGATTGTGAATTCTATAAAATGAGTTCCGAGCTATCATAGGTACCGTAAAAAAGGTATTATTGTGCTTAAATCCTTAAGCACAATAATACGTTTAGGTTAAGTATTTAGTATTTATCTGTGTCTACGTTTCAAAAGTACTATATTACTATATTAAGTAAATAAATAAATATCGTTGGGACAACTCACACAATGCCATCTGATTCCAAACTAAGCAGAGCTTGTACTATGGTAACCAGATAACTAATAAACATACTTAAATATTTCCAAATACATATATATTATTGATAAATAACACCCAGACACAGAATAAACCATTGTGCTCCTAACACAAAGTTTTATCCTGGGTGGGAATCGAACCCACGACCTCTTTCGTAGCAGTCGGAAACACTCCCACCGCGCCACAGAGGCCGTCCAAAGTTATATACCTTGCTTGCTTAAATCGTAACACAAATTTGTAATTCCACAGACCTGAACTAAAACCAGTAGAAAAGGAAATAGATGTAGTTTTGAGGTTCCCTGAAACGGAACCCCTGTCGCCTCCTATACTACAGTTAAACGAAGTCGGCTTCTACTACTCGAAGGATAAAGTCATATTCTCAAATGTTAACCTTGGGGCCACGTTAGAATCCAGGATATGTATCGTAAGTACAATGATTCATTGTATTGTTACTAATAAATCCCCGCGGTCTCAGTGTTCTTGAAGCGCTCGTGGCCCCGCGGTCTCAGTGTTCTGTAAACGATCACTGAGTTAAGCAACTTTCACTATGGCTGGTACTCGGATGGGTGACCACTTTGTGGCATTTACATTTGCGAGCGTTTCCGTGCTTCGGAAGGCACGTTAAGCCGTTGGTCCCGGTTGCCAGAAAATGGCAGTCGTTAAGCCTGGTTGAAGGCCTTATGGGCGGCTTAAAAATTTTAACAGCAGGTAGCCACAACCTGCGTTTGTCTATTTCAACACGGCAATGGGCTCACCACCTATTACGTGAGACAGGAATCCACACGGTGAAAAGTGGGCATATAATATGCCTCTGCCACCCCTTCGGGGATAAGGCGTGATGGATATTTATATTTATTTGTTACTAATCAAATAGATGGCTTCACCATTGAATAATATATCCTAATGAAAAAAAACTAAAACGTTGATTTAAGTTAAAAAACTATATGTGTCACGAATCGGTTCAGCTTCTTTATAGTTTCAAGTACAAAACATGCAAAACTTCATATTTATATCAATTTTCATATGGAATAAAGTGTGGTTGGACAAAAAAGTCCAATATCTGTATTGCGTACGTAATGTCTTACGTTCCATAGTACTTCAGAAATAATGAATTACGCTAAAACTTTGAAATCAATACTGCCAAGGAAAAAATCAGATTAGCCTCCAGGTGTTAGGGAAATGACCTAGCAGTCTTATTGCAATGTGACATATCATCTGAAAAGGCATAAAATCTTGCACCTACACAAGAGAGTGTAGTTGGAGAGCACACTCGATAAGCCGACGAAATCTTCGTGACATAAACTATAGATATATATATATGCTTAGGATTTTTTGACTGTATCTTTGTATTTTAGCTTCCAAACAGTAGTTATAGTTTGACCACGTATAGTTTTTTACAAAATTGTACGCAGTGAGCGGTACAGCGGTCATGGTCAAACTATAGTCTGCGGCACATGACTGATTGTGGCCAAGTATGAAAAAAAAATCAAGTTTATTTTCATATTGTCCGGCAGCTATTCTGTCCCTAGATTTCGAGGCATTGATGTGGTTTAATTTACAGGTCGGAGACAACGGCGCCGGTAAAACAACGTTATTGAAAATAATCATGGGTATCCTGTCACCTACCAGCGGTATTCGCAGCGTGCACAGAGGACTTAAGTTCGGCTACTTCTCGCAGCACCACGTCGACCAACTTGAAATGAATGTCAATTCTGTGGAACTATTGCAGAAGAGCTATCCAGGTATGTCCCTTTCTACGGTTCCATATGGCGTACACCTAAATGCATAGTATACTATGTATCACTTTATGACTTTCAAGACCCTTTTTTCTGTATGACTTAAATACCTAACTAACTATCTTCACGCTGTATCCCTGATGGGGTAGTCAGAGAGAACATATCGCCAGGCTTCGCGATCCATGCATACTTCCTTCGCTTCTTGTAGGTTCATCAATCCCTTCATACACGCACGTCTAGCTATCCGAGTAAATAAATATCCATCACGCCTTATCCCCGAAGGGGTGGCAGAGGCATATTATATGCCCACTTTTCACCGTGTGAATTTCTGTCCCACGTAATAGGTGGTCAGCCCATTGCCGTGTTGAAATGGACAGACGCAGGTTGTGGCTGCTGCCTGCTGTTGAAATTTTTCATGCCGCCCATAAGGCATTCAACCAGGCTTAACGACTGCCATTTTACTGGCAACCGGGACCAACGGCTTAACGTGCCTTCCGAAGCACGGAAACGCTCGCAAATGTAAATGCCACAAAGTGGTCACCCATCCGAGGACCAGCCATAGTAAAAGTTGCGTAACTCAGTGATCATTTACAGAACACTGAGACCGCGGGCCACGAGCGCTACCGAGTACTTTTTACTTTTCCGTTTTTGAGCAATCTGCTCACGTGGTCTTCATATGTAAGTCTCGGCTTACCCTGTCTCCTTCTACCCTTCACTTTCGCACAATATATATTCATCTTAAATACCTATTATTTGGAATTCAGTACAACTGGTGAAAAGTGGGTGCACAATAATGGTCTACCCATCCTTTTGGAGATAGAGGCGTGCACATATAACTCGGCAGTCCGTTAAAGCTTCAACCCAATAATTACAATTTTATGCCATTTAATATGTCAACACTTTGTACTTTTGTGCGCTACTAGGCCTTAAGCATGTCAATGTGCATGTGTATTCCAATACAGGTACCTTACCACCTATTTACATGAGAGAAAATACACCTCGTGAAATGTGTATAGAAGGCCTCTGACTACCTCCTTTCGGGAAATAGGAGGGATTTCAGTATTCAAGTATGTATTGTGTGGACGTGGTATGTGTGCAATTTTTTTTACTGTATATATTATTTTAAAAAAGGTCTTCGTTTCGTGTAAATCTATATTATATACTAATATTTTAAAGAGAAAAGATTTGTAAGTTTGTTTGTAATGAATAGGCTCAGAAACTACTGGGCCGATTTTAAAAATTCTTTCACCATTAGAAAGCTAAATTCTTCGTGAGTAACAAGGTTTATATTGGATTTACAAAAAGTTTAGGGTTCCGTACGAAATCTCGAATAGGAAATCTTCACCACGCAGGCGAAGCTGCGGCCATCAGCTAGTACTTAATATATTAAGTTCCATAATCTTTGGCTTCTTTATAATTCCATTCGTAAAGTAGCTTGTCGTGTTTCAAATGTTTCAATTTTCTCCGCTTTCGTCTCCTCTTCTCTAAGTGATCTGTTATAAACTTCAGTAACGAACGCGGCCGTACTGTTGTGGAAAACTTATCTTGCATACGCTTTGGATTCCGTACTGTGAACCAATCCGGAATTACGTCGAAAAAGAATTCATTGTGATGAGGCTCTTTGATCTGTCGAACCATAGAGTAGTTTCTTCGGTTTTCATTGGCTGATCTACTCTTATACCGAATATCGTTTTCACTGGAGTCAAATCTATGGTCAGGTGGCAATTTCGGGTTCTTGTTGCTACGTCCGAGTTGTCTTATGTATCGCGTCCAACGCTTGAATGACGCATCTACTTCAGGATCGGAGTACCCATATTTATAGTTCGATCTCATTCTATTGTTATGATTTGAAGCTAGCGTCGATGACTGTATACATATTTGAAAGAGTAGTAACCAGTAGGGAACTGAAACGAAAAAGGTATTGCAATGTCATACTTTAATATTATGTGTGCATTATGTTTGTTACTCATTCATGCAATAACTACTCAATGGATTTTTATGAAACTATACTGTACATATTACAGTAAAGTTTCATGCAATTTTTGCAAACTTTGCATGCGTATACATTAGAATGGGACATAGGTTACTCTTTATCCCAGGACAGAGTTCCTGTAGAAAACGGTAAAAAATCTACACGCGGGTGGAGCCGCGAGCATCAACTTACACTTACTTGTACTTAATGTACAACGCGTCCGAAAAGTCGGTACCGTTGGCATAAATAGTCCCGATTAGTATAAAATTAGTATACATAAACTGCGTTTATAATATTACTAGGATATGTCTCGAAAAGTACATCTAAATTACTACATATTATAAAATAGTCTTCCGCTGCGTCTGTCTGTCTGGTCGCTATAATCTGAAAATCTACTGCACCGATTTTCATGCTGTTTTCACCAATGGACAGAGTGGTTCTTAAGGAAGGTTTTAGTATTCAATTTGTTAAGTTTTTGTTTAGATTGGCTAAAATACGAGTATAACAATATTTGTTGTAGGTGTCGAAAAAAATTAGTCGTCTAGGAGCTTTCAATGGTAACGCTGCCCTCCCCTTAGAGATATAACACAATAATGTATGTATCTTATATAGGTTGTTATAAGGTGTAACTTATTGTCATAAATATATTGTCACGCCTTTATCCCCGAAGGGGTAGCCAGAGGCATACTATACTCCCACATTTCACCGTATGTGCATTTTGTTCCACGTAATAGGTGGTCCCAATTGTCGTGTTGAAATGGACAGGCGCAGGTTGTGGAGACCTGCTGTTGAAATTTTTCAAGCCGCCCATTAGGCCTTCAACCAGGCTTAATGACTGCCATGTTACTAGCAACCGGGACCAACGGTGCCTTCCGAAACCCGGAAACGCTCGCAAATGTAAATGCCATAAAGTGGTCACCCATCCGAGGACCAGCCATAGTGAAAGTTGCTTAACGCAGTGATCGTTTACAGAACACTGAGTCCGCGGGGCCACGAGAGCTTCTACAGAGTAACTTGGGCTATATTTTATCCCTGAATTCCTACAGGAACAGGCAATACGCGGATAAAACCGCGGGTCATCCGCTGTTAATGTATAAAGTTAAAAATAAGTTACTATTAAAGTCATGTTGCTTTCAATATTTTGCTTAATGGCAATCACAGGTATATGTTTACTTCAAATGTACTTACATAACTCTAAAAACATGGTTAGCAATATTTTTTCACAACATATCTCTAACGTTTGCTTCAGTGAATAAAACATTGCAATCATGCTATTTGCTATTTATACTTGGGTGTTATTGGCGTTAATTTTATTTCCATGTTACGGTGTAAAAGATCATTTTTTGATTGAATTGGCTAGACTTGAATTGTGTTTTAATTAATAATCCCATTAAAATGTTTGTAAAAGTGAATTTCAATTTGAAAAGCAGTCAGGAACTGATCATTGATCAAATGTTTGAACAAATTCGTATATGTTCAATTAGTGTTTTTTGTGGTATTGATTTGTAAACCACAAAACTTCATTTCATTTTCGCACGTGTTCCATAGAGTTGTAACTGGTTTGAAATTTGTATTGTCGGTGCCTGCGTCGTTACCTTGTAGGTTTTAGCAGGTGCACTACTAGCAGATGAGGTTATTTGGGCTCCGGAAATATTATTGGGGCCCCTTACAACCCATCTCGTGTATTTTCTATTTATTGGCGTAAAATATTGTTACCCCTTTGGATCTATGTTTCCTTTTTTTTAAGAAGTTTCCTTTCAGGTAAAGACCTATCTTACATACATACATATTGTCACGTCTTTATCTCTGAAAGGGGTAGGCAGTTAAACGTACCTAGTTAAACGCCCATATTTCACCGTATGCATTTTTGTCCCACGTAACAGGTGGCGAGTCCATAGCCGTGTTAAAATGGACAGGCGCAGGCTGTGGCGACCTGCTGTTAAAATTTTTTAAGCCGCCCTTAAAGCCTTCAACTTGGCTTAACGACTGTCATTTTATTGACAACCGGGACCAACGGCTTAACGTGCCTATCGAAGCACGGAAACGCTCGCAAATGTAAATGCCACAAAGCGGTCACCTATTTAAGGATCAGCTATAGCGAAAGTTTCTTAACGCAGTGATCGTTTTTGACCGCGGGGCCACGAGTGCTTCTTAAAGACAAATTTCATATTAATTAATAACAAATTTCAACCCAATCGATATACAGACTTTTGCGTGATTACGTAACAAATTTCTGAACAATCGCATTTTTAATTTCGGTAAGAAAAAGTTTGGAATGCTCGGCCGGCGCACATGTTTCCTCCTCTTACATCATTGGGCTGTCAACTTCACCACTGTCAATAGTCATATGAATTGTAAGATTGGACCGCTACATGTTGCCATGACTTTTATTGCGCCATGGCTTAGACTAAAAACTAATTTGAATATTTTTTGGTCTGCAGGCAAAACAGTAGAAGAGTACAGAAGGCAGTTGGGAAGCTTCGGCGTGAGCGGTGACCTTGCCTTACAGACGATAGCCAGTCTCTCCGGAGGTCAGAAGTCGAGGGTAGCTTTCGCTAGGATGTGTATGGGCAATCCCAACTTCTTGGTGCTCGACGAACCTACCAATCATTTGGACATCGAAACAATCGAGGCGTTAGGGAAAGCTATCACTAAATATACGGTAAGTTCTATAGGTACACAACAATTATTAAATTAAAAAAAAAATGTTTGCCCTCTATATCCGTATAATAGGTAATGAACGTAATTCTTATTATTTTTTTTAAATCAGCTGTATTGTTCTCTTTTCATTTCGTCTTTTTCCTTTTCGTCTTCTTTCTCTCCTCCTTTTCCTGCTTCTTGCACATTTTCATCCACTTCTATTCTGAGCTATGGTCCAAATTTCAAATATCTAACTCATCAATTTCAAAATTCTATCGAAACAGACATACAAAAAGGGAGTTGGTAAAAACATGGTAAAATTATAGCAGTGCTTTAATATAGACTGAAAATGGACAATATTACCTACGAGACATGCTGGTTCAATAATGTCGTATATACTGTCCAAATGACTAAAATGAATGACTTACTGGGGATTTGCGCGGGATCTTGGTAAATGGCGGCCGCTTGCTGTATATTATTTTCCAAAACTAGTGCATGAACCTTGTTTTATGTGTAAAAATGGTAGTATTAATCTTAGACATAAAAGTGCGTAAACGTGCTATAGTAAAAGACAGTGATAAATTGCAGTAAAAAGCTATTTTACAACTTGTCGTGCAAATTCCACTGAAAGCCCCAATAATGCTCTACCACGTTAATGGGACAAGGACACAGAACCTATTACTTGATATCAACAAAAGATAAGATGGAAGAAATATGATATAAAAAATAAGATTTGGCTTAGTAACCAGGCCATAAAAAAATTACTTACTTGACAGTTACTGGCATAAGACACGTTTCTTCGAAATGGTTATGGGATCCTAGCCAATGAGTGGCGTCGAGTTCTGGTGGTCAACTTTGTATTTTGTATTTAAATCATATTCGCACCGAATATTAAGTTTACCGCAGAAATTGTCACCTAAATACTTTACCCCGCGATCATGCTTATTTACTGTAAATTCGCCTGTAGTTTTGACAGCGTTTCACCAATCGTGGTCACAAGTAGTCTGAAGAGGAGACATAAGTTCCAAACACATTAGCACCATCATCAAGTCACGTTCCTAAAATCGACACCACATACATATGCGAAGTTTGACAAAGTCATACATTTTATTTTAGTGAAATAGATACCTCAGTTTAGACATGTCTTGAACCCGTGACATTTGCCTAACCATTTGCATAATGTGGGACATTTTTTTTTACACAGTGCGTCTTGCCCAAAGTGAGTTAATATAAGCTTGTGGTATGGAATCTAGACAACTGATAGACATACTTATATACTTCTAAATTCATACATATTGTAGGCTTCAATATTAACATAGGAAACACCCAAACTCCGAAACAAACATTTATAGATCATACAAATATTTGTTCCGACCCGGGAATAAAACCCGGGACATCAGCGCGGCAGTCGTATACACTAACATATTGCACCACTGACATAGTAAAGGCAGAATGGTGTACTGTACGCCACCGCATCGAAATGAGATGAAATTCTTCACTATATTATACTTTGGAATGAGTTTTTATTTTTCACTTTAATAAAAATGAATATAAAAAAGTTAACATATTAATTGCTTAAAAAATATTCAAACTTATACAATCATAGCACATTTGTTTCTAGGGTGGTGTAATCCTGGTTTCTCACGATGAACGGTTAATACGAATGGTCTGCAAGGAGCTTTGGGTATGCGGCAACGGTGACGTCACAAGTATAGAAGGTGGTTTCGATGAGTACCGCAAGATCGTAGAGAGAGAACTCGAAGCACAAAATAAGTAGCTTATTTTTTAACAGCAACACTCACACCACAGACAAATTATCCACATGTTTACATTATATTCATGTAAAAATAACCTTAAATTATATCATTGTAATATAATGTTTTTGTATTATTTTTACCTGTTAAATTTTTAAATTGAGTTGTGGCAAAAAGAGTTAAAAATAATAAGTTTTAGAAAGTATAATTCTTTTTATAATTTTTGAGAAAATTATCTTTGCAACTAGTAGGCCGTTGCTGTATGTAATAAATAAATAAATAAATGTTAAATGTTTGCGATCATTTGTTACCTAAAATGGTATTGGAAATTGATAAATGGGGCTCATCTCCAAAACTTGGTCCTGCCAGTGACATGTTTGTCCACAGAGAACGGAATTTTACTGGCTCCATCGCACGAAATGCTCGCATAGACGAAAGTGATAATAGCACCGCGTGCCATTTTACTCCGCCCGTTTCAACACGGCAATAGGCACTAAAGGGTTCAGTTCAGTTTAATTTTTAAATTAACGATGACTGTAGTTTACGTTGATAGTCAAAGTTTATAAGTTGTAATAGATGTAGCTAGTTAGTTATTACTTTTTGTCGGGACTTACCCGTGGTACTATTTATTAATATTATTTATTATTAATATTCTATTCTACTTACAAAAAATATTTTAAATATTAATATAATATGTAAAAAAGTATTTTTGGAAGTACCAGACATGATAGTAGTACCACGGGCAAAAAACAAATCCCGTGGTAGTAGCAGTAGT
Organism: Thumatha senex; assembly: GCA_948477245.1. Classification (NCBI taxonomy): domain Eukaryota; kingdom Metazoa; phylum Arthropoda; class Insecta; order Lepidoptera; family Erebidae; genus Thumatha; species Thumatha senex. The sequence continues at coordinate 8,111,837 of OX419729.1, read as the reverse complement.
ACCACCGCGCCTGCTACGGGTAAGTACCGCTTTTTGTGCATTTGAAACCGTTTGCCATTGGCGTTGGCGAAAACCACTTCTTAGCGTCATTAGAATGAAAGAATCAGTGTTGTCTGGCAGCATTAGAGATGAGCGGCTTCCAAAGTTGCTCATGCAGGCGGGTGACGTCACACTGCTTGATGATAGTTTGGTTGGTACGATGTGCAAATGTGTACTGGCAATCGCTTCAGCACAGTCAACTGAACTTCAATATGGCGACGATATTTGTCCATATTTCAATGCAATGCATGATTGTGGATGTCTTATTTAAACAGATTTATAAGGTGAAATACCTGAGGCCTATTCCACGGATTTCCACACGTCTTGAAACATCGACTGCGTCAGAGCCGGTATTATTGTTGCGCGGGGAAAATGATTAGGGCTGATCTTTTATTATGAGGTGTGTGTGAGAATATGTGTGGAGCGGTTAGACCGTGTGAGGGACATCCGCACCCCTATGTGTTCGTGTAGCTTGAATGGTTGGGGTTTGCAAGTCGGGAACCGCATTACTGCGGGGTTATAGTGCGTTGTACTATTACATTATTCTCGGTCATAGTATGAAAGACACAATAATTCTTAGCTTGAAGTCGCGTGTCAATGAATGCATGTACTAAGAATGGGACTGAAGAAAACTTGTATTCTTACATGTAATTTTGCTGACTGACTGATAAATGATTAATTTAGGCTTAAACCGCAGCAAGGAATCAGGCTCAAAAATTGAATTTTCTAAAATATAGGCTTCATGACTTTATGAGTGATACATAATTGCTTTCCCTCCCCAGTAGATGTAGAATTACCCTTAGACTATATGTTATGTAGGTACCTATCAGCTTCTTGAAATAGGGTCAGCAAAATGAAAACCATATTATTATCAATGCAATTTTTTATTTATACCTTCAACCTCTCTCTCACTTTGTCTCCATTAAATACCTTCAGCATACATAAACACATTGTTCGAAATATTCGAAAATATCAATGGCAATTAAAAAAATATAATTAACTTAAAAATGCATAATTATTTACAAATCAATGATCAAATATATAATATACAATTAAAATAATGACTAAGACAGAAAGAAATAATTTTATTCAGTGACATTGAACTGTATTTCCTACTCGACTGTCCTGAGACATACGTACTCTGGTGCTCTGGATCTAAATGCAAGTATTATTTCACAAGAAATGTGTTATTTGCGGTATCGGAGGGAAGGCTAGCTTATTGTGAAATTTTAATAAATTAAGTTGTATTTTAGGACTATTGACAGTGCAATACATAAATATACTGGTATACAATAATTATACCGAATTATTATGGCAATTTATGTTCGTGAATATATAGGTAAAAATTAAAAAGTTACGCTACCAGATCACAAATACTAAAACTAAATTACTTATGTCCAGTTGGCAAAGACAAATGGCTGTTGGATCACTCGACTCTTACTATGAATAAGAGGGGTCGATGAATTAAAAAGGCATGCGTTTTATTGATGCTTTTTACGCCTTGTTTTTGTTTTGTCGGCATTTCTTAATACTTCAGCGTAGGAAAGCTCGAGCTTTCTCAGTTTGTGAATCTCCTGAGACGCCGTGCTCTGCTTTATATCCCATGAGTCTGTTTCAGCGTTCCATCCCTGATAGATTTTGCCCGTTCGACCGCTCGCACTGGGTGTTGGTGAATTTAAATTTCTGTTGTAAAACTGCAATGTGGAACCATTCCACTCCGTCTCTGTTGATCTCACTAATGGACTGACTTCGATAGGCCTATAATCTCTCCTTTTCTTATTGGAAGATTTCTGGTATGTGATTTTGGGTGGCGACGGGAAAACAGGAGAATCTGCACCTTGACGATCTTGACTGTGTTTGCGATTGCGATGTCTGGACTTCTTTCTAGTGGCCGCTATATATTCCAGTGGCTGACGCACTAAAGGCGTTAATACGCGCTCCTTTTCAGTCTCTTTTTCTTTTTCCTTCACTTCTTTATCTTTTTCAGTTTGTTCCTTCTCTTTAACTTGGTTAGATTTCGGCTTCTCACTTGTGCTTTCTACCCCTGGCTTGTTTTCTTTATTATGTTTCTTTTCTTCTTTTTTGATGACCTCTGGCAGAGGTTTTGCACTTTCTTTCAGTGTGGGTGTTTCTGGAGCGGTTATATCAGACACTGGAATCGATTGTTCAGACATCACTGACGACAGGACGCTCTGAGTATCGTCGGTGAAACTACCAGGTAAATCTTCATTAGCGGGAGTAACGGGTGGTACCTTACCTATCGTTGTGTCATCTAGGAGGGGTAATTGCTCTCCGTCGTCTTTATTTTCCGCCGCCTTTTTGAGAATAGTAAAGATTTCTTTAAACAATTCTCGGTACTCTGGCCTATTGCGGAATCGACTATCCATTGGAGTGACATCATCGTAGATACTGAAGCGATAGTCTTCCCCATCAGCGATAGTACACAAAAACGAACCGGGTCTCTCACGTTCAGTTTGAGTCGCCTTATTGCTGGTCTCATCTGAGAAGCCAGAGCTAGATGTCTCCGCTTCCGAGAAATCTGGTGTTTGTATTATCTTCTTCCTAGATGTTGTATCAATTTTCTTCGATGGATTGCTTCCTTTTTGCGCTTCTTCACCGTGACCGCTTTCCTCATCAGTGTCCTTAACGCTAAATTGACTGAAATCTCCAGAAGTTTGTAGTTCATCTTGGAGGGACTGGGGTCCAGAAGGATCCACAACAGGCAAAGTGGACTTGTTCTTCCTTATGTTCTTGACTTGTGACAGTTGTACTTCCAAGAGAGCTTCATACTTCTGTACCAATTCTCTATAAGGGTTGTCGTGGCCATCTTCTTTGTTCGCCCATATGCCCTGTAGTAACTTCTCCTTGGCATTCTGAAATCAAAATAAATAGTCGTAATTTTAATGAATGTCTCGGAACAAAACCGTTTCTAGTATTGGAATGATAAATTAAGGAAAGAATCCAACACAGTAAGTAAGAAGATTGTTTGTTATTAAGACAGTGTCTAAGTATAAATTTGGGTGAGATCTTTTTAATTAATAATGATCACGAATTAGATTAAAAAGAATCGTTCGAGTTAAGTTTAAATTAAAACAAAATAAAGAAATGACTATGGATTCAGAAAAAAAAAATGGAGAAGGAAAGTTTGTATGAAATTTCTAGTCAAACATACACCCATTACCTGCTATTTAAATGTATTAGTTTATCTACCACAGTATGTTATACCGATTCAAATGAATATGATATACGATTGGTTAGGTACTTTCTACATTAGATTATTTATTTAACTACAGTAGACACTTCACGTAAACCTTGATATAAAATGGAGAATGCAATTATTTGATTTAATTTTACGTAGGTATTCTATAGACATTCATTGATTTATTCGAAAGAAGGTACTGTGCCTACTTATTGCTTGCACATACAATACGTGTTTGCCACCGTTTCATAAAGATAAGATACCTATCTTTTCTATGTCTACTGTAATATTAAATTAATTCATACCTATGTGACCATTAAATGATTTTTTAATGTAGGTTTTTTTATTAGCACGTATTAATTATTTACTTAATTATGTCCCATATCCGTTTAAATATGAATACACAAACATGGCTGTTACCGAGTGTTGTTATCACCTATCACCACTGACTGTTCACCGCACCTTCACCGTTGAGTTGTAGCGTGCATTATTCGCGTTTGATATATTAATTGGTCGGTAATGGACATACCTTTGACTACATACGATAAATCCAAAGAAAACTACTGCAAATGCGCTTCATTATGCATATGCAAAGCGTGATCAACAACATCAGGGGCAGTTGGAAAAGCTTTGACGCCTAGAAACGAGCGAAATCCATGTGAGAATTTTATGGGGATATCCAACTCCACGTGAGTTGTCAACATAATCGTTTTCAAAAGAAAAGGTGAAAGTAACACCCTACTGGATTTTAAAACACTTGGTTTACTAACGCAATAGTAAGTAGGTACAATCGAGTAAAAGCAATCATCACGTCATTGTACTAATAATCCACAAGTATTATCACGTGTTAATGTTGTTAGTTGATTTGTGTACAAATTGGAAATGTGAGTTAATTTTGTTATACAAGAAGAAACAGAAAATTAGATATACACATTGTTAATCTTAAGAAATAATCTACACTAGAGAAAAGCTTCATGGAGAGGTTGGAGACACATGCATGAACAAAGACTTTATAGAACTTACGTCAAATTTGACAAGTTTGTTGGTGACGCGGTCCTCTCTCGGGCTGTCTTGTCCAGAGGGTGATAGGATCAGAGAACTGATAGCACTCCTGTCGTCGTCGTCTCCATCAAGTATTGATGACATATCATCTCGTTCGGCACCTCTTAGGCATCTCACGCACAGCTGACCTTGCCTGTAACATCACATTGAAAAGTTACTTGATACCTCGGGTCTTTACTGGAAAAAACTACAAAGTTAGCGTATTGCCTTGCAGTCATTGCAGCATTGCCTTGATTATGGAGTATAAAGGATTCTTTGAGTGTTTATGCTTTTTCTTTTTTTGTTAATTTATGTTTAAAAATAAGGAAGTTCTTTTTACAATTTTTAGCCGTAACCTGTCTTATCCCTTGTCATATTTTACAAGACCAAGGGATTAAGTGGTACCCTCTAAATTTGTGCATCAATGCATTATTTTCTATCTCCATTATTGTAAATATTGTTTGTACCGTCACCTACATGTATCACGTTAGATAATTTTTTATGAGTATTTTACCTGACTTCTTCAAGGATCGAGAATTCTTCGTGCATAGACTTCGGTTCATCTTCTCTTTGGTGCCAATTCCTAAATTGATCATGTAGTCGGTTGTTCTCTTGGATCATTGAGGCTAATTGTTCCTCTAGTTCTGTGACCCTCCTATGTTCTTGTGCGAATGCAACTTTATTCTCTCTAAGTTCATCACTAAGTCTAAGTAAATCTTCGTCCTCTTTTGTTAGTTCTGGGAGAGGTGCTACAGATTTTACCGGTGTACTGTTGACATCAGGCTTATTGGCGCCGAGGTTCTTCTCCACAACTTTATCCTTTTCTTTTGGTTTCTCCACATCTGGTTTCCGTTCCGCTCGTCGTCTGGAGATTTCCAGTTGAGCTTTTAGGTCGTCCACAGTCTTTTGAAGTTCCTCACACTTGCTTTCGAGTGTTTCGATGCTGGCGCATAATCTGAAGTACAAAAATAATGTTTAGGCATGATTATTTTCTTAATTATGTTGTTCTAAATATTATGGACAGTGTTCTAGTTATTTAGTATATTTTAGCATAAATAAAAAAAGTATTTTTATATATTGTATATGCTTAAACCTAAAACTAACTAACTAACTAACTATTTTCACGCTGTATCCCTGACGGGGTAGTCAGAGAGGACAGATCGCCAGGCTTCGCGATCCATGCATAATTCTTTCGCTTCGTCGAGATTCATCAATCGCTTCATACACGCACGTCTGGGTATCCGAGTACTTTTGACCTTTCCGTTTTTGAGCAATCTGCTCACGTGGTCTTCATATGTAAGTCTCGGCCTTCCCTGACTCCTTCTACCCTCTACTTTTGAACAATATATATTCTTCGTTAATCGTTCCTCACTCATTCGTTGGACGTGTCCAAACCAACGGAGCACGCCCTTTTCCAGCTTAACGCTGACACTTTCATTCAAACCTGCCATATTGCGTATCACTTCGTTACGTATTCGGTCGGCCAAGGTAACGCCGCACAATTTTCGAAGTGATCGCATCTCCACAGCATTCAATTTACTTTCATGTATCTGCTGACATACCCAGGTTTCACTACCGTAAAGCAAAGTTGGCACTAGCACTGCGTTATGAATCGCCATTCGTGCTTCTTTTACGATGCTTTGTCGCTTTACTAACTGGGACAAAGCACCGTTAACTTTGTTTCCGGCAGCTACTCGCCGTTCTACATCCGAATCACATCTTCCATCCGCGCTAAACATACTTCCTAAATACACAATTTCATTCACTTGCTCTAGACGTTCCTGGTTTACCCTAATCTCGCATTTAGTTCTTACGTCACCTCTTTCAAATACTAAAACCTTAGTTTTACTTGCATTCATACGGAGACCCTTACTTTCACACCCCTCTTTCATATTAGTAACTAATGCCTGTAGGTCGGCTTCTGATGAGGCCATGAGCACCGCATCATCAGCGTACAGCAGACAGTTTACTGTAAAGTCACCCAAATTCACACCCATATTAAAATCTTTCAACTTCTGCAGGCAACTGTCCAGATACACTATGAACAGCCAGGCGGACATGACACATCCCTGTTTGACGCCTGTACAGACATCAAAAAGAGGTGACACATCCCCCCTACTCGCACGCAAGCCTTACAGTCCCTATAAAGCGACTGTATTGCCCGCAGTAGCGAGCCGTCCACACCATATCCTGGCAGCAAGTCCCACAGCGTTTCTCTCACAACGTTATCAAATGCTTTCTCTAGATCCACCAAAGCGCAGAAAACCTTCTGGCTAAGAGCCAGAAACTTTTCCGCGATCATGCGGAGAGAAAACACTTGATCCATGCAACCTCTTCCACGTCGGAATCCGCATTGAGCCTCCCATAAATACCTTTCAGACTTTTCTTGCATTCGTGCCGTTATAACCTTTGCATACACCTTACTAGCTAAGCTGACCAAGCTGATCGCCCTGTAGCTGGAGCAGTTTAGGCGCGAGCCTTTCCCTTTGTAAATAGGTACTACAACTGCTACTCGCCAGTCATCTGGGACCTCACTCGTCCGCCAGCACAAGTTGCATAACAGACATAGTGTGTCGCAGACACGCGACCCACCGTACTTGATCATCTCAGCAGTAACTCTGTCTTTTCCCGCAGCCTTACCACATTTCATACTTCTTATCGCTTGTTCTATTTCTTTCATACTAATGACTTCAATGACATCGGGATCCGGAGCATCTAAGTGAGCTCCACTTCCCGATGTGGCATCTCTGTCTTTTCTTGCATACATCTTTCCATAATATTCACTCCATCTCTGCAGGACGTCACTTTGGTCTGTTAGGACGTCATTGTTAACACTAAGCACTTTATTCATACTGCAGATTGCCGAACAACTCCGGGTCTTGCCTACCTCTTTCCAGAAGAGCTTGGCATTATCCCGGAAATTGGACGACAACCTTTCATCCGCTTTCATTCTGCACCTTTCACGAGCTTCTTCTATCAGTGCCTTCGTGTTAACTTTCTGCAGCTTGTATCTCTCTTTCATATTAAAATCATTCCGCGAGGCTAAGTAGTCTAGCCATGCTTTCTTCTTCATTCGAACTGCTTCTTTCACTTCCTCATTCCACCATGCATCACGCTTATTACTACTGCCTCTTTTCGTTTCTCCACACACTTCCACAGCGGCATTTATCATACTGTCCCTAAGGTTCTGCCATACACTTTCCACATTCTCACTGCTTACATTGACGTCGTCAAGCTTTTCGGCTACCCTTTCATTATATTTATCCCTAATGGATGCATCCTGCAGCTTCCAGCTTTTGATGCTAATAGTCGGCCCAGGTTCAGGACACTCGGTACGATGACGCCAACCCGCGAACAGACCCCTAATCCTAGTTATGACTAGGTAGTGGTCTGATCCCAGCTCAGCGCCTCGATAAACCCTCGTGTCCATCACCTGTTTACGGAGCCGACTATCCATTAGGAATAGATCTATCATGCTTCTCTTTGACTTACATCTCCTCGTATACATATGAATTTGTTTGTGGTTGAAGATTGTGTTCGCCACAAACAAATCCTTTTCCTTACAAAATGCCAGTATTAGCTTGCCAGCGTCGTTCACCCTTTTATCCCCATACTTCCCGAGTACCGACTCAAAACCATCGCGAGCGATACCCACCCATCCATTCAAGTCTCCACATACTATAAGTCTTTCATTTCCTTCTATCACATTTAGAGCTTCTCTCATACTCTCCCAGAAGTCATCTAGCTCACTCGCGTTCGACGAAGATACTGGCGCGTAAGCAGCTACCAGGAAAATTAATTAAACCTAATTCCAAAAAATATACGATTGATCCATTTATGCATTTAAACTGATATGGTCGTCCACGGAACTAGAATAACGATTATCTGGATATTTACCACATATAGATACATATATGTGCTAGGGAGAACATTTTAACCGCAGTGTCTTCAGTTACTTCATGATCATGGCGTTTGCTAGTAAGCCGAAATTTTGGATACTCACGTATGTAAGTGGAAATGGTTAATATCCCGATAATCAATATTCTATATTTTATTCATGTGGCATTTTATTTATGTGCAGGGGGTACCAATGCGAACAAAATATTTTTAATAACATTAAATTATCCCTAGATGGCAGTAATGGTATCAAATTCAAGATTACAAAAATAAAAATCTTATTTCGCTGTTTAAAGTCCGGTATATGATTTTTAAAATAAAAACCATATTATAATCTGTGATATTAACATACTAAACTCGTTAATAATACAATTAATGTAGATTGCGTGAATAATTGGTTCTCGATACTGTTAATTTATAATAATAGATGGCGACGTAATAAGTTGAACAGTTCTGCACCAACATTCGTCTCTCTATGCCAATAGTACCTGTAAAAAAAAAAGAGCATTCTATCTCTTTCGGTCGCGCACGTCACAGCGATGCACGCTAGAATAATAAACTTATTTGTAAAAATATTGTGATATGACGACGAGGATTAATAAATATCCGCAATAATCAAGCAGTAGATAAATTCATTACATTATATTACAGTGTGTGTGGCCTGGTGGTTAACGGCGAGAAGTAGTAATATTGTTAATTTAGTATTTTTCTCAAGTATAGAGTCCCAAGATCGAATCCTCATTGTTTTGATTTTTGTTTTTGCATTTTAAAATAAATATTAACAATTGTGAATACAAAACACCGAAAAAGTAATACTTTTTTTTTTGGTTTTATAGAAATTTACTAAATAAGTGTTTATTACATTTTTTTTAATTCCAGAAATAAATCGTTTTATTTTATATCAAACGCGATGTGGCATCTGAATTGTAATCAAAACAAATTCAGTGATCCGATCCGCCAAAGTAAACGATATCGAACTTAAAATAAAGTTCAAAATAGAAGCGCGTAATAACTGTCGGTCTCTGTCAACCTGCTGATAAGGTTCAAAGTGGTATGACCGCCGCGCCGGCACTACTCTTACGTCAAAATATTATTAGCGCTGCATCGTATATTACGATAGTACATTGCGCTTTGACAAGTTAAAAATATAAAAAAAGCTAGTTGACGGCCGCGGCTCCGCTCGCGTGATGGGAACTTGTTCCCAGTATAAAAAGTAGCCTATATGTTGTAAATCCATTCAGTACTTTTTACGTGAAAGAGTAACAAACATACATCAAATCTTTTAAACTTATAATATTTATATCTTATATTTATATTAAACTAGTTGACGTCCGCGGCTTCGCCCGCGTAGAGAAGTTTTCCCGTTCCCGTTTCCCACAGGAACTTGTTCCTGGGATAAAAAGTAGCCTATGTGTTATTCTGATGTATTCAGTAATTTTCCCCAAAAACCCCTGGTTTCGGTCTCTGTAGCCTGCACTGTAGACAATAGGTATATCTTACAATCTAAACCCCGAGATCTCGACCATAGACTTAGCTACCTCGGAGCCAGGGGCTATAGACATCCATTGACTCTAGACAGTTGACCTTGACCTCAGGATCTAAGGTCTCGGGGCCCTACCGGCTCTAAGCCCACAAACTCAGATTCTAGCCCAGAAGCCTGGACTTCGGATCTAAGACCCTGGAATCTTGACTCAGGACCCTGGACCCCGGATCTCGGGAACAGGATCATGAACCCTAGGCTCTTAACCTTGGATCCTAGCCCCTGTACTGTGAGGTCTCTAGAGCCTCTACTGCATACCCTCGATGGAGAACCCAACCCTTGACTCTAAACAGAGGATCTGGAGTAGCTGACCTTGGACTCTCGATCTAAGACACAGAACCCGGAATTCGGGATCCCAGACCCCGGGTCGGGAATATGGGCTCTACGTCTTCGAACTTGGATCCTGGCCCCTGAACATTCATGAAGCCTGGAATGGGTTTATAATGTTTATTTTAGAAGTTCCTATGGCCACCTTCCAGTGTCCTCTACAAACAATCTCCATGCATGGAAATTACAAATGGTCACTTACGAGTACCTACGCTACGTAACTAAAAAACACTGAATGAACTAACTCTAGTTTTATAATATTAGTACCTATAGATAAAATATCCAAATAAGTAAAACCCTTATTTGTTGCTTTATATCATGACCTTTATCATGCCCGTACAGAATATTGATAACGTCAATTAGCTAGAAAAGGCATACGGCAGAGTATTTCTGTTTATAGTGACATCTAGTGTAGTGTAGTAAATAATAAGAATAGTTTGCCAAAACATTATCGCCATCTATATACAAACTCCCGTACTGCCTGCCTGCTTGGAAAGTTAAGGCCGTGACCATTTTTAGTTCCTGTTCGTGCATCTGTATAAGAATTATATTATATTATCTGTGATGTAGGTAAGTATAATAATATGTAATTCCCGATTGTGAACTCACGTCTTAATGTGTTTCTTGTCGGCGGTATGGTCAACGGCTAGTCTATGGTTGGCACGTTCTAAGTCTTGGATGCTCACTTCTAGCTGCTCGTAGATCCTCAGCCTGGAGTCGTTCACTTCTCGCAGTGCGACCGTTTGTTTGGTTAAGTACTGTAAGTAATTAATAAATTCGCGTTAAAATCACATTATTTACAGTTTTAAGGTTAAAATTAAACTAAATTCATTTATAATGAAAATCTTAGACGATAGTAGAATTCTCGATTCTTCTTTCTTCTCTCGAAGCTCGAAGTTCTTTAAAAGGGTAATCCGGCAAAGCTCCCCTTGAAAAAGAAATGTTGCAGTTTCCAGTCCCAAAAGTAACAGTTTCAATATCAAAAGTTTGATATCTATCCATTCTGGATGGATATCAATCTTTTGTAAATAGAGATAGATTTTTTATAATTACTAGGACGAGTATTTATATTTATTTACTAGTAAAATAGAATCTATTCAGTTTGAGGTTGTTACTTTATGATTATGTATTTGGGAAACTGTGACTAAGTACATATAAGAGTAGGCAGTAGGTACCTAAATGATACATATATAATTATAGTTACCTCGATCTCCTGTGTTTGATCCTCGATGACATTTTGGTGTTGACGAAGTGCAGTCTCAAGTTCCTTGTTCCTTTCTAAAAGGGTTTTGCCGAGTTCTGCTGCCAATTGTAAATCTGAAATAAGAAAAAAGGAAATAAGTCATGTTATATTATTAAGAATTAGTAATACTTGGTATTATATGTAAAAGAGTGTTTGCTTGTGTATGGGGCCATGTATATGGTTGGGGGGGGGGGGGGGGGGGGGATACCATTTTTATGTATGGGGATAGTTTTACGTCTGGTGAAGGTATGCTATTTTTTCCCGGAGGAACAGCTTATTCCTAGCGAAGATGTTGTGGCACGCGAGTGGAGCCGTGGTGGCCTCCCGTCATGAATATAAACAATGTGCTTGGAACATTATTAATTTTAGAGTTGAAAAATATATTGGCGCTCTCAGTATAGATACAAACATCAAATAAAGGATTTTAATAAGTGGGCGAGTGCAATTTTATTCTATTAGACATTATGTTATGTAGATACTTATATACGTAAAAACTTATTTACAATACAATATAAATATTTTACCCATAAGTACATATAAATTCAATAAAATGAGCGAATTATTGCCATGCGATTTAAAATTCAAAATTAATATTTAAAATGGTATTTAAATATTAATTTTGAATTTTAAACCGAAGCTAAGTGAGGTCTCTTCTTACATGTTCTAGGCTAAGAATCTTGCTTGTTCTTGTACCTACTTATATAGCGTGCGTAGCAAATTTCAATATAATCCACGCTAACCCACGAAGCTATATAGCACCGCAAGCGCCGCGCGCGTTGGACTTTGCCCTTACAAAAAAATTGCAAGGTTCTGATCGATTCGCAGGTCATACTATATACAGGTTATAATAACCTTTATTTAACAATGTTACACAAAATTATATCGCTAAGCGATAGACCATACCCTCAAAGAGTTTGCAATAAATAAAGTCATAGTTAATTAAACTTAATAGACAACTTTTCCTCCATCTCCTTTGCTTGAAAATGATCTGCTGGTGTTGACAAAATAGGTACTACATATTTACTACTTGGGACTTCACGCGAAACAAGTGTTGTTTTTCGCGTGAAGTCCCAGTTAGTACCTATATAAAATATTACGTATAATATTAATAATAAATTATAAAATAGTACCTATATACTATATATTTAAAATACAATAAAATATAAAGCTTTAATATGTAAAAATAAGAAATTCAATCGAATGAACATTAGTGTACCTTTACGACAAATGACTGTCTCACCTCACAAGACAGACACATAAGAACATGTTGGGCACGGAATACAAATAAGGTCAAACACCTGCCGATACCCCTGCGTTCATATCAAGCACATTATCTCTGTGTATATCTATATGTATAGTACATTACTATATATGGTAACTGATATTTTACGGTACTTATTGTTACCAGACCGCCTAGAGCTAAATACTCTATGGACGACGCTGCCTTCATTGTAACGTTCGTTCGTGAAAGGTATTAAATTAACCTTGTTTGGAGAGCAGTGTTTAAAATATTAACTGCCTCGGTGGCGCAGTGATAGTGTAAGCGACTGCCGCGCATGAGGTCGATTCCTGGGTCGTAACAAGTAGGTATGTATGTATTTAAAAATTTATAAAAAATAAGTATCTATATAAGTTGTCTAGATTCCACAGTACAAGCTTATAGCTAAGTTGAGGCTAGATGGCGCTGTGTAAAAAGTGTCCCACAATATTTATTTATTAGTGCGATTCAGGTCAGCGCATACCAGAATAGTGTACAAGTGGACGTGAGTTTAGAGTTAGGCATGGTAGAAATTTATTAAGTTTTAATGATTAGCATATTTTATTTGTAGTAATTGTCAGACATACGGCACGGCACCATTTTGTAATGGGTTAATAACGGTTGATAATCACTCATTTGTTTTGCTCTTTTGGGTATAAGCGTACCTGCAGTTTTATTTTTACTGCTTATGTAACATGTAATATGCAAGTATATTATGGTAGTTATTTATTTTTAGAAAGGACGAGCGCTGTACAGCTGTTGTTAGAAACATTTTAAAAATATTGTACTAACTTATCGAGAATCGAGAAGTACAATCACAAATACGATGATATGATTATTGGAAAATGGAAAAGATATCAGTCTGTTTGGGCATCTTCGTGGCACCTCTTCAACAGGCGATAGGCTCAGGTACCTCACTTTTTTATTTATCTTAAAATGTTATAGTTCATATATATATTCAGTTTCTACTATTATGTTCACTGAGTTGTCTAACTATCGACAAGTCAGTGATAGTTTACGTGTTAACGGGATACTCTTACTTATTCACGATGTTGCTACTAGCTGGACTTGTCATGGATATTTATTATTCTCGCTTTGCCCCTACGCCTATGTACTACGTATTTATATGGTTCTCACGAGACTACAGAACTAACAGTGATTTTACTTTTGGAACTTATATACTCACGAAATTTTAAGTATTGAAAAAATTCCTAATAACATTATAAATCCTATCCAAAAATGTGAAAGTTTGTATGGATGTAGTTACTCTTGATATATCTAACTTTACAGTAATATAGTTTATACATCAGAATGGGGCATAGGCTACTTTTTATCCCGGGAAAAACTTCCTATGGGAATCGGGAACGAGAAAACTTCACCACTTCGTTGGAGCCGCAGGCATAAAGATTATCATATTTGTTAACCACTGAAACGTTCGCTCAACGTTCGCGCTGCCAGAGCAGCGTATTTTTCGTAATGAACCTATGACCTAATTAACTAAAATCGTGATATCATGATAATTTTGAACAGTCTGGTCGCCTATATATTATTGATGCGGACTATACTGCACCCCGAAAGTTTATCGCTTGACTTGTATCGTGACGACATTCGGAGTTCGGTAAGTTCGCGGTCGTTGGTGTTGATCTAATACTTTCCAAGCACGGAGTAGAGAATAACAGTTTCCAAGACTTGAACGACCCTGTTTATAGGGCGTATCGTGGTGCTCTATGGTAGACACGTTCTATAAGAGCACATAGCGCCTAAACCTGATGTTCCATAATAAACTATGAAACATTATTCTTATTATTAATAAACTTTTTATTAACTTTCAATGTATTTATGTTTGTTAGGGTGGAATCTAGCAACTGAACTTTGAAGTAGTTTCAATCGATTTAGCTGAAAATTTGTATAGGTCACACATTTAATTTGATATATATAACAACAATATAGGTAACAAGAAAGCTGAATAAAGAAAAATATATCAATTAGCCGCAATTAGCCATGACATGACTGTTGTACGGTTGTCTACGCTATCTTTTATCCAAGGTCTGTGAATTACCTTTATTTGACGTAATTTTTTAAATAGTAACAAATCTGACCGAAGCAATTCTATGATATGTATCACTAAATGAGTTTTGATTCGTAAATGTTTAGAGATTTATTGTACCAAATAAACGTAAATTAATACCTAAATATAAACCAGATTAGTGTACACTGTTACTGTGACACGAGCTATGGAATGGCACTCAGCATTTTCGCTCTAAATGACACGAGGAATTGCGGTTTTTAATACATGGCTCTTCTTAAATTTAAGAGCACTCATTGTAAAGTTTTTGTACGAGTAGCATAATAATGTATTCTAAATACCAAACCTTACCTCGCGAATTTTATATAATAAACTTAAAACCCGTGTTGATCTCGATTTATAATGCCGAGTAACTACTTAGAGTGACATACTTATTAAGATTATTTAGTAACATTCTCATAATATATCTACTTATATCACAAATACCACGCACTCTGTCTATTGTGAGGTTAAATAACCATAACGATTATGGTAATATATATGCGCCAACGAACGCTTAAATTATATAGATACCATCAGCACTGAATTGCTATTGAACGTAATAGGGGATTGAAGTACCTATAATCATTACTTTTGACGAGCTCGTGACATAAACCAGTATTTTTTCCGCGAATCATAGTTTTGCTAGTAATTTGCAAATACATATCATGACGTAACTGATATTTTAAACGCCGTCTCGATTTTTATTTGGTTTTTTTTTTATTCGTAATATTTTTTTTGTATTCCATTATATTATTATTTATACACAGAAAGTTTAAAAAGTTCGTCATAAATATTGTTTATATACAAAGGATTAAACTGTCATGATAATGAGGACTATCCACGCTATCAGGGTCCTTTTTAATCCATTGACGTCAAAACATGTGATTCTTATCTGTAATACAGAAATAGTAGACGTTTTTGATCGGTGTAAGAACACCAACTTTTATTTACACGTGAGCATCTTGTATCGCGGTTGAACAAAATTTTACCTATTACCAGTAAACAGGGGTTGTAAGTTTATAAGGGAAATTCTTCATTTTCAAACATAGCAACACCAAATTTCTTATACCTGCTTCAGTATAACAATAAAAAAATCACGCGTTAAGATTTTTTTATAAATTTTACTCTTAACGTGTAAAATAGGGGATAAAAGATTGTGATTGTATGAAAGAAAATATTAGAAAACTGGTAACGGGTATGGATTAGGGGTGTGGGGTGCAACTGCGTCACGGGCACCGCTGCACCCCCATGCGTAGTTTGGGCTTCATAGTAGTTCATAGCTCCGCTCATTGATTTCGTACACTGCAGTATAGTACAAAAACCTCTTTTGCTCCATTGCTAGTGTATCGATGGAAGCCTCAATGAGCGCCCATTTACCTCTAAATATTAGTCACTACATTCATAACAGCCATATAAAATGACATGAATAAGTAGGGCACTGATATTTAAATTACACGTCTAATATTACACTAACTTTATTATTTAATAACCGACGCACCTCCGGGCTACACTGTGACTTTACTGCAGTCTGAATTATGGAAACAATACATGCTCTCTCTCGGACATAATTCATTTTTTGCAAAGAATGTAATCTTCCATAACATAATGATAAACTTTCTCGCGCGATGATATTCAGATCAGGTAGCTGATTTGACGTTGATGATATGATATATCAAAGAGAAAACTGAAGATAGGTAGGTACTATTAACGTTTTTCAAAACAATTCAACACTTTATAATTTCTATATCATTTTAGATAAACGTAAAAAGTTAAGGTAAGTTATAGTCACTGTCCAGTCAATACCACTTATTTTACGAACAAACCTTATATTACGAACTGCTTGTATAGGTTATATTGTTTTTGCCAATACTCCTTGGAAACGAAACTTCTTGTCTTGGCCTCTTTACCTATTTTTTTAGCAGATACGTCTTAAGTATATTTTATACTTCCGATTCCGAATCCTAAAGTTAAAGATTTAGCTCGCATTCTATTAAGTGGAAATCAGTGGTATAAAAATTATTCTTGGACGAATATTTTTAGGTAATTCTCGCGGCTGTTATGCTGAACTCGAACCGACGAAACCACACGATCCTTACCTATCTAGTGTCGGGCAAAGATATCCCAGTGAACATATAGTATCTCTATAGTTTTCTAATATTATAAAAAGTTCCATTTCACGGAACACAAAGCAGTCAGATAACTGATTTCCATAAAGTTTGTACGTTTATTCAACACTACAGGAACTATACCTTCAGTCATTACCAACTTAGCTTGTCCCTTCTCACCTACTTTCAATAACTCTATAACCGTTCCATATTTTTAACGTCACGTTTCACAATAAACATTTCATATTTATGTAATTTACGTTCACGTTGTAACTTACCAATCTAATATGGATTGATATCTAGAGATTTTACAAGCTGTTCAAATCGGTACAAAGTGTTTAACAGCTTTAAATTTAATAAGAATTGATAAGTCAAAGGTTGTGCTTTGTGTCAGCAACATTGTTTTGCATCTGTACCATTGCCACGATAACAATTATATTGTAGTACAATTTTCCTTGTTCGAATGATTTTACTCTACTCATGGATGAACACAGTTTGTAAAACGAAGAAGAAAAAATCTATAAAACTAGTATTCATGGTTATGGAAACAGTCTAATCGTTGATTGAGTATTGAGAAACGTTCTGGAATACGGCCCTAAGATGCTACGAAGAATAGGTACAGTTTTACTAACTGCTTGTGCCTCGCAGTGTTTTTGAGAAGGTGCCTATCACTTTGTAAATAAATATTATCTGTTTACACTGTTAATTGATGGCACTTGGTGGAACTTGCTACACATCTTGAACAAAAACACTTGTACTGTTCCACTTATTTATTATTTTAACCTGACCGGTTTCGCCTTACGGCATTTTCAAAGGTCAGCACATATTTAATGTATTTCGGATGTCATTGAATACAATATATGATATATTGTATTCAATGACATCCGAAATACATTAATAAGTGGAACAGTACAAGTGTTTTTGTTCAAGATAAATATTATCTCATACTAGAAACAGATTTTTTCGGTATTTAATAACTGTACTAAACAGACTCAATTAAAATTCACAAATCAATTTATAGTACTGTGTAGATAAAGTTTTTTTCATTTATGTAATTAATTCTTGAGGCGTAAGTGCGAGAGCCGCCACCGCCAATATCATCACTGTGTGGCTATTTTTATCCACGGTTACATACAATAATCAAATGAGAAAAAACACGAAGAAGATAAAGCTAGTTCTATTCACAACACGTAATAAAAACTTATCGTGACTAACTTGACGTCAATTGTCTCAATAGATGTGCTAATTACATAGAAAGGTCTTAATATAGATACTTATTTTGTTACGTCCAGACATGGGGACTACTTTCACAATCGGACAGACGGTGGCTCTATGGCCATAAGATCAGGCTCTACTTAAAGACCCGTGGATTGTAGGAGGAGGAAAACACATGCGCTAGAGCGGTAGAGAGTTCGAAGTTTAAATAGTAGTATAAAAAGTGTCTATACCGAAGATGTCGAAACTATCCTGTAACGGCATTACGAACGGTATTCTGAGAGAAGAGGGGGAGAATGGGGAACATCTACTAATCAGTAATCACTAATTAATGAGTGTTCTTGCACGTAATGATTGCTTGAGTGTGTGTGGTAAAAGAGGTTCTTTTCAGTGAAGTAAATACGATTTGCATGTGTGTTAAGCAATTCTACTTATTTGTATTAATTTATTTTAAATTATTTAAAGTGGACACGACACACGCATGCACGGAAGCAAGTGTGTGCTACTGCTATGTTCCTTTCATTCAGTTTGAAGTGTTCTGAATACCAACCATTTGTAGGTGTATTCGTGAACCTCAATGGCGGCCCCGAGGGATTTCGTGCCACAGATTATGTGAGAGAATGTGTCACAGATATTTCACTACAATTGGACTCGGGTTTCATTCAAAATACAAATGGGTATGAGTGCGCAATTTGAAAATCACACGATTATATTAGTTTTCTTTCAAGGTCCTCATAGCTAACAATATCACGAATGTGTTTTGTATTTATACGGAAATATGTAGTGTATAGCCACAACGTAGTCGTTTTTACTATTTATTTTATACATTGAATAATTCAGTTTGTAGTCAATGTGATGTATACTTACCTGCATTCGACTTAACCAAACAATATTTTCATTAGAAACACTTATTTTTATTTCTATTTTCTCCGACATTTTGGAGATAGATCACAGATGCTGTTACTAGGGTAATTTGTTTTACAATATCTACTCGATGGCACTGAAAATGTATAGGACTTATACTAGCAGCACGCTATCATGGCCGTTTTGACGTTTGTCCTTTCATGAAGATTCGTATTATTTTTAATTACATTTTACTTGTAGAAATATGTGAATAGTCGACCACCTTAGAGGGTATTTATACTACGGTAGAAAACAGAGTACATATGTAAAACAAGTAAAATATTATCACTATTGTAATATGTCAAAACGGCCATCATAGCGTGCCGCTTGTATAGACAGAGTCTTTCAGGGACTAAACAACATAGAAGTTTACGTTCACGATGTTTACTACTATCTCTGTGTGCTTAATTCATCTAAGTATTAAACGAGCTTGCAATAGACAACAATTCAATCGTCATCGCCTGTATAGATACTTCGATTGGAACTCTATGATCAAAGCCAATCGAGATCACGCAGTAATAAAAAAAGCTGATGCCAAAAGCATTACTTGCCAACAATGACACCTGACGACAAAGTTGATATGTGGACACAAACAAAGCACGCTTTGGCATTGCATTTAGTAATGTTGAGTATTTATATTGCATGGTAATTTGTGGCACAACTGACCGCCCTGTCTTACGATTGTTGAAACCAATTGTAACTTTCTTTGCAGACATTTTGTAATATTTCATGCTTATTTTTCTCCAATAAGTTGCAAAAACAAAAAACATTATATTTTAAGTAATTATAAAATATTCTTTTAGTGACATTATTTTGTATAAATCTGAATCAAATGTTTAAAGTAGGAATTACATCACGCAAATAAGTTGTATTAAAGTAAAACAAAATGGTGGTTCAAACTAAAATCGAATGGTTATTGTTTTAATTTGAAATACACATTTACAATAACATTAAAGAACATTAGATAAGTCTAATATTTGTACAATTAGTTGTCTAATCAGAGTGACCTAGCGTTATCTATAGAATGACAACATTATGGTACGATAGTTTATCGTCTGATAATGACATGAATTTTAGGATCGGCAACGCGAGTGCTGCACCTCCAGTCTTGCAAAAGTCCATAGGCTACGGTGACCACTTTCCATCAGGTGGGCTATATGTTATATATATATACATACTATATGGTAGGTGGGCAGTATGCTAGTCTGCCAACTAAGTAGTATTTAAAAAAAAAAACTCAACCAGTTTACGAAGTAAAGGAAAAATTCTCTCTGTCGCGTTATACATCAAGTTTCGAACTTGCAGACTGTCTGTAATCATATCTATACTAATATTATAAAGCTGAAGAGTTTGTTGGTTTGTTTGGTTGAACGCTCTAATATCAAAAACTAATCTTTTTATGTTTCATAGCCTATTAATCTAAGGCTATAGGCTATATATCATTAAGCTACTACCCAGGAGAGCGGAGCAGTAAACATAAATGTCAACAAAACGGGAAAATTTTCAAACATTTTTGTAAAAGAAATAAGCGACAGGATCAAATGAGTGTGACGGGGTTCAGAATTATGTCACGAGCGAAGCCGCGGGGGTCAGCTAGTGAGTAATAAATTTCTGCTAATCATGTCATAGAATAACATCATAGTCTTTAATTCAACTATTAAAGGCGAAGATTTATTAACGTAGCAGAGAACGCCACGCCGACGTGGGGGCCAAGGCTACTAATTCAATCGCGTCCGAAGAGTATAGAAATCGTCATTCAATAGAAAGCCACCAGTACAATTTTGACAGTTTTTCATAGTCTATATTACAATCGAACTCCAATACACTTCTATCGGTCGGCCGATAGAATTCTACTAACAAGTACCGCGCCAGTGGCCGCTAATCAGTCTACTACCATTTTGACAGCTAAAAACAGCAATTTTGGTTCTATTCTACGTCTTGTCAATAGTAGAATCGGCCCCCAGAGATCTATTAGATATACCAAAGACAATGCGAGAAGGAGACATAACACTAACACGGATGGCGTGTTCTAGAATGAGGATTACAGATGCAAGCGGAACTAACATTCGGATGCTGATGTAATTATCTCTAACCAAAAAATCATCTTTCTCAGTACTAACTTTTTGCGTGAAAGTACAAACCGAGAAACCAATATACACGCTTTCTTTTAATTTTGAATCCTACGCTTTTAAATATCTCCAAGATGGTAAGCATAGGTAGAAGGGAACGACCCTGTTACCATCAACCGGACAGGTCTACACGGCAAACATTGTCTTAGAAGTGCAATGTTAGTTTTTCGATTTCAAGACCTCAGATCTAAGCTATCACGATGATACGTGACTCGTTCAGCTTTCTAATTGCTAACGTTTAGAGGTATCTATATAGACAAACCTACTTACCAATTCGGAACGTTATCCCTATCTTATACGTGTTGAAACACCCGTAGGTTTCACCACACAAGATCTATGACATATTGCGAGTCTAGGGCATTGAATAGACCTCGCGGAGGTCGCTCTCGGCTGAATGGTGATATAGAACCAAGTATGCCCTAAGAAATAAATCCCTGGGATTGAGACTACCTACCGTCACCGTTTGAAGTAATGCGATTCTTCGTTGTGTTACACGATAGTTTACAATATGAAAATTCTTGTTTCAACATTGTTAACAGTACCGTAGAAAGGTTAGATTAAAAAGTTGCTGTATGTAGGTACTCGGAACATGTCAAGACTACACTTTATGTAGAGTCGTGTATTGATTCGTACAACAGTATCACGTCTTTAGTCAATAACTACGACTATATTTGCAAGAAATATATTGCTGAGAAGTTATTTGCATACGACACTAAATGCAAATAACCATATTCATTCTTCAGGGGCGATCTGTTGAGAAACATCAAATAGGAAGGTACGTGATTTCAAGTAATATTACGATTCGGATGAAAGAACAGTTGTGCTACAACACTGGGAAGTAAAAAAGGCAACAAATTTGAATCTTTAAAGCATGTAGTGTAACTAGTTTATAACATTGATACCGTTACAGATGTAATTACTCGGTACAAGGTTTTAAATCATCGATGATACGTTAGAAGTATGTAGCGAATTGATTCAACCATTTCAATCAAAAATATTCATTTCCTTTTGTTCTCGTGCGTCGTAATTACGAGTGTATCATTAAAATATAATAAAACGTGTTATTAAAAAGTGCTTGGAACAATTAATGTCTAGCTACTTCAACCATAAATAACAAAAAGCCTTACCATTATTACGTTTGTGACGGTTTTCTTAACCTAAGTAATAAATTTAATCGTGACGAAGATCTCCAAACGATTACTAGAAAGGAAAATAACTTATAGAAAGCATTACCGTAAATGCTATCGTAATAGTGATTATTCAAACAATTCCATGCTTCAAGATTTATTTAGTTTTGTTCTGTGCGTTGCGAATTGTTTGCTGAGCGCAACGCTTAGGGCAACGGCTCACCGAGTACCGACGCTACCACTCACAAAGGCTTGCGAAACAAAAACTAACCTTCAGTTCCTTGAAGGCATTCCAGCTCGACCGTATAGTCCCAAAGGTCCAAGGAGTTCAATCCGTTCAGCTCCCACGAGTTGAACGAGTCACACTGCTCTTGTTCCTCGCTCATTTTCCATCCACGGAAAGGTCGCCGTAAGGTCACTCACGAAGCCGCTTGTTACGTGTAAGTGTTTGCGGCCATTTTTGTTAACTTATTAGTTATTACAAAATTCTATGGTTGAGGTGTTAAAAGACGCGGCCAGAGCGACGGCGCTGAACAGACTGCGGTGAGGCCGCGCCGCTGTGACTGCCGCGCTACAGTGCAATTACTGCGCGCCATAGCCTGACCGTCCCAATCTAATTTCAATCTTATTTCTTTTGATTACTCGACAGTGTGGGATATTAACGAATGCTGTCGTATAGCCGCTGTTGTAATTCATGATCGATGAAAAATGCAAAACAAATCTCCGGAGAAAGCATGCGGATTGCGATGTGCTCTGCACCACTGGCAATCAACCAAGAAACATGTCGGTATGGTAGTGAATCTGTGCGAAATGATATTTAGAAAGAAAGTGTGTCTATACATTATACTTTCCCATATTATCAGCAATCTTTGTTTAATCGGTCCTGCATAATTATGTAGCGATATCTCAGTGATTTCAACTACTTATCTGTTATTTTTATTTATTGTCTACTAAAGTCAACGATTAACAGAATCGATGGACATTTGAAAGAATATTTTTTAACCTAGAACGAGTTCTAATCAATCATGCAAGAAATGCGAGCAATTTATATTGACAGTCGATAATTCAGCAGGTCTGTGCAATACGTGCTGAATCAAAGTAACCACTGGACCGGAACCACGCGGCGGCCGTTTGTATCAAATAAATAGAACATTTCGTTACGCGGTCGGCCCTAATTTGTGTTACTTTTGTGAATAATATGTAACAGATATCTGAAATTGCCATAGAGAAATACGAGCAGTTTACTAAATAAGATCAAAATATATGTGGACTGTATCGATAAAATTATTATATAAGTACCTTTATAGATGTCGGTCAACGACCTAGGTTTATTTTAGCAGTAGTAGTCCCAGGACTAAAAGAAAGTCCGGACGTAACCTTAAATTATCACGGGTCCTCGATGTATCATTGTACGTGCAATTAAAAGATAGCTTAGGCTTTACATGATGTGTAATGGCAGCAATTTGGCACGGTTTTGTTATCCGTTCGAATGTAGTCTCAGAACAAATAATAATTCAAATAATAATAAGTACCTCTTATAATTATTTTTTTACAGGAAAGAAGTACTCGTAAGAAAAATATTGTGTCACAGATACAAATTTACGTCATAGTGTAATCCGTCCGTACTTCAATAAAGTCCATGGTTGTAGTCGTAATCTTTACGATTGTTTTGGATATAACGATGTTTGTTGTTGCTGTGACAACTATTATCTGTGATTGTAAATATACTTATTTATAATTCTCTTGCTTGCTACACATAGTGACTTCATTCGTTACTTACCTATTATTCGAGACGAAACCTATTTTTATACCACTGAGGTGGCAGACAAGCATACGGCCCACCCTGGCCCACCTGATGGAAATTGGTCACCCTAGTCTATAGACGTTTGGAACACCAGAGGTGCGGCACTCGCGCTGTCAACCCTAACTAAATCGTTCTCAAATATCTTATTATGGAAGACGCTAAAGACAATAAGAAGTATTAATATAATAACAAGAATGTAGACTCTAGGGCCCTAAAACAAAGGAATGACGTTGACAAAATTGTCTTCAATATAGTAAAGACAGTCGTTAAGCCTGGTTGAAGGCCTTATAGGCGGCTTAAAAAATTTCAACAGCAGGTAGCCACAACCTGCGTCTGTCTATTTCAACACGGCAATGGGCTCACCACCTATTACGTGGGACAGGAATCCACACGGTGAAAAGTGGGCATATAATATGCCTCTGCCACCCCTTCAGGGATAAGGCGTGATGGATATTTATTTTATTATTTGATTTATAGTAAAGATAACAAACGCATACAAACCCGTACTTGTGATTGATGTTAAATTTAAACACGTATCTATATATGAAATATGTGTTTTTGAATGCTTTCATGACATCGCATTGTTGCAGAAAGTAAAGGCATTATCTATAAAACAGTATCAAGCTAGTGTTATTAACGTCCACGTGGCATCTACGTGCGCCGTTTTGAACTTTACCCTCGTGTTTATAGCAAACAACCTGACTTGTGATAAAACACTTCGTATTTCAAGGTTTTATTATGTTGCTCAGCACATGATAAAACCGTAATGGGCATTTAGTGATCAATTTGTACAGAGAAAAACAACTGTAATGTTGCTTTGACTGTAGCCGAATCACTGAGAATGACACGCAGTCATATCCGGGTCATACATCCATCTATCGTTATGAGAGATGTTATCTTCAAAATTTAATAACAAAAGAACCAATAATATTTATACAAACCAGTCTGCTCATCAGTTAACCTCCTGGTAGAAAGCGAAATTGTAGGTACTATGCATTTTCAGATATCAAGCTTATATTAGTAGTAAATGATTCTAATGATGGTAACATGTAAACATGTATTGAAAAATTGTCGTAAAAATATTTGGATAAAGAGTAAAAAAATAAATTTTAATTTAGTTCATTAATTTATTACGATATTCTTTCGATAACGATTTAGATAGAATTTAGTAATGTAAATAATCTTAATACTTACATATTTCATTAACACGTGCGCTGGCAGAGCATTACAAATTTCTATTGTTCAACAGAGAAACGATCTTTTGAACCGCTCAGTTCTGGCGAAAATTCTCTCCAGAATGTGGGAGTAGCACTTCTGCCAGGCACAAATAGGTATTACATGCCCGCAGCTTCGCCGGCGAGGTGAAGTTTTCATATTCGAGATTTCGTACGAAACACTAAAATTTTTGTAAATCCAAATTAGCCTATGTTACTCACGAAGAATGCAGCTTTCTAATGGTGAAAGAATTTTGAAAATCAGCCCAGTAGTTTGTAAGCCTATTCATTACAAACAAACTTTCAAATCTTTCCTCTTTATAATATTAGTATAGACACTGTATAACTCAATGGCGTCTAAGGGTCTGTTACTCAACTGTTAGGTACATGGTGCCCATAAAATGTATACCGTGAGAAATTTACGTAAAACTGCAAACGCAACAATAAATGTGCGAAGAGATATCTAAGACGCGATGAGTGAGTCCATTTCATGAATTATTCTCAAAATAACGGTTAAGTAATTTTCACACACGTAAAAGTGTAAACATGAATGTTTGGGTGCGTTGACACAACGAGCAATTTATCTCAATTATCCACCAGCAGCGTCTGCTATCAATTGGTCACGCTAGCTTGTATGTTAAATATAGTATTGAGAAATGTTCGAAAGTATTACTTCATTACTTGCATGGGAAAGAATGAACGAATAGAAAACGAGAGTATGTACGAGTATGTACCTATATCAAATATCAATCAGTCGTGTGCTGGTCTCGAATAGGTCACTGCGTCATTAAGGTGTTGTGTCATGTGACTTGCGTGAGACGGAAGTAGCCTCGACCTGTCTTAATTGTCTTAATTTATTGTTGACAAGTGTTCACGTCAACAAATTATGAAATTACACAATTTCAAGTTGAAAACTAAGTTTAGTCGACTGTTCTCACATTACTCCAAAGAACAATGTAACCATAAATACATTTTAAAAGAGCATCCATGGAGTTTCTTGTCAGATTCTTCTCTATGAAGGGTAGGCTGCCTTTGGAACTGGCAACTAGATTTACTCTCAATTTAATTATTGTCATGACTAACAGCCGCACTCAGAGTCGTTCATTAAATTAGTGTAAATTGTCATATAACTAATTATGATTAAAATAAATAATTGGCCGTTGCTCCTAGAGACGAAAATTAATGGTTCATTAGTTAATGCCTACTTAAGTCAACATGGGGCGGTGCGCCGTATCGAAACGTATGTCGGTAAAGTGCAATATCGTTACATGCCTAAGGAGATTTAAATAATTTTGAAAAATATAGTAGTTTTTATAGGGTAAAAATATTATTTTCCTTCAAAATAAAAAAATGTTTAATGTTTTACTATATTTTTACGGAAAATTACTATCAATTACAGAATATTTCATGAAAGCATGACTATAGATATGGATGGATCACTATACATATCGCTCTTTGTTTCTCTCCGCAAAAACATAGGTAACATAGTAGCGCTAACACACGTTCGGATTTGGTCTGCCGGAACTCGACAGATCAAATCCACCGAGTCCGCCAACCAAATCTGTCATTATGAAAAAGTGTCTGTTTGGAGAAAAATAAAATTAAATCTGGGAAAATTTACGACAAAGTAGCTAGAACGGCAATATTGATCACATCCGATGCAGATCGAGGCGGATTCAGTTAATAATTATTATTTCCGCTGGACTACAGTAAACACGGTAAGATTTGGTCGGTAGGCAAATCGAATCCGCGATCGGGACAAACCAAATCCGAACGTGTGTTAGCACTATAACCATACTTTTGGCATGTGAACGTCAATTTAATGTCTATTTAAGATATAAGTAAGGGTTCAGCGGCCATTAAAGTTAATTGACATTAAACGACAATAATGACTCATTAACTGTCTCTAGTAAATTTTTATTAATCCTTACTTAAAACTCCTTAATCAATCATTAAATCGACTCTGAGTGCGGCAGATAGGTACTTACACCTAAAATGGTCTACATTAATAAAATATTTTCGATTTGATTTGATTGATTTAAAAGTAGAAAATGTTAACATCCAGGACGCGATTTGAACAGACTGTTCTTATGCACTTTCGTCGGAGCAAAATAAAATTACAAGTGATAATTATCTCCAAACAGCACCCGTCAATATATACAGGGATCTAAAATATAGTGTAAAATTTAATTGACACCTATTAACTGAGACCTCCTTTGAATTATTGCCCAGTGAATTTAATAGGTGGGGATGAAGAGTAGAAGCGTGCACGTCGCCATCCCTGCCAGCTACGGCTGCAATTCTACTCCAACACGAGTGCCACCAGGGCGAATGATGCTAGGGCGTGCCCCCGAGGCGACGCGCACCAGTTCGTCCCCGCTGGTGCGAAAAGTGTGTGCCAGAACGGCGTAGGGGACCGCCACCCTACACGCGCGGCCCGACACGGCGGGAAGTGGAGGATGGAGTGCAGGGTAGCTGCGTGGAATGTTAGGGGAGGAATGACAGATAAGATGAATGAGTTGATGGATGTTATGAATGAGAGAAAGTTAGATGCAGTGTGCTTGACAGAGACCAAGCGCAAGGGCAGCGAAGTCTTGGAGCTCCCGGGTGGGATGCTCGCGCTTTGGTCTGGAGTACCAGAGAGCGAGCATGGCAGTCGGGGGGTTAGAATTTTGCTGTCCTCGCGATTGGCCTCCGGTATGTATGAGTACAAACTGGTAGGTCCTAGAATCCTCTGGATCCGTGTAAAACTTGGTTTGACGAAGATTTTCCTGGTAGCTGCTTACGCGCCAGTATCTTCGTCGAACGCGAGTGAGGTAGAGGACTTCTGGGAGAGTATGAGAGAAGCTCTAAATGTGATAGAAGGAAATGAAAGACTTATAGTATGTGGAGACTTGAATGGATGGGTGGGTACCGCTCGCGATGGTTTTGTGTCGGTTCTCGGGAAGTATGGGGATAAAAGGGTGAACGACGCTGGCAAGCTAATACTGGCATTTTGTAAAGAAAAGGATTTGTTTGTGGCGAACACGATGTTCAACCACAAACAAATTCATATGTATACGAGGAGATGTAAGTCAAAGAGAAGCATGATAGATCTATTCCTAATGGATAGTCGGCTCCGTAAACAGGTGATGGACACAAGGGTTTATCGAGGCGCTGAGCTGGGATCAGACCACTACCTAGTCATAACTAGGATTAGGGGTCTGTTCGCGGGTTGGCGTCATCGTACCGAGTGTCCTGAACCTGAGCCGACTTATAGCATCAAAAGCTGGAAGCTGCAGGATGCATCCATTAGGGATAAATATAATGAAAGAGTAGCCGAAAAGCTTGGCGACGTCAATGTAAGCAGTGAGAATGTGGAAAGTGTATGGCAGAACCTTAGGGACAGTATGATAAATGCCGCTGTGGAAGTGTGTAGAGAAGTAGTAATAAGCGTGATGCATGGTGGAATGAGGAAGTGAAAGAAGCAGTTCGAATGAAGAAGAAAGCATGGTTAGACTACTTAGCCTCGCGGAATGATTTTAATATGAAAGAGAGATACAAGCTGCAGAAAGTTAACACGAAGGCACTGATGGAAGAAGCTCGTGAAAGGTGCAGAATGAAAGCGGATGAAAGGTTGTCGTCCAATTTCCGGATTTTCTTCTGGAAAGAGGTAGGCAAGACCCGGAGTTGTTCGGCAATCTGCAGTATGAATAAAGTGCTTAGTGTTAACAATGACGTCCTAACAGACCAAAGTGACGTCCTGCAGAGATGGAGTGAATATTATGGAAAGATGTATGCAAGAAAAGACAGAGATGCCACGTCGGGAAGTGGAGCTCACTTCGATGCTCCGGATCCCGATGTCATTGAAGTCATTAGTGTGAAAGAAATAGAACAAGCGATAAGAAGTATGAAATGTGGTAAGGCTGCGGGAAAAGACAGAGTTACTGCTGAGATGATCAAGTACGGTGGGTCGCGTGTCTGGGACACACTATGTCTGTTATGCAACTTGTGCTGGCGGACGGGTGAGGTCCCAGATGACTGGCGAGTAGCAGTTGTAGTACCTATTTACAAAGGGAAAGGCTCGCGCCTAAACTGCTCCAGCTACAGGGCGATCAGCTTGGTCAGCTTAGCTAGTAAGGTGTATGCAAAGGTTATAACGGCACGAATGCAAGAAAAGTCTGAAAGGTATTTATGGGAGGCTCAATGCGGATTCCGACGTGGAAGAGGTTGCATGGATCAAGTGTTTTCTCTTCGCATGATCGCGGAAAAGTTTCTGGCTCTCAGCCAAAAGGTTTTCTGCGCTTTTGTGGATCTAGAGAAAGCATTTGATAACGTTGTGAGAGAAACGCTGTGGGACTTGCTGCCAGGATATGGTGTGGACGGCTCGCTACTGCGGGCAATACAGTCGCTTTATAGGGACTGTAAGGCTTGCGTGCGAGTAGGGGGGGATGTGTCACCTCTTTTTGATGTCTGTACAGGCGTCAAACAGGGATGTGTCATGTCCGCCTGTCTGTTCATAGTGTATCTGGACAGCTGCCTACAGAAGTTGAAAGATTTTAATATGGGTGTGAATTTGGGTGACTTTACAGTAAACTGTCTGCTGTACGCTGATGATGCGGTGCTCATGGCCTCATCAGAAGCCGACCTACAGGCATTAGTCACTAATATGAAAGAGGGGTGTGAAAGTAAGGGTCTCCGCTTGAATGCAAGTAAAACTAAGGTTCTAGTATTTGAAAGAGGTGACGTAAGAACTAAATGCGAGATTAGAGTAAACCAGGAACGTCTAGAGCAAGTGAATGAAATTGTGTATTTAGGAAGTATGTTTAGCGCGGATGGAAGATGTGATTCGGATGTAGAACGGCGAGTAGCTGCCGGAAACAAAGTTAACGGTGCTTTGTCCCAGTTAGTAAAGCGACAAAGCATCGTAAAAGAAGCACGAATGGCGATTCATAACGCAGTGCTAGTGCCAACTTTGCTTTACGGTAGTGAAACCTGGGTATGTCAGCAGATGCATGAAAGTAAATTGAATGCTGTGGATCTCCACAGCATTCAATTTGAGTTCGTTCCACATTTAAAAAGCTTGTTCTTATAAAATTTAAATATTAATTTATTTCTCTTTAACCGGAAAAAGATTATGAAGTTCATATTTCTCTCACATTCGCAATTCATCACCATCACCACAACCATTGTGATAGCTAATTCTACAGACAAATTATATTTGCCTATACATGGTAAAATAGTTAATATTGTACAAAAGATATTCGTTGCTTTTAAATAAATTATGTGCTAAATAACGTAGTACTTTAACTTTTAAAAAGTTCAATACATACTAACAAGTATTTATTTGGGGTCGGGGCTCCAACAAGATATCTGGAGTTCTAGCGACCAGCTGCTAGGGGTGGCAACGACGCAGGTAGGTACTTTTGCAGGGTTATATGCCGAAAATAAAAAGACAAAGCTTAGTTGCTCCAAGCAGCCATAAAAAGTGACGTAAAGGCAAGACGCTAGAAAGAATACATCATAACAGTACCATTTATTAATCGGATTACAAAATTATTTTTCTTCTATAGAACCTTCTAGTTCACAGCTAAGCAATGAATTCGTTTGCTATCGTTTTGTAAAAAGAGATGATTGAATACAGAATTAATTTATTACAATGTTTAGGTGTAACTTAATATTTACTGAAAAGCAGCGGGGCAAAATTAATAATAAAAGATAATAACCGTGACTAACACACTAATTAATAATTTGGTATTGCGTCACTCTTGGCTAGCTGTAATAAAATTATGAATACATACTTACTTACTAGTAATCAATGAATTACAACCGTTGCTCAACTCTATGGGCAGAACTGCAAAGAATTTGTATACACAATAAGTTAAATGGACGTTGGATTTATGAGGTGTTTATGAAACGCTTTTAATTTGCATTCCGCATGTTTCATCAACTTTCCAAATAGTTTCAGGTATAGACAGTTTGTTTTTTATTTTGTAAGAGGTTTAAAAATAGAACTCTGGTCGGTCAATATCAACTAATAAAGTTTTTTGTTTTTTATTGGTCTGAGAAATGGTTATGATATCAACCATTTTCTGCCTCTCAGTAACGGCTTGACCTATATAGTATTGCGTAAAAAGTATTTGTAGCAATTTGTGGCAAGGGAAAGTATTCCCGGCTGGATAAGAACCAGGAAGGGCACAATTGCGGTTACAAAATGTCAGCGCGTGCTCATCGTTACCATTACAGCGAGTTCCGCCGCAATTTGTTGAAAGTCGAATCAATTTGTTTTAGAAAGTAGATTGGTCTACTTCAGCATTTTGTACATTTTTTTTAAAGAATGAAGCTTTAATGCCTACTTATTTACTTTAGTATATACCAGCGGATGTCCACGACTAATGTTATAAAAGCGTTGATCCATACTTAGACCTACCTACCTAATCTTTCCTCATGAACTAATCGATTGAAAATTTTAGAGCATAACAAACAGAAAGACACGGCGGGTTTTTTTCATAAGGCTTTATATGGTTGAGTTGTGTTTTTGTGAGGGGTTGCTGATATGTATCTCTTGGATTCCATACATGAATCAGCAATCCTTCAGATAAACTGTACGTGTCGCTATTTCAAATAGATTAGATAATAATTGAAAGTTACTACGTTCTGATATTTATTATTCAAACTAGGATTCCTCTTTTTTACTTTTCAATTAACAATTGCAATACCCAAGTAGAATGTAATGTAATAACTGCTCAAACAGAGGGTTATAATTATTAAAAAGGATAAGATAAAATAGTTGGTTTTCTAGAGAATGACAGCAAAAGTATTAATGGCAGTGTAAGTTAAAATTGTTATATGGGCGGCCAAGAAGTAAACTCTTTGGATGTAGTACTATAACTCATATTATTCGGTAAGTAGTTTAGACACACTATGAGAGGCTGAATGTGCGTCGAGGTGATAAATTTTGTAAATTTATCACCTCGACCTCACCTCTTCGAGATTTTAAAATGTTCTTACAAAATAGCATTGCAGTTACCAGGAATTTAGTGGTTTGCTCGCGTGTACAATTGAGCACCGACAGCGCAACATCAACGTAACGATGACGAAACACTCACGAGTCGAGATGAAGGCGGCTTTCGGCAACGCGACAAATGTCAGACAATAGCCAATGCATCTGTCTTCAGAGCTGTGACTCATGGTATTATTGCGTCTCGTAATATGAACTGAAGCATGGATTGAATTCATAATACAACTACGAGAAGTTGTGTAATTTCTTTTGATATCTTCTTTTGACTTCTCCTCTCCTGTTGTTTTATGTGTATCTACAGATTCTACAGAAAAAGGTATCTAGGAGATACCGTCCATCGTTATTGTTTAAACAGTAACTGAAAAGCAGAGCTTATTATCTTTAAAGTTTTGAGCCATTTTTCTCCAAAAAACAAACAATATTCCTCTGACTTAAACACCATCAGCTTAAGCAGTAAACAATTAAGTTGGGAATATTGTATTTGATTTATATTTTATCTCAATAGTAGATGGTGCTTCGGACTTGTATACTTATAAAGTACATTACAAGTCAAATGCATGTTACCCAGAGGTGGCTAGAGATGGATTTTTTTTATCCAAAGATTTTGGTTGCTCTTTCTTATTAAAAAAAGTGAAGCAACAGTCATGTTGGAGCTTTTACATGATCTGAAACTAGGTGTAACATGTAGTAACATTAGTAGGTAATACTTGCTTGTCACAGTCAAAGAATATCGTACAGTGCCGTAGCGTAGACGGAAGGCTTAATATTATAGTAATATAATAAAACATAACAATTTCCTTCATTACGTTGTATTGCCAAACAAAGTTTCTGCAATCGAATGCCAAAATTGTCCGCCTTGGACGTAACATGACTTAGCTAGTCAATGCGTCTAACGTAGTGGACTTAGCTGATTTCGAAATATATTTTATGATATACTACATGCTGAACGCAAGTCTGGCAAAATAAATACTGTAAAAAAAACTTGTACAATCATCTTTTTTGTCTTCGCTCCAGTTCGTTATACGAGTACAGAGTCGGCATTTAATATCATGCGGCGTCATATACTTACTTCGTTGGAATACATCGTCATCAGTGAGGCCCAACCTCGCATGCTTGGCATTCGTCATTCAAGAAGTTAGTGGCCTCCCTTTCTCTCTTTTCCATGTTGCAATAGAAAAACAATTCTTCACGTCACGATACTCGGGGTAAGTGTACAACCACCGTAATTTAGACTCAGCGGGGCACTCAGTCAGGCTATGTCATCGACTGTCCTCGTTCTGTGAGATGTATCGGCGGTTATGGTTCCGTCTTCGGTTCTATATAACATCGCAGAGATAAGAGTAGTAGTTATAGCATGGAAAGTCAAACAATGTTTCATAGTACAATAGCATCAGGATTCAACCAATACATTCAGTTGTTTACACGATAGAGTAACGAACAGACAAACTTAGAAACTTTCATATTTAAAATAATTTATGTGATTTGTATACCTATACACAACACAGAAGACATTATTCATGTCATAATTTTATCTGATATATTGTACTTTACCCAAAGGTTTGTGGTTGACATTATTACACACATTTACCAATACCTATGTGATCAAATCAAAACTGGATACATTTCGGCATGAGATACACAGTTTGTTATTGTGTGAGGTAACTATTCAAACAAACTGGCTTGCATCACTGAACTGCTATTAAAACATGCAGACACACCGGTTCGATGATCGTTTATTGTAGTCATGTTGATAGGCTATGTGGGATATTATGAAGCTGAAATTCCAAGAACAAACAATAGTAGATACACGGGATTACGGGGTTACGGGCATTACGTTTGATTACAATACTAACATAAAATAAACTACCTGACGGGGTAGGCAGAGACGACAGATCGCCAGGCATAGCGATCCGTGTAATACTAAATTAATTGATATAAAATCATTAATTATTGGAGCGAAGCAAACGAAGTAACCGTAGGTAACTCCATTCTCCCCCGATTCGGATTTTCGCTTTGTCCTCGAACTCCTTCCAACACTCAACAATTTTTTAATCAAATTTGACCCACAATACGATATCAAGCGATAGATGGTTTAGAAAAAATTAAAGGAAAATATACACCGACAAAAGAACTCGAAAATTGGCAAAACTCCATTTAGACTTACCG
Organism: Thumatha senex; assembly: GCA_948477245.1. Taxonomy (NCBI): domain Eukaryota; kingdom Metazoa; phylum Arthropoda; class Insecta; order Lepidoptera; family Erebidae; genus Thumatha; species Thumatha senex. The sequence continues at coordinate 8,077,562 of OX419729.1, read as the reverse complement.
GGGACGGAAAATGCACCTAGTATATTATATTGTTGATAGACTTTGTTATGTAATGGTGGTAGAACTTTTTCAGAAAAAAGCATTGCAAAACTAAACTGATAATCTGTCAGCCGATAATCTTGAAAGAAGTTTTCAAATTGATTTAACACAAAGTATCTATCTGACGTCCCAAGCAAATCTTTTTTTTTTATATTTGGTAAATATACATATAATGATCTGAGGTAACAAACATAAAAAGATACAGTCCAGTTGTGAACGTTCTCTTTTTTTTGTTTTTGCAAGCATTTAAACTAAAATCGGCTAATATGCGTACTACTTTAAAAATTGAATCGTAAATCGGACATATAAATCACCGAAAGGTAAATAGTCATCGACAAAAGAACTCGAAAAAGGGCAAAACGCTTCGCTCCATTTAAAGTCCTAGTGTAGTGATATTGTTGAATGTAATTGTAGTGTAGTGATGTAGTGATATTGTTGATAGACTTTGTTATAAAATGGTGGTAGAACTTTTTTAGAAAAGCTTATAACTGATTTACCTAAATGCTTAATCTGTCAGCAGATAATCTTGAAAGAAATTTCCAAACTTATTTCACACAACGCAATCCATCTGACCTCCCAAGCAAAACTTTTAAATTTGGTAAATATACATATAATGATCTGAGGTAACAAACATAAAAAGATACAGTCCAGTTGTGAATGTACACTTTTTTTTTGTTTTTGCAAGCAGTTTTAACTAAAATCGGCGTATATGCGTTCTACTTTGAAAATATTTATATATGTATGTATAATATGTAGTAAGGCACCTACTGAGTTACTAATTCGTTATTACATGTATATTTTTGTTCTTCGAAAAGTACAGAACATAATGCGTCTGGATGGGACACATGTGGCACCCAGACACAGATTCTATGCCTACGTCATATTTTGTTTTGTCCTACATATTTACGCAAATGCAAAAGAAATGTCTTATGCATTGACTGCGAAGCCTGGTAATCTGTCTACCGTCAGGGATACAGCGTGGATATAAAATAATAATAATAATAATAATTTCAGCAACTAGCTCTTAAATATAAACTTGTGGAATTGGAGGTGCCATATTACAGGTGTGTACCCGACCCAGTTCTTGAGAATGGTCGTATCACTTTGTACTGGGATCGATCTATCATTACTGACAGGACTATTGTTGCCAATAAACCTGATATAGTGGTGATAGATCGATTTGAGCGTCGCGCAATGATTGTTGATATTACCATTCCACATGACGAAAATCTCGTGAAAGCAGAAAAAGAGAAACAAATTAAATATTTGGACTTGGCTCACGAGGTTGTCGACATGTAGGATGTGGATTCGGCAATCATTGTCCCCATAGTCGTATCAGCACATGGGCTGATTGCCAAGAGCCTCGATCAACATCTAACGAGGCTCGCGTTAGGCAGCTGGGTCAAGGGCTTGATGCAGAAGGCAGTTCTTCTCGATACGGCACGCATTGTGAGGAGGTTCCTGTCACTGGAACCATAACCACCGGTAGCTTGGTCCCTGTACCCGATACCGGTGGGCTACTATTTTTTATATTTTTAAATGTATTTGTTTTTATAGATATATTTAAAAATGTAATTTATATGTTTGTATTGTAAATAAAGAGAATAATAATAATAATTTTAGATAGATAGATGTAATTACCCATTTCATATTTTTTTTTGACAATATCCCTCGAAATTTGCTTGAAATTATAACGTAAAATTTTGACATCGAAAAGACTTTCTTATTTTTGGAGCTTTGTCATTAGCAACACAAGTTTATTTAACGTCACCGAATTTTGTTAACATATTGAGTACTTATACTTATTAATATTTTTCTTTATGTAAACTAGATTTTTGTATGTTGTGTTGCCAATTCCCTGAAACTTATCTCTCAGTGACACTCTCTACATGACATGACATCTCATAATCGTTCCATGCAGTAAAATGTATTACGTAAACGCTATTTCTAACATCCTATTTAACAAAGTAGTCCACGAGGCGTGGTGTAAAATTACGTTCATTAAATGCAATGAATGACTGACAAGTCAGTACCTTATGGTTAAATAAAACCTCTTTATTACCATGAAAGTATCACCCTTCTGTCGACATTTTCTAGCACGTCAATCCAAACGGCGAGAGTCACCACTACAGAACTCGTCTGCTTCACCGACGACAGATATGGTATATCCATCGTTATATCATATCCACTAATTAACTACTAGTCTAGTCATGTTAACGTTTTAGTGTCATATAATCTTAATCCAATTGTGTAATTCTTTTTATAGGCAATGATTATATCGGTGATGACCTCGTTAGGGCTAGTAATCTCAGCTTAGTAGTAGTCGACTGACAAAACACCACAAATTTTGGATAAGTTACCGAAGGATTAATGTCTGACTCTCTAAAATAATTAAATTTCAGATACTTTTTTAAATACCTACAGTGACGAAGTTATTGAAGTCCTTCTCGCCAGGAGAGGGTTGGTCATTACCTGTTCTAGATTTTTCTTAAGTGACTCGGCGTATCGTTTAGGTCATGCCTTCTAAAACTGACCATAATTTGAAATTCAAGGCTTCACATCCAGGTGACGAGGGCCAATCTTAAGTTCTTCATATATTTGTTCCGATTCAGTATTCGAACCCGAGACATCATGGAAATCGCATACATCTATGCGACTTTCATGCCAAACTGCGATTGCTGCGCTCAGCTCCTGGGTCGGAACAAATATTTGTGTAATGCACAAATGGTTGGTTCGGAGTTAATGTTTAAAAATATTTAAGTATGTCTATCAGTTGTCTAGATCCCAAGCTTATATTAGTTTACTTTTTTTTTCATAGGCTAGACACTCATCTAGCCTATGAAAGAAAAATAAGCTGAAAAAAAATGTAGAGTCTTCGCTTGAATGCAAGTAAGACTATGGTTCTAATATTTGAAAGAGATGACGTAAGAACTAAATGCGAGATTAGGGTAAACCAGGAACGTCTAGAGCAAGTGAATGAAATTGTGTATTTAGGGAATATGTTTAGCGCGGATGGAAGATGTGATTTGGATGTAGAACGGCGAGTAGCTGCCGGAAACAGAGTTAACGGTGCTTTGTCCCAATTAGTAAAGCGACAAAGCATCGTAAAAGAAGCACGACTGGCGATTCATAACGCAGTGCTAGTGCCAACTTTGGTTTACGGTAGCGAAACCTGGATATGTCAGCAGATGCATGAAAGTAAATTGAATGCTGTGAAGACGCGATCACTTCGAAAATTGTGCGGCGTTACTTTAGCCGACCGAATACGTAACGAAGTGATAATAGCAATATTGCAGGTTTGAATGAAAGTGTCAGCGTTATGCTGGAAAAGGGCGTGCTCCCTTGGTTTGGACACGTCCAACGAATGAGTGAGGAACGATTGACGAAGAATATATATAGTGCGAAAGCAGAGGGTAGAAAAAGTCAGGGTAGATCGAGACTTACTGAAGACCACGTGAGCAGATTGCTCAAAAACGGAAAGGTCAAAAGTACTCGGATACCCAGATGTGCGTGTATGAAGCGATTGATGAATCTTGAAGAAGCGAAAGAAGTATGCATGGATCGCGAAGCTTGGCGATCTGTCCTCTCTGACTACCCCGTCAGGGATACAGCGTGAAGATAGTTAGTTAGTTAGTAAAAAAAATGTAGCACGATATTTATTTATAAATTATTACCACTGCGCCGCCGACGCAAGTTTTTAAGTAGTAACATTACTTATTGCCATAGTGGTTATATTCGTGAATGGCAATTAATTATAATTAGCTACTACATTTTAGAAAAGGAAATGTATTGTTGTTAGTGTGATGGTACACTTGTAGTAGATCGCTGGCTTACGTTAGAGGGTCATATTTCCATTATAAAATAATTATACCGTTGTAGGTTAATTAGGTACTTTTGAGAATTACAATAAAGAATATTACGTACATCATTGTAGGGCACTTTTTGATGCCCTCTGATAGCAAACGGGTAGATAAAAGATTTAGACACAGTGACAGTAAAAATATGAATGACTCGTTGACGCCCGCGGCTTCGCACGCGTAGTGAAATTTCCCGTTCCCGTATCCCACAGAAATTTGTTCCCGGTATAAAAAGTAGCCTAGTTATTTTGATGTGTAAGCTATATTATTGTAAAGTTTCATTAAAATCCATTCAGTTGATTTTGCGTGAAAGAGTAACAATTACCCATTCTTACAAACTTTCGCGTTTATAATATTAGTAGGATTATAATTAACTAGATGACCCCCACAGCTTCACCGGTGATTTACTTCGAACTCCTGTCGCACCGTTTCATAATCCCGTTGATATTAATCTTTATCCTAGTTAAATATTCTTTTATTTTACTTCTCTTTTTTAATAAATCTATTTACTTTACTATCTCATTTTTGTATTGAAACGAGACTGAAAAGGGTATTCGACACATCATTTGTTCAGCAAAATGGCGGCAACTTTAGCTATAGTTGAATAATAAAATTAAATTCATGCTCTCGTGACAAAATTCACTTAATAGAATCGCATTTTTTTTTCATATATTTAAGTACATAGGTAAGGTAAGTATAAGTTGACCTCTCCATTGCGTAATTCTAAACATCTTAACCTCTCATAATAATGATGATACAAAGTGATTCTTACAAATTTAATTTTAACTTACATTGTGGCAAAATGATTTGTAAAACCAGTTGATTGGATCAAAGGTAATCTATCATAAATGCGGATTCGTAAAGTAAATACACAAATTATTGCCTACGTATTTAAATAATATATAATATTCATTTTGAGTTGTATGCAAATGGTGTGAATTCTATTTAGATTTTTTTTTTCAAAATCATTTGTCCGTGATATTACATAAATAAATATAAATATTGTGGGACACTTTTCACACAGCGCAATCTAGCCCAAAGTAAGCTAATATTAGCTTATGTTATGGGATCTAGATACTCGTAACTGATAAACATACTTGGGTATATATTTCTAAATACATACATATTATACATAGGAAACACCCAAACTCCGAAACACACATTTGTGGATTACACAAATATTTGTTCCGACCCGGGAATCTAACCCGGGACCTCTTGCGTAACAGTCGGATACACTCCCACCGCGCCACAGAGGCAGTGAAATATTGTCATATCCGTGTATGTAGTAACAAATATATTACATATATGAAATATCCTGGAACGACTCTAACGTTTGATCAAATCCATACTTCTAAACTTCTTAATCGATTTGTCTAATTGGTAGCTGACAACCCGGAAGGAAACATACATACATATCATCACGCCTGTTTCCCATTGGGGTAGGCAGAAACTATGGATTTCCACTTACTACGATCCTTGCATACAACTTTAGCTTGTCCTACTGTCATAAGTGTTTTCATACACGCCCGCCGGTTAAGGGTACTCTTGACCTGGCCTTTTTCCAAAAGGTCATACGAGGTCGACCCCTACCAGTTTGCCCATGCATTCTCGCTACGTAAATCTGCTTCGTCAGCCTCTTTTCATCCATTCTCGCCACGTGTCCGAACCGGAAAGAAATAAGAGTACTTTTTATCCCTGGTAGGTACATGTTTCTAGGAAACGGGTACAAGAAAACTTCAGCACGAAGGTGAAGCCGCAAGCGTCCGATAGTTTAATATTATATATTAACTAACCCCCGCGGCTTTACCGTTGACCCCCATACATTGAACCCCGTGGCACGTATACTTACTGCTCCGCTCTCCTGGGTAGTTACGTGATGATATATCTTTCCTCGATAAATGGATTATCCAACACAAAAATTCAAACTAGCCAGTAGTTCCTGAGATTTGCGTATTTAATTAGTTATTTAGTTTAAATGATTAGTTTGTTTAAATATAGATTTAAGAAGGATTTACATAAATATATATTTTTAATATTTTTGTCTACATGAAGAAATACGATTATTACCAACGTTCAGGCACTGTCGAGGCCAGCCACATTTTGTTTTAGAATTATAAAACCGTGAGAATGCTAGAAAAAAAAATACTACTACTTTACAACATTGATAATTAAGTTGTTGAAGCGCTTGTAGTCCCGCGGACCCAGTCTTCTGTAAACAACGATCACTGCGTTAAGCAAATTTCGCTATGGCTGGTCAAAGATGGGTCACCACTGTGTGCCATTTACATTTGCGAGCGTTTGCGTGCTACGGAAGGCACGTTAAGCTGGTGGTCCCGGTTGTCAGTAACATGGCAGTCGTTAAGTCAAGTTGAAGTTCTTATGGGCGGCTTGAAAAATTTCAACAGCAGGTAGCCACAACCTACGTTTGTCAATTTCAACACGGCAATGGGCTCACCACTATTTAGGTGGGACAGGAATACACATGGTTAAAAGTGCCACCCCTTCGGGGATAAGGCGGGATAGATAAATATACTGGTTGTTTTTCTTTATTTTCTACATTTTAGGGTACAGAGGGCTTTATCCAAAATATGCTTGGACATAAAAAAACCATTTAGTAACCGATTGACATCTCACCACCGCCGCCTGTTAGAGTTCGATGCTCATTCGTTGTTTAACAGGTTCTTTGTTTAGGGATAGCTAATAGCATGTGACCTTGACTGGTCGCGATGTCTTGATAGTAAGGTTTAATATATATTTACCCACAGGTATTTCTTTTTAGACTGCACGACCACGTCCGATAAACGGACATCGATTTTTTAAAGGAAAAAATAGAACAATAGTGTAACGCACACGTAGGTACTAAAAAGAGTCGGTTTGAAATAAAATAGGATTTATAGTAAGTCTGACGGAGTCGATCGCCCTTATTATTGATTAAAAGTTACCGACAAAAATTACACGGTGCCCTTAGGAGTCTCGGGTGAGCCCTCGGAAGGATAGCCCCAGGGCTCCTGATAGGCTTTATCCGCTATCGCGGCCTCGTCTTTGCTTTTATGAATTCAATATTGCTATTTATGAGTTTGCAGGAAGTGAAATAAGTATATATGCAAGTTACACAAAATCTGGCGTGAACCAGCGTTAGCTGAATTGATCTCAGTTAGACTAATAGAACTAGTAGATTATAATCTGGTAATGCCAGAAGTTTTTATCAGTCTAGCTGTTCCGACACTATCCGTAATGGTAACTACTGCAACAACATAAAATTTACCTCCAATGACTGACAGAGGTGATTGAATCGCAGCAAACGGTCTAAATTCAAATTCAATTCAGTCCTTCATTCTATTCACCCACCACATTGAAATAATAACAAAATTACTTATTTTTTATACTAAATACTAAGTTGCCTGACAGGTATTCGGCTCAAAAGACCAAAAGCGGTAACCGTAGCCTTATAAGTTTCAAATACTTACTAGAAGAAGAGAGATACACCCATGAGATCTTCAAATTAAAATAATTACTAGCAGGTTACTGGAACTCGGATTTATCACAATATGGTCACCCATCTCATTACCAGCATAAGATACTTATCGAAGTAATCGTTTACAGAACATTGAGTTGCAACTACGAGTGCGTCGATTTATTTGTAGGTAATGACATTATTACCGATAGTGTAGAGGCCGCTTATACATGATAATAAAGATACGACATAGAAAGTTGTCTACTTAGAAAGTTTAGAGTACAACAATTAACTGAATAATAACGAGCTATAATTTGAACGGTGTTCAATATAATGAGATGTCTCTTAAATTTTTTTTAACATGGCAGACCATGTTGCAGCTGCTGTTTTAATTTCATGCATTAGTTTTATTCATAAATTATGGACATATATTTTAGTTGAGTTTACGACAGAAGCTAGAGAACTTTTAAGGGACTACTCGGGTATGTAAATGACCTTAGGCATACCATATCACAAACGAAAAAATTAGAAAAGGCTTTGCAGTGTTGACAACGCGTACACATAATGACCATAGCATATGATGTATGAGTCTGAGCATGTTCCTGATGAACTTTGATCAACTCTTTAATGAAAAACCATAACAATAGTGGCATGGTCCTGTAAGTAATTCTGTGGCATGGGTAGGTGAACGAACTGTCCATGACATCTACGCGTTCATTTGATCGGCGATGCGTCGTCAACGTGCGCTTTTTAAGTGATAGCGTCATCTTATCTTAGTCCAGAGGATGGACTAGCTCCGAAAAGTAAATCAAGCCTATGTTCACAGAGCCGTTTTAAATTAAATGAATACTTATCCTGATTATAATATTTATGTATGGTGCTCGCAAATCCACTGTTTGTTGTGAGGTGTTTTTTAGTCGTAAAGAAAAACTTCCTACCTAAATAAATGTTAAATGACAAACAGAACAGAATATTTAAACACATCTGGTGGCTAAATATTTAAGTGTGTGGTCATGTGTATGTATAAACGTAATGACCTTCTGCGTAATATTTTCCGAAGTATATATTTATGTGTACCTACCTACTTAGTATATTCAATGATGCCTTGTGTTCAATATTGCATTTACGTATTAGTAGGTAACGTGAACCGCAAAAGTAACATAAACCTTTGGAAACACTAAGATACACGAGTATTATCTACTTATTCTACTTAAATTATGTTATCGAGTTTTCTAGATAATTATAAATATATGTTTTACTTAGATAGAGACATAACATTGTTTATGATTTATACTCAAACATTGATAAGTTTGATTTGTCCATTGTTCTTTAAAGATCGTATTCCTTGCTTAACACGTCTCGCATTTTCCCATTGTTTCAGTACAATGTTTAGGTAGTACCTATACCTACAGTGTTCAATTCAAAAAATCGGCATACATTTCTCGCTAACAATGCAAAAACCAGAAATGCGACCTGTTTGAGGGTTGTATTGATACCAACTTGTAGAGATATCGATTTTAAAACCATATATAGTTTAAAAGTGAGGGGCATCGGTCGTCGCCCCCGTCCGGCAGCACAATGCTAAAGTAATGCAGTGCCAAAACGGGTGAGTGCCGCCTCGTCCTGCCCCTGACAACACCAGTTCTCAATGTCACTTTGTTAGCTTCCTTGTGCATGCGTCATTTGACTGGCCCGTTGGGCGCCATGTTGGCATTAATGGGATAAAACGTTAAGATATAGTTCACATACTTACTACAACATGTAACATTGTAACATGTTTCTATCATGTTTTACAAGGTTAATGCTTTGCGGTTTTGCTTCCACTATGCTTCGTTTCTGCCTGTTATCTTCTTCAGTTAAAAGTTTTCAAAAATCTATCAAACTTGTATGCCAGAACTGGATCTAAATCTAAATTCGATCAGCGGTTTGAGCTTTAGGTACTATACCTAATAGACAAGTTGAGATATCATTTATTCGGTCTTCTTCTAGAAGGTACCTATATAGCTCAAATTTCCATTAATTCAATTTGGTTGAAATTCTGTAAATATAAAATAAAGCCATCCTGACGTAGGCAATACCAGTACTGGATTATTTAATTGGAGGAGGAGGGGGTGAGAAGTTTAAAAGGAGTATAATCTAGTATTTATACAGAAAACCCCAATAGAAAACAGGCATGATTGTTTTTATGTAATGGGATGGAAGTAAGTAATTTTCATAACATGTTATACTATATTACAAAACCAAATGATCGTGTCAAACTATTTAAAAACATTGACTCAGATAAGTGGTCCAGAGATATGTTTGCACTAATTTTAAAACTAATTACGTGCATTTTATATCACCTTGGCCTTGAATCTATGTTTAGTTACAGAAACTATCTAAATAATTAGCTATAGGCACTTCATATCAATGGCAACCACATAAACTATGAGTGACGAAGACAATTGTTACTATGTACTATAAGAATTATATTATATTATCTGTGTATGTACCTACTAGGATGAACGGTGTGATTCATACATTTTATAAGTCTTAAGGGATTCATAATTTTACATATGTATCTACGTGGTCATTTACGAACATAGTGTACTTGTGTTGAGAGCTATGTATATCGCTAATGTTATACGGAACTATTGGCATAGAGATTTGTTTACCTACATTACATCTCAATGATTGCAGCAGGATGACGCATCATCACCTAGTAGTCCTCATATTGATTCCTCTCTATGAAATTTACTATGTCCATTGGGTGTAGTTACACGCAGGTGTATGTCATCATTGTGTAGCTAACTTACAGCCATAATCATAAAGCAGGAATAAAATAAATAATAAACAACCACCGTCGTCCCTTTCAATACCCAAGTGGAAAATCAATAGTAAGTATTTTCTTCTATGACGCTATTTCAATCTATATAGGTAGGACATATAGTCATACCAAAGTGCTGTGAGTCTTTGTACCTATTTTGCTCCCATTGCTTTATTCCGAAACTGCATTTCTGCGATTGTACGGAAAACCTTTGAAACTTTGTGAAGCAGAATGTTAGCAAATATCGATTGACTCACCGTCTAGCATGCGGCGACGGGACGCCACATCGTCCTCGTCAAAATCGTCGATCGCATGCTTTTCCTTTAACACATCCATGTTTGAGCTTGCACTCATCACCAACAAATCACTATTTACATCGCAATAACTACCGCACAGTATCTATCACAGTATGAGGCCATAGCGGATTCGCGAACGCGAATTTCACCAGCTGATCACAAAGACTTATGTCGTTCGAATTTTGTCGCGCGGAAGCGCCTTATCTCTATAGCCGTAAGCAAATAACTGGTTGAAATTGTGTGGTCGAGCGCCGTACATCGGCCGTTCAATGTCAGTATCGAATGGACAATCAATTATGCGACACTATCATGAAAAGAGGAGTCGTGTCACAATTGTGATGCCTTGTTGTCTCAAAGACCGCACATGCGTGACGCTTGGTGCTACGGAAGGCGCATGCGTGTGTAGGGGACGACGGAATATGTTGACGGTATCGACAAGTTGTGCCTATGGCGACGGCGGGACGCCATGGCTGCGACTGACCGGCGCGCTGCAGCCCCCCTGACATGGAAATTAATTAAGCAATTTGATTGCAAAACGGACGCTAACTAAACGGCGTCAAGGCTTACAAGTATTCTACAGTTAGCGATAGTGTGTTTCTTGTCTTACATTTAATTATTCTACGTAAGAACGTATTAAAAATTGTTAAGTATAAGTTTTTTATACAACTAAGGAGGAAGACTAGCATACGACATGTTCGCAAGTGGTCACCGTAGCTTAATAACATACTTAATTAGTCCTTGCCACAAACTTATATCGCTAAAAATATTCGTCTATTTTACCTAGCGCCATCTGGCCCAAATTAGTAAAAAAAAAATATATTTATATATTTCAGAATATATATAATAGGTTAAGTACCAGGTCCAGAAACTGAATTAATCAATGTGCTCATTTACGAGTTGGGACAAATAGATTACGTTAACTGCAAACTTAGAGGCATGAAAGTTTTGTCAAAGTTATATAGTGGTTAGAATTAAAACACATACTTTAATTGTTCAGTAAGAATTGACACTATATCTAGCTAAATACATTTACTTCATTGAAATTTACCAAACGCCTATTAGAAAACCCTACCTACATACGCAATTCTATATTGCTCTAACTTTTTTAGCAGGCGTTCAATACTACAAACTTATCATTCGTAGGAATCGCAATTGCGTGCTATGAACCAGCTGTGTAAAGACATCTTCTTACGTTACATTTAATTACAGCATGGTAAATAAATTGAAATTTAATTAATATTTTACTATTGTCTGCTGGTAGCAATTTTTTTGGATATTTTATTGAAACAATTTGATAAGTACTTTCAAGTAGGTGACGTTATACTATATTTGGCCAAACTGTAATCTGTGAATAATTTTAAATTTTCAAATTAATTGATATTTGAGGTCGAGTTGACTCTGCCTTTGAAGCCCCTTTGATCCCTATCTCATAACCCTGAGCTGCCAGATTTCAGCATCTTATTGTTACTAAATGTCACCACATTACATTCGCAATACCACTAGCAAAAAGTAGAAATTTTGTATTCATATGGATTCGTTTTAGAGAAATAAAAATATTAAAAAAGACAATATTGTGCGTACCTACATTAATAATTTAGTTTATTACCCAATTCATAATTTAGTTAAAATAGTCATTAATCTCAGGGTCGTGGGTTCGGACCCCACGTTGGGCGCCATTGTGACGCTGAGGGGGTAAGCTGGGGTTGAATTTACGCTGACTGACGCACAGAGATCAAGGAAAGAGGCATTACAAAAACATGAGTATTTATTAAGCAAAGCAAGCCAAATGTTATACAAAGCAATGAGATAAGGCAAGAATTTAGGAATTTTGTAAGCTAAAGGTTTAGAGAGCCACTCAAAAAATAGTGATTGTTGTGTGTGTGTAAATAATTAGCTGTTTACTTATACCATTAGTTAGATGGTCTAAGGCTGTTTACGACAAGAAATAGTTGATGTCATCGTTCTAAAACAGTCAAGTCAAACGAAGCTAAATAAATTTAGAGGCAACCATGACATTGGTGAAACTGGTTACAAATTCACGGTTAAATAACAAATCAAAATAACGAGAAATGACATCACTTTGGGCTGGCCGAAGTTCACTGCTCTATCCGGATGCTTCCGACAGAGCGTATCTAAGATATTGGTCTATGATGGGATGTTATATAGCAACTTTGATTCATCATTCATAGAATATAATATGTATAATACAGTCACAATGGTGGACCGAGGTCTCAACAAGATCTTTGTGGCCCAAGATAACCTCACATGCACCTGTTAGCCAAAGAATGAGACTCAAGTGCAGGCGCCCTTTTGAGGAAAGCAACCGCCCCTAACAAAGTTGACAATAAAAATCCACATCGCACCAAAGCCGACTCCAAGCTACAAATCAAGGTTTAAAAGCAACTGACAGTATGCTCGGGTAGCTCAGTCGGTAGAGCATGAGATTCTTAATCTCAGGGTCGTGGGTTCGGACTACACGCTGGGCGCCATTGTGACGTTGAGGGGGTAGGCTGGGGTTGAATTTATTTAATTATTTTTGGGGAGCTTACGGTTAATTTTTGAGTACATTTAAATATTTGAATAATTACATGCCAATTACAAGCTTCCACATGTGAGCAAAAGAAACAAAGGAATACATACAAATATTTAACATCAACTTAAATATTAAATATTAGGAAGCAACTATAGCAGCGGGTCAGCATTATTACACAACAATCTTTTAATTTTTGTAGTGCTATAGTTAAATAATTCAATTTGTGTTTTATGGTCCAGTTTGTTAAACAGTTGACAAACTCGTGGTATAAAGCTATTGCGTCTATAATTTTTGTTACTAGATGGTACATGCAACAGACTATTAACCCGTAATCTTTTAGGTGGCACGTATAATGAGATCATGTTGGGGACAGTCCAATTTATTTTGAGCCGCTGGTAGCCATGACGTCACAAGCTGAAGAAAAATAGTCACAAAGAACAGGTCATCTAGAGCGACAGTGACACTACTGCTTCATTACCGTAAGTAGTAAATATCCTGTCCCTTAAGGAAGAGGTTCTTTCCTAGTTTAAGGGACATACATGGTTTCAAATGACTTCTACTATTGGTCTAATTCTTGTTTCAAATGTTCTACAGTTATGGTTGTATTTTATTGAGGGTTAGCACCGACTTAAAAAAGTAACCAAACCTACCCACTTAGAGTTAGTTTTAATAAGAAGAAGAATGTAAAATTTATAATAATAATATAATATAATGCCATTTATAATAGTTTTCATAAAACAGCTAAAATATTGTTAACATCCCAGTCAGGTTCTTTTTCTGCGACGGGTTCAATTACCGTTTATGAGAACGAAAATGAGGTGCGTGATGTTTTTTCTCCGATTTGAACGAAACTTTGTGGACAGATAGGTAGAAAATCATGTTGGTATAATAAAATTCACTCAAATTAGAAAGGAATAGAACTCAAGTTAGACAGATGGAAGAGATAATCACGTCTGATAACATAAAATTGCGACCTGCAGAGAAGGTCGCAATATATATTTTATCGACTCCGTACATAAATAATTAATTAATAAATAAATTACATAAATAAATGTAAAATTTTAGCATCATGTCAGTTTTCTATTTATTGTATCACTTCCGCTACGTGTGAATTCTAATTTTATCATATTATAAGCATATCAGGTGACCGACAACTGACGCCAGGTGGACGCAAAGGATATCAACGCGTACACATTCTTTAAAACAGGTGCCGATTCTAAGTTATTGAAGTCGACATATGGGACAATAGTATCATGAACCTATATTATAAAAATAATAAGATAAATTATTTGAAAAAGTAAAGAAGTGTGAAAGAGACGTGAAAATGAACACGTTAACCAAACATTTTCATGATCAATAGGGACTTTATTCAATTATAAACTACTTAATATTTTATGTGAATTTATATGAATGATTTTTTCTTATTTTTTCCTCAGTCTTGCCTTTTTGAAAATAAATTATTGTATATCTACAATATTAGGCAGTTACTACAAAACAACCTCCGTGAAATAGTGAAAGATGACTACGTAATATCAGTCACGACTTGTTATTGATAACAATGATATTTCTTACCAATGTTAAATAATGTTATTATATCTTACCAAATTCACCACGTAGTAACATAAAAAGAAATTAACGAATCCGTTACCCGCTTTGGATTCGATTTATCACTAAGTAGCGAAGGAAACTGATAAAAACCAATTTAATTCGATTTCCGATAACAAAGCACAAATAAGAAACCCAAATAAGAATACGACGGATACCTAATAATTGTGTAACCGATTGGATAGTATACGACAATAAAATTAATAGCACGAGAGTGTACAGAACCATTCCGTACGTCCCACGACAAAAGTCCATTCACATACAACAATAGTTACATTATTTTACGGCAGAGTAGCGAAAGCACGTTGCGCAAGATCATGTAAACGACGATTAAAATAATTAATGGCTAGACCTAGTGGCTTACATCACAAAGCTCCTTTGATAGGCCGCGGTAACAAGAGGAGGCTTTAGGTATTCACATTAATAAAATTTGTAATTAAAGACAGATAGCAAGAGCACAGAGACAAGCCCGAATGTAAAGGATAACATCTGAGTGGGACGGTAACACGGAAATGTTTGATGAAACTCATTGATATGTGTGACAAATTCAGGTTAAAGCTGTAATTACTATCACAACTTTTACTGAATTACAGTTTTGCTTCAGACATTCCAATAGTGGAAGATTTTAGATTATAGTAGACATGACTCAATAGTTATGTTGGCTGTAATTTATTATCAAATTGGATATGGCAGCTGGGTACCATAGAGCCGTACCGAGATCTTCAGCCTTACCTGCAAGTGGTACACTGGTACACTTACTGACAAAGGAAAGAGATCATAGCAACGAGAAGGAAAATTAAAAACTAAGCTGAACTCCTCTGGTTACCGTGGTAAAGATAAGTCCAAAATGATTGGATTCAAAGCCAAGGGTTTCAAAGAGAAATCTGTCCTAATTTCATTATTTGAGCTAGTAGAGGTACTATGTCTACATATATTGGTAATTTCTCTTATAAATTAAATATTTTCACGCCTTTATCCCCGACAGGGTAGCAGAGGCATGCTATACGCCCAAATTAAACCGTATGCATTTTTGTCCCACGTAACATTGTGAAAACACACACACACACACACACACACACACACACACACACACACACATAACATTGGTGGTGAGCCCATTACCGTGTCGATATGGCCAGGCGCAGGTTGTGGCGACCTGCCGAAAAATTTTTCAAACCTGTCATAAGGTTAACTTAGGACCTTAGGACTTAGCGACTGCCATGTTATTGGCAACCGGGACCTACGGCTTAACGTGTTTATTTATTTTTCTAATGATTTAGTGCTCTGAAATTTTACTCATAAACGGAAGGTACCTTACCCCTGAAAAGAAGAAGGAAGGCAAAGGGCCGACAGAGTATGAGATTTTCACAAGTTTCCACAAAAAATACTCATTATTACGCAAGATTGTGGCATATAAGGCTATGTTTGTGCTGATAGCATGTGATGTAGGTACAGTAGCCTATAGTAATAAATATTCTCACGGCATCGAATGTTATCGAAGACAAAGTATAAAACAATCAAGTACCGTCGCGTGTATGATACTATTAGACGAGAATAACAACTTGTTATATTATATGAAACTGTATGTAATTTATAAGAACTGTTGTTGTAATGTCTTGCATCTAAAGATACGTGAAGTGGTCCCTATTAGAGATAGTTGAATAGATACATGGCAAACATCGTGGCGAAGGTTGTAGGAACCAGATTGCTTCATCCTAGACAGCATTTATGTTAAAGATTAGGCACGTTGTAGTGGACACAAGTATAAAAAGAACCATTGAAGTGTGACGGTGAATCAATACTGTATTAATATAATATCATAACTTTTTAATAAATCCAAAGCACAAGCTGTAACGCAGTAATACCGTTTATTATAATGTTATATCAATCGATCATTTCTGTAGGTGACTGTACCGTAACACTGTTATCTTCAAATCAGAATAATTAGCAGGTACACGGTATGTTAGATAACAATACACGCTGCCTCCGTATAGCCTCCATTCATTCGTGTTGGGAATCAACACCTACGATTTAATCAGTAGTATGCTAAACTATACGTAATCGTTACCGGTAGAATGGCTATCCGTTATACTTATCTGAATTCTAACCGCCATATCATGAATAGATTACCCTTAGTTCGTGGATGTTGTAAAAGAATTCCATAATAAGAAAAGAAAATTGATTTTTAATGTAATATTTAAAAAAGCAAGTTCACAGACAACATAAATTGTACGTAATCTATACCGGTAGAATGACTATCCGGTATACTTACCATATATTAAACATAGTGCTGTGAAATCTTCCGAAATAAAAATAGAAGTTTTTTTTGTAATACTAAAAATGTTTAAATAATAGGGGCATTTCACGTCAAGCGGACTACCAAAAAAAAGTGAGGTCGTGATTTTCTTTATACTCTGGTCATTTATACTTCTAGTAGACGTGGATGTGTACACAATATATTTTTTTCGTATTATGCTTTAATGCTAAGTTACGAGCTTTTAAAAATTTACTAAGAATGTAGTCATGAATTTTTGAATGCTTATTATCTGCATCAATTAATTTGTAAAAAATACTGTTAAAACGGTTTCTTATAGTAATAAAGTTTAAATTTATAATTTTTTTGTCAAATTCTAAATTTGAATTATTTTACGTATAGTTGATTTTTATTAACTTGACTTAATGCCTTAAATATACTTATTCTTCACAAAAACATTAAAACATAATCGTCAATATTTTGACTTAGAGCGGGTTTTTTCAATTGAGAATGAAACAATATTCATGAAAATAGAGAGATGTATTTTGTAATTTTTACAATTTTATTAGTTGCACTAGCACTAATTCTCTTTACACATAAACCCTCGTTAGTCGGAAGAAAAGCTTGCAGTTGTTTACTCTTAAATGGTAATAGCAGAAGCGAAACGGACTCGTAGAAAATCTCGCTCTTGTTGAATACTTTCATTGGAGCAGTAGTGAATAGAAGTTTCAGTCAATGATGACTTGGCCCATTCATATAATCTTATAGGTGTATTGATAGCGTTATTTGTAGACTGTAAACTTGCACGGGTTGCCAAACGTTTAAGGTTTCCCCCAAGAATCATATGGCCATAATATGGCCCTTTTCCATGAGCAGGGGAGCTAATTCTATTGTTAAATCGCTAAACTAAATTTCTCTAAAATTTTCTTATTTTTATTAAGAGATTGCCAAATGCTATTCTGTTATTACGTCGAACTAAACTTGGTGATATTATAAACAGCACTAAATTTGTATCTGACATCACTAAAATTCTTTTTATGTGATAAAATTAACAAAACATGTATTTAGATGCCGACTAACTTAGTGATTGAACTTTCTATGTACATTTTTCACTTTTTGTTGAATTTTATCACATAAAATTAATTTTAGTGATACAATTTTAACGTCACACAAAATTTTAGTTAAAAGACTAATTTTAGTGGGACGTTTATTAATTTTAGTAACCGTTTGAAACGTGAAAACTTTTAAAACGTTGTAACGTGAAAAATGTACATAGGCAGTTCAATCACCAAGTTAGTCGGCATGTATTTACATTCGACTATCTATGTAAATTTTTCACGTCTTGTTCAATTTTATCACGTAAAATAAAATTTAGTGACATCAGATACACTACACAGGTGCTATTTATGATATCACCAACTTTAGTTCGACTTAATAACAGAATAGCATTTGGCAATCTCTTAATAAAAATTAGAAAATTTTAGAGAAATTTAGTTTAGTGATCACAACAACAGAATTAGCACCAGTAGCATGGAAGTGTAACTTGCTTGTAGTAAAATAGTTCACAACTTGTCATTATTATAACTAGTACGAATATTTATTTTGTTAATTATATTTTTTTTATATTTTTACATGTTACAATGAAGAGATAAAATAATAATAGCGTAGTATTACAGCATGTTAGCGCATAAACCCAATTGCCTAAAAAGTATTCATAGCTATGTCAATGTACTCTATGTGCCCTAAGTCTTAAACTATTGGCCATCACGTTTTAATATTTTTTGTGAAGAATAAGTATATTTAAAATGACGATATAAATATGGTGGAGAATTTCAACTTGATTCGATACGGTTCGGGTAGTTCAGGTGGCTAGAACATTGCCCTAATTAGGCAAAGGTCACAGGCTCAATCTCTGTCTCGAATCAAATTGTCTTTTTCCACTTTGTTAAAAATGTATGAGAAATTTAGCAAATAATTGCTTTAAAAAAATTATCAAAGTATATTTAAAGGTTAAAGCCTTTAAATATACTTTGATATTTTTTTTAAAGCAATTATTTGCTTTTTCAATTTAAAAAATAAATACAAAAGGGTCGAAGTAACTCAAAAATCGATTTGAAAATTTCACTTCCGGTTTACTATACGTAAAATAATTCAAATTTAGAATTCGACAAAAAAATTAAAAACTTCAACTTTATTACTATAAGAAACCGTTTTAACAGTATTTTTTACAAATTAATTGATGCAGATAATAAGCATTCAAAAATGCTTGACTTCATTCTTAGTAAATTTTTAAAAGCTCGTTACGTAGCAATAAAGCATAATAGGAAAAAAATATATTGTGTACACATCCACGTCTACTAGAAGTATAAATGACCAGAGTATAAAGAAAATTCACGACCTCACTTTTTTTTGGTTGTCCGCTTGACGTGAAATGCCCCAATACAGGAAGCGGGTTCATACAGCAGTCACTGAATTAGGGCTAGGCATTCCTCCTATTCTTCTTTCATGTCGCATTTATGGTACTTACATACATACATATTGTCACGCCTTTATCCCCGAAGGGGTAGGCAGAGGCATACTATACACCCTCATTTTACCGTATGCATTTTTGTCCCACGTAACAGGTGGTGAGCCCATTGTCGTGTTGAAATGGACAGGCGCAGGCTGTGGTGATCTGATATTGAAATTTTTCGAGCCGCCCAAGGTCTTCAACCAAGCTTAACGACTGCCTTCCGAATAACGGAAACGCTCGCAAATGTAAATTCCACAAAGTGGTCACCCATCAAGGACCATCTATAGCGAATGTTGCTAAACGCTGTGATCGTTTACAGAACACTAAGTCAGCGGGGCCCCGAACGCATCCGCATTTATGGTATCTCAAATAAACCATCGGTTATCCACCAACGTGATAATATATTAGAATTTAGTCAGTTAATTGAGTATTAAAACTTGGCCACTTAATTGGGTATTAAAATTTCGTCAGTTAGTTGGCTATTAAAATTTTAATAATGTTTAATCCAAACCCAAGTTACGAGGGATTGGATAAACGATAAAGCGCTTTAAGAAAAGTTTGTGGTGCCCTGGTGCTTAGCTCCTCTCGTCTTGGCGGGGCGCCACCGTTCCTCCAGAGGGCCGAGTCTGCTATTGACAAGCCGTTGAATAGAACCACAATCGCTGTTTTTAGCTGTCAAAATGTTAGTGGACTATCAAAAATGCAACTGACTAGCGGCCACTGGCGCGGTACGTGATAGTAGAATTCTATCGGCTGACCAATAGAAGTCTATTGGAGTACGATTGTAATAGTAGACTACGAATACGAAAACTGTCAAAATTGTACCGGTGGCTTCCTATTGAGCGACGATTTTGACTCTATATCGATGCGATTGAAATAGCAGACTCGGCCCCCAGATGTGTTGCCGCAACATTATTACAATAGTAGTTCTGCAAAAGTCAGTAACAAATCATCATCTAAAATCGTGACACAGAGACCCAGCTCACGCTCATAACACGAGTGATCTGATTATATTCAAGATAAGATGCGGAGGCTGTGGTTGGAGATAGTTTTGTTTTTAGGGTTTCGTAGGAAATACGAAACCTTTAGAAGAAGAAACTTTTAGTATCGACATTATCATTTGCCAGTCTTTAGTCACACCAACAAAACATTTGAAACTATATTGGGTTACCTCTCCAACACAGGTAGGATTTGTTCGCCTACTCCGTAGTGTGCGGTATAACTTTTTTATTTAAAAAAATATTCTGTTTAAATTTTTATAGTTGGACAGGTCTCTCAAAAACATTGCAGATATGCCAATTATTTTTTCAGTCATTACTAAGCGGTTGTTTCTAGGCATGTGAAATAATATAATCTCAGTAGTATATTTTACGAGGTTAATAGGAAAAGTATCATATATATCTAGTATGCTTTATATGCTTACAAGTGCTTTGAAGTAAGAATTTCAAATTACAGCAAATACGGAACTTTAAATTGCGCATGACCCGACACGCACTTGTCTCTGTTTTTCAATTTGCTGCCGCGTGCCGAGCGTGCGACTGGAAAATTGTTATAGTCATACTTAATGATCTCAGACTCCACAAGATTTGTTTCGACAATACTAAGCAAGAGCTTATGTAAAGGAGAGGATACGAAGTTTATTTATGATATGAAAATCTGCGATGCTTTCAAAATTTTGTCAATTTTTTTTCGATACCACTGAGTTGTCAGACAAGCACACGGCCCACCTTATGTGAAAGTGCTCACCGTAGCCTATGGACGTTTTTAACACAAGAGGTGCAACACTCGCGCATCCGACCCTTTATAAACCTTCTAAGACCCCTTTTTAAGAACCCCATACTGTAGACGTTCGGGATGACCCAGGCAGGGAGTTCATTCCTCAATCTAAGCGTTCGCGGAATAAAGCCTCTATAGATTCTAACCGTATGCGTGCGCTCCGGACGCAAAGTGTGAGAGGGTGAACACCCTGTCTATTACAATTAATGCGCTGGAAGGTAGGTAAGGCAGGATTACTACCACGGTAATCCGGCCTCTGCGGAAATTGATTCACAACAGTGGTTAAGGGATGAAGAGTAGAAGCGTGCACGTCGCCATCACTGCCAGCTACGGCTGCAATTCTACTCCAACACGAGCACCTCAAGGGCGAACAATGTAAGGGCATGCCCCCGAGGCGACGCGCACCAGTTCGTCCCCGCTGGTGCCAAAAGTGTGTGCCAGAGCGGCGTAGGGGACCGCCACCCTACACGCGCGGCTCGACACGGCGGGAAGTGGACGATGGAGTGCAGGGTAGCTGAGTGGAATGTTAGGGGAGGAATGGCAGATAAGATGAATGAGTTGATGGATGTTATGAATGATAGAAAGTTAGATGTAGTGTGCTTGACAGAGACCAAGCGCAAGGGCAGCGAAGTCTTGGAGCTCCCGGGTGGGGTGCTCGCGCTATGGTCTGGAGTACCAGAGAGCGAGCATGGCAGTCGTGGGGTTGAAATTTTGTTGTCCTCCGGTATGTATGAGTACAAACTGGTAGGTCCTAGAATCCTCTGGATCCGTCTAAAACTTGGTTTGACGAAGATTTTCCTGGTAGCTGCTTACGCGCCAGTATCTTCGTCGAACGCGAGTGAGCTAGAGGACTTCTGGGAGAGTATGAGAGAAGCTCTATATGTGATAGAAGGAAATGAAAGACTTATAGTATGTGGAGACTTGAATGGATGGGTGGGTACCGCTCGCGATGGTTTTGAGTCGGTACTCGGGAAATATGGGGATAAAAGGGTGAACGACGCTGGCAGGCTTATACTGGCATTTTGTAAGGAAAAGGATTTGTTTGTGGCGAACACAATGTTCAACCACAAACAAATTCATATGTATACGAGGAGATGTAAGTCAAAGAGAAGCATGATAGATCTATTCCTAATGGATAGTCGGCTCCGTAAACAGGTGATGGACACAAGGGTGTATCGAGGCGCTGAGCTAGGATCAGACTAGCTAGGTTGGCGTCATCGTTCCGAGTGTCCTGAACCTAAGCCGACTTATAGCATCAAAAGCTGGAAGCTTCAGGATGCATCCATTAGGGATAAATATAAAGAAAGGGTAGCCGAAAAGCTTGGCGACGTCAATGTTAGTAGTGAGAATGTGGAAAGTGTATAGCAGAACCTTAGGGATAGTATGGTAAATGCCGCTGTGGCAGTGTGTAGAGAAACGAGAAGAGGCAGTAGTAATAAGCGTGATGCATGGTGGAATAAGGAAGTGAAAGAAGCAGTTCGAATGAAGAAGAAAGCATGGCTAGGCTACTTAGCCTCGCGGAATGATTTTAATATGAAAGAGAGATACAAGCTGCAGAAAGTTAACACGAAGGCACTTATAGAAGAAGCTCGTGAAAGGTGCAGAATGAAAGCGGATGAAAGGTTGTCGTCCAAATTCCGGGATAATGCCAAGCTCTTCTGGAAAGAGGTAGGCAAGACCCGGAGTTGTTCGGCAATCTGCAGTATGAATAAAGTGCTTAGTG
This sequence comes from Thumatha senex, assembly GCA_948477245.1. Taxonomy (NCBI): domain Eukaryota; kingdom Metazoa; phylum Arthropoda; class Insecta; order Lepidoptera; family Erebidae; genus Thumatha; species Thumatha senex. The sequence continues at coordinate 8,054,707 of OX419729.1, read as the reverse complement.
TTAACAATGACGTCCTAACAGACCCAACTGACGTCCTGCAGAGATGGAGTGAATATTATGGAAAGATGTATGCAAGAAAAGAGAGAGATGCCACATCGGGAAGTGGAGCTCACTTCGATGCTCATTGAAGTCATTAGTATGAAAGAAATTGAACAAGCGATAAGAAGTATGAAATGTTGTAAGTCTGAGGGAAAAGACAGAGTTACTGCTGAGATGATCAAGTACGGTGGGTCGCGCGTCTGGGACACTCTAAGTCTGTTATGCAACTTGTGCTGGCGGACGGGTGAGGTTCCAGATGACTGGCAAATAGCAGTTGTAGTACCTATTTACAAAGGGAAAGGCTCGCGCCTAAACTGCTCCAGCTACAGGGCGATCAGCTTGGTCAGCTTAGCTAGTAAGGTGTATGCAAAGATTATAACGGCAAGAATACAAGAAAATTCTGAAAGATATTTATGGGAGGCTCAATGCGGATTCCGACGTGGAAGAGGTTGCATGGATCAAGTGTTTTCTCTTCGCATGATCGCGGAGAAGTTTCTGGCTATTAGCCAGAAGGTTTTCTGCGCTTTTGTAGATCTGGAGAAAGCATTTGATAACGTTGTGAGGGAAACTCTGTAGGATTTGCTGCCCGGATATGGTGTGGACGGCTCGCTACTGCGGGCAATACAGTCGCTTTATAAGGACTGTAAGGCTTGCGTGCGAGTAGGAGGGGATGTATCACCTCTTTTTGATGTCTGTACAGGCGTCAAACAGGGTTGTGTCATGTCCGCCTGGCTGTTCATATTGTATCTGGACAGTTGCCTGCAGAAGTTGAAAGATTGTGATATGGGTGTGAATTTGGGTGACTTTTCAGTAAACTGTCTGCTGTACGCTGATGATGCGGTGCTCATGGCCTCACCAGAAGCCGACCTTCAGGCATTAGTCACTAATATGAAAGAGGAGTGTGAAAGTAAGGGTCTTCGCTTGAATGCAAGTAAGACTAAGGTTCTAGTATTTGAAAGAAATGACGTAAGAACTAAATGCGAGATTAGGGTAAACCAGGAACGTCTAGAGCAAGTGAATGAAATTGTGTATTTAGGGAGTATGTTTAGCGCGGATGGAAGATGTGATTCAGATGTAGAACGGCGAGTAGCTGCCGGAAACAGAGTTAACGGTGCTTTGTCCCAATTAGTAAAGCGACAAAGCATCGTAAAAGAAGCACGACTGGCGATTCATAACGCAGTGCTAGTGCCAACTTTGCTTTACGGTAGCGAAACCTGGGTATGTCAGCAGATGCATGAAAGTAAATTGAATACTGTGGAGATGCGATCACTTCGAAAATTGTGCGGCGTTACCTTGGCCGACCGAATACGTATCGAAGTGATACGCAATATGGCAGGTTTGAATGAAAGTGTCAGCGTTAAGCTGGAAAAGGGCGTGCTCCGTTGGTTTGGACACGTCCAACGAATGAGTGAGGAACGATTGACGAAGAATATATATTGTACGAAAGCAGAGGGTAGAAGTCAGGGTAGGCCGAGACTTACATATGAAGACCACGTGAGCAGATTGCTCAAAAACGGAAAGGTCAAAAGTACTCGGATACCCAGACGTGCGTGTATGAAGCGATTGATGAATCTTGAAGAAGCGAAAGAAGTATGCATGGATCGCGAAGCCTGGCGATCTGTCCTCTCTGACTACCCCGTCAGGGATACCGCGTGAAAATAGTTAAGTTAGTTTTTTAAGTTAGTTAACAGTTGTAATTTTTGCAAAGTCGTCATCTTCGCAATACTCACGCCCGTTAACCCTACCTGGTTTGTGTAAGAGCCTTTTAATGTATTCTATGTTACTGTCGCATAATTCTAAGAAATAATTACTACACAACACAATACGTTATTGTGTTAAGCGTATCGCTACATTATCTAGTAGATTATACGAGTATGAACAAATTTTCTGTGACACTTAACCCAGTTACACTATACTCGTATCTATTATGCTCGTGAAGTAATTGACAAATTAATGTAATATTACGTTTACAGTTCAAACAATGACCTAATGAGACGGACGGTTTGATCAAATTTTATTGCAATTAATGCGAATTTTCTACTCAATATTTGGGTCTTTGATGTATCCGTATCGGTACAAATTAATTAAATTAAAATTATGTGAAATAACACATTTCAAAAAAATACAATGCGGAAAAGAAGGAGCACGATTCCTGCTTTTTCCTACAAAAGAGAATTTCAATCGATATAATCAGACAATGGCAGTCCACTCAGCAGCCTCTCCCAATTTTCTTAACAACACACGGTCTTCAGCCTTCCTCTTGTAGCCTGACTCCGCAATCTTTTTTAGGTCGTCGGTCCACCTGGCGACGGCGTCATAACTTATGTATACCGTATTTTGTCAGTGTTTATGACGGAAAAAGGTAGATTATTTCGTCGGTTTCGAGTAGACGTTAGTAGCCTAGTTGGTTAAGCGTCTGGCCCGACAAGCCAGATAACATTGGTTTATTAAGTCCAGCTGCAGACATTTTATTTCTACTATAGATTTAGGACTTACTGCGTCTAACTAATTGCGTCATATTAAAGTTACTTACTGTACTAATTACGTCATATTAAAGTTATTTAACGCACTTCATATCTATACTAATATTATAAAGCTGAAGAGTTTGTTTGGTTGAACGCGCTAATCTCAGGAACTACTGGTCGGATTTGAAAAAAAAATATTTGTGTTACATAGCCCATTTATCGAGGAAGGCTATAGGCTATATATCATTACGCTATTACACTGGGGAGCAGAGCAGTAGTCATAAATGCCGACAAATCGGGCAAATTTGTATGCATCATTGTAGAATTTTTAAGCGACGGGATTAAAAAGGTGCTACGGGAGGTCGTACTATTCCACGGGCGAAGCTGTGGGGGTCATCTAATAGATCATAAAACAAAATAGTATAGAATGTTCGCGGCAATTCTCACAGAAGCTCATTTATCATAACTAGTGAATAAGGTCAGGCGCAGTGCGTTAAGTATTGAATAATTCACGTCCGTAGTTATAATACTGATGTCAATGGCAGGAAATTATGAGCTCAAACGACATAGTAGACTCTTCGCGGCGCCTTATAGATTGATGAATAAGTGTTATGAAAGCGTGAAAAATCTAAACGTAAATGAACAATCTTTTATCTATTCTCTGACCACATGAGAACAAAGATACTAAAATAAATAACCAGACATTTCTTGTACTTTAATTATTTCTTCTTTGTAAAACTTTTATTCAGTGTATAATGATTTGGTCAATATTTTGTGACACTTATCTATATAAAACAGAAAAGAAACGAAATAAAATAACGGTGCATTTAAAAAAGTATCTACGTACTCTTAACTCTTAAAATACAGGGTCACCGGAAAACGGAAATCTGTAGTTAAACATGATTATATTAAATACATATTTACTAAGAACACTTCTTCGGACTTCCTTATTATTTTAATCTTTTTTTCTCTCTTTATTTTGACTGCTTCGGTGGCGTAACGCACTTCATACAGTGGCGTAATGCGTATGCCTAAGGTCCCCGGTTAGATTCCCGGGTCGGAATAAATATTTATTTTTATGTATTAATTACTTATTTTATTTATAACAGTTATATAATATAACAGTTAAGTAAGTGTATTTTTTCAACTCCTTACATTGTTTGCCCTAAATGCTCTAAAAAAACCATTGTTATATCATATCGAACGAATATGTTCAACGATCACAGGAAAGTAAAAAGAAACCACACATATGTGTATGTGACTTAGAACTTTATTACTTATCGTTTACGCCTTTATCCCCGAAAGGGTGGCATATATATGCCCACATTTCACCAAAAGTATTTTGTCCCACGTAACAGGTTGTGAGTCCATTGCCGTGTTAATATGAATAAGCGCAGGTTTTGGCGACCTGCTGTTGAAATATTTCAGGCCTTCCACTTGGTTTAACGACACTTTACTGTCAACCGGGACGTTAACGTGCCTTCCGAAGCACACACCCTCGTAAATATAAATGCCACAAAGCGGTCACCCATCCGAGGACCAGCCATAGCGAAAGAGATCAGAAACACAGTCGATTGAGATTTATTACTTAGTTAAATTGTCTTCAAACATGTAAAACTTAAACTCGTTTTCTAGTAAGTCGTTGAGAACAATTCGCGTATGAGTTGTAAGTTTTGCCCCATATGTCTCAATTTTTTTAAATTTGTTAATCAAACGTGGAAACTCCAGGAATGTTTCAGATTGGAAAGGAACGGGAACGAATACGAAAAACCGTAACTTCTGATTGCTATTTCTTACTGTTACTTGGAGAAACGTGTTTACAGACGTGTTATTTGTTGGAAATAACTCAGTAACGCACCATAGTAAACACGGTACGGATGAGGACTACTAAGAATCTTGTAATGTAGGTACTTAACTCCGGTAGGTACTTAACACATTACAAAAAATCTTATATTACATACATAAGTACGAGTATACAGGTTCAAGTCCTGATGTAAAAGCTACTGTACTGTACTCGTAAAAAAGCTCGAATTAAAATTGAATTTTCTGTTTATAGTCCCACGTAAACAGCTTTTTACTAAATGTATATGAAGGTAGGTACCTAATAATTAAGTACCTACTTTCATAATACATTTCGTGAACTTTAATTTATTAAAGAAACTTTAAAATATTTGTTTGTCTGTTCGTTGAAACGGTTGTACCGATTTTAACGGGTCTTTCACTGGCAGATAACTGATGTTCTAAGGAGTAACTAAGGTTAAAAAAGAGACCGTAGAGGCCGAAGAGAAAATAAAACATTAACTAAATTTATTTCTTACTGAGTGTGTATTTAATTTACTATGAACTAGCTGACCTGACGGCTTCACCCGTGACAACCTACTTTGACTGCAGTTGCATCTACTTTATCACGTCGTTTATAAATTTAAATATAATGTATGAAACACATACACTTTAAGCGAACGCTCGGCCGAGCTCGGTTAAGCTCGTGTGAGCTCGGGTGTTAGGTTTTTTCGTTACGGAATTTCTTGATTCGGTTGCCGCGCTCAAAGCCCGCGATAAAGCTATGCAATAAAACTAAAAAAACAAAATACTTAAACGAGAAAATAAAACAATTGGAAAATTGATTTTTAGAATTTTCCAATTGAAAATTGTATTTGGGACTTCTATAGTATATATTTATCTATCACGCCTTATCCCCGAAGGGCAGAGGCATATTATATGCCCACTTTTCACCATCTGTCCCACCAAGTGGTAAGCATAGTAGGTACGTAGTAATAATACTTTTTTTTTTATTAACCAGATAAGCATCTAACTGTCATAACAATACTATTAATTAAAACGTTCTCAGTCGGGCCTTGTAATGTACTAGTCGACACAGACACGAAAAAGTTATCGTTGAGATAATACGACTTGGCAATCATAACATGGAATTATCAAATGATCGTGATTGTGCTAAAGCCTGTGCGTCAACTGCCGCGCGTGTCAAATCGCCTGGGGCCCAATATCGATCATACGACGGCTTGAAAGCGGACATGGGAATAACTGTAACTGTTTGTTCTGTAAATTGTCAGGAACACGATACCTACTTCTTTTTTAACTTTAAAAACAAGCGTTTTAAATCTATACCTCTTGTACCTAATATACACTCCCGGACTCTTGAATCGAGCCACCTTACATCCCGGGCCTAAAAGCCCAATACACTAAAAATATACAATATAACAAAAAAGTTTTTATGCATTTTTAATGCTGCCATATTTCATCGTCTTTCCCGTATGCATTATTCCAAATTTGAATCTTTGAATTTAAAATTAAGAACAAAAGCCGAGCTTGGTCACTGATTTGAAAAAAATAATGACTGTTGAAAGTTGCTTTTGAAGCAATTAAATGTCGATTGTTTTAAAGTTTAGTTTAGTTATTTTTCTATAATTTGAACCGTTTTTGGCTATAAAATTATGGATACTTCACCTGAAGTAGCCGCGCAAGCTGTAGCACTTCTTCAATCTGGGCTAAGTCAGCGAGATGTGAGTTCACAACTTCACATAAGTCGTTCCGCTGTTCAAAGAGTGTACTACTGATACCTGGAGACTGGCGGCTTCGTTCGGCGAACAGGAGGACCTCGTTACCGAGTGACAACGGCGAGACCAGATCAATACATTGTCACTACTAGCTTACGAAATCGACGCCTTAACTCTGTTCAGATACAAGAACAGCTCAGGGACTTTCACGGAGTGGCTGTAAGTGCTCGGACCGTTAGAAGGCGACTTAATGAACGTGGTTTAAAGCCCCATAAGCCAGCCAATGGACCCAAATTGACACGAGCACACCGAATAGCCCGTCTAGAGTTTGCGCGCGAACATCTAAATTGGTCTCGACATCAATGGAGCCAGGTTCTCTTCACAGATGAGTCCAAGATAATGCTATATGGTAATGACGGAAGGAGTAAGGTGTACCGAAGACAGAACGAGCGTTTCGCGCAATGCTGTATTGACGAGAAAGTGAGTTTTGGTGGAGGATCATGGACAGTCTGGGGAGGAATCTCCATGGAAGGCAAAACTGAGCTAGAGGTAGTGACGAGACCACGACTGCCGCCCCTAGATGGCAATAGATACATTCGCCAATGTTTAGAGAACCACGTGATGCCATATGCTGGATTTATTGGCCAAGATTTCGTTTTAATGAATGATAATGCAAGGGCCCATACTGCGGGAATCGTCAGGGAGTACTCAAATGACATTAGTATCACTGTTATGAGATGGCCAGCGCGAAGTCCTGATATGAATCCTATAGAGCATCTGTGGGATGAGCTGAAGAATGTTCGAGCTCATCAGTCTGCCCCGCAAACCATGCAGGAGCTCAAAAATGTAATTTTGGAAGAAGGGGAGGACATTACTCAACATGTCATAACGACATTGATTAATTCTATGCCAAACCGTATGAGAGCTGTCATAAATGCACTGGGAGGCAATACAAGTTACTAAATAAACATTTCTTTTCATGTAAAACATGTCTTTATTTAAAAATCGATTAGATTTTGTTCCTTGAAAAAAAGCAAATATGGACTTGTTTCAACGTAACTCGACTTTTTTAATAAATAGTGGTTCAAATTTAGAACAGTGGCACTCTAAATAAATGATGAGTATACCAGCTCCAAAACTGCATCAAAACATGTTCCTTCTACATACATCTTTTATAAGTTACAGTACTCCAAACCAAAAAATCAAGGTAGCTCGATTTAGGTGTCCGGGAGTGTATTATATCTATATCTCTTGTTTGTTTGGCGCGCTAATCTGAGGAACTACCTGGTCAGATTTAATTTTATGCAATATTGTAGAATTTATAAGCGACCGGATTAAATAGGTGCGACGGAAGTTCGAAATATGTCACGGGTGAAGCCGGGGGGTCACCTAGTGCTCTATAAAAGGATAGTTCTCAGTAAGTCCTTTCATTTGATACACATATTGTATAAAAACTTAAACCAGTGTTTTTTAAGTTCAGTTTGTCAGTTCGCCGTATTAGATTTAGAGACACTTTATTTTTCGCGTCACTATCAGAAAGATTTTTCATTTGATACTCATACAGTAGCAGTACATTCAAAATAACTAATCGGATCATCTTCATCCTGGATCATCTTGGATGTTGCACCATGTTGGATTTAGAATGTCCTCACACAGCTAACTATGCAATGTCATCAAAACGTTTATGTAAATTTCAGCTCATACGGTTGAAAGTATCTGCTTCAAAATTAAGTGGCAATTAAGAATTATCCGAACACACATACCGAACATACAAAGGAGTTGAATCGATTTTTAACGTCTTTGCAATATCAAGTTGAAGAAGACTTTGCAATATGAAGTTGAGAAGCGCTCGTGGCCCCGCGGTCTCAGTGTTCGGTAAACGATCACTGAGGTACGCAACTTTCACTATGGCTGGTCGTCGGATGGGTGACCACTTTGTGGCATTTACATTTTGCGAGCGTTTCCGTGCTTCGGAAGGCACGCTAAGCCGTTGGTCCCGGTTGCCAGTAAAATGGCAGTCGTTAAGCCTGGTTGAAAGCCTTATAGGCGGCTTAAAAAATTTCAACAGCAGGTAGCCACAACCTGCGTCTGTCTATTTCAACACGGCAATGGGCTCACCACCTATTACGTGGGACAGGAATCCACACGGTGAAAAGTGGGCATATAATATGCCTCTGCCACCCCTTCGGGGATAAGGCGTGATGGATATTTATTTTATTTTAAGTTGAGATTGAGAGAACCGATTGAACACAAGCCACTATTACGTCCGCTAACGTTAGCAAACATAAATTCACGTGGGTGTTATAATGAACAAGTTGTATATAAATGACCGAATAATATACCATTACTATAGCTATTATCAGTATCTCTGCCCACATCTGTGTACAACATTTTTAGTATCACTTAAAGGCATGTGCAATTAAAGCAATAGTCGTCGCTATTCTTTATCGATTATGCAGCCCATACGTAACTAAATCGATTTTTCGTGACTGGGTTATTTGTCTTAGATGATACTTGTATTTAATCAACGAACTTTTGTTCGAGTTTTATGTAATAAACCTATTGAACTTATTACTATTATATCAACACAATAGACTGTTCTATTGTTAGAGATTTATCAGTCGAATTGGTAGCAAGAAATAAAAAATTACCTGATTTTTATCTTTTATTTTGTAAGAGAGGTCAGTATTATCTCATTACGAGTAGGGTTCTTTCTACTGTAAGTACAGCAGCTGTCTGTGTGGCACTGTCGTTGTCGCACAATCTTTTGGTTCTGGGATATATTAAATAAATAATTCAATAAATTTTGGCATTTTGGCATATTGTCACACATTAAGCCCAAATTAAGCTAATATAAGCTTGTGCTATGAACCTTAATAACTGATAAAAATACTTATATATTTCTAAAGACATACAACTAAATAAAATTATTATATGGGCTGAGATTTGTATGTGGATACATACATCTTTAGGATTCATAACGAAAACACTGCTTGAGAAATAACAAAATAATTGTGTATCTTATATAGATCTACAGAAAAGTCCGCGATGCGATATGTCTATCCTTTAAGGATAGCTTACTATAACACTGAGGGGGATGAAGAGTAGAAGCGTGCACGTCGCCATCCCTGCCAGCTACGGCTGCAATTCTACTCCAACACGAGTGCCACCAGGGCGATTACTGCTAGGGCGTGCCCCCGAGGCGACGCGCACCAGTTCGTCCCCGCTGGTGCGAAAAGTGTGTGCCAGAGCGGCGTAGGGGACCGCCACCCTACACGCGCGGCCCGACACGGCGGGAAGTGAAGGATGGAGTGCAGGGTAGCTGCGTGGAATGTTAGGGGAGGAATGACAGATAAGATGAATGAGTTGATGGATGTTATGAATGAGAGAAAGTTAGATGCAGTGTGCTTGACAGAGACCAAGCGCAGGGGCAGCGAAGTCTTGGAGCTCCCGGGTGGGATGCTCGCGCTTTGGTTTGGAGTACCAGAGAGCGAGCATGGCAGTCGGGGGGTTGGAATTTTGCTGTCCTCGCGATTGGCCTCCGGTATGTATGAGTACAAACTGGTAGGTCCTAGAATCCTCTGGATCCGTGTAAAACTTGGTTTGACGAAAATTTTCCTGGTAGCTGCTTACGCGCCAGTATCTTCGTCGAACGCGAGTGAGCTAGAGGACTTCTGGGAGAGTATGAGAGAAGCTCTAAATGTAATAGAAGGAAATGAAAGACTTATAGTATGTGGAGACTTGAATGGATGGGTGGGTACCGCTCGCGATGGTTTTGAGTCGGTACTCGGGAAGTATGGGGATAAAAGGGTGAACGACGCTGGCAAGCTAATACTGGCATTTTGTAAGGAAAAGGATTTGTTTGTGGCGAACACAATGTTCAACCACAAACAAATTCATATATATACGAGGAGATGTAAGTCAAAGAGAAGCATGATAGATCTATTCCTAATGGATAGTCGGCTCCGTAAACAGGTGATGGACACAAGGGTTTATCGAGGCGCTGAGCTGGGATCAGACCACTACCTAGTCATAACTAGGATTAGGGGTCTGTTCGCGGGTTGGCGTCATCGTACCGAGTGTCCTGAACCTGAGCCGACTTATAGCATCAAAAGCTGGAAGCTGCAGGATGCATCCATTAGGGATAAATATAATGAAAGGGTAGCCGAAAAGCTTGGCGACGTCAATGTAAGCAGTAAGAATGTGGAAAGTGTATGGCAGAACCTTAGGGACAGTATGATAAATGCCGCTGTGGAAGTGTGTGGAGAAACGAAAAGAGGCAGTAGTAATAAGCGTGATGCATGGTGGAATAAGGAAGTGAAAGAAGCAGTTCGAATGAAGAAGAAAGCATGGCTAGACTACTTAGCCTCGCGGAATGATTTTAATATGAAAGAGAGATACAAGCTGCAGAAAGTTAACACGAAGGCACTGATAGAAGAAGCTCGTGAAAGGTGCAGAATGAAAGCGGATGAAAGGTTGTCGTCCAAATTCCGGGATAATGCTAAGCTCTTCTGGAAAGAGGTAGGCAAGACCCGGAGTTGTTCGGCAATCTGCAGTATGAATAAAGTGCTTAGTGTTAACAATGACGTCCTAACAGACCAAAGTGACGTCCTGCAGAGATGGAGTGAATATTATGGAAAGATGTATGCAAGAAAAGACAGAGATGCCACATCGGGAAGTGGAGCTCACTTCGATGCTCCGGATCCCGATGTCATTGAAGTCATTAGTATGAAAGAAATAGAACAAGCGATAAGAAGTATGAAATGTGGTAAGGCTGCGGGAAAAGACAGAGTTACTGCTGAGATGATCAAGTACGGCGGGTCGCGTGTCTGGGACACACTATGTTTGTTATGCAACTTGTGCTGGCGGACGGGTGAGGTCCCAGATGACTGGCGAGTAGCAGTTGTAGTACCTATTTACAAAGGGAAAGGCTCGCGCCTAAACTGCTCCAGCTACGGGCGATCAGCTTGGTCAGCTTAGCTAGTAAGGTGTATGCAAAGGTTATAACGGCACGAATGCAAGAAAAGTCTGAAAGGTATTTATGGGAGGCTCAATGCGGATTCCGACGTGGAAGAGGTTGCATGGATCAAGTGTTTTCTCTCCGCATGATCGCGGAAAAGTTTCTGGCTCTTAGCCAGAAGGTTTTCTGCGCTTTTGTGGATCTAGAGAAAGCATTTGATAACGTTGTGAGAGAAACGCTGTGGGACTTGCTGCCAGGATATGGTGTGGACGGCTCGCTACTGCGGGCAATACAGTCGCTTTATAGGGACTGTAAGGCTTGTGTGCGAGTAGGGGGGGATGTGTCACCTCTTTTTGATGTCTGCACAGGCGTCAAACAGGGATGTGTCATGTCCGCCTGGCTGTTCATAGTGTATCTGGACAGTTGCCTGCAGAAGTTGAAAGATTTTAATATGGGTGTGAATTTGGGTGACTTTACAGTAAACTGTCTGCTGTACGCTGATGATGCGGTGCTCATGGCCTCATCAGAAGCCGACATACAGGCATTAGTCTCTAATATGAAAGAGGGGTGTGAAAGTAAGGGTCTCCGCTTGAATGCAAGTAAAACTAAGGTTCTAGTATTTGAAAGAGGTGACGTAAGAACTAAATGCGAGATTAGGGTAAACCAGGAACGTCTAGAGCAAGTGAATGAAATTGTGTAATTAGGAAGTATGTTTAGCGTGGATGGAAGATGTGATTCGGATGTAGAACGGCGAGTAGCTGCCGGAAACAAAGTTAACGGTGCTTTGTCCCAGTTAGTAAAGCGACAAAGCATCGTAAAAGAAGCACGAATGGCGATTCATAACGCAGTGCTAGTGCCAACTTTGCTTAACGGTAGTGAAACCTGGGTATGTCAGCAGATGCATGAAAGTAAATTGAATGCTGTGGAGATGCGATCACTTCGAAAATTGTGCGGCGTTACCTTGGCCGACCGAATACGTAACGAAGTGATACGCAATATGGCAGGTTTGAATGAAAGTGTCAGCGTTAAGCTGAAAAAGGGCGAGCTCCGTTGGTTTGGACACGTCCAACGAATGAGTGAAGAACGATTGACGAAGAATATACATTGTTCAAAAGTAGAGGGTAGAAGGAGTCAGGGAAGGCCGAGACTTACATATGAAGACCACGTGAGCAGATTGCTCAAAAACGGAAAGGTCTAAAGTACTCGGATACCCAGATGTGCGTGTATGAAGCGATTGATGAATCTCGAAGAAGCGAAAGAAGTATGCGTGGATCGCGAAGCCTGGCGATCTGTCCTCTCTGACTACCCCGTTAGGGATACAGCATGAAGATAGTTTACTATAACACTGGGGAAATTGGGTACTGGAAAATATCACAACACGAGCGAAGCTGCGGGTTGGCTAGTAAATCTTATATACCTACAACAGATACCTACCTTGTTAAGTAACAAAAAAGAGAGGCTTGTAGATATTACTACAGTTTCTTGAGCAACAAAATAATCTAAAAAAGATTTGATTACTTTTATAAGGTTCTTGCGTTACTATGTAATTGAAAGTATTTTTTAAAATAAAATAGATAATTAACTTGGCGGTTAAGATCAACCTTTGGTTGAAGAACATATAAATATAATCGTGTAAACTTCTCAAACAGGTTTCAAAATGTCTATAAAAAAATATGTGACTATACCTCGGCACACGTAAGGTAAGACGTCCTCCCCCTCCTGCCAAAATTCTAGGTCAGAAAGCCTACAGAGGACCGGCATAACCTGTTTTGATTGTTGGATTGATTGAATTAATGTATAAATTAAACTAAAAAAAATATCTTGACATATGTATTACTATTCTGCTTCTTATAATCACACCTTTCTTTTTAAATTAAACTATGAAACATCATGACAGCTCTAATAATCAATTAAACACAATCATTCGCACGAGCTTAATAAATAAAATTAGTAGAATCGATTCATCAGATTGCTGCAATTATGGCGAGTTCTATAAATATGAATATCGATCAGACTCGTGTGTAATAAATAATCGATTACGTAAAGTGTGTCACCTGTCGCTTTGCAGAGTTCGACCTCACTATGATATAACGGACGCAACCCATGAAAAGTAACTGCCAGTTAATTTAACAGGAAACGTAATTGGATACAAGACATGCGGAATATAATGTTGCACTTAAAATACATCTGCCTCAGTGGGGCACATTTAACGTACAAGAAAGTGCCCATGTCATTTTGAAGTGCTAATGGTACATGACAAACTGTAAAGCGATGCTTTTGATAACGTACATACATACATATAGTTTCACCTTTATCCCCGAAGAGGTAGGGTGCGGCACACTATACGCCTATATTCACTTTACCGTGTGCATTTGTGTCCCACGTAACAGGTGGTCAGCTTATTGCCTTGTTGAAATGGACAGGCGCAGGTTATGGCGACCTAACTAACACAGACTGTAAAGCGAGGGTAATCTTTCAGTATCAATGCAAGTAATTTTAAACCAGTTTAGTAGAAATTAAGGTATGATATTATATTATCTGTGGTATGATTGATAAGAAATTTATTTACATTAATAGTTCCACTGAGTGTTCTGTAAACGATGAAACGGTAACCACTTTGTGGCATTTTCATTCACGTATTTAAGAATGCACGTTAACGCCCGGTTGTCAGTAACATGGCAGTCGTTAAGCCAAGTTGAATGGCTTATGCGCGGCTTGAAAATTTAATAGCTGGTTACCACCACCTGCGTCTGTACGTTTCAACACGGCAATGGGCTCACCACCTGTTACGTGGGACAAAAATGCATTATGTGAAATGTGGGCCTGTAAGTAGACTCTGCCTATCTTTTCAGAGATATAGGCGTGTCTAGTAAGTAAGGTGATATAAGGAGAGTGACTTTAAAGGTAAACCTATTCGTACACTCAATCAAATCAACCTATAACAGTTCGCTGGTAGACAAAGGCCTTTCCTAATCATTATTAGGATTGTGGGCTTACCGTACGACGCTGTCCAGATGGGTTGATCTGGTCAGATGAGTTTTGTTTCAAGTTGTTCATTTCTACGCCATGACTTCGTCCGAAAGTCAGTTGGTGCAATTGTTGGCGAGGCTGGGCTTGGGCCGAAGGTTTCGGTAGGGCCTTATTGCACCCTAATGAAGTAGCTAGAACAATTTTCTACAGATTGTAGAGCCTTTCGTGTCCACTGTGTCCTAGCACCTGCAAGATGGAAGATCTAAACGGTGCGACAACATGAGCCGTCTGTGTCCCTGAGTTCCAACCTGGACACATTTGATTTCTGTATTGCCACCGATATGAAAAAGAAAAGCCTTTGGCTTTACCTATCCTATGCCTAGATTATTAAAATCCGGGGTAACTATGCAGTTTCAATATAATTTTATATTATCAGTGCAACAATATATTGTGTACATAACTGTAGACCAGGCTACGGAACATATATTCCAAGATTTACCACATCGTAAAAATGGAAGAGAATTCCTGGCTGACCCCAATGCATTAATCAAATGTGGGTAACATAGTCAACACAGTCTTTGTCTGCCTATTATTCAGTATTGAAAATAATAACGGAATGTAAAAGAGAAAGTCACAGCTGACCTTTAATTAATTATTTTGAATATTGATTAGGAATAAATTCAATATTTCAATAATATTAGAATAGCCACGATGGCTTACTTTTTGGAAAACGACAGAACTCTATATTGCTTCATTCCCTGGGATTTTTTGAATACCTAAGTTTTTGTGAATATTGTATTTTTAAGACCTGTCGCAAATAATAAGCAAATTTTATATTATATTTTAGAAACGGACATTGAATTGGAGTAGGTACCTTCGTTACGTTATGTGTGCTAAAATATTAAAGGCAATTAGGACAGTGGTATTTGTACTTGCCTGTTTAATAGTATTCCCATACCCATTTCCGACAAGAACTTTTAAAAAATTATCCTAGGTATTAATTAATCCAAGGTGTGAATAGCTTTTTAGGTAACGTACCTGTGAACAAAGAAATATACATATAAGTAAAGTGTAAAGGTGAGAAAAATACAAAATGTGGCATTGCTCCGTTTAATTTGTTAACGGGTGTCAAGTTTACCCGTATGTGGTCAGCACTTATTTCGTTTTGTTTACCAAATATCACTCAATATGTGTCAAGGATTAGAACGTAACGAAGATATCTTCACAAACTTTCACATTTATAATAAATATAATATATATGCCTCTGCCACCCCTTCGGGGATAAGGCGTGATATATTTATAATTTTGGTTTTAGAAAAATAAAAACAATGAAAAAAAATTTGAATGCATGGTCGAACTCTACAGGCAATTTCGTGATTGTGAATCAACTTGTTTGCACATAGCAACTTCAATGAAATTGTGGGCCAGTGTTTTGCTACAACATTAATTTTAAATGAGCGTTTATTGAAATGGCCAACACAAAATTGTCTGAATAATTCGGAAAGATTCTGCAGAAATTCTCACTTCTTTTGATTTATGATTTAAATTCGTGGAGTATTAAGGTCAAGATGAACATTTAAAGCAAATTGAGGAACGAAAAATTTATACAATGTCTCTCGATTTTGGATTTTTTAACGCAGTGCCATCTGGTCTAAATTTAACTAACTAACTAACTAACTATCTTCACGCTGTATCCCTGACGGGGTAGTCAGAGAGGACAGATCGCCAGGCTTCGCGATCCATGCATACTTCTTTCGCTTCTTCGAGATTCATCAATCGCTTCATACACGTACATCTGGGTATCCGAGTACTAAATTTAAAAAGTCTAAATTTAGGTAATATTAATTAAAGTTATGGGTTTTAGTCAACAAAAATACATTCTTATATGTTTTTCAAATATATGTTCATTCTATTTTTTCATGTTTTTGTATAGTATGCCTCAGCCTACCCTTCGGGGATAAAGGCGTGACAATATGTATGTATGAATGTTTCTAAATACATACATAATATTATTGATAAATGACACGGAACAATTCAGTGTGGTTAGGAATGGAACCCATGACTCAGTAGGTCAATCGTTTCTACTCGTGCTTTTAAATTATTATTATTATTATTTATCTATCACGCCTTATCCCCGAAGGGGTGGCAGAGGCATATATATTATATGCCCACTTTTCACCATGTCTATTCCTGTCCCACGTAATAGGTGGTGAGCCCATTGCCGTGTTAAAATAGACAGACGCAGGTTGTTGCTTCCTGCTGTTGAAATTTTTAAGCCGCCCATAAGGCCTTCAACCTGGCTTAACGACTGCCCATTTATTGGCAACCGGGACCAACGGCTTAACGTGCCTTCCGAAGCACGGAACTGGGGTGGGTCTAAAGGGCCGAATGAATTTAATAAAATGTGTCTATTTTAGATGTTAAATTAAATTAAATTTATATTAATTTAAAATTTATTATAAATTTATTATTTTTATTATTTATTTTAAATTTATTTATTTATTTTTTAATTAATTTAATTTTTTTTTTATTTATTTTTTTTATTTTATTTTTTTATTATTTTTTTTTAATTTTTAATTTTTGCTTTTAAATTAAATTAATTTAATTATGATTTCATTTGTTTGTAATAGATATCAGTTTTATACAGTACAATGTAACGATGCTATCTACAACATTATAAACTGTGATGCGAATATTAACGTCTTTGCCCGATCAACAATAAGATTCCAATAGTGGAATAATTGAAATTGAAAAATTCATTATCAATTCAATTCAATTCATATATTCGCAAATATGGGTACATACAAGATCTAACATACAATTTTAGGCCGCCATATTTTACCACAAGTGGCATGCAGAATAAGAACAAATCAGCCAACATAATTTAATAATGTGTTCTATATAGTATATCATATCATGCAAATATTTCTATCGGGCGTTACATGGCGAAAATTTATCGTAGATCAATAATCCTCCTTCTCCTTCTTTATTATTATGGTTCTGGTTAATAAATAGTAAGATAATATTTAGTGTAGGTACTGATTATTATCTGACTATTAATTAAGCGTGTCAAAAGTAAGAATGTCAAAAATGGATACTTCCCGGGCCATTGAAGCGGACAGGACGTTTTTGCAATCACATTTCAGTTGCGTAATTAACCCGGTTTCATTAGCCATATTGAATGACAATTATAATAATCGCGGAAGTCGTATTTATTATTTGGAATCGTATATTGCGCCTTTTTCTATTTTGTTATATTCTACGAGTACACTAATGATTCCAGTTCCAGTGAGTCTTGCATCGCCTTAGAATTAGGGTACGTAGAATGTTTTTAAGAAAAAGTATATTTACAAAGCATTATTGAAATGACGCATAAGCATACTCTTAAATGACGAATTCGGGTAGAACATTGCCCTGGTTAGGCAAAGGTCACGGGTTCTATCCCCGTCTCGAAACAAATTACCTTTTACACTTTAGGAAATTTTTTTTTTTTATATCTAACTAACTAACTATCTTCATGCTGTATCCCTGACGGGGTAGTCAGAGAGGACAGATCGCCAGGCTTCACGATCCATGCATACTTCTTTAGCTTCTTCAAGATTCATCAATCGCTTCATACACGCACGTCTGGGTATCCGAGTACTTTTGACCTTTCCGTTTTTAAGCAATCTGCTCACGTGGTCTTCATAGGTAAGTCTCGGCCTACCCTGACTTCTTCTACCCTCTACTTTCGCATAATATATATTCTTCGTCAATCGTTCCTCACTCATTCGTTGGACGTGTCCAAACCAACGGAGCACGCCCTTTTCCAGCTTAACGCTGACACTTTCATTCAAACCTGCCATATTGCGTATCACTTCGTTACGTATTCGGTCGGCCAAGGTAACGCCGCACAATTTTCGAAGTGATCGCATCTCCACAGCATTCAATTTACTTTCATGCATCTGCTGACAAACCCAAGTTTCGCTACCGTAAAGCAAAGTTGACACTAGCACTGCGTTATGAATTGCCAGTCGTGCTTCTTTTACGATGCTTTGTCGCTTTACTAATTGGGACAAAGCACCGTTAACTCTGTTTCCGGCAGCTACTCGCCGTTCTACATCCGAATCACATCTTCCATCCGCGCTAAACATACTCCCTAAATACACCATTTCATTCACTTGCTCTAGTCGTTCCTGGTTTACCCTAATCTCGCATTTGGTTCTTACGTCATCTATTTCAAATACTAGAACCTTAGTTTTACTTGAATTCAAGCGAAGACCCTTACTTTCACACTCCTCTTTCATATTAGTGACTAATGCCTGAATGTCGGCTTCTGATGAGGTCATGAGCACTGCATCATCAGCGTACAGCAGACAGTTTACTTTAATGACACCCAAATTCACACCCATATCACAATCAAAATCAAAATGAACAGCCAGGCGGACATGACACAACCCTGTTTGACGCCTGTACAGACATCAAAAAGAGGTGACACATCCCCCCCTATTTGCACGCAAGCCTTACAGTCCCTATAAAGCGACTGTATTGCCCGCAGTAACGAGCCGTCCACACCATATCCGAGCAGCTATTCCCAGAGTTTCTCTCACAACGTTTTCAAATGCTTTCTCCAGATCCACAAGAGCGCAGAAAACCTTCTGGCTAATAGCCAGAAACTTTTCCACGACCATGTGGAGAGAAAACACTTGATCCATGCAACCTCTTCCACGTCGGAATCCGCATTGAGCCTCCCATAAATACCTTTCAGACTTTTCTTGCATTCTTGCCGTTATAACCTTTGCATACACCTTACTAGCTAAGCTGACCAAGCTGATCGCCCGTAGCTGGAGCAGTTTAGGCGCGAGCCTTTCCCTTTGTTAATAGGTACTACAACTGCTATTCGCAAGTCATCGGGGACCTCACCCGTCCGCTTGCACAAGTTGCATAAGTGTGTCCCAGACGCGCGACCCACCGTACTTGATCATCTCAGCAGTAACTCTGTCTTTTCCCGCATCCCTACCCATTTAATACTTCTTATCGCTTGTTCAATTTCTTTCATACTAATGACTTCAATGACATCGGGATCCGGAGCATCGAAGTGAGCTCCACTTCCCGATGTGGCATCTCTGTCTTTTCTTGCATACATCTTTCCATAATATTCACTCCATCTCTGCAGGACGTCAGTTTGGTCTGTTAGGACGTCATTGTTAACACTAAGCACTTTATTCATACTGCAGATTGCCGAACAACTCCGGGTCTTGCCTACCTCTTTCCAGAAGAGCTTGGCATTATCCCGAAAATTGGACGACTGCCTTTCATCCGCTTTCATTCTGCACCTTTTACGAGCTTCTTCTATCAGTGCCTTCGTGTTAACTCTTTGCAGTTTGTATCTCTCTTTCATATTAAAATCATTCACTTCCTCATTCCACCATGCATCACGCTGATTACTACTGCCTCTTTTCGTTTCTCCACACACTTCCACAGCGGCATTTACCATACTATCCCTAAGGTTCTGCCTTACACTTTCCACATTCTCACTACTAACATTGACGTCGCCAAGACTTTGGCTACCCTTTCTTTATATTTATCCCTAACGGATGCATCCTGCAGCTTCCAGCTTTTGATGCTATAAGTCGGCTCAGGTTCAGGGCACTCGGTACGATGACGCCAACCCGCGAACAGACCTCTAATCCTAGTTATGACTAGGTAGTGGTCTGATCCTCTAGCTCACTCGCGTTCGACGAAGATACTGACGCGTAAGCAGCTACCAGGAAAATCTTCTTCAAACCAAGTATTTGACTGATCCAGAGGATTCTAGGACCTACCAGTTTGTATTCATACATACCGGAGACCAATCGCGAGGACAACAAAATTCCAACCAACCGACTGCCATGCACGCTCTCTGGTACTCCAGATCATAGCGCGAGCACCGCACCCGGGAGCTCCAAGACTTCGCTGCCCTTGCGCTCGGTCTCTGTCAAGCACACTACATCTAACTTTCTCTCATTCATAACATCCATCAACTCATTCATCTTATCTGCCATTCCTTCCCTTACATTCCACGCAGCTACCCTGCACTCCGTCCTCCACTTCCCGCCGTGTCGTGCCGCGCGTGTAGGGTGGCGTTCCCCTACGCCGCTCTGGCATACACTTTTCGCACCAGCGGGGACGAACTGGTGCGCGTCGCCTCGGGGGCACACCCTAACAATGTTCGCCCTGGTGGCACTCGTGTCGGTGTAGAATTGCAGCCGTAGCTGGCAGGGAGGGCGACGAGCACTCTTCTAAATCCATCTAAACATGGACCATTCAAATCTGCCCATCCGTATTTGAGTTATAAATGCTGTAACGTATGGCTTTCTTTTATACATATAGATCACATATAATAAGAACATACGCAGCTTATCTTATAATGCAGTTAGATTAATACCTAAGCATACATAGACATATATATTTTATCCCACGTTTCAACAGTTCTATTTGGACCTACGTAATAGCTGGTGAGCCTATTGCTATGATGAATAGGACTTGAGTTATTAACTAATACACTTTTAAGCTCCCCAAAGCTGCTGCAAAGACCTAATCTTTAACTTGGCTTAACGACTACCATTTTACTGGTAGCCGGGTCTTGCCTTCGGCACAGAAACACTCGTAAATGCAATGCCACTAACGCCCACTCAACTTAGAACTGATAGACATACACTACTCGATATGGTGTTATATGATTTTGATGCGTTACATTTTAGCGCCAAAAATACACCTTATAGTTTTTGTTTACATTTTATGTACGCTATGGCACTCTGGAGATGAGAACATTTAATTTGAGATCTCATTCATAGAAAGTAATCCAGCCGTTAGGTCTATAAAGGGGAACAAAGAAAACTACATACATAAGCGTGCAACATTACTCTCGCAGACGCATTCGGGTAAAAACAGTCAGTACCTATACCTTCTAGGTACTATTATGTATGTACGTACTCGAATGGACAACAGTACAAGAATACTAAACACGAAAATGCTTTCATAATGGAAGAATAAATAAGCGTTAATTACGGCCTTTGTTTCTCAGATATTGACGCTCAATAACTGGTTATATTGAGCGCAGCTGTATTAAAAGCACTATCCATTATATAATTAGGTAGGTATTACCTTAACATGTACTGTTTCATAATACCTATCACTCTTCATAGGATGAACATCATTATTCATTTTATGTTTAATAATCTTAATAATATTATAAATGCGAAAGTTTGTATAGATGTTTGTTACTCTTTCAGGTAAAAACTTCTGAATGGATATTAATGAAACTTTACAACAATATAGCTTATACATCAGAATAACACATAGGCTAATTTTTATCCCGGGAACAAGTTCCTATGGTAAACGGGAACGGGAAATCTTCTTTACGCGGGCGAAGTCGCGTGCGTCAACTAGTATTTCATTATTTATGAAACATGGTGCATTAATACCCATACAAATTATTGTTTATTTGTGAAGAGTTTATATAGATTATCTGTATATATAAAAGAGAGTCGTGTTAGTTACACTATTTATAACTCAACAACGGCTGTACCGATTTGGCTGAAAATTGGTGGGGAATTAGCTTAAAGCCAGGAGACGGACATACTTTTTAGCCCGAGAACAAGTTCCTTTGGGAAACGGGAACGGGAAAACTTCTCTACGCGGGCGAAGCCGTGGGCGTCAACTCATCATCATCCGAGCGTCTGTCCCAGTTGCGTCTCGCGACGCCCGGGGTCCACTTTCCTACATTTTCTCCTCCACTTCGCACGGTCGTCGGCATCCCCTGTGGTGAGACCATTGGCACGCATGTCATCCCTTACGACGTCAAGCCAGCACTTCTTGGGTCTTCCCCTCTTACCGGGACCCGGCGGGGCTGACATGGCCAGACATTTGTTACCTACGTAGCCCGGCGGTTGCCGCAAGACGTGACCATACCAACGAAGGCGACACTCTTGCAACTTGTCTGCAATGTCACGGACGTGAAGGCTGCCGCGGATGCGAGAGTTCCTCACGCGGTCCATCCGCGTGACTCCACACATCCACCGCAGCATCTTCATTTCCGTGACACGCAGCTCCTGCTTGTGTCGCTCCAATATCGGCCACGTCTCACTGCCATGTAAAAGGACAGGTCTAATAATGGTTTTGTAGACCTGTCCCTTCAACCGGATCGGCATTTTAGGGTCACAAATGACACCGGTCATCTCCCGCCATTTGGCCCACGCGGCAGCAATGCGTGACTTGACATCGCAATCGATGTCACTGGACGTGTGAAAAACAGATCCCAAGTATTTAACCTGGTCCGTGCGCTCGACCAAATCACCGCCTATGCGGACGGATGTGGGATCTGTCGAGTTTAGTGCCAAGTACTCGGTCTTCGCCACATTTAGTTTCAGACCGCCGTTCTCAAGCGTCTCCTTCCACGCCTTTACACGTCGCACCAATCTGCCCCTGTCCGCGTCTGCCAGCGCAATATCGTCAGCATACATGAGCAACCATGGAGGCTGCTCATGCGGGTTTCTGATGCTGTCCGACAATTCGTCTAATATTACACTGAACAGAAGCGGACTAAGGACAGAACCCTGGTGTACCCCGACGGTGATGGGGAAGGGTTTCGTGTCGCCAACAGCAGTCCGAACCATTGAGTCGGAGTCACAGTACATGTCCCGGATAGTGTCAATATAGACCTCTGGAACCCCTTTGGACCGCAGTGCCCACCAGATCATCGCACGAGGAACACAGTCGAAGGCCTTCTGCATATCTAGGAACAAACAGTGCAGAGGCGTGTTCTTCGACCTGTATTTCTCTGCGACAACCCTCAGGGCAAAAACAGGGTCCGTGGTCCCATGACCAGGGCGAAACCCATATTGACACTCCGAGAGAGTACACTCCTGCCGGATCCGAGAGTCTATAATCCTCTCGAAGATCTTCATGGTGTGGGACATCACCTTAATACCGCGGTAGCTCCCGCACTCCTGCACTGACCCCTTACCTTTGAAGACTGGAGTAATAATACTTAGTCTCCATTGGTTTGGGATCTGCCCGCTGAGGAGTATGCGGTTAAAAAGGTTTACTAAGATGCCCACACCGCGAGGACCCATCGCCTTCCAGGCTTCGATGGGGACTCCATCGGGTCCGACAGCTTTCCGATTCTTCATGCGGCGAAGCGCAGTCAGGACTTCTCCAGGCGTTACCGGTGGCACTAGTCCTTGATTCGGAGGGAGGTCCGGAGGCTGCACCTCTTTATGCTGCTTATTAAGCAGCTCGTGGAAGTACGAGCGCCATCTCTCCTTTACCGCGAGGTCTTCGCTTAACAGGTTGCCCTCAGGGTCTTTTACACAGCGACACTTGGATATATCCTGTGCCGCTTTGACCCTGGAGCGCGCCAGCTTATAGATGAGCTTCTGCCCCTCAGACGATTCCAGCTTATCATACAAAGGTTGTAAGTGGTCTCGTCTGGCTCTGGCTACAGCTCTCTTTGTGGCGCGCTTGGCAGCCCTGTACGCGTCGCGGTCTTCGGAAGATCCGGTCGCTTGCCACTTTTTAAAGAGGGCTTTCTTCTCCCTGGTCTCCCTCAGGACTGCGTCGTTCCACCACCAAGTTTCCTTGTCACATTTGCGTCCACCCTTAGACTCACCGAGCACCACCTTCGCCGCTCCAAGGATGGCCGCCTGAACTTTGTCCCAGTAATCTTGAACTGGTTCGCCTTCAGTGTCGGTGCACTTGTCACCGACAGCTGAGACGAACTCCTGGGACCTAGTTTCATCAAGCAGCCACCATCTGATGCGGCGCTGGCACCGCTCGATGCGTTTGCCTTTAGGCTTCACGCAGAGGTCCATGACAAGGAGACGGTGTTGTGCAGTAAGACTCTCACCGGGTATGACCTTGCAGTTGGCCACCTTGCCGATGCTGTGTCGCCTAGTGAGTAGGAAATCGATCTGAGTTGTACGCCTCCCGCTCTTGTAGGTGATGAGATGTTCGGATTTCTTTTTGAAATACGTGTTCACAATGGCCAGATCGGCAGCCGCACACGTTCTGAGGATAGTTTCTCCTTCAGTGTTGCGGGTGCCGTATCCAAAACCACCATGAACACGTTCAAACTCGACGTGGGCGTCAACTAGTATAAGATAAAAGTAGAGAGTTTACGTATTTACTTTTCATGGCGAATTTAAAATAACACATTGACAAACAAAATTACATTTATTGTAATTGTAATGGGGGTCGATTTATTGATTTTTTTTTTTTTTTTATTATATATTTATACATTTAAATATATATTATTTTATATAATAAATATTTAATTTACTATTATATTAAGTACAATGTCAACTAAAAAAATATTTACATGTCAAATTGAAATAACCCGCCCCTGACCGCTCCCGGCCCAAAGGTGCCCATAATACTAGCCGCGTTTCCACGTTGAATAGCTATAGCCAATCTCAAATTGTAATTATTATATATTCAAAAAATTACAGTTATTGCGCTGATGGAACATTGCGATGATCATTTATTTTTCAAGTAAATGTAAATACATTTAGTGCATTAAAAATAAAGTTCTTCTAATATTAATGTTCAGATCGAAATTACTCTGTGTCCTATTTTTAATTTGTTGAAATTTAGAATTCTATGATATTCATTGAATTCTGGTTTAGATCATGTGGTAAAATTGAAAGTTAAGGAGTTGCTTTATCAGGTTTTGTAGGTTCTTTGCTAATGACATGCCTGCATTAGGTAAGTATTTGTGGTTAGATAAAGTATAGCAATTAGAAAAAACAGGTTGTCCAACATTGAAGCAAGGTATTTGTACAGCATTGTCTATAGTTTCCCTCTAGAATCGGAGTCCAAACAAAAAAAGAAGACTTATTAAAATTTTATTGGATTTGTTTCAGTTTTTTATAGACTATAAAGATCATTCTAAAATTGTTCATGGAACTTTCACGAATAAAATCGTTTGCTCTGCATAAACATAAACAACTCGAATACATTAAGATTTATTTTATTTTTTATCAACAGAAACTGAAAGTGCATATATTATTTATACGTACGCAGTAACACAAATTCTAGTGTATAAAACTGAAAGTCTGCCATTGGCAAGCGTGTCGCGCCTAATTTATTATGGTAACTAGCTCAAGATCACAACTTCATGTGCTACTTAGTTGCATTCTGTATATAGTTATTAACATTTTATCCGTTTGTTGCAGTAGCAGTCAAGATATTCGTTATCTTATCATCAGGCTCCGGTTGCACCCAAACTTCACGCTTAGTAACTTGTGAGAACTGGTATCCGACTTTCTTACTTCTCTTTTAGCACCTGCTCTTGAGTCTGTCTCAGATTACATGTGTGGTATTGTTGGACCCGGAGATCTAGTTTGTTGGTTTTAATTCCCAACAAACTAGATCTCCGCCAAAGGTTTTGGCATATGTATTCCACAAACCATCAGGCCCTTGAGAAACCGAACCACTCACGCATCTACCTACTTAATTTAAAATCTCGCAATTTTATTGACACGCCGCCACAGAAGCCGTTTTACCGGATTCAGTATTAAATCTGCATTAAATATAGGCACATTAAAATTAAATAATTGAAGCGCTCGTGGTCCCGCGGGCTCAGTGTTCTGTAAACGATCACTGTGTTAAGGAACTTTCGCTATGGCTGGTCACGGATGGGTGACCATTTTGTGGCATTTACATTTGCGAGCGTTTCCGTGCTTCGGAAGACACGTTAAGCCGTTGGTCCCGGTTGCCAGTAACATTGCAGTCGTTATGTCAAGCTCAAGGCCTTATAGGCGGCTTGAAAAATTTCATTCAGGAAGAATCTGGCAATAACATTCATGGCCACTCTTTTCTAATCGCCAGTTTTACATTGGCTAGTTTACACAATGAGTAAAAGTAGATGCTGCACTAATTTTATAATTAAAACGAAGTTTCACCTATTAAGTGCTATCAATTCTTATGTGCGTATTTCTATCTAGGAATTTAACAGAATTTAATAACAAAAACCCAGTTCGTTTATACTATAGCAACTAAACTTAAAATCGAATGCCTGATAGACGTCTTTAGTTTACACATACTCAAGTTTGACCCCGGTCGACGTCTTTGGAATGCACTTATTGTCTAGCAGAGTTCTAACAGACAGGTATCATACAATGCTGCATCGTAATTGCGTTTGCTGGCAGATGATGGAGCTTTATCGCAGGCGCACTCTTGAGGTTACTGGGTCAGTCAAGTCTGTCATCCTAACCCAAGAAAATGTTTTATCCTACTAATATTATAAACGCTAAAGTTTGTAATTATGAATGTTTGTTACTCTTTCACGCAAAATCTACTGCAAGGATTTTAATGAAACTTTACAATAATATAGCTTACACATCAGAATAACACATAGGCTACTTTTTATTCCGGGAACAAGTTCTTGTGGGAAACAGGAACGGGAAAACTTAACCACGCGTGCGGAGTAGCGGGCGTCACCTAGTATACAAATAATTTTTAGAAGCGATAAGGTACAAAAAAATTGTATTTATGATCTTAAAATTTAAAATCTTGAAGAAATTTAGCCATTACATATACCTACGTACTTGTAAAATGAATCTAACTTTATCTAGAATGAAAACACTGGTACTGTTCCACTTACGAACTGTTATTTTTAACCTCCTCGGTTTTGCAGTTTCAAAGGTTAACACATATTTTATGCTATTGACATCTGGCACGGATATAAAATATAGGATGACATTCTAGCGTTCGTACACTTTCTCGAGGTTAGAAGGTCAGACAAGCAGTCGTCCCTCAAAAACCCAAACAAAACTACAAGTCAAAATAAAAATGCTAAATTCCTATATTTAACCCTGGAAAAGGTAAAAGACAACTGAGTCTCACCACCACCAATTGAAAACAACGGTTTATCTGAAGATCACAAAAACATTACACAAACCGGAAGAGTGGGCTAGAATCGCAGCGTCAGAACTTGCAGATAAGGCCAAATACATGATCAGCTACAGCTAAGGTAGTAAAGCGAGTAACTAATACAAGGATATTATTAATTTACTAAGTGATAATTTAACTCCAAGCATTACATTTTAGTTAATCAAGCTATAGTTTAGAATTGGTTAACATATTTATAAATGTCCCACAATATTTATTTTCCATACTAACAGTTACAGTAATGGAAATGCGTATGGGATTATTTCCAAAATACACTACTACCTAGGAGAACGCAGGAGTAATCATAAATGTCAATAAATCGGGCAAATGTTAACATTATTATAAAATTCATAAATGATGGCAATAAATGGAAGCCACGAGGTCCAAAATATGACATGGGCGAAGCCGTCAGCTCATAATTAGAGTGAAGTATCGATATGAACTAAGGTCTATCCCTAGTTTATATCGATACTTCTCTCTCTCTACTATTTAACTTACTAATAAAATTCTATCGATATACTACTAAAATTCTCGGATGACTCACTCACTAAGACGCTAACCTTATACCTTGCAATTTTAAGGGTAAGCTACCCTTGTAATGTAGCCACATACTAAGAAAGGGTTTTTAAAATCTCACCCTTATGAAAATGAAATAACGAGTTGAAAATTTTAACGTTTTCGGAAACCTAAATCCGAATAGGAGTCGAAAGTCTATCGAAGCCCTAAATGAAACACGATGACACGTTTCTTGATACAATCCAAAAAGTAGTAGATTCACTATTTTATGTAAATCTCACTCCTAAGGGGGTGAAAGGGGGTTGTAGCTTTAACGGTTTTAAAACCCCTTTGGGCTTTTACGGTCACAACGGTGTGGGTGCAACGGAAATTAGAAATATGCAATGGATTAAGCCGGGCTATCGCCATATCTATACTAATATTATAAAGCTGAAGAGTTTGTTGGTTTGTTTGGTTGAACGCGCTAATCTCAGGAACTACTGGTCGGATTTGCAAAAATATTTTTGTGTTAGATAGCCCATTTATCGAGGAAGGCTATAGGCTATATATCATTACGCTACTACAATGGGGAGCAGAGCAGTAGTCATAAATGTCGACAAATCGGGCAAATTTATATGCATCATTGTAGAATTTATAAGCGACGGGATTAAATAGGTGCGACGGGAGGTCGAAATATTCCACGGGCGAAGCTGTGGGGGTCATCTAGTCTAACATATTTAGATTTGCCTATTTTAAATATGACTGACTCTTTGTAATTGCATCTCGGTGAGATTTAATATGTTAATATGTTTTCTTTTATAATAATTTGTACAATATCTTTCATTTGAATCATATGTGTATTAAATATATTCTATAGCCATGAATCGGAATTGACATATTGTTCTGTAAACCATTAACATTTTGATTACAGTGAAAGCACTTCCTTTTGGAGTTTCTAACATTTCAGTGTATTCATAAGATACGGCAATCAAGGGCTAAATGTCGCTTTCCAATTCGAATTCTACAGATACAGTCTTTCTAAACAGAATTGCATTTTGAAAGGTAAGCAATTTGTTAACTTGTCCCTAGTTTGCGTGAAAGCGAAATCATTTGTTGAACGATCGTGTATTAGGACACAGAAATGATGTAAATGTTTTAAAGTTACATAACTGGCATGCGTAGGAGTTGAAAATTGAATGGATGGAGTAGAGCATATACAATAGATTTACTAGCCTTGTTACGTGTACCAATTAATATAATAAGTCTTTAATTATGTTTTCTTAATGAACCGTTGAAACTGCCACGTCTAAACTATTATTTTGTAACAGTATTATTATAATTAAGACCTGTAATGAACATGAAGAACTAGAATTGCTGAAAAGGTTTTAGGCAGAGGTTCATTATAAAAAAAAAATGTGGTGTCGTGGGACACAAGGTAGGAACGAAGTTAACAAGTTCACGATTCAATTAATCATACAAAAAGTCACCGTTTGTACTCGGATTCGAACTCGGGCCTTTTGCGTCTCAGCCGAGCAGCATACCACCCAGAGGTAAATAGACAGTTTGAAAATCGACACAATTTGCAAAACAAACGACTGTCGCGCCTGCGCACGTCTCATTTAACGCTTTTATTCCACCCAATTTTTCTTACGGTTTTACTATCACATATTTTTCAGTTCGGTCGCGCATCAAAAATCCTATCTCCTCCAAGCCTGCCATAAGGAACATCGTTTCAATAAACATTAGTTTCCATGGTCGGGGCACAGAAAAAACGGTAATGCACTGCACGTGGCGAGGTCGTTTGGAAATTTCACGCACAAGGGAGGAATAATAAAGGATAACACCTGAATCAACCCCTAAAGAAGAGGGATTTGACCCAAACCCATTGTCGACGCCGGGGTAGTAGCTAAACTCTGGCTAAGCTCAGGCTAAGCCCTGGCACATCCTTCCAAGGAGTTGCCCGGGGCGACTGGCGCTAGACGGATAGGTAAGAAGAATCGTATGATATTTTTTGGTTTATAGGCTCGTGGCCTCGCGGTCTCAGTGTTCTGTAAACGATCACTGAGTTACGCAACTTTCACTATGGCTGGTCCTCGGATGGGTGACCACTTTGTGGCATTTACATTTGCGAGCGTTTCCGTGCTTCGGAAGGCACGTTAAGCCGTTGGTCCCAGTTGCCAGTAAAATGGCAGTCGTTAAGCCTGGTTGAAAGCCTTATGGGCGGCTTGAAAAAATTCAACAGCAGTTACCCACAACCTGCGTCTGTACATTTAAACACGGCAATGGGCTCACCACCTATTACGTGGTACAGGAATCCACACGGTGAAAAGTGGGCATATAATATGCCTCTGCCACCCCTTCGGGGATAAGTCGTGATGGATACTTACCTGAATCAACCCCTAAAGAAGAGGGATTTGACCCAAACCCATTGTCGACGCCGGGGTAGTAGCTAAACTCTGGCTAAGCTCAGGCTAAGCCCTGGCACATCCTTCCAAGGAGTTGCCCGGGGCGACTGGCGCTTGACGGATAGGTAAGAATCGTATGATATTTATTGGTTTATTTTTAGGTTCAAATCTGAAATACCATCCGTGGGGATTTTGCACATGTTAAAAAGTGGAGTTAGGACCGTAAAGAGTAAAGGGTTTTGTTTACGCCGTAAAAAAAACCCTGAACGCCTTAATTTTTTTTATTCATGTAACAAAGTAATACTTACTATATGAACATCAACATTATTACTGTTAGAATTGAATGGATCAAGTTTATAGGAGAGAGATCGAGGTTATTGGAGTACGGTCAGTGGGTGCATCAGATTGCTAAGGTTGACATAGGTATTGAAGAATTTGGTGTGACTTTCCGAGTTAACAAAAACTTTTTTATTCTGTGTATTACCAAATTGCCATTCTCGATGGTTAATGCGAAGTGATTTCCTACATTTTCCGATCAAGACCTCAGAGTTGCACGATTTGATTTTATCATTAATACATTGTTATTATTAGCAAACTCTAAAGCAGTTTTATATGAAAAATCAATATAGTTAACCCTTGCCTCGAGAAACTTAATTATGTTATGCTTTAAGATACAATCAGCAATAATGTAAAACGATTAAAAATAATTACAATCTCTACACAAATTAGCATTTTTTTTTTTTTAGTTTTAGTTTTCTACACAAATTATAGTGTAATAGAATTTAATGTTAACAATTTTAGATACTCGACTCGTGTCTCACGGGTTTTATTTCCATAACTTTCCCTCGGGAGATTCCATAGAGTAGAGATGTTTCGTCTCGTGATTCATGGAGAACATTCGAAATTGATAATTTGAATTATGAACGGGTACTTGCCTTTAGCCAAACTGAGTTAGTTAAACTACTAACTCAGTTTGGCTCCACTGTAAGTATTGATTGCCTGCCTCTATGCCGTTACTAAAACCTCGGGTTCGAATGACGGATCTGCTGTCTGAGTAATATTTGTATAATTGACAAATATTTGTAGTAGACTTTGGGTGTTTTCCATATATGTATTTAGTAATATACAATATGTTTATCAGTTTTTATAACACCAGCTATATTAGCCTAATTTGGGCTAGATGTTACGTCTACAGTATGGGGTTATTTAAAATAGTTTCTTAGGAGGTTTTTAAAGAGTTGGCAGCGCGAGTGCTGCACCTCTGGTGTTGCAAACAAGTGGGCCGTACGCTTGTCTGCCGCCTCAGAGATATTTTTAAAAAAACCACCACTTGGGGTCAAAACACCGTTATTGTGAAGAGCCGCGTTTGCGATAAAATTATCGAAGATTCTAAGACCACTTTACCTACAGAATGTATAATCTGAAATTAGTTAATTTAGAAATGTCTTAGGTCTTAGATTGGGCGAGGTTGACTTATGATATCAGTCAACCACTCCAAGTCATTTTGGATTTTCTAATCGTCATCTCTTGTCCCTGTCTCAATTTGAGGTCAACGCATTATATCTTCTTCTTCCATTCATCTTTCAAATTACACAAGCCATCCAGTGACTGGTGTTTTTCTCTAATAGTGTAGTATAAAATTAATACTACACTATTTGACTAACACTACACTATGTATAACGAAGTTCCACAAAATCTATTCAAATGTTTAGGAAAAGATTTCTAATCTAAATGAGGTTCAGATTCAAATTGGAAAATGCGTAGTACGTCAAACACACATACTCGGAACTAATAATAATATATGATGTACGAGACGATATGTATATGATGCACGAGACGATGCCCTTAGCCGTGGAGAAAATGGCTTGCGATAATGGCACTGGTGATGCCCGTAAAGATGTCATTGCCACAGGAATCGAGCGAAAATCGCGTGATTCGATATACTAAGGATAATTTTAGACTCGGTGCTAGCTTTGATCTTGAAACATAAATCTGTATATAAGCATTAAGTCAAATTAGATATTCGAAGAAAAACAGTGTCATTAAAAAATGTCGATGCTACGTGAGGTAGGTAAGTTTTGCGGCCTTGGTTATTATAGCTTTCGATACAAGGTTCGCGATAATCAGGGCAACACTCCCCACTTAATCGTATACTTTTGAATAAATCTTATCAGGATAGTATGAGAACGCCCTTATTACATTATTTTATACAATTTTCCTTTTTATAACATGACTTTATTGGTCTTTATCATTAGTCATGACTAAAGTACTCAGATACCCAGACGTGCATGTATGAAGCGATTGATAAATCTGCAAGAAGCGAAAGAAGTATGCATGGATCACGAAGCCTGGCGATCTGTCCTCTCTGACTACCCCGTCAGGGATATTGCGTGAAGATAGTTAGTTAGTTAATAACATAATATCTCTATAACCGACTTCTTTTAATGGATAGCGTTTCAATGAACTCAAATTGATGACATTCTTCAACAATGTCCATTAGTAACGTACTGAATAGTAAAGTTTAAAATCACTACCATTTAAAGACTATGTTCGTAAAATACATATACCTATATGACTAGACTTTCCCCGGTAAATTGGAATGCGATGGAGCTGGGACCTAGTAATTGCGTAGAATGTTAACCTAGCTGTTAGTGTTGTTTTATAGTGATTTCACCTTAGACTTTATTTTGATAGTAAAATACCAATTCGATTATAGGGCATTGAACATTTGTCAACAAAAGCAATTTGGCAAACTACATTATAGCTCAATGTTTAATGTTGTTTAAATTGTAAAGAATAATTTAAAAAAGAAGTAGACGTACTGACATGGATAGATTGTCGCTGAAAGCTTTCTTACCAAATCAATCAATATATTTTTTAGAAACTCGTCTTTAGGTACTCTGTTCAAATTATGAGTACTGTAACCAAAACAAATCTGTTTCTTAAACAAGGAACTTAGGTACCAGGGCTTTTTCATTTAACATTGTATTTAAAGTACCTAGTAATATGTAAATTTACCATGTTTAACAAATATGGTAAAGCAGACTTTCACTTCAAGTAAGTAAGCATTAACTAGATGTCAATTATAATAGTTAACTTTCTTATTTATTTGTAGCTATGTGCCGAAATTTAGTCAAATCCTTGGAGCCACTTTAAATTTGCGTTAATATTTTAGACACAGTTGTATTTTTAGAGTTTCGAGCGCAGAACATATAATAATAGGCAAAAGTAGGTAACATATATGTATATGTACCTATTATTATATGTTCTGTGGTTTCAAGTGAACAAGGAACAATAGTAAAGTTACTGTACTGTTTGTGCGTCCATCCGACTGTCTGTCCGCAGTTCTACTCAGGCATTCTTAGTACTTGAAAGCTTTAATTTTGCTTGGCATGGATTTACAAATAAGTCAGGCTGACAAAGTGATAAATTAAAAGTTAAAGTAATCGTACTTCGCCTACACGTAAAGTGGAAATGCTATTGGAGGGTTTAGAAGTACAGGTTTTTTAGTTATGAAGTTTTACTAAAACCATATTTCGAATAGGAAATAGAATAGAATATAATATAATGGAATAGAATAGAATAGAATGGAATAAAATGAAATGGAATAGAATGGTATAGACATAAAAACATACTTTCACGCCTTTATCCCCGAAGGGGTAGGCAGAGGCTTACTATACGCCCAAGTTTCACCGTATGCTTTGCTTTTTGTCCCACGTAACAGGTGGTGAGCCCATTGTAGTGTTGAAATGGACAGGAGAAGGTTGTGGCAACCTGCTATTGAAATTTTTCAAGCCGCCCATAAGGCATTCAACTGGCTTAACGATTGCCTAACTAACTAAAAGAATGATATAGAATGGACTAAAATAGAATGGAAAAGACTAGAATGGAATGGAACAGAACGGAACGAAACAGAGTTATACCAATCATTACATTAAAATTAAGGATTACATCATAGTAAAATGTACAAAAGGCGGCCTTATCGCTTAAAGCATTTTCTTACAGGCAACCTTAGAAATCTATATAAACATTAAGGTTTAGTTTAAAGTATACGTATGAGATAAATCACGGTACCAAGACAAATTAATTGGGAAACAATCACAGATAAGTAGGGTCTATAAGTTTACGAGTAATAGTCAATCCACAGAGAAAATACTACTTTTAAAAGAGAGAGCTTTTGAAAAAAATTCTAACAAATTATGTTCTACCTAACTTTAGCGTACACTTTGAAATTTGAAACCGCCTAGAGGAGGCGAATTACCTTTTTTCGAAGCGTATGTGTTTGATTAGGTTTTGACTAAAATGTAATAATTGTATGGAACTGAAAGACTAGAATTTAGGTAGAACTCTGTACGCTATTACGAGAGGTTGAGAGTGTTAGGTTTAGAGTGTATTAAGTTAACACCTTGGCAACAGATTATATTATAGTTATTGACTTTTTTATATTATAGTTAATACGGTTGCCAGTAAAATGACAGTCGTTAAGCAGGTTGAAGGCCTTATGGGCGGCATAAAAAAATTTCAACAGCAGGTAGCCACAACCTGCGTCTGTCTATTTTCAACACGGCAATGGGCTTACCACCTATTACGTGGGACAGGAATCCACACGGTGAAAAGTGGGCATATAATATGCCTCTGCCTCCCCTTCGGGGATAAGGCGTGATGGATATTTATTTATTTTATAGTTAATATGTATACGTCTTGGCGTTACTTTACATGAAAATGTTTTAGAAGGTATATGTAGGTCTACATTACCACGTACATCGGTATTGTGTAATGGATTGTTGTTTGTTTGTTCGTTATCGTCATGTTTAAGTAGGCGTCATCCGGCATCATCGCGTGCTGATGTGCAACATCACCAAACATGACATGTTCACATAACAAAATCAAAATACTCATTATTTTCTGTTAGCTCGTGAGTAAGTAGTTTAATAAATGTGTTACAATCACTATTATCAAACTACTGCCACAGTATAAAGAGAGAAACCTATGATCTTTCGGCTGTGCTACTACTCTACTAATAGGTACTCACGAAAGCAACTTACTTCCTAAAAACTATTTTTTCTAGCCGCCTATAAGCCTTCAAGCCTGTGCTCGAAGTGCACGTGCTCGTGCTTGAAGCCCTCGTGGCCCCGCTGACTCAGTGTTATTTTGACTGTATTAAGCATCTTTTACTTTGGTGGTTACGGATGGGTGACCACTTTTTGTATCATTAAATTTGCGGGCGTTTCCAGGCTTAAGCAGGCACGTTAAGCCGTTGGTCCCGGTTGCCGGTAACATAGGAGTCATTAAGCCAAGTCTGTGTATTTCAACATGTCAATGGGCTCACCACCTATTACGTGGGGCAGGAATACACACAGTGAAAAGTGGGCGTAAAATATGACTCTGCCTCCCCTTCGGGGATAAGGCGTGATTGATAGCCATGAACAAATAAATTATAAGTCTTCAACTTGGCTCAAGGACGTCTATGTTACGGCAGCACGGAAACGCTCGTAAAAAACATGCCACAATAACCCATCCCAGGATTAACAGCATCTTCATGCAGTGATTCTTTACAGAACGCTAAGCAAACGGGTCTATATAATTATGATCAATGTGTACAAAATAAATAATATTATTATTTCGAGATGAAAGGAAATATGGTAAATAAAGAAAAGATAATACGATGTTTTTTTTTATGTTGCTTTGATGACAGTCAGACATCAAAGAGGGTTTATATTAGTTCTAACTAATTAATAAATTTCTAGAAATCTTTGTTAGAGTGCCTCAGGCTCTGATCGAGGATCCCCGAAGGGATAGGCTGATGCATACTATATGCATACTACATTTAAGCTATTGTATTTGTTGGGATTTATAGTTTACCTAAATACTTTGTTTATCATATCATTTATTTTAACAAAAGTTAGTTGTTTATATAGCTTTTTACACCTGTTGTAGTAGCCTATCATATTCTTACTGGTTAGTATCCCTTATGAAATATACGACGCAGTTTCATTCATAATAAGAATATACCTATTTTTAGTCGAAAAAACTATGCATGGATTGCAAAGCCTGGCGATCTGTCCTCTCTGACTACTCCGTCAGTCAATTATAAGGTAATATCACTACTAGAGATGTCAATGACCATGGGAAGTGGAGGAGAATAAGTAGGAAAGCAGATCCCGGGCGCCGGCGCCGTGGGACGCAATTGGGACAGGCGCTAGGATAATGATGATGAGAAACCAATCTTAAGATAATATAGAAACTTATCAATTGATCTTAAGGCCCATAAACCCACATATATTATTAACGAAATTAACATCAAAAGCTCTTATGCCATTTCCAAAGTGTAAATTTGTGTAAAATTGTGTTAAAGTTAGCTTTGAACATTTAGTAAAATTATTGTAGAAAGTTAAGCATGCATTCACATAGAACAGCGTAACACCGTCTTATAATTGCATGTTAAAACATTAAAATAGTGTTGTTGACATTTTCTCTGATGTAGTGAGAGGACTTCTGAGAACTTTTCTTTTTTATAACTTTTATTTATTTTATGTAAATATACACAGAAGAAAAAGAATACAAAACAGAAGAATGAGTTGCGTGCCAACAATATAAATTATTCTAGAATTCCTTATTCTAGAAGTAGTTGGCCCACATTTTACCGTATGCATTTTAGTCGCACGTAACAAGTGGTTATTGGTGGTCTATTGGCGTTTTTAAGTGGACAGGCGAAGGGTGTGGCGAACTAGACCTACTATAGAGTTTTTTCAAACCGCTCATTAAGTGTTCAAGTTGGCCAAATGACTGATATGTTTCTGGTAACCGGGACTAACGGCTTAACGTGCCTTCCGAAACACTTAAATGGAAATGCCACAAAACATTCGAGGACCAGTCATAGCGAAAGATACTTAACACTGAGAACACTGAGTTAGCTGAGCTGCGAGCATTTCTTCTAATACCCATATAAAAATCTTAGGCTTATCTAATACCATTGTTATCTGTTCATCCGTTGTTGGTGTTAGCCAAATTCTTCCGAAACTACTTGACCGATTTTATCTATGCTGTACCAAAGTTATAGGCTATGTCGACATGACACTAAAAGTTAATTTGCGGTAGTGATAGCGGTCTCCCGGCTTGTAAATTTGTTATGAAGTCCTTGTAACTGATGTGTTAATTTTCAATTAGGTTTAGGAAATTAGACATATTTAATAGCCAATTCACAGCACTAGGCTAGGATATGGAAGACATAAACACTTGAAAATAAAACTTATGAAGTAAATTTGGCGGCAATCAATTACCGTACATAATTGTATTACTTCAAAACACGTCGTCAATAGTTTAACACTGAAACTTAGAAGGTCCTTGTGAAATCATTAACTTTCGTTAGAGTCATACAACCTTTAGCACTGAATACTATAACACTTCTACAGTGAAGAAAAATATTAAAAAAGTTAAATTATGAAGATACCTATTAGGAACTATATTAGTTATTATGCAATTATTATATAATAAAGGGTTTTAAAACACGAATGTTATGTTATGTTAATGTAGTTTTATAGTATCATATAAAGTGTTTTATACCTATTTACGAGTATTAACAGTTGCATAAAAGACTGACTGACAGAATCTACACCCATAATCCTTAGTAAAAGAGTCTGAAACTGTGAATTGAAAATCGAAGAAAAATGGCGGGGATTCAAATAACTTACTTTTTTTTCGGTGCGCGGAGTTCTGTTAGTAAAACGCGCGTGAATTGAACTATGTTCTTTTTTTTTAAATTCATTCATTCAGGTACTATACATCGACCAGTAAGAATGTGGCTGTTATTTGAGTAAACCCTTAGTGCAGAAGTGATCGAAAAAAAAGGAGTGTTATTATGATATTCAATACAACTTTATATCATATATCCAGGCAGAGGCATTCCCTAAGTGTTAGCGCGTAGCGTTTTCTTTATAAAGGGGAAATAGACTTAAAACAAGAAGCAGGGGTCGATAGGTCGCCAAAAGCTCCTTTTTTTATAACCGACCGGTACATATTTTTTTAAATCATCTACATTCCTTTTCGAACCGAATGACACCTCGAACATAATTTTTAGAGGCTGAAAAAACTGTTCGGCCTAAAAAGCTCGTTGACTACAAGTATTGTTAAATTACAGCGTATATCATCACCTAACAGACTTAATAGGCAGTTTTGTTAAGTGATTGGCGGCTACACTGAATCTGGGTCTCTCACTTTAACGACTTAATTCATCGAAATAAAGTGTCAAGAGATCGCAACCGCAGGTCACTAGGCAACTATCGTTTACTTAAGCGTTTACCTTCGCCTCTTACGCAATTCTCCTTACAGCTTGGATTTCAACGGTAACTGGACGTTTTTTGTAAGACTGTACAGAATTAAATAAATTAAAAAGTAATAAAAAAGGAAATAGACCAATTATCAGCTGTCACTTCATAAGTCAATTTAACGCAAAATTATTGTCGAAGATTAATTGACGAACATAACAAAAAAAAAATGCTCGAAAAAAGTTTATGATAGCGACGTAATATTTTCAATCTCAATTAAAATAGCATTTGCATAGCATGTATAATTCAATATTAGGTACCATATTTAAAAGCCCGTGTGAGATTTGTTCTTTAAAAAGTAAAAGTGAAAAAAGTAGCTTACGGTATTTTGTTGACAAACATCTATGCTAACCCAACACAAAAATTCATGTTATTTCGTTGATTTGGCACTTGAAAAATAATAAATTAACACACTTCCGCATTAATAATATTAATACACAGCAATGTTTCGGAATCGAAGAAGCGCATTTATATTTACTAGCATTTCCGAGCCTCGGAAGTTACCTTTAGGCGTTGGTCCCGGTTGCCAGCAACATGGTGAATGGTTGGTTGAAAAATTTCAACAGCAGGTGTATTTAATATTTCAGGAGCGAGCCAGTGGTTTTACTTTAAGTGGCGATAGCTACTGAATTTGATTCCCATGTAAAGGTATTATTCGTCTTCATCTGAGCATATAATCCCGGTAGCAATCAGCATCACAACTTTTGAGCCTGATATTTGCTTTGATTGACTTTAATCTCAAGCGCTGTAAGATATACCTAATTAATCTTTATTAAATGTTATTGTTATTAAATTTGTTTCCGTCCTACGGAAGCACGTTAAGCCGTTGGTTCCCATTGGTTGGTAAAATGGTAGTCTTCAAGTCTGGTTGAAGGCCTAATGGGCGACTTAAAAAATTTTAAAAGCAGGTCGCCACTGTCTTCGCCGGTCCATTTCAACACGGCAATGGGCTCACCACCTGCCTACTCTTTAGGGGAAAAGGCCTGACGATATGTATATATGTTGTTATATGCATTCAAACCTTCATTGAATTATTTAAAGTTATTATATTATTTATTAACTATAATTACCTTTTTAATAATGCTAGATTAAAATTTCAAGGACAAAATGAAACTGTGCAATAAAGCCGTGTTGCACCCAAAGCAATAAACTTCTTCAGAGATTAATGTACATTGTGTTACTGCCGCGGCCTCTGTCGGATACCAATGATCACCTGTCAAATGTATTTTCCAATTTCGATTAATGTTACAATAAAACATGTGGTGGTGAAAGTACAAAAATGAATAATGTATCTAAAGTAAGTCATATCTCACGTGGATTGACAAGACATATGATGAATGTGGTGTGCTACTGACATACCGTGGAATACAAACACAATAGATAGAATGAATTAAGTTGCCATTGGCAATTTTAGGTACATTTGATATAAGTACTTAGTTAACTAAACCTGTATACCCATAAATAAAAGTAAAGGGTCTGTTTGTTATTCTAAATTAACAACGTTTCACTAAATACATTTGTAAGTATACGCGGAATTTACATAATAATATCAATTAAAAAAAAAAATTTGTCATTTTGCTTGTTTCGGCTAATCTCTAAAACGGCTTCGCCGATTTTAACGGGACTTTCACTGACAGATAGCTGATGTTATAAGAAGTAACTTAGGCTACATTTTATCGCCGTATACCCACTGGAACTGACACTATATATAACTAAAATCTCTATAATTCGTTTCTAACGCCTTTACCTCTTTATGGACAAGGATATGTAGTTACGACCAACACCAATGGATATGTGAACAAATAGCACCTTTACCGTATAAATTATTTTTAACCCCCGACGCAAAAAAGGGGGGCCTTATGAGTTTGAGGTGTCTGTCTGTCTGACTGTTTGTGGCACGGTCGAGAGTGGTTTTAAGCGGTCACCCAACGCGACGTAATTTTAGAATTATTAGAACATACTTACGTACCTACTTTAAGATTGAGTTTCTTATAATATTTTTTTTAATTTTTAAAGTATACTAAGGTTTTTGTGTCGCGGATATTTTTAAATTTCTAATTTAATTTTTGA
The DNA here is from genome assembly GCA_948477245.1 of Thumatha senex. NCBI lineage: Eukaryota > Metazoa > Arthropoda > Insecta > Lepidoptera > Erebidae > Thumatha > Thumatha senex. The sequence goes on along the minus strand of OX419729.1, from coordinate 8,014,552 downwards.
TGGCACGAAATATTCATTATTATGTTTAAGTTTATTCACAAAACTGAATTTACTACCGCACCGCTAACTTTTCTCAATCAGCATGATGCGACGAAAACGGGTCTCAAAAGGCAGCCATCAAACCTATGATTCGCTCATGGCTATCAAATTAGCTGTTTAACATATTTTTTGTCAGAGTATAATGTTTTTTAGTCGTGTAATATTTTTAAATTATTAAATCTTACTTATAAATTACTTGTAGTACCTTTGAATACAGAGGAAACTTCAAAGAATTTAGCGAATACCATTACATTAACTAGCGCTTTCTACTACATTCAACAGTGTATTAGTTCATTATAAAGTGATTTTAGCTTTTTTTGTGATAACAGTTAAGTGATTGATTGATGGCATGGTTAACTATTCGATGGTATTGCTAGAAAAAAACACAAACATCACCTCATGAACTTGTACTTTGAGAAGGATGTATATGTTAGTAACTTAATAAAAAGCAGACCTTTGCTCACCTACCTATAATGTGCTTATAAAAACTGAAGTTTCTCTTGCTTTTCACTAAATGCATATCAAAGAATTAATGGCACCTTACAAAAATATTATTTTCAATAATTCTCTGGCTGTCTGTTTGTTGCGGCTAATCTCTAAAACTGCTGGATTAACGGGACTTTCAGTGATAGATAGTTGATTTTATAACGAGTTACTTAGGCTACATTTTATCCCATTATTTCATATTACGTTATACTAAAATCACTTATGGCGTGCACTTATGTTGATGACTTACAAAACTTTGTGGGGTTTGAAACCGCATCCTCGGTCGTATGGCAGGCACCTAGAATTTGCACTACTGCACGGCAGGTACTAATTAAGTACCTACTTCTATACTTATTTCACGGAACCAGATATTTGTGGTTGTCATAAAATGGGTTACATTGCATTGCAAGCAACCAAGGAAATTCAAATCTTTGTAAATGTTCAGCAAAAGAAAAGTTAAAAACTGTTTCATTCAGAAAATTACACGTGAAAGTAAAGTCCGAGTTTCACTTGCATTTATAAACTTGAAACTGAGAGTAGAATATAAAACTAAATCTTTTCTTACATTGAAATTGAATTGTCTGACTCATGGTGAGGTTGACAACTTCCGGAGTTTAAAGGACACTATAATAGGACTTTTTCCAGTTGATAGTCTAGGCCTATCTACTGGAAATCCATTATTTGAGTTCACGGTTAAAGATACCGAGATTTTAATTCCAAGGTCTCTATTATAAGACATTATACCAAATTAGCTTGAATGCAGAACACTTTCCCCTTTTAAGACAGTAAAAGGGGAAAGTATTTAGGTATTTATACTTTGTACAAGTAATAAAAGTTTATATAATCTATACACAGATTGTCAAATACAAACTCCAAATAAAATATATTCGGTCAAGTGCGTATCTACGAATTTGTACGAAATTTTACTTTCAATGCGTTTCACAAACAGATTTCTTATTCAAAAATCGGTTTCATTTTAGGAATCTGTTTGTGAAACGTATTCAACGTAAAACGTAAACCTTTAATGTTTTCGAAAGACCTAAACTATACCCTAATCCAAATTCTATATCATAAACTCATAATTAAGTACCTAAGCATTTTATATGTAGAATAAATGTATTAACAGCGATAAAAATAATAAAATGTAGGTTCGTAAAATAATAAAATCGGTTGCGTTTGTGACTAAGTGTGCTAATCTTATACCGGCAATTTCCAAATAGCTCTCATCTCATTAAATGAAGATGAAAGCAGGTTTAAACGTCACGGTCATTTATTTTAAAAAGTGATAGTTATTATAATATTTGTTATATTAGTATTATACCAAAATGTATGTCAAGAGCGTGGTAGGTGTAGATTCATATTGTATATAATTATGATCGAGAAAATATTACTGACAGTTTCTATTCTTAAGTGGACAGAGGGTTTTGTAGTGAAAAAGTAAGTTTATAAAGTTGTTATTGGATTATAATGTAACTGGAAAGCTGTTGTTGTTTGTTTTTAGGATTTCGTACCCAAAGATACACGGGTCCCTAGTACTAAGGCCCCGCAGTCAGTATGTCTGACACCAGGCTGTATCTCGTGAACCGTAATGACTCGATAATTGACATTTTGACTGCCTCTGTGGCGCTGTGGGAGTGTATCCGACTGCTACGCAACAGGTTCGATCCCCACCCAGGTTAAAACTTTGTGTGATGATGACGATGGTTTATTCTGTGTCTGGGTGTTGTGTATCTATAATATGTATGTATTTAGAAATATATACCTACATATATATAGTCACGCCTTTATCCCCGAAATATTTAAGTATGTTTATCAGTTATCTGGTTACCATAGTACAAGCTCTGCTTAGCATGGAATCAGATGGTGTTGTGTGAGTTGTCCAAACTGTATTTATTTATTTATTTTCAGAGATAATGTATTTCTGTTGCCGCTATAACAACAAATACTAAAAATATAATAAATATTTAAGGGGGTACTAATACAGCAAACGATTTTAGTGCTATATACTACTACTTCACACATAGGACCCGCTGCTAAATCGTAGAAAGGAGGGAAGTGGATTTAAATCCCTTTTAACTTCCTCAATTTGTCTTCTGAATATTTTTGATGCTGGTTCCAAGATAGATCTCTCCTGGGATAGCTTCTCCTGGGACTTGAGCTTAAGTTAATGACATCATTAAACTAGATGTCCATCAGAAATGTACAGGCAGCGGTTTGAAAGGGCTAGCATCTTTTTTAACAATTTGTAAAAGCTTTAGCAAGTAACCTATTTACTCGTCATAGTCGAGATTAAATTGTTAGTTTACGTGAGTTTGGCAAAATCCTCAAATTGAAAAAGCCCAAGAAGAAAAAAAAATGTTCGTTCCATTTTCAAATTACTTACGCGGGCCATGTTTCATTCTTATATATTTGCTTGTACAATATTTATGTAATTGAAGTATTATTGGTCTTTATCCGTGATCGTTTGATTCTTGGAGACATTTCTACAAACGAAAAGCTTCTGAACTGACGTACCTGTGAACAAAGAACAATACTTATAAGTAAAAGGTAAAGGTAATAAGAACACAAGATGTGCCATGTACTGTGAATTCTGTTGTAAAATAATACTATACATTTAAAATAATGAAACTGTAAGTATATAACATAATCGTATAAATAATTACTGATTGCTAATTTGCTAGTGTCTTTAATATCTATCTATCTCTCTCTCTCTATTATCTTTAATACTATATTTTAGACTCATATTCGGCTTAATTTATTAAATTTACTCAACTACTTTCAAGCAAACAAAGAGGGTGTAAGGGGCCCCACCAAGATCCCCGGGGCCCAAGCGACCTCTCCTGCTGCCTAACGGACAAGGCAACACATGCGCTCTTACGGGGTTGACTTGGGAGGTCAGATGGCAGTCGCTTCGAACAATGCCGTGAAACAAAAGCCAAACGGTAGTTGCTCCTCGTAACTTTTATAGTAGATATTAGTAATGGAAATTATTGCTATATTTATTTTATTTTATTAGCATGCTACTTATCAACTCTTAACATGCGACGTGCTATTGCTATACTAAATGCTAATAGGTCATGTATTTAAATAATGAACTAAAAAAAGTACAACTCGTAAAACCTTCAACTTCTTACTCAATTCAATCGCTTTCACAGATTGACAAAAAAAAATCAAATCTAAAATGAAATAAATTACCCTAAACACAAGCATTCTACCAACACTAGTAGATATGTATCACTCATTACATCCAAAGCCTGATTTGTATGTGTTCAACTAACGATGAAGTTACTAAATATAGCTTAAGGGTCTGAATTGAACTTTTACTTGAAATGCGTGCTCGTGTAATGGAAACACAATAAATCTAAGGCACCTGTCGATTCGAGATCTGTATGAGTTATTGCCCTATCTCCGTGAAGTCTGTTCAAACAACTTTCATACCCATTTTAGGTTTAGACAGTTTAGTTACAAACGTATACTGGCTACAATCGTCCATTATCTGTTTGAATTTAATGGACATTTATTTAAATACATTTTTTTAAAGATTTATTCCTTATTATTTTTTGTACCTTCAGCATTACGAGCGACGGGACACCTCAAATGTCTCGATGGCGCAGTGGTAGTGTATGTAAACGAGTGCCGTTGCTAAGGTTACAGGTCACCTAGGGCCGGAACAAATATTTATGTGACCCGCTAATATTTATTTTGGACTTTGGTTGTTGTCTGTATTATAATATGTCCTTGATAGGATCTGCTGTTAGGTATAACTTGATAGGATGTATCGAATAACTATTATTTATATATTATTTATGTAATATATATTTTTCTCTTTACGTCTTAAGGCGACGTATAGATTAAGTTAGCATACTAATTGCTTTCAAAATTGTTTCTATCTATATTTGACCTTTAAATTTGTGTTTTCGGTATTGTTCGGAGCTGACCTCCCAGCTTTATAAAGAAGCCTGCTGTTGTTGCCTCATCCGTTGGACAGCGGTACACTGATAGCAGGTGAAGTTGTGTGAGGTTCAGAGATCTTGATGATACAAAAAGAATGACTAGTTGTTCTCAATATGACAATTTCATCATCATAAGACGAAACGATTTTGATATAAGTTATATTAAGAAGGTATTTCAGAGACGAATGATCGAAACTGTGTGGTCTAATGTTCTATATTATTTGCATTTAGATTAACTGCCGAAACATTTTACTTTTTGAACAAAGTAGTAAAAAAAAATTAACAGTACCGCCATTCTAATAAAATCTCAGTCTAATCTCATCGTAAAAAGTGAAAGATGGATTAGACATGGTTCCATATGTGGTCACACAGTTTATTATTTTGGTTTCTGCAAGTCTTAATGTAAAAGAAGCGCTTGTGGAATCGATCGTCATGATTCCAGTTTAAACCACCTTTCAAAAAACTGTAGGTATGTTATTTTTATATTTACTATGTTACTACCTTACACCTCAGTTATATAGGAACCAAAATGGCAGGTCTTGTAATAAATTTAGCTGTCTACTGTTTTATTCTGTGCATCCAAAAAACTGCGTTTTGTTTTTATTTATTCAAAACTGGTCAATTTTGTTGGTAAATTACAATTTTACGGGACCTTTAAAACCTCAATTTACAATTCTGGGTCCTTTAAGAGAAGCGTGTTAAGGAATATTTCTGGGCCGTCAACCTCAGGATCTCTATCGGAACCCTGGTGGCTAGAATAGCGTCCCTCAATCCCAGATCGTCGTTTTTGCTTTCCATCAGGAGGGCGACGCCATCTTGACGTGCCAGAAAAATGTTATTTGTGAAAATTTCGTCTAAAACCGTTGCATGATTGGGAAGAAGAAGAAAAAGTATCCAGATGCAGAAAATATATTTGTTTTATGCTTGTAATGATGATAACACAACAATCAACAAGGTACATAATACATTATGCATACATAATATCAAAAATCTGTTACCACATTGTAACAACGCGTTATTAGATACTATTGAACAATGAAATAATGATACGTTAATAACAGCTCCGAGTAACGTTTACTTTTCGGTGATAGCATAAAAAAATGTGCTAATATCGCCCATAAAGAAAGTGAAATTCTCGCGTAAATTGGTGAAATTCTTACAAAAGTTATATGACTTGCTCTATGGAAACTATATGTACTATGTTGTCAGCTTACATCGATGTCTGACGGTCATTATGATATATGCAATATTATATAAGTAGTTACTTTTTTCCAACTCATAAAGCATACCCACGGTTTTATATGTTTTGCGATTAAGACAATTTTTAAAAAAAATAAAAGCGACTTAAGTCAGTTAAGTGTAAACGGGGTGTTACTAACCTAAGGTACTCAGTGTAACATCAACTTAAAACAACAAACAATATTTTTTATTTATTTGTATAGATACTAGACATTTTATTTATCCTGTTGTATTTTGTCTCAACTGGATAACTTATTATAGGTAGTACTGAAGTAATAAAACGTTTCAGTGGTGTGGCAATAGGGCAAGTGGTTAGCGTTTTTTTCACTAGGACATCTTTCCGAGGAGTTACCCGGGGCGTCCAGCAATTGTCAGTTAGGCAGGGACCGTGTGGTTTCAGCCGATTCGAGTTCGGCATGACATCCGAGAGGATTTCCACATGTTAAAAAAATGTAGAACTAAGTCGCATGGCGCAGGAAGCTAATGTTAAAAATATTCAAGAAACCCAATAGGACCTTCTACTTGACTAAACTATATTACTGGCGGCCGGGACCAATGGCTCAAGGTAGGACTAATCTTATCGTAAGATACTTAGCACGGTGATCGTTTAAAACACTGAGCAAACGGGGCTACGAGTACATACTTCATAGTTTGAAAAGCGGAAGCTCATAAAAAATGATAAATGTTATTGTAATAAAAGTCTATTCTTAGCTAGATATATCAATATTATCAGTTAAAATTTTATCTAATTTTATGAAACGGGTTTTTTTCGGTATCATTCACTCATCAAAATTCGTAACAATTCTTAAATGCTACTAAATTACCTTACTTGAAATTAAAATCTGTTCAATATCATGTTCATCCTTTTTAGTAACGTGCAGGCAGTATGTACAGATTTGTTTCTGTGTGATATTTTAAATTTTAATAAATTGCGCATCAAATAAAAATTGTAATGGTTCGTTTATAAAACAGCTATTTTATACAAATATGTGTTTGCCGCATATTCGCGTATTACTAAATAACGATAGAGGCGAAACTTCAAGGTAATTGAAGTTTAAACCTTCATTACCACAATGTTACCAGTCGTGTGTGTTTATAGGCATTAAACAAATACAATTTAACAATGTGATCCATTACTCTAAACACACTTTCGAAGATTTCTCGTTTCCGATATTTGAAGAGTTTGGAAACAATCGCATAACATAACAAGTTACATAATAAACAGACGAACCGTAGGGTGTCAGATTACCAAGCAACTGATAGCTATCGATAGCACCTGTTCGTGAACAATAGCATTCGTTCACTTTCCTTTATGTCTGCAAAGCTCGTTAACATTTTCCTAAAATCGAACGCGAATCGTGACTGAACGAGATATCGCTCCCTTCTGTCCGTCACGAGGTACACTGATAAAACGCTTGAGCTTTAGAAATTAAATCAGTTCAGACAGAGTCAGACCCTACCCACCTTGTTTGAGTTTGTTCACATAATGAGTTCTCACGATATTCTAGCACTAGATCTAGATGGATTTTGTTAGGTAATAATATAAATAAACTGTTACTCGAGTCAATCTATACAAAACAAAGTTGGATTGGTTACACCATTTTATGATAATCTAGCCAGAATAAAAAATAAAAGCCAGATATGTTGGTACAGGATCTTGTTTCGGTTATTACCTTCTCTTCGCCGTGACCTCATTCGTTAGTCGGGAAGTGAGGTTGATCTCGAAGCTATCGGTAGGACCCCATTGTATCCATCGAACCATTATTATACGTAGACAGTTTTAGAAGAAACTGAAACGACGAACAGTCATTGGTTACTTTTATTACCACCCTAAGTGTTAGCAGATTCTTGTTTTATCCCTCCTTTTGTCTTTATACTCTTAATATGGACGTTTGCAACACCAGACATATTATCAATGTGACAAGGACAAGTGCGTGTTCCACACACGTTGTGATACACGCATGGACTACGGTTAAGAACCTCTGATGGTTTATTTAATACATCAGTTATTTAGTGACACGCACGTTAAACAATTGTTAAAGTATCTGTAATTTAATTTTATGGGACTAACATATTAATTTAACATTCATATATTACATTCATTTATACCTAAGGGGTGCAAACTATACACCCACATTTTACGGTAAGCATTTTTGTCCCACGCAACAGGTGGTGAACTAACATAACGTTTATACTAAATTGCATGCATTAGTGTTAATAAGTCAGTAAAAGCGAACGGAAAGCACTTTAGATCAATCAGGCCTAGAAAACATGTCATGTCCAAATTGTAAAACATATACTTAATAGAACAAATCCTACTTATGAGCAATACAATACATAAACAAATACATGAAAACAGCAAATCGACGGATCGTGATTGCAATATTTCCGATAAGCTGTTCTCGTAAAAGGCTAAAATCATGGTCTTTAAAGGCCGTGGCAACAGGTTATATATATCATTTAAGTTCTGCTGTGTTGTATAGACGCAATAAGCCAAATCTAAACAGCCGATATTCAAGTCATTGAATTGATTACTCCCGTCAAAAGCTCCGGTTGATTTGTCACTTAGTATAAATTTTCAAATTTAGTAACTGCTACATTACTCTCGCAGCTAAAGAAATATATATTCATCGTATTCTGAGAGTAACTTCTGTTCAACATCGCTAAGATCAAATAATTCCCCACCATTTTGTACAAAACATTATTTAATAAGACAAATTTAATAATTGACGAGTAAAGTTCAGTAATTATCTACGGCTCGGTTTAAAAGTTTTAGCGGGTGGGTTTTAAATGCTGAATTATTTTCTTCTCTAAGAACTTTATTAGGGATACTTGAATTCAAGTAACGCTGGGTATAATCGGCCCCACCTAGATTTCAGGGGCTCAAGCGACCGAAACTGCTGGCAGACCACCTGACGGACGAGTCAACGACGCAGGTGCAAAGTGGTGAGCCTTGTTAGTTTTTAATAGCAGGTAACTACAACCTGTTCCTATTCGTTTCCACACGGTAACAGTAGGTTCACTAACCGATAAAATATAAGCCTATAGCCTCCGTATACCCCTTGAGACACAAAAGGTGTCACTTGAATAAATATTTAAGTAATTATATTACGTAGTGACTTAAAGTTTGTTGAATATCGTAGATTTTTCAGTGCGTATATTTAGCATAAACGCTGAGTCATCAAATCAAGATTGCGTAGATAACAATAACGATTATCCATATGCTAAAACCAGCAAATAATATTATAAACTATCGATTATGATATCAGAAACAATGCCTATTCACAAAGTTTTCCTAAGACGTCTCGGAGATTGAGTATCGCTATTAGTTTCCATAAACGCTGCCCGAATGTTCTCCTAAACATGTGCTTCTTGTCATCTTCAGGACTGTGTTGGTATTTATGTAAGTACGTATTTATTTTAATTATCATTTAAATATATCTTGATTTTAAGTGTTGTGGGAAAATTGCTTAAAATAATAATGATGATTCATTGTCTGACTTTTATGTGCTTCTGTTTCATTCGTGAATAAATAAATTAAAAAAAGATTTTTAAATAAAAAACATAACTGAAAACGGAGTGCCTCTGTTTTAAATGGCCAGATTAGTTTTAATTTGAATGTGTTTGTTTTATGTTTCATCCACCCCGGTCGTATTTTTCAAGTGAAAACTTCTTTAGCGGCGTTGAGCACTTTTTCTGTAATGGGTATAAAATCTTGAACTCGCGTCAGGACACGTGACCTGATCGAAAAAGCGTAAGACGGATGGAGTTTTTTTATCATCATCATTAACGTCCATCCCGGTCAATTTTTGAAGTGAATATTCTTTTAGCGCGGTACGCATATTTTTAGATGAGATAAAATCTCTGGACTCGCGACCATAATCATCATCATCATCTAACGTTGATTCCGGTCATCTACAGGTCTTATTAAATAATGCTGTGTAATCAATTAGGACTCTTTCAGTGTAGATTTATTTTTCATCATCATCATCTTTACGTCGATCCCGGTCAATTTTCGAAGGAAAAACTTCTTTTGGCGCGGTATGAGATAAAATCTCTGGACTCGCGACCATAATCATCATCATCATCTAACGTTGATTCCGGTCATCTACAGGTCTTATTAAATAATGCTGTGTAATCAATTAAGACTCTTTCAGTGTAGATTTATTTTTCATCATCATCATCTTTACGTCGATCCCGGTCAATTTTTGAAGGAAAAACTTCTTTTAGCGCGGTACGCAATTTTTTAGATGAGATAAATCTGGACTCGCTACTCCCCGTTACGATACGCAGCTGTAGTGTGTGCATATATGTATGTACCATCGCGTCTAGATAAATTATTAATGAATTGAATAAATATTAAAAATTAATATTATTTATTATTATTAAATTATTATTAATTTTTTTTTCTGTTTTTTTTTATCACTTAATAGTTTAGAATGAGACTTATTGTGCGGCAATGTACGGGATGTAGAATATACGGTTTTTTTTCACTGTCAACGTTTTTTAGTTAAGGACAAAACGCGGGAAAATAAGCTGAAGGGTTTTATATACCTATCAGCGAAATAAATCAAATTTGGTAGAAATACAAATAATTCGTTTTAAATAAAATGTCAATAAAGTATTTTTATAACCAGTACTGAGTTCTTCATAATTGTTCGGTTCAAGAGATTGTTGTTGGTAAGGCGTGGTGGAATGCACGTGAGTCGCTGTTGCGGGGTAGCAAAAAGGGGTACCCCCATTTAACAGCCCCAGTGTTTCACCTCTCCCCCACTGAGTCGCAAGACATCATCGTCTATTTAAGGACAAATTCTGCAGTAATTTTCCTTGGACCATTTCTTATTGTTTAATATTTATTTTAGAATCCCTTTGAACATTATTGCTATGTTACCCAGATAGCAAATAATATAATTTAAGTAACATTAGGTTTATATAAAATATAATATAGAAGTAGTGCAACTTAGTGACCTTCTAAATGGTATGACAGTATAAGTAGCCTTTACACTGTCTTTGAGTTTCCTTAACATATCAAACGACTCTCAATTATATTTATTTTCAGGTCTGGTCGCTATCATACAATTCAACTGGAAGTATGTAGCGGCTCACAATGTTTTCTGTCCAGTAAGCTATCAGCTCATTGGTGCAGTATGTGGAACTGATGGTATCACATATCCATCAATATGCGATTTGGAAAATGCAAGGTCTTTACTGCCGGCCCTCGACGTAGCTCTTTTGAGGCCTTGCAACGAATACTGCACTGAAAATTGGGATCCAATATGTGGCTCTGATATGGTTACGTACGCCAATTCCTGTATTTTCGGCAATGCTATGAAAAGGCACTCTGACCTAAGAATTTTCCATCATGGGCAATGTTTGACACCATTGGCGGATGATATAGAGTTGTTTAACGAGTACAAAGAAGATAACCATAAAGAAAACGACGATTTAGGATTGTTCAATAGTTTGCAAGAACGATTGCGGCAAAAAGATCCAAAAAGAGATCGAAAAAAATACTCCGAAACTGTTTTGTTCAGTTAAATAACTAGTATAGGATACGTTTTGTGTAGTTGATTGTGATGATATTAAAGTAAAAATAAACACTATAAGTAATCAATAAAATATGCCTTGGAAATTGGTTTCATTTTCATATCAGTTCAAAAAACTACTGAGGCACGCCTGTGCTGTTGGCATTTTATAAAGTCTAGAATCCGTTATCGTATTTATAGAGAACTTTTCCCCTTTGTCATCAAAAAGGCCATCTTTAAGCCACTAGTATCGTGACCCTAGAACTGCATAGATTAATATAACACTGGTCTTTAGCATAACACCTCTTACTTCTTAGCAATAACGGAAGGAATTGTACTAATTCCATGTAGTCTCGTTTAATATTGTACAATCTCCAAAGACCATTGGGTCTTCACGATTTATGTAAATTTTACTATTGTAAAAGGTAAACTTTATATTTTTAGACATATATATTGCTATAACGATTGCTAATAGCCAATGTGTTTCTTAATTGGTTGTGGAAGTAGAACACCAAGATTTACTGCAACTCTTACTTGACATCAGTGTGCCTCTCGTTATGTTGCTTCGTAGAGAAAGCTGTCGTATAAGTTCTGTTTAGTTAAACGAAATATACAACAGCAGACAACTAAGAGCAAAGTGTCCATTTATCTAAAAGCAGTGATCTTGTAACAGCCGTCATGTTGTTTGTACGACATCTCTACGAAGTTGTACGCTGTTACCTTATAGCGTGTACTTCCTACGTAGTCAACGAGACACCGCCTGCCACGATTTACTATATTTATCGTTTAGATTCAAACATAATGTTGATTACAGGGAATAGTAATAAACTACGGACTTACACAATATTTGCTCGCGAATAGCTTCCTATTCTAAGAATTAAATGAAGACATTTTTTACGACTTCCAAAGTGCAGTTGCGCCCCCCTAATCATTAGGTTCTTATGCTCGGTAGAATTTGGGGAACCACTATCAATGAAAAGATGAAATAATCTTTGATTATGCTCATTGTTCAGTAATTGACACTGAACTGAAAGGCAAAGCATTTTAGTTTGTTGCAACTCACCGTGTCTTATAGTATAGGGATTCTTGTGTTGAATTTCTAATAACATACATAGACATTATTGCGAACGTCTATAGACTACGGTGAACACATCGTCATAGCGGGCTGTGTGTCACCTGTGTGTGGTGTGGTATTCTTAAAGAAAGTTCAAGACATTAAAGGGTTTTCTCCTACGTTAGACAATCCTTACCAAACAACTAGATTTCACTGAAACATTATTGTGACCGAGTTTACAAAATTTCAGCTTAATTTCACAAACTGTGGAAGAGTTCCCTGGTCGTACCATTAGAATCAGAATATTCTATAGATTTTCTAAATTTAGGCATGTAGTAGAAAAACGTTACCAAATTTAGGTTACAACAAATAAAAAAGTAATAAAAAGCTTGTACAAACAAAGCCGTGACCTTTTAAAACCTACTAAAAAAGACAATACTCATAATTATGTGTAATTGTCTCAGGCCGAGTGTGTAGACATTTTTTATATTAATTTACATAATTATATACAACTCCATTAAACTAGATAGCTATTGTAATAAAACTACTAGGTATAATAATTAGTAACGTAGCAAAATTTTTACCACATTGCTTATGAAGATTTGAATCGTGAAGACACATTGTACGACTCTTTCAAAGCTGTTTAACCAATTTTTTTTGGGGTGCTGTGGTGTGTTGTCGTGTCCATCTATGTATCGACACCTATCGACACTCACAGATTTCATTCCATTAATATCTCAATTATTCAATCAATTTAATCAATCATGATATTGTAGGTCCAACACGAGTGCCACCAGGGCGAACTATGCTAGGGCGTGCCCCCGAGGCGACGCGCACCAGTTCGTCCCCGCTGGTGCGAAAAGTGTGAGCCAGAGCGGCGTAGGGGACCGCCACCCTACACGCGCGGCCCGACACGGCGGGAAGTGGAGGATGGAGTGCAGGGTAGCTGCGTGGAATGTTAGGGGAGGAATGCAAGATAAGATGAATGAGTTGATGGATGTTATGAATGAGAGAAAGTTAGATGCAGTGTGCTTGACAGAGACCAAGCGCAAGGGCAGCGAAGTCTTGGAGCTCCCGGGTGGGATGCTCGCGCTTTGGTCTGGAGTACCAGAGAGCGAGCATGGCAGTCGGGGGGTTGGAATTTTGCTGTCCTCGCGATTGGCCTCCGGTATGTATGAGTACAAACTGGTAGGTCCTAGAATCCTCTGGATCCGTGTAAAACTTGGTTTGACGAAGATTTTCCTGGTAGCTGCTTACGCGCCAGTATCTTCGTCGAACGCGAGTGAGCTAGAGGACTTCTGGGAGAGTATGAGAGAAGCTCTAAATGTGATAGAAGGAAATGAAAGACTTATAGTATGTGGAGACTTGAATGGATGGGTGGGTACCGCTCGCAATGGTTTTGAGTCGGTACTCGGGAAGTATGGGGATAAAAGGGTGAACGACGCTGGCAAGCTAATACTGGCATATTGTAAGGAGAAGGATTTGTTTGTGGCGAACACAATGTTCAACCACAAACAAATTCATATGTATACGAGGAGATGTAAGTCAAAGAGAAGCATGATAGATCTATTCCTAATGGATAGTCGGCTCCGTAAACAGGTGATGGACACGAGGGTTTATCGAGGCGCTGAGCTGGGATCAGACCACTACCTAGTCATAACTAGGATTAGGGGTCTGTTCGCAGGTTGGCGTCATCGTACCGAGTGTCCTGAACCTGGGCCGACTTATAGCATCAAAAGCTGGAAGCTGCAGGATGCATCCATTAGGGATAAATATAATGAAAGGGTAGCCGAAAAGCTTGGCGACGTCAATGTAAGCAGTGAGAATGTGGAAAGTGTATGGCAGAACCTTAGGGACAGTATGATAAATGCCGCTGTGGAAGTGTGTGGAGAAACGAAAAGAGGAAGTAGTAATAAGCGTGATGCATGGTGGAATGAGGAAGTGAAAGAAGCAGTTCGAATGAAGAAGAAAGCATGGCTAGACTACTTAGCCTCGCGGAATGATTTTAATATGAAAGAGAGATACAAGCTGCAGAAAGTTAACACGAAGGCACTGATAGAAGAAGCTCGTGAAAGGTGCAGAATGAAAGCGGATGAAAGGTTGTCGTCCAATTTCCGGGATAATGCCAAGCTCTTCTGGAAAGAGGTAGGCAAGACCCGGAGTTGTTCGGCAATCTGCAGTATGAATAAAGTGCTTAGTGTTAACAATGACGTCCTAACAGACCAAAGTGACGTCCTGCAGAGATGGAGTGAATATTATGGAAAGATGTATGCAAGAAAAGACAGAGATGCCACATCGGGAAGTGGAGCTCACTTCGATGCTCCGGATCCCGATGTCATTGAAGTCATTAGTATGAAAGAAATAGAACAAGCGATAAGAAGTATGAAATGTGGTAAGGCTGCGGGAAAAGACAGAGTTACTGCTGAGATGATCAAGTACGGTGGGTCGCGTGTCTGGGACACACTTTGTCTGTTATGCAACTTGTGCTGGCGGACGGGTGAGGTCCCAGATGACTGGCGAGTAGCAGTTGTAGTACCTCTTTACAAAGGGAAAGGCTCGCGCCTAAACTGCTCCAGCTACAGGGCGATCAGCTTGGTCAGCTTAGCTAGTAAGGTGTATGCAAAGGTTATAACGGCACGAATGCAAGAAAAGTCTGAAAGGTATTTATGGGAGGCTCAATGCGGATTCCGACGTGGAAGAGGTTGCATGGATCAAGTGTTTTCTCTCCGCATGATCGCGGAAAAGTTTCTGGCTCTTAGCCAGAAGGTTTTCTGCGCTTTTGTGGATCTAGAGAAAGCATTTGATAACGTTGTGAGAGAAACGCTGTGGGACTTGCTGCCAGGCTATGGTGTGGACGGCTCGCTACTGCGGGCAATACAGTCGCTTTATAGGGACTGTAAGGCTTGCGTGCGAGTAGGGGGGGATGTGTCACCTCTTTTTGATGTCTGTACAGGCGTCAAACAGGGATGTGTCATGTCCGCCTGGCTGTTCATAGTGTATCTGGACAGTTGCCTGCAGAAGTTGAAAGATTTTAATATGGGTGTGAATTTGGGTGACTTTACAGTAAACTGTCTGCTGTACGCTGATGATGCGGTGCTCATGGCCTCATCAGAAGCCGACCTACAGGCATTAGTCACTAATATGAAAGAGGGGTGTGAAAGTAAGGGTCTCCGCATGAATGCAAGTAAAACTAAGGTTCTAGTATTTGAAAGAGGTGACGTAAGAACTAAATGCGAGATTAGGGTAAACCAGGAACGTCTAGAGCAAGTGAATGAAATTGTGTATTTAGGAAGTATGTTTAGCGCGGATGGAAGATGTGATTCGGATGTAGAACGGCGAGTAGCTGCCGGAAACAAAGTTAACGGTGCTTTGTCCCAGTTAGTAAAGCGACAAAGCATCGTAAAAGAAGCACGAATGGCGATTCATAACGCAGTGCTAGTGCCAACTTTGCTTTACGGTAGTGAAACCTGGGTATGTCAGCAGATGCATGAAAGTAAATTGAATGCTGTGGAGATGCGATCACTTCGAAAATTGTGCGGCGTTACCTTGGCCGACCGAATACGTAACGAAGTGATACGCAATATGGCAGGTTTGAATGAAAGTGTCAGCGTTAAGCTGGAAAAGGGCGTGCTCCGTTGGTTTGGACACGTCCAACGAATGAGTGAGGAACGATTGACGAAGAATATATATTGTTCAAAAGTAGAGGGTAGAAGGAGTCAGGGAAGGCCGAGACTTACATATGAAGACCACGTGAGCAGATTGCTCAAAAACGGAAAGGTCAAAAGTACTCGGATACCCAGACGTGCGTGTATGAAGCGATTGATGAATCTCGAAGAAGCGAAAGAAGTATGCATGGATCGCGAAGCCTGGCGATCTGTCCTCTCTGACTACCCCGTCAGGGATACAGCGTGAAGATAGTTAGTTATGATATTGTAGTTATTTGTAGAGTCCACACACATGGTCTGTTACTTATAATCATTTCGATATCTATGGATAATTTGACATGACATATTGTCACGCCTTTATACGCTACTGGCAACCGGGACCAACGGCTTAACTTGCCTTCCGAAGCACGGAAACGCTCGCAAATGTAAATGCCACAAAGTGGTCATCCATCCGAGGACCAGCCATAGTGAAAGTTGCTTAACGCAGTGATCGTTTACAGAACACTAAGTCCGCGGGGCCACAAACGCTATGGATAATAGATATTTTATTTATTTACTTACGTTTAGAAATTATAAGAAACCTACCACAACTATGACTTAATTGGAATATGATGAAGACATATGTTTTTATAGTCTTTTAGATACCAGAAGCACATCAATTATATTGGACACAGCAGGAAATAAAAGTATTATTGGTGTTGCTATTTGATTTTCTTATAGAAATATTGCTACGAGCCTTAGACACGTAATAGCAGATAATGTAAGTAATAATTACATCAATATTACTTACAGTTCTTTATTTTTAACATCATTCCAATGAACATGAATGTGTATGCTTATAAATTCAAATATGACAACAGAAGATGTCATTTTGTGTGTTCCAATTTTCGTTTAAACATTTTGTTTACAAAACAACATTACCCAAATATGGCTTCGTCCGCTTTAGTAACATTAGCCTTCACCATATGCTGTTATTTAATAATATTAGAAATAGGAGGCAACGTATGGTATAGTATACATATTTACAGGTAGAATTCGTAGACGTATCAAATAACAAATTGAGTTTAGCAGAGTTTAGTCATAGTGAGGTAAATACAATTATATTTTACCCAATTACAGGGAAGTGCAACAAAGGCGAGGATTAACATTTTGACCTATAAGTTTGTATGTTTTTCTATTCTGGCACAAATTCTATACATAGGTAAAGAATGAAATAAAAGAAGAACAGATCCTACTGACAATTGGTTGTACCGACTACTTTTCGTTGTTTAGCAAAAGAGGTATCGACCCGTATTGATCCGCCGCTAAGAGAAGTTACAATATATTTTTAGAAGATATAAATCAAAAACTCAATTTTCATTAATCAGTCATGAAATTTTTGTAAATGCTTAATTAAGTACTTAAATTCGATGTCCCAACACGCCACAATTTATTTAGCGTTCTAAACATGTACAAATAGCGTGATAAGGTCACTTTATCCCCTTCCTTAAGGCAGGTGGCACTTGTATTTTTCAGCACTTGATTTTAGTTATTAAACTATTTTTTTTCAAATTCTATTTTGCTGGGCTCATTGATAATAAGATTTTCGATCACGTTTTTACTTTCATATCAATTTAGCGGCTACGCAATAAGCATCATACACGTACGTAAACATATTGTATATAATCAATTATTTCGTTTATTAAAACAGCAGTCACTTTTAACCGGTCGTGGAAGCTATGTCATTTCTAGGTTAGTATATTGCTTTTATTAAATGTACTAAATAATGTTAGATTTATTAAAGAAATTGCACTATGTATTTACATACAGAGTTAACAGTAGCTGAGCAATATTTCTGTGGAGCAAGTTTTAGTGTAGGTAGATGTATCGCTGTCTATCCAGGTAGTAAATACCAGATAAGGCCAGTCAATTACTCGACTGATAATATCTAACTACGGTGACGATGTAGAGTGTAAATGAAGAAAATATACAGTGTCGGACGTAAATGGGACTAGGATCTGGAAAATTACAGGTACCTAATTACTAGCAGTGTATGGGTCTATGGGTATTATTTATGAAGATCTAAACTATGTATTTCCATACAGAGTTAACAGTAGCTGAGCAACATTTCTGTGGAGCAAGTTTTAGTGTAGGTAGATGTATCGCTGTCTATCCAGGTAGTAAATACCAGATAAGGCCAGTCAATTACTCGACTGATAATATCTAACTACGGTGACGATGTAGAGTGTAAATGAAGAAAATATACAGTGTCGGACGTAAATGGGACTAGGATCTGGAAAATTACAGGTACCTAATTACTAGCAGTGTATGGGTCTATGGGTATTATTTATGAAGATCTAAAACGTAAGTAGTTCAAAACTAGTATATCGCTTTCGATTAGTTATTTTCATTTCGATCTTGTAGCGATAGTCTTTCATAAGCGATAATGATCTACCAGGCGGCCGAGTCTACCATAGACAAGCCAGAACCAGAATCGCTGTCTTTAGCTGTCAAAATGTTAGTAGACTATCAAAAATGCAATTGACTAGCGGCCACTGGTTAGTAGAATTCTATCGGCCGACCGATAGAAGTCTATTGGAGTAGGTACGATTGTAATAATAGAATACAAAAAACTGTCAAAATTGTAACGGTGGCTTTCTATTAAGCAACGATTTTCGACACGATTGAAATTGCAGACTCGGCCCCCAGAATGGAGTCACAACTTTGGGAGACTTAGGGCCGTATTCCAGAACGTTTCTCAATACTCAATCCACGCTTGAGGCTAGTTTTTGTCTTATAAATACTACTCTCAAGTGTTTCTTGAGTATTGATAAACGTTCTAGAATACGGCCCTTAAATAGGCATAGGCACATTACAGACTATGATGATAAGTTTAAATCGAAACAATAGGTAGGTACTAAAAATAAGATTAGTATCGCCAATTCTCCAAGTGTGAAATTCACTGGTGAAATATCTTTCATATCTTATTTTGTCGTCTCTAACCAATGACTTTTTACCAGTAAGTTTCCATCTGCGCTATCCAGTTGTAGGGTCTATTAAACCACCCGGATGCACATCGATTATCATTAATCATACCTGAGTAAAAATAAACAGCGGGAAGCTTGCCGATATTATTGAGGTAAGTTATAAGTGAGTTAGTATCTAAATAGTGTTAATAAAGTTGACGGTGCACGGAATGCAACTAGTATGACGTAAGAATTCAATTCTTGTTATAAATATTTATGTTATTTTATTTATATTTTCAGTTATGTCATTATTCCTCTTAATGGCTACATGCTATGTTTGTGAGAATGTTGAGAAATGTGCTTTTTCTCAAGGGCCGGTGTGTGGCACAGATGGTGTAGAATACGAACATTTATGTGCATTGTGGAAGAAACGAGATTTGCAACCTACTTTAAGACTGTCTAACTTCGGGATCTGCGAAACTGAATCGATAATACTTTTAAGGCAAAGACATAAGCTATTAAAATAAACATATAGGAATTTACTATTTCCAGTTACTATAAAATTTTAAAATAAAGCAGAAATATATAATTAATTTTCGTTCGTTGTTCTTTCACTGTATTCATGTTGACATTGATTTCTATGCGACTTAACGAATACAACTTTTGCTGCATGTTTATGCCATCTATCTGGAACTGGTCTATGAATACTTAGTGTTGTAAAGATTTTTATGTTAGGGTCTTCACAGACATTCTCTACCTTATACCTCACCTGGCTTTGAATCAGTAATTATTGATATTCAATCTTCTCTTAAGAACTTTCTTATAATTTTTAGTATCACTCATACAGCAATGGCATACGGCAATGGGTCACCACCTGTTATGTGGGACAAAAGTGCATACGGTGAAATGTGGGCGTATAGTATGCCTCTGCCTACCCCTTCGGGGATAAAGGCGTGTCAATATGTCTATCACTCATACAGACAATCCTGGGCATGATTATGCCATTGCCTCTACCTACTCTTCATAAAGATGTGCGGTATTAGGAAACGCAGTATGGTTTCCATAGTTGAGTAGGTGTCGTCCTCATTACGTTTATCGTAGTCAAGTTTCTAAAACTAATTTCTTAATTCAAGTTACTCAAAATAACGGCTATCGTTTAGCAACCAATGACCCAAAAAGATAACTCACATTTCACTACAGACCTCGTACATAATGTTTATAATACTTCTGCTGTAAAAATGGTGATCAATGATCAAAAAGCATGTGAGCAAGTAGGTTTGTTCCTAATCAATTTTTATAATCGGATCTTGTATTTGGCAAATAATTCCATTTAACTCGTTGGTGTATTAAACGTATAAATAAATCATAACACACTATGTGCAGCATTGGTTCCTTATCATGGTTTTTAATCAACTTCATTATACGGTAACGTAACACATAAATGATGAAATTAAGACATACGCGCTGTGCTATACGGTGAGTAGGTATAACAAGATTGTAAATTACAAAAGAGATGATTGGTATGGAGTTTTAAAGGAAAATACCACATTTAGAACTATCAGGTATTTGGTATCAATAACAGAGTGAGAGGAGAGCACGAAATATCATCAGTTTATTACAAGAATAACAACTGTTTAAAAATAATTGTAACTAAATACTGCAGAAACGAATGGTGAACCGGCAAACCCGTATATTTGCATATGTATTGATAATATGCAATGCTAGCACAACCCGACAATGTAATTAAGTATTATAAGCATTCATTTTATTTAGTACCAATAAACACCTCACACGGTACACGTTGTTTTAATCAGTGAAACCTCGCGCTCCGTCGGTCGGTACTCAACCCTCATCCCTAACACAGCTCCAGTAACACAAGGTGTAGGGCTCTCCCCGTACATCTTTTAGTCCTTCAAGCCACTTGTTTGTACAGGGACTAGTAGTCGAAGTCAAAGTCATCAAAGAATATGGTATATAGAATTGGATACAGCTAGCAGTAGCACAGCCGTAAAATCATATTTGGTTTTCTCTTTATACTGTGCTAGTAGTGTGGAATTTCCACTTCTAAACGAGGCACAAAGTCGACAAGTATATCTCTTTTACACGAGGTGAGGCATCTTCAGGACTGGTTGGCATCAAATATTGATTAATGTTAGGATCAATGCTAGTCGCATCAATACGACTAAAGTGCAATCAAAAATATTATTTTATACACTTTAAATACAAATAATCACTCTTTTGTCCCAGAATTATTATGTCTGAATAGTCAATAATATGTCGATAATATGTCGATTGGTATAAATAATATAATTCTACACTCTAAGTAAATACAGTCTTAATATTGGGTAGGAATTTGTTCGTTTTAAGAAGTTGAAATTTCTAGATTTATTTGTTAGTTATAATGTGCGCCTTTAAAAATAATAAGAACTAATAATTTACTTTACGAAACACTTTAGCTCAACCTTCAGTTACTAGCAAATCCTGACAAAATGATCTGAGGGTGATGTATGACAAAAAATATAAATGACGGCATAATGGTCTAGCTAATGATTGAGGTGGCGAAATTGTGTTCGAGACTTATGCATACTTCTATATTTAATCTCAGGATTAACGGAAAATCTAGTCACTTCAATAACCTACAACTTATGTCTACGCTTCTTTTATCATTGAAATAATAGCAAGATCAACAATATAATATATTTAAAGATTACAACTATGTTCGCTATTGTTGTTATTATTGTTACATGACTTTGCATTTGTAAAAGTTCATCGAATAATAACAATGCGTAGTCGCACTCATCGTTATTAGGTTATACCTAATCGGTGAACTTGATCATCAGGTTTAGTTATTGGAACGACATTTCTGTGACCCAAATACGAAAGTAAAATAAAGTATTATATTTACGGATAAATATTTTATTAAAGTGAAAAAAGACAACTTGGTTCAAGACGGGGATAGAACCAGCCTAACCAGGGCAACGTTCTAGTCACCGAACTACCCGAACCGTACCCGAACAAGTTGAAATTCTTCACTATATTTTAAACGTCATTTAAGAATATGACCATAAATGTTTATGCATACGAATTGCTATGAAAATTTATCCTTAAATTTACGGTTTATTACTGGAGGTCAAAATAAGAAATTTCCTGTAATTTTGTACAGTATCATCGTTCGGGACGGGGCCCTTAACTGTCACTTGCCCGATTTATATTTACATACATACTTTTAAACATTGTCACGCCTTTATCCCCGAAGGGATAGGCAGGGGCATACTATACGCCCACATTTCACCGTATGCATTTGTGGCTCACGTAACAGGTGGTGAGCCCATTGCCGTGTTTTTATATTTAATCAGTACTAAATGAGAAAAGAAATCAGACCACGACAATATCGTACCTATGTCGTACGTACTATATTACAGAGGGCCTAAATGACATAGGGAAAATAAGCAGCCCTCTGTAATACATTAAGGTCCAGGTTCCATGCGAGAAAATAGCGAGGTGTTGGAATGCGGTTGTCGCCGGTTAGTGAACTTCAAGTTTATAGCGTGTTTATCTCTCGACATCCTGCTTCCATGCCTGTCACCTTATCTAACACTACTATCTGCCTTCTCTCCTGCCACTGCGCCTACATCAACACTATTGTAAATTTTTAGCTAGCCTTTTTAATTCATAATTTTTAATGTTCACCGTGACAGGTATTGCAATAAAAAGGGAAAGGTGTCGGCCCCGAAGATCTTGACAGATCTACGGTACGGTACAGGCAAGGGCTCAAAAAAAAGATATTGTACCCGATCTTAGACTAAGTACCCCGATACTTATGGAACTCGAATCACTCAGCAGATTTCAGTTTGGAGATTAAAACCGCAATACACGTGCCTTGTTTGTTGTCGACAATGTAATCAATGCTTAGACCATCTTACTATCAACATTAGCCATAGATTCGATCAATGACTATGTTTTCTTGTCTCGTCTGCTCTCCACAATCAATAAAAGAAATATGTAGATTTCCTTACATGACTAATTATAATTTTAGGGGTTTAAAGGGTCTGTTCGGAATGACGATACGAGGCCATGTTCATCTAATGACACTATTATAAAGTGGTTTGGACGCAGAAACTAGTAGTGCTGAAACTAGTGCTGAAATCATCCTGTATGGAGATTGAAGTAGAAGTATTCATAACCTAGGTTAAGCCTGGTAGTATTTTTATGGCGGTTCCTTGGATAAAGCATACAATATTTTTAAAATTTAAATCTTACGAAGTAAGAAGTAGAAAAAAAGGTTTTGCTCATATATTTGGTGAGGTGTTTGCTCCAGAAAAAAAGTATTTACATGTATCCGGATAAAATTCTCGGGATGATGCCTTTCAAAGATTTATTTTCTTTTATTTTTTGGAATAATTGTCAAAATCAAACGAACTATGTTGTCATAAATATATCTTATTTTTATAGAACATGGCGCGTCTCTTCAAGTCTCGTGAGATAACTGTTCATCGGGTAACTTGTTACCCGTGCATATGACAAAATAAGAGCTTAGTGTTGAAATGATACCTAACAGAAAAAACTAATACGTTTCGTAAAATATTTCCTTCTTTAATCATCGAATCGAACAGCGTGACTGTAGTGTAGTAACATTTGACTGACTGTATTAAATTGAGTGAAGGTACCGACAACCGGTTCCTATTAAAGTTGCTCTAAGCGTGTTATTTTCAAAATAATCCCATCTCACGCACATTCCCGTCAGAGTTCCTACCTCGTCTAGAATAGTATGGTCATTGACTTCAAGGCCGAACGAATCACACACCCAGGGATTCTCACAAGTATAGGGTTAAATAGGTTCGAATTACTACGTAAAGCTTCATGGGATTGGCATTTGAAACCTAAAACAATAGACAAACATACAAAGGAATGGCCAAGGGCTTTTTGTCAGTTGCTTTGCTATACTTTTTTTTGGTAGAAGACAATGGAATCTTTTTATACGGTGAATGTGATACCTTGTTTGTTAGGTACTCTGTGACCGAACCTTGATGAGATTTATGTGTGAAGTAATGCAGAGTGTACATTCTATCTTTGCGTCTCATATTCGAGTATATTCTTGTTTAAGCTATTTGGTTTATTTTTATTATAAGACTTCTTACATTCGTTTAAAAATTAAAAAGAAAATAAATAATATACTTGAAATGCGTACCGATTTCTCATGTAAAAAGAAGCAGTGAATTAAGCTATACATATTCGTTAAGCCAAGTTGAAGGCCTTATAAGGCTCATAAGGCCTTCAACTTGGCTTACCACTGAATTCGCTAGCAATGCAAGCACGAAAACGGAAATTAGAATTACCAAAAAGCGGTCCCCCATTTCTTATCCAGTCACACGTTAGATGCTTAAGGCAGTGATCGTTTAGTGAACACTGAGTAAACAGGGCTACTAAACTAAAAATCCTACTAAAACGCGAAAGATTGTAAGTATGGTGTTTTTTCGTAAAATCTACTGAATGGATTTTGATGAAACTCTATCATAGGCTACTTTTATCCCGGGAACAAGTTCCTGTGGAGAACGGGAACGGGAAAACTTCACAATGCGTGTGAAGCCGCAGGCGTCAACTAGTATAATAATAATTGCATCACACAGGATGCTGTCACCTTTTCGGTGAGTAATAATTCTTTAACAATAACTTGAAGGTTGACATTTTAAATTGAAAAATAATATCGTGCAACATTAGGCTAACACCGTCATAAATCATTTAGTTTATGGCAATTTTGTAATCAAATACAGTAACTGCATTAGTTTATGTAATAAATGTACTTAATTTACATGATTTTGATAGATCGCTTGTCATATAACCTTTTTATGGTCGACATTAATCTACTGGCAAAGTGAAATAATATTATTTATCATAAAATATATAATTATAATATTTAATTGTAAATAAGCCATTAGTAAACCTTAAGTTTCTTGCCGGTTTTTCTCAGGTGGGCCGAATCCGAACCGGTGGTCACTTTAAATATTTTATATTTTGCGCCGTTAAAATGGTCTATGCAAAATAAAGAAAGACATTGATTTTTAATTTATTACATCTTTGGAAAGAAATCTGAAAGAGCCGCCGCAGACTAGCTGCTTTTAGTATCCGCAACCAGCAATTTTAAGACTGAGTTAGGTTCTACTCGTAAAAAGCGACCAAATCACTAGTTGCGGATACCAAAAGTAGCTTATCTGCGGTGGGTCTAATGTTACTATTAGTGTGTAAGTATCTTTCAAGAAAAGAAGGTACTGAGAAAGGAACCGCGATGATGGTTTATTATATTAAGACTGTCGAATTGAAATTATCTCATTATGGTAGTTAGTTTGCGAATGATACGCGATGATTACAGCGATTAGGTACATTAATTACATTAAGATTTAAAGCGGCTGTAATCGCCAAAATTAATTAAGTTCTATTATCACTAATGTTTTTGAGTAAGCAATAAATCTCGCGAAAATTTTCATAAATAACAACATGTATCCTGAAACTTGAGAAAAAATCTTTGGTCGTAAGGGTAAATCTATAAGAGACATCTATAAATGAAGTTGTGTTTGAAAAGTAGCTTAAAATCAGACGGCATTTGTTAAGTATTGATAATTCAAGGCCTCCTTTTTATAACATTGCTAACAATTATAATATTTCGAACAGTCAACGAATATTTATGTTAAATTAGAAATGCGCTCTGTAGAGGCCATCTGGAAATATGTTTACTTTCGGAAGGTTTTAGCCAATGAATGATAACAATGACTATGTAAGAATTCCCCAAAAAATCCTATAGGTAAGGATTACAAATACCAAATACTTTACATAACAAATACATTAACGTGTTCTGAACTTTTTATTAAGCGACATCGACATACGTGCAAATATTTCACGGCATTTCTCCTAAAAATAGTTTAATATTTAAATTGCGATGTATTATAATGCGCTACAAGTTAACAAACATCTCGCTTAGTATTTTGTATTATTAATTCTTTTTGAGTATTTTGTTTACATTCTCTTATAGAGGTACTTAGCAAAATTACTAACATTATCTCCTTTAGACATCATTTGTTCTGCAACCTCAACAAATAAACCATAAAAACACTGTACTTAAAAATACTTACTGCCATTACTTGTTATATAACGTTTTGTTGAATTATATTAACTTCTTATCGGAAGCTTCCTTTCGCACATCATTCAAACCATTATACCCCATAGTTCTACTAGCTTTTTCGTTTCAACGCCTATTTGATAATGATTTACACAACTTTTTTATTGTTACGGACGATTTTTTGAATATTTATGTGTTATTTCTTAGTATATACCTACGTGTAAATATAAATGCACAATATCATACACACATGCAAAGATTGCATTCAAATATATGTGTAAAACATAAATAAGTAACCTACCCTGCACCTGTTCAAACAAAACCGACATTCCTTGAAGACGATCCACAGTCTAACAACCGAAATATTAAGCGGTTATGTAATATTACAGTGAATGCGTATCCTATAAAAAGTTTAATAAAATCTCATTTATTACCACACTTCACCGTTACGCTTACCGAATATAAGTATCTTTTTTTATGGCACGGCTCCAGACTATACTGAGCTAAACATTTTCAGCAAAAAGTAGGTAAGACATAATATGCGAAGGAGGTGTAAACCACATACATATAAGACAGTAAGCAGACCACTATGTGTGTGTAATAGTAGTATTTCTGGCGACTTCTTCTTCTTCGCCATACTTATCACTATGCACAACACCTTTTTGTATATTTTTTGTCTACTTTCGTAACATTTTACAATAATTTTATGTAATATTTTCACTTCGACACATAAGTTTTTGATTTAAAGATGACAGCGATGGTTGTCATTACAAGTTTGTAGCTTACTTGTGGTAGAAAAATTGGCTACCCACTGTTCGCTGTCAAAGTGTGAGTTAGATGTAAGAAAGAAAGGAAAGAAAGAAAAATGTTTTATTCCACATAGAAAAAGAAAAATTACATGGGTTCAGCTTAACAGTAAGCAAAAAAAAAGAATAATATAGAAATAAAAATGAATAAGAAAAAAAAAATTAAACAAAAATAATTAAAATAATATCAAAAACAATATTTAACCCAGATGTCGATGTGCATCACACGTACTACGCGGAATAAGGCCTTCTTTTAGCTATAAGCTGCCCCAGGAACAAACAAGTAGCTCCTATGGCAACACTGAATTTCAAAGAAGACCTTTTTAGCCGAATAAGTGCTTGGAGATTTACATATTTTACGATTATTCGTGTGTGTGTGTGTGTGTGTGTGGAGTGTATGTGCGGGGATGTGTTTGCTAAAAATTGTGCAACTCAAAATTACATTAGCTACATCCTAAGTAGTGTACTGGAACTATATGTCCATAACCTTCGTCTATCCTATAGGACGATAAAACAAACAAAACAAAAACAACAAATGCAATTTTACTTTCGTTCGGCCATTTTTTGCTTTTCCACGACAAGCTGCCGCTTGTAAATGTAGTTAAACAGGAATAACAAAGATAGCTTTATACAACAAATGGCAAGATTGAAAAGGATGTAGTATTGCTCTATAAGCCAAGGAATATGTTTGATGTGCAAACTCTTGTACGTCGGTGGTGTAAACCAAGATCCATGGGGCCCAATCCATTTCACCTGCTAGCGGTGCACACCAATGGACGAGGCAAAGACACAGGTGCTTTTACGGGGTTGGGAGGTCAGGAGAGCAGTCGCTCCTAACAATTCCGAATCACAAAAACCGAACAATAGCTGCTCCTAGCAGCCAAATAGCCTAGCAGTCCAGGCCACGCTAACACAGAGTTCTGTAAACTATCACTGCGTTAAGCAACATTCGCTATGGACGGTCTTCGGATGGGTGACCACTTTGTGGCATTTCTATTTACGAGCGTTTGCGTGCTTCAGAAGGCATGTCCCGGTAGCCAGTAACATGGCAGACGTTAAGCCAAGTTGAAGGCCTTATGGGCGGCCTAAAAAACTTCAACAGCAGGTCTCCACAACCTGCGCCTGTTTATTTCAACACTGCAATGCTCACTCGCTATACAGGGACTGTAAGGCTTGCGTATATGTGCGAAAGTAGAGGGCAGAAGAAGTCAAGGTAGACCGAGACTTACATATGAAGACCACGTGAGCGGATTGCTCAAGAACGGAAGAGTCAAAAGTAATCGGATACCCAGACGTGCATGTATGAAGCGATTAATGAATCTACAGGAAGCGAAAGAAGTATGCATGGATCGCGGTATTTGGCGATCTGTCCTCTCTGACTACCCCATCAGGGATACAGCGTGAAGATAGTTAATTGAAGTTTTAAGTTGCAATGCTCACCAACTGCTCTCCAACTGCTCACCACCTCTTATTTTTGGAGGTGACGCCAATGCAAAAAGTACCTGGTGGGGGCACCACTTTGAAAACCCAAGAGGCGCGGCAATGAGGGATGCCCTCGAAGAGATGGACCTCCATGTCCTGAATAGTGGAAGCATTCCGACTTTCGATACTGTGAGAGGCGATAGAAGGTACTGCAGTTTCGTAGATATCACGGCCTGCACCGGCAATATGCAGGCCCTGATCGACGGCTGGAGGATTGACGAGAGCTTAGTCAGCTCGGACCACAACGGCATAGTATTTAACATCAGTCTTGAGAGGGCCAAAGGTACCCGCATCGAGAGAACCACGCGCCTTTACAACACAAGAAAGGCCAACTGGAAGAAATTCCGGGAGAGCGTGGTTCAATCTCTGGCTACCCAGAATTTAGACGAACTCGGGGATACCCAAGAGCTAGAGGCCCAGCTTGGTGTGTACTCCAGCATAATCACTAGATCATGCGAGGAGAACATACCAAGACTCAAGGCGAAACAGTTGCTTACTATGCCGTGGTGGTCGGAGAGACTGGCCCAAATGAAGAGGGAGGTCAATACCAAAAGACGTCGAATCAGGAGCGCAGCGCCGGACAGGCGAGAGCTAGTGATATCGCGGTACCTAGAGCAAAAGGAGATGTATGAAACGGAAGTAAGAAAGGCACAGGTCGAGAGTTGGAAGAACTTCTGCGGAAAGCCGGACATGGAGGGCCTCTGGGAGGGAATTTACAGGTTGATTGGGAGGGCCACGGTAAGGGAAGAGGATCGACTACTAACCTCTGAAGGAACCCAATTGGACGCAAAGGGCTCTGTACAACTCCTCGCTCGGACATTCTACCCGAAGGACCGGGTCGAGGAGGATACTGACGCGCATCGATTGCTCCGCATAAAAGCAGAAAAGGTTGAAGAGAGAGAGGGCCATGCTGAAAATGACCCACCTTTTACAGCGGCTGAGCTTATCGATGCGCTCAGAAAATTTAACCCTAAAAAGGCTCCTGGAGCGGACGGCCTTACTGCCGACATATGTAGCCACGCCATTATGGCCGACCCCTTGCACTTCCTGGAGCTGCTCAATCGGTGCCTCCGCTGCGGTTACTTTCCTAAAATATGGAAGGAAGCCGTGGTGGTGGTACTGAAGAAGCCAGGGAAAGACTCGTACACCGTCCCCAAGTCGTACAGACCGATCGGGCTTTTGCCTGTGCTGGGGAAGGTGTACGAGAGGATGTTGGTCACCCGCCTCAAATACCATCTTCTGCCAAGAATGAGTACTCGCCAGTACGGCTTTATGCCCCAGAAGAGCACCGAAGACGCCCTCTATGACCTTATGGGGCGCATAGTGGCTAAACTCAATGACAAGAGAATAGTCACTATGGTGTCCCTGGACATAGAGGGGGCCTTCGACAGCGCCTGGTGGCCAGCCATCAAGGTCCGACTGGCTGAGGAAAACTGTCCGGCGAATTTGAGGCGGGTGATCGGCAGCTACCTGAGCGACAGGGGGGTAAGGGTGCGGTACGCAGGCGAGGAGTGCAGCCGCTCCACGGAAAAAGGGTGCGTCCAAGGGTCGATCGGCGGTCCCTTACTGTGGAACCTCATTCTGAATCCACTTCTGGAAGAGCTGGAGAGAAAGGGCGTATATGTGCAGGCATTCGCGGACGATGTGGTGCTGATCTTTGACGGGGACACGGCTCAGGAAATCGAGGGACACGCCAATGCCTCTCTCGAGTATGTGCGGGGGTGGGGCATCGAAAATAAGCTGAAATTCGCACCGCACAAAACTTGTGCGATGGTTATCACGCGGAGGCTGAAGTTCGATGTCCCGCGCCTCAACATGGGCGGGATAGACATTGGCATGTCCTCAGAAATAAAAATCCTAGGGCTCACAATAGATCATGCACTCACCTTCAACACTCACGTCACCAACGTATGCAAAAAGGCGATCGGCATCTACCGGAAGCTGGCGAGGATGGCCCGGATCAGCTGGGGGTTACACCCCGAGGTGATCCGGACGATCTACGTAGCAGCCGTGGAGCCGACGATACTGTACGCAGCCAGTGCTTGGCACGCGTCGGTGGGAAAGCTTGGTGTCAAAAAGCAGCTGAACGTGGTACAGCGCGGTTTCGCTCAAAAGCTGTGTAAGGCCTATCGCACGGTCTCTCTGAACTCGGCGCTAGTCTTGGCTGGTTTGCTCCCTCTGGACCTCAGAGTTCGCGAGGTGGCCTCATTGTATGAGGCCAAGAGAGGAGTGAGCCAGCCATGGCTGGGAGACTGGGAGATCGAGCGAATGACCCGGGCTATCGAGACCCCTCACCCCGTGGAGCATACAGCCTTGGAGTTCACCAGCCTTGTAGACGCGGGGCAGTTGGAGGATGCAAACCGTTTTCAGGTGCGCATCTTCACTGACGGGAGCAAGATTGAGGGCCGGGTCGGTGCCGCGTTATCGTTTTGGGATAACCGGACCGAAACTAAGGCCCTCAAACTTGCTCTCGCACCCCATTGCACCGTCTACCAGGCCGAGCTCCTGGCACTATGCAAAGCGGCCAGTGAGGTTCTCAAGCGAGGCGCGTCCACGTTTGGTATCTTCAGCGATAGCAGAGCCGCTCTCTTGACGGTAGTAAACCGTCATGCCCTCCATCCCTTGGCAGTGGAGACCAGGGCCGCAATTCAGCGCGGATTGGCCCAGGGCAAGAAAATCTCCTTGTTCTGGGTCAAGGCCCACGCAGGGCTGGAGGGCAATGAACGAGCCGATGAGCTCGCGAAGGAAGCGGCTCTGACGCTGAAGAGAGCACCTGACTACGGTCTGTATCCCGTTTCATTCGTGAAGCGAGCCCTTAGACGGGGCACGCTTGACGAGTGGAACAAGAGATACAGAGAGGGCGGGACGGCCTCCGTAACAAAGCTTTTCTTCCCATGCGCAGTGGAAGCGTACAGTACCGTCCGCAAGATGACGATCGCCGGCATCACAACCCAATTGCTGACGGGTCATGGTGGGTTCTCCTCATACTTGGCACGTTTCAAGTGTAAGGGGGACCCATCGTGTGCCTGTGAGCCTGGCGTTGAGGAGACGGTCGTCCATCTCCTGACCGAGTGCCCAATCCATTCGGCGGACAGAGTGGACTTGGAACTCGAAACTGGACAGAATATAAATATTGATAACTTTCCAAATTTAATAAAATCGCACAGAGCTCAGTTCTTAAAATTTGCAGAAAAATTAATAAAAATCGCCAATCATAGAAATAGCAATTAATATTGTTTAAGTAATATTATGAAATATCAACTGTAAACAATAAAAAACATATGTAATATAATTAAGGAACTAACTTATAAGAATCACTGTACAAAACACAAACAAAGAAATTATAAGGTTGTATATTAATAGTCTAAATAGTTAATAAATAAGTAATGTAAGTAAATATATATCAATGTTATAAAATAGAAAACCTTGCTGATGAAGTAAAACTGTAAATAGAAAATAAAGAAGAACAAATAAAATAAAAATCCAACCTATCCCCCCTCCCCAAATAAGGATGACTCCTTCCCTTCCCATAAGTGTGAAAGGCCGATATGAAAGTGCGAGAGGCATACAAGCGAGACGAGTATGGTACTAGAGGACTGGAATAAAAGATGAAATATATTTAAGATTTAGATAGTTAGTAACTAAGTGTGAAAGGTCGGTAATGTATGAAAGTGCGAGAGGCATAAATGATAGAACTGGAATGAAGTAGAGATAAAGAACGAAAGAGTAGAATAGCTTAGGTTCGAGATGATGGAAGCCCCGAGCTTCTCGGGGAGGCTGTGGTGAGTGGGAGGAGAGACGGGACGGCCCTCCTATCACTGTCTCTGTTACCGGCGCTCGGGGCTCCCACCATCTCATGCAGTAGTTAAGAACAGCCCCGCGGGGCTATAGCTCACAACGACATATTAATTAGCCTAGGTAACACAATGTAAATTAGGCTCTGTCCCAGGCAGAGATGCTAGCGTACAATAAAAAAAAAAAAAAAAAAAAAAACTGCTCACCACCGTTACGTGGGATAAAAATGCTTACGGTGAAATGTTGGCGTATATATGCTGCTGCCACCCTTTCGGGGAAAAATAATGAAAAGTGAGTAAGTAGCCATAAGGTGGAGACCGGGCTTCAAATGTAGTTAGGGCTTGAGCAACGGAGAATACCTACGCTAAGCTGATAATATGCGAAAAAGTGACCAGAACAAAAAATAGATATCAATGTTACTGTTTGACTAGAACGCGTAAAACAAATACGGATGGACGGCACAAATTATTGTCATCCAGGAAAAGGAAGTAATCTTCTTACCATGAGATAAAAAAGAAACGTAAGCAAAGTTAGTCAAGTTCATCGACTGCGTATTCTCAAAGCTATTAGAAATGAATCGTAAAAACAATCATCAACATTCATTTATGAGCAGCACGATGAGATATATAAGTATATTATGCTAATGACGCATGGTCAGTGAAAGAACAATCCGCCTAATTGCAATTTTCTCGCAAAAGCGGTCCGGTCCGATCCGGTATATGAATACATTTCTTGATCTTTTCAAAATGTAAGAATAATGTAATTGTTTCTCAAATTGTGAATTATTATAAGGGGATTTACTAATAAAAACATATTTGTTTGCATAGTATTCTATTACACTTTTGTTTAAATATCAAAATGATCGTTAGATATTTGGCCTAGGTTAGTTTCTGATATAAGTATAAAATCCTCTGTGTTGAAAGTAATTAAACTCTTGTATTCTTGAGCATTGGGTGTCACTGGTACCTTGATTCCAGCATAAAAACACATCTAATGACTCGAAAGTTTGCAAAAATACTCTGTTTTCATCGGTAGGTTTACTATTTTGATGCTGGTATTGCGGATTGTATTGCTTGTTCAGGGAATCAGATGTTGCAAGAAAAGCCCAATTATTTACGTTTTAGAATGTGCCACATATTTATTTAAGAATACAAATCTCTCATACCACATTCCACAAAGCTCGTAAACTATTCAAAAACTAGACCTTAAAATGTGTTCCACTTTAACGATATCTTGTCATGCAACAGAAGACAGGAATTCATTTTGTTAATAATGTGCCCAAGGCCCTTAAACTAGGCGAAACCATTCACATGCTTCATTCAAATGTGAATGTTTCTATACTAAGTTATACATAGAACTACAGAAGCAACGACCTAAGAATTTGGACATACATTATACATGTAACGGTTGTTCTGACTTGTCGAATCGCTAATCATTATTCCGGTGACACTTCGGCCCTATTCCGACCCGTAAGTAGACTGAACGATAAACTAAAACTTTCCACTCACATCCGTGTATTAAATTCACATATATTGCCACTTCTCTTAGAAGTATCGAATGACTGCTTATGAATAATCATAGAAGCGCTCAACAGTCAAAACACATAATAAAACAATGTGAAAACAGTAACATTGTATTGTGACGTGTTAGTGTATGATATTACACTCATTGAAATATATGTTCAGTAACAAGTAGATATAAGATTTAATTTATTTCAAATACACAATTTTAGTAGGAATATTTTCATTAAAATATGGCAGTTTGTTAGAACTGTTAACGGGGTGGGTATGTTGGGTAAAGTCTATGAGCATTTCCCAAGGTTAACAAATAACACAAAAAACCCGCAAACCAGCTCGTTGAGAGCATTAAAATTAACGCAAACATGGTATAATCATTTTACAAGCAGTTTTTTATACCGGTGTTGAGCTACTGCGGTGGCAGTGGACTGTATTTATTTGGCTTGGCAGGGTGCGTGGCTGGAAGTACTCCTGTAAGTTCAAATAAAAAGATTTCGTGCTCCACTAATTTAATATTAATAATCAGACACACAAGGCTTGCGTACAGTTGGCGTGTTGGCGACAAGAGAACTGAACTGAGCAAGAAACTGAAAATGAGTGTTGCCTCACTAACAGTTTTATGTTGCTTGTAGGGACTGCTACAGGCGGCAAACAAGCTTTCGGTCCACTATCTAAAGTGGTTGGAAACAGGCAAGGGCAGGCTGTTGCTATGTGCAGAAAGTCTGTAAGCCGGCGCAAAGACCTCCAACTTGGCATAACGACTGCCCTCGGGACTCGTTTCACAACGCATCTCAGAACTAACCACAGCGGCAGCGTAGGATGCTTATTTATAGGACACTAAGCTAGCATGGCTACAAGCGCTTCAGTCAGACTATAGGTACATTAATAGGATGATCATTTCGTGTTGAAGGCTCATATTCATTGTGAGCTTTAAATAACATAACCAAAAGGTAAGTGAACATGAACAGTTTTTTATGAATATATACGAAGTTGTAATCCACGTGTTGTTGGCGCGAAGTAACATACTTACAAGCAATTATAACATAAGGTACTCGTATAGGTCCACTAATTCTTGGGTCAATGACAGACGCACCAATCACTTGCATTCCTGAGAACGAACGGCCGTGTAAACTGGAACCCATGTACGGGAACTAAAAGAGAACGGCGGACAGCGGCGTTACATTTATTATTGTTTGTTAATTATATTATTTGACTTTTATCTACAAATTAGGTACTGTTCTACTGACTTTTAATAAGCAAACGTTCGAGAAAGTTCGTAAACCAATTTATTTATGAAAGCTAATGAAGTCAGATGTGTGTTGACCTTTATAATTTCACTAGGTGACCCCGGCTCCGCCCGTGACCTACTTCGAACTCCCGTCGCACCTATTTAATCCCGTCGCTTATAAATTCTACAATAATGCATAAAATGTTGCCCGATTTGTCGACATTTATGACTACTGCTCCGTTCTCCAGGGTAGTAGCGTGATGATGCCTATAGCCTTCCTCGATAAATGGGCTATCTAACACAAAATGATTTTTTTAAATTCCGACCTGTAGTTCCTGAGATTAGCGCGTTCAACCAAACAAACAAACACTCTCCAGCTTTATAATATTAGTATAGATATTGAAATAAAAAACAGATTAAATCAAGGCACACCTTGATAGCTTTGTCCATAATTACAAGCATTACGATTAAATCACGAATGTTAACGCCACCCGTGTGAACAAAGTATCAGTTTACGCATAATAAGAATACCTACCCGTTTTTCAGCCACTTTGATTGATTGCTCGATGGAAGAACAATGTTAAAGTTACACATAAATTACTACCATTTTGGTGTGAACCGAAAGTGAAATGATTTCTTGCAATTACACAATGTGAACCTTTCAATTATCTCATCTGCATTTCATGTACCAGTAGGCACTTACGTCAATTACCACAGATTATTTAATCTTATAGGCAATAGTGAAGATTTTTACTGGATATTATGTGATACCGGTTATTGTGAATTTCGGCAACATAGGTATTATTATAAGAATTATATTATATGATCTGTGGTATTATGAACATCTCTCAACGGAATGGAAGATTTTTTGCATTTGTAATTTAAAATTAGTGAAATAATATAATCATTTATTTGGTTTACATAAGTTTAATTAAATCTAATCATATTATTATATATGAATTTAAATATATAAAATTAACAACTACTATGATAAAAATTGAATAAAGCAGTAGCGAATGTTTTAAATAATATTGTTATTTAAAATTTCCGACGGTTAATATCACTGGCTACTTACATACGATTAAATTATTAGGTAGGTCTACAGCTCCTCAAAGTCACTTGTTAGACGAGAGGAAGCATTCTTTGCAACTCGCCTGAATACCCAAAGTTTACCTGCTAAATAAACTGAGCTACGTTTGTCGATGTCGCAGAGTAAGAAATCTACGTGACACGCGGCCCCCTACATTTAGTTTAATTATTCCTTGCAGTCGAATACGTTATCCCAAAAGGACCAAGAAAATGCTAATGATGAACATCGCTTAGGCTCGGACGCCCCAACTCATATAAATGTTCAGAAAGCGAAAGGAATTATGTTGAAAAATCATCGAATTCTGACAAGAAAAGAGGCTGATGATCGTAACGTATCGATCGTTTTGGGTATAGCTAATTTTGGGTTTATTTTCGATAAGAAG
The DNA here is from genome assembly GCA_948477245.1 of Thumatha senex. NCBI lineage: Eukaryota > Metazoa > Arthropoda > Insecta > Lepidoptera > Erebidae > Thumatha > Thumatha senex. Next base: position 7,978,235 of record OX419729.1, on the reverse strand, counting down.
TAGTATCGCATAAACGTTGTCCAAGATTTGTTGGACGACGTCTATAATGATCCTGGTGACGTGGTTTGGTCAAAGATCGATTACATTTAAGAAAATGCCAATAAATTAACGAATATTTTGGGATAGCTTATTTTGGGTTTAATATATATATATATATATATATATATATATAAGATTTCATCATATTTATATATATATATATATATATATATATATATATATATATATATATATATATATATATATATATATATATATATATATATATATTTATTTCTTACTAATTTATCATTTCGGTTACAAATAAAGAGTTGTGGATAACCACAAAAAATAATTTGATGTACTCGGTGTGATCAATCAAATAAAAAATCTCTGTATGTAGGTACTATTGTCCTTACACGCGTAAGAAGTTTTACTTCTTTACTCTAATAAGATTTCATCATATTTATATTTATATGATTTATAAACTCATTAAGCATAATAAAACAATAAGTAATATAATGTTGTACATTCTGTTAACTTTTAGTTTTTAGTATAAAGGTAACAGTAGGTATATTATTCTATCAAGTAGTTGGATTTACAAACTTTAAAACGTATGCATATAACAACATAAATTATGTAGAAAGTTTCAAGTTCCCACCTGGTTGCACAACGCTATAATTGATTAATTTAAGATATTTTCTTCTCCGATTAATGCCATGGTGTACGAGTATACGTTAGTTGATCGGGACTATTACATTGCATCTCTTTCTCTCTCGGCCAGTTATCTCTTTTCTACTGTATCTTTACTAATATTTTAAAGCTGAAGTGTTTGTTTTGTTTCTTTGGTTGAACACGATACTCTCAAATACTACTGAAAAACACTTTTTGTGTTGGATAACCCATTTATCGAGGAAGGCTTATATATCATCACGCTGGTACCCAGGAGAGAGGGGCGGTAATAACAAATGTCAAAAAAATTGGCAAATTTACATATATTATGTAAAAATAATGTTATATTGAACGCATACAGGGTTTCCAAGTATGTCACCAAGTACGTTTTGCAACATTGACCGAACATTAGATTTCATCTCGAGCTTAAAGCACGACAGATTTAGTCGGATGTTGCGCAAGTAGGTATGATAAGACTTAACTAGTGAAACCTTTACGGAAATACCTGCGTAGTATTGTGGGAAATTTAAGGTAGAACTGATATTGCGATGTGATTATTTTAATGAAATGTAAATAGTTGTAGTTTATTAAGTCTTGGATTTGTGATCCAAAGTTGCGAATTATGCCCCCACCATTATACCTATTACTGTAAACTTCCAAAAAATACATAATGGATGTCAGGACACGTTTCGGTTAGATAATGTATGTATGTGACACTAAATATGATCCGCTGGAGGGCTCTTCTTATTATACGAGCAACTAATAGCCGACCTACAACAGCATTTTGAAGTGAATCAATAAGTATAAGATAATATACGCGATTTAAAAATTTAACGCTATCGGAATCTTCCGATAGCGTTAAATTTTTAAATTCTCATGTAGATTTGCAAGAGACGTGCAATGTTGCTATTGCTCCCGTACAGCGCCTTTACGAGAACACAAAGCGCTCTAATAACTTCCACATATTTATTTCATTACGCTCGCCGATGGAATAAAACTGCAAACTGGTTTGTTGCATGTTGTTTATAATTGAGAAGTTTTAAATATTATGAATATTAACACTATCTAAGGTCATTATTTTAATTTATTCCCAGTTAGTTTCAAATTCTACATGGACTGGGAATACTGGACCACTTTTATTTGGACACCTTACATTTCTAAATAAATAGAAAACACTAAAAGTATGAAACCAACATATTTGTGAATCACACAAATAATTATTGCGGGACTTTGCGCTCGAGACCTCAACAACGGGAGTCAATACTTTTCAGATCAGATAAAAAACTAATGTTTTTAAGTACACTTATGATATTAATCAACTAATTCACTGCGACAGCCTTGTTTAAAGCGTGCAAATGTAAGTCGTTGTATAATTTCGAGCGGTAACCTTGCCGGGTACTCTCTATTACCTTGTAGAACTAGTGCCAGTTTAAGTGCACATCCTTTAGTAAGTCAACAGGTTTGACTTCCATGGTTAAATACATTTCAACTTGGCACTGCATTACCTATTTCTGCCATTAGACCGGTTATCTTTGAAATCTTTATTTTTAAGCGTGGAACCGGCGGTTTTCTTATTATTCTCTTGAATGTAAACTCTTGTACTATTCCACATTATTTAGTTTTTACAGATCTGTTTTACTATTAAAAATTCCATATAAGGCATTTTGAAAACCGGCCAATTTAAAATTAAGTAAATAATATTACAAATCTTTTCATTCAAGATTGGTAACAAGTTTCACCAAGTGCCATCAATCAACAGTATTAAACAGTTTACGTTATGTACTTTACCTACTTCCTCAAATTATCTTCTGATTAATTTCGTTGCGGGTTCCAAGACATGCTAACTTCTCCTAAGACTTCACCGAGGTCGAGCTCGGTTTAACTTTTGTGGTAGATCCTGGTTTACAGGAGTCACAGTAATGGGAATGCGGTTGAGATAAATCCTCATAAAAAAAAGTATTAAACAGTCTTTTTACTGTATTGTTACTCTCTCTAATTCACATTCATCTCCAAAATAAGTAGGTAAGTAGTTGGATACATAGCCACCTAGGTATATTTATCTGTCAAGGCTAATAATCATAAATTTTCTACGCATCGACTGCATCGAGACTGCATCTGTCTATTTGTCACACGCAAGAGATGATGAATATACATATAATACTTTCTGAGCAGCAACCACTTCCGGTTTAAAGTAAACATCTCTATAAATATCTACGAAGAAAAATTGACACTAAAACTGTAGCATAGTACTACAAACTAAAAATATTTAAATAATATAGGCTCTGTTGTGTCTAAAATAACTGGATCAGAATTACCTTTCGTGTCCATGTGTCTAGTCAACAGGTATGTACCACTACCTGTTGACTGAAAATAAAAAAATTAACTATCCTCATCACGCCTTATCCCCGAAGGGGTGGCAGAGGCATATTTTATGCCCACTGTATATCTTCACGCTGTATAGCTGACGGGGTAGTACAGAAAACTAGTACAATATTTGAATTAGAAGCGAAGGTTATGTTCTAAAGTTCTGATATTCTATCTAAATAAATCAATGCCACTGTCACACAAAGTAAGATAAACTAACATGATATCAAATTAATGAGAGTAAAAGTCAAAATAATTGTTGTCATTAACACTCTTCAAAAACTAATTAACGAAACACGTTCTTGTTTCCTCAGGGAAAATAGTAGCACTAGGTATATCGGAGTTAAACTTCACATTTTTAAGAAATTCAATTAAAATTTCTTTAATTTAAACTATCTCTTGAAGTAAGTGTTCCGTAAAATTATTTCAAAAAAGTGTTTCAAATTTAGATCAGAAATCAGTGGAATAATATACGTAGGAAGTCAATTTCATTTATTATATCGCTCCTGCACATTCTTCCTTTGACAAAATAATAGATTAATTACCATAGTAGGTAATAGAGTTGGAGTTAACATATCTAGTTATCTATCCACCATTTTCAACATATTTATATCACAGTACTACAATACTGTGTCAGAGTGAGAACATTTGGCCTGTCAAGCGGTTTTGCAGTTTAGTGGGTATTCTGTCCACTCTCCAAAGCTGGAATTCCTATACTAAATCGCCTTTGCCTTTATAGCAGGGTAGGATAAAGTTACCCAAAAATAAATTCCACCCCGTACAAAAGATTACCCGCTATTGTGAATCGCGTATGATCGAGAAAAATGAGTTGACACCTATGAAAGATCTAGGTATTATACAAAATATGACAAAGCTTTCTCTTCGATATAATATTCTTATTCTTAGGATGACCTTGGTACCTACTTGACCAAAATTTCGCTCTTCACGCTACGTAGCAACACTTAGATTGCTTACATATAAAACTTACTTAATGTGAGGTATGTACGTACCTATTTCATAGAGTGTTACTTCATAAATGTTAGGACTATGCAATCTCAATTATTGAGTTATCCAAAACAATTATACTAATTTGTGATCAAGTTTAAGCTAAGTATATGAAATCTGCAAAACAAATCTTTAATGATTGGTGCACAAAGTCCACCTGGTTATTGATGTGCTTCCATGACTAAATTTAGGACAAAATAATTATTCGTCAAAGTTCTTACTTGTGTATACTTACATTTCGAATAACTATATTAATGCAAATTATTCACTTAATTAATAGGTATCTGCTAGGTAGTTAACGAAGTTTTCGTGAAGTTTTCCCGTGCCCGTTTCCCACAGGAACTTGTTCCCGGGATAAAAGGTAGCCTATGTGTTATTCTGATGCGTGAACTAAATTATTGTAAAGTTTCATCAAAATCTATTTAGTAGATTTTGCGTAAAAGAGTAGTAGTCGGCAGCGCGAGCAAACGTCCACAATAGGCTATAGTAACCAATTTTGATAAGGTGGATAGACCACATGCTTGTTTGGTTGCCACCTTCTACGAGTACTATAAGAAAAACAACTTCGAAGCAAGAGTTTTGCGTGCAACCGAATCTTATTTTAGTTTAATTATACAGGACGGTACTGAAAAAGGGATGGTCAATTCGAACACCTACAAAATTAAATTAAATGATATGAAGAACGATGCCTTTTATTCATTTTAGATATCATGTTTCATATTAATATTTACTGCTTAAGATCTAAACAATCTATATTCAATTAAAATTAATGCAAGTATTATTCCGGTGTCGATTTTAAATGTATGAATGCAGTTTTTCTTTTTATTAAAATCGATGACATAGTTCCTTGGTAGAGATCTTTCTATGACTTACAGTTTTAGAGTTGCCCATACCGTTTTAAATGGACCATCCTGTTTATATTGGATGCAAGATTGTTTTGTTACATTTCTCGACATAATCCTACTAATATTATAAACGCGAAAGTTTGTAAGAATAGATGTTTGTTACTCTTTTACGCAAAATCTACTGATCAGATTTTGATAAAACTTTACAATAATATAGCTTACACATCAGAATAACACATAGGCTACCTTTTATCCATTTTTATTAATGTATCAACTCTAAGCTCAAATAAAAGTGATATTCAGAACGAATGTCATCATCAAATGATAGAATTTCATCACATGGATGAAGTTACACAAAGATTGAATAACTTGACTGAAGTATTGACTTGACTAAAGGCAACTAAATATTAGAACCAATTTATTCGAAATCATATTGGAATATTTTTTGCCTACGTACCTAATTATATATTCAATAGAAATTATAAATGTCACAGCTGGCATTATCAGCATTCCGGAACTTTGTGTGCATGTTTTTACTTCCGCACGCCCAAACGGTTGAATCAATTTGGATAAAATTTTGTATGGAACCTTGGATTAATACATAGGCCACTTTTATCGCGGAGACAGGTGCTCATAGAAAAAGAGTACTGGAAGCGGTCACGACATGGGCAGAGTCACGAGCGCCGTCTACTTTTTAATTAGTATGAGCACTACCTCTACGGCTTCGCTTGCTACATAATTTCGATCGCACCTATATAATTCCGTCGCTTATAAATTCTACATTAATATATAAAAAATTGCCCGATTTGTCGACATTTATTATTACTGTTCCGCTCTCCGGGGTTGTAGCGTGATCCTCTGATTCCTCGATGAAATGGGCGAATGGGCTATCTAACACAAAAAGAAATTTTCAAATTCGACCTGTGGTTCTTGAGATTAGCGCGTTCAAATAAATAAACAAACTCTTCAGCTTAATATATTAGTATAGATTATTTGTAACAAAATTTAAAAAATCATAATAAAACTAAATCACAATGCATTTAGATTGCAACCAAAATAAAAATAAAATAAAAAATAAAAATATCTTTATTTTGCATAGACCATTTTAACGGCGCTTACAAAATGTCATACACTATTTAAAATATTTAAAGCGACCACCGGTTCGGAACGCGGCCCACCTGAGAAGAACCGGCAAGAAACTTAGGAAGGCTTTGCATGTGCAAGCATGTGGTCTATCCACCTTATCAAAATTGGTTACTATAGCCTATTGTGGACGTTTGCTCGCGCTGCCGACTACTACTCTTTTACGCAATATCTTCTGATCAGATTTTGATTCAACTTTACAATAATATAGCTTACACATCAGAATAACACATAGGCTACTTTTTATCCCGAGAACAAGTTCCTGTGGGAAACGGTAACGGGAAAACTTCACCACGCGTGCGGAGCCGTGGCCTTAAAACTAGTTCGTTATAATCACAGGAGACTGGATTATGTAAGCCCATTCGTCAGTCTCCAACATTTTTATTAATGTATCAACTCTAAGCTCAAATAAAAGTGATATTCAGAACGAATGTCATCTTCAAATGATAGAATTTCATCACATGGATGAAGTTACACAAAGATTGAATAACTTGACTGAAGTATTGACTTGACTAAAGGCAACTAAATATTAGAACCAATTTATTCGAAATCATATTGGAATATTTTTTGCCTACGTACCTAATTATATATTCAATAGAAATTATAAATCTCACAGCTGGCATTATCAGCATTCCGGAACTTTGTGTGTATGTTTTTACTTCCGCATGCCCAAACGGTTGAATCAATTTGGATAAAATTTTGTATGGAACCTTGGATTAATACATAGGCCACTTTTATCGCGGAGACAGGTGCTCATAGGAAAAGAGTACTGGAAGCGGTCACGACATGGGCAGAGTCACGAGCGCCGTCTACTTTTTAATTAGTATGAGCACTACCTCCACGGCTTCGCTTGCTACATAATTTCGATCGCACCTATATAATTCCGTCGCTTATAAATTCTACATTAATATATAAAAAATTGCCCGATTTGTCGACATTTATTATTACTGTTCCGCTCTCCGGGGTTGTAGCGTGATCCTCTGATTCCTCGATGAAATGGGCGAAGGGCTATCTAACACAAAAAGAAATTTTCAAATTCGACCTGTGGTTCCTGAGATTAGCGCGTTCAAATAAATAAACAAACTCTTCAGCTTAATATATTAGTATAGATTATTTGTAACAAAATTAAAAAAAATCATAATAAAACTAAATCACAATGCATTTAGATTGTTTATAAAAAAAAACATTATATTTATATACCTAAGTAGATTCTAATCTGCTTTACTCGAAGAATAACTGACCATTTCCACTTTTTGGACGGTTTCTTTTGGTGTTGAATCTTAATACGTGAAGCGAAACTTTGTAAGGAAATTACGCGAACGACTGAACGTCTTTTTAATTTTTTTTTTTATTTGGTTAAAGTCTTTTAATGGCCGTCCACTAGTATAAATATAGTGTGTGTAGATTTAAACATATGTGGGCGGTATAAATATGTATAATATAAATATTATAGATTTTTTTACACAGCGCCATCTAGCAAAATGTAAGCTTATAGTATAAGCTTGTGGTATGGGATCTAGACAACTGATAGACATACTTATATATTTCTAAATACATACATGATATACATAGGAAACACCCAAACTCCGAAACATACATTTGTGGCTCAAACTAATATTTGTTCCGACTCAGGAATCGAACCCGGGACCTCAGCACGGCAGTTGCATACACCGAGGCAGTCAGAGGTATTATCAAATGAATGTATAATGGGACATAAAACCTTTATCTAATAACCTCAATTAACATTTTACAGATTCAGTGGCACCTGAGAATTAAAGATAACCTTTTACACCATAGTTTATGTCTAAACAGACCAAAATCTCCAGGTTCCAACCAACCTGCAGAGGGTAGAACAGGATAATGAGGTTATACCTCGGGCCCCAGATCTAAGAAAATATAATAGTACCTACTTCATACTGATGACTTTGAATGCAACTGGGACTAAGGCCCGTATTCCAGAACGTTTCTCAATACTCAATCGACGCTTGAGAGTTGATTTTATAAGGCAAAATCTAGCCTCAAGTCAATACAATCAATAGAAACGTTCTGGAATACGGAGTTTAATATCCTTGAAGACATCGATGAAAATAAATGTTACGGGATGCGCACACGCCGCACTTTACACGCTGTTTGCATTACAAGCTCGTATCAATAAAATTGATGAGATACGACTATGTGTATTAAACCATAAAGATCGTATTACTGCAGTTTCCGTGTTCGTCAATACAATAACGACCTAAGTAAAATAGATCATTTTGATAATTCCTGGAAACATAAGTTAAGCATAAGTCCTATAGTAACTTATATCACTTAAAATATAACTAAAACACACAGCTTGCAATCATGATGTAAAAAAAAAAAAAAATAAGAAAAATCATACGTTGATGTATGTTTATCAGTTATCTGGTTACCATAGTACAAGCTCTGCTTAGTTTGGAATCAGATGGCGTTGTGTGAGTTGTCCCAACAATATTTATTTATATGGCTTAGGTTGCAACCAGTAATGTTGAGATAACAATGATACATTTTTAATTCTCATTTTTATGCGTATGGTGGCGACATTACACTACATTCTTTCTTAATATTGGTATTGTTTAAATTATATTTATTGCGTTTATGTGATATTGTTTGTATTATTTATTAATCAATAATTATGTTGGCTATTATGGAAGGCTATCGGTTTTGGGGGATTTAATCCTGTAATGGTAGCTGTATGTGAGTAAATAAATAAATCACTTTGCGTTACCAGGTTAACACATTTCTCGCTAGATATTCTAAATTACATAGTTGGGATTCTGATAGCGCGTGCACTCGCAAACGTACGTGTCGTAATCACCTTATGAAGACCAGTAGGTCTTGGTCAAATCAGTCCTCGGTGATTTTAAGATATATTTTAGATTATACTTTCATTACGAACACGTATCTTAAGTATGCGTATGAACTGTTAAGATAAGATAATATTAGGAATAAGAAAGATAAATGATCAAAGTATTTATCACGAAAGTAAAATTGTTAATTAGATACCGTAAATTATGAATTAAAAACTAATTAAAAAGGATTACAGTGAGGTGCAATTCATAATCTTCTGCGTATTTAAATTGTATGCGGCATTATGACAAACAATCCTAATAAGGGCGCATACACGACAGGTGCACCAAATGACAGGTAGGAGAGTCCAGGCCACGATTCACGATACACCCAATAAATTATAAAACATAATAATGAACAGGTGCAGGTGGGTTCAGTCCAGCATATAATTTATCTTGATGAGAGATTGAATTATTATTTATCTATTATATGTATGTTTTTAGAAATATATAAGTATGTTTATTAGTTATCTGGGTACCATAGTACAAGCTCTGCTTAGTTTGGAATCAGATGGCGTTGTGTGAGTTGTCCCAACGATATTTATTTAAAATAAGATATAAAAATATTTTATGGTTAATTTTTTTTATTTAATTATTGTTATTTTTTTTTACTGTTATTTAGCAATTTTTTTGTTAATTAGCAAGCTAACTTTTTCATAATAAACAAAGACCACATGACTTTTTCCTTTCCTAAATGAATTTACCAGTATGAAAATAATGAATTACGTTTTAAAAATTATCAAGGCACTTTTTTACAAACTATCTATGTACCTACACTTAGTACATATATATAGTTTTTAAAAAACTGTCATAGCTACTGTTTATCTTACCATTTGATTAGAACGCCCTTTATATTATTATATTTTGTATTGGGCATAACTGTGTTTTTTATATAGAGTTCTCTCATATATTCTCATGAATGATGTCCCTACTAAAGTCAAAGCCTTTGCCCATGATTTATTTGTCAATTTCGATTCTTTGTTGATATTATCGAGCTTATGCCGACAGACTCCAGATACTGTACTATTTCTACAGAGATATACAGACTTACCCGGGTTTCGAGCCAAAGGCTGTAGTAGGTGCACAGGAATTTAGTACCGGAAAAGAGTTTCCTACCTGCTAATGTCATATCTGTTTTTGAGTGTGAGAGTCTAATATTAAAATCTTTGGTGACACCAATACATTCCTTAATTAAACATAAATCCTCCAAATATTATTTAAAAGGTCTTTAACATCTGTATGGAACAGTAAGTTAATTATTTAGAAGTCAATGTATTAATTTTTCAAGTAACAGTGACCACTTTTAATTGTGCATAATACCTAATTAACATCTTCATTATAATTGGAATTCATGATAATTAAAGCATGTGCATGTAACTTTTACGAATGCACATGTTCATGACAGTTTCAAAAAATAAATCACTGAAATCAAACAAAACCTTTTAAAGATGTAATAATGTCATGTAACTAACAGGTGTACCCTCGAATTACATCCTTTTCATTGCAGGTAAAGTAAGGCAAAATAATTTCCCGCCATTATAGATAATTATATTACTGCAACATTAGTTTACCTGATGGGGTCCAGCACTCTGGACACTCCTGGCACAGACTCGCCCAATCGAAGGCAAGGTCCTCGAAACTCGCCATGTTTACACCCACTTAATTGAAAGCCAGTCCACTTCGTAACATGCTATCAAACGGCTTCTCAAATGGCCGGTCCCACAAACACTTGTCACCATTCGATTATTTTTTAAGCCAAATTCACTTGTAGAATAAAGTGTATTGTAAGGACTCAGCTGTAACAATCTCCGGCTATAATTGTTCGCTAGTCGGATGAGTACGCGTAGCTAGATAAGCGGCCGGCGGAGCACTGCGCGGTAACCTCGCGGACCACTCGGGATGTGTCGCTGCGCCTGCGCTGGTCGCTCGGATAGAACCTGTTCGCGGGTCGAGGTACAAGCGTTCACTCGCCATAATACTCTTTCGATTTCAATGAACCGTTAACGTTCTTTCCTTAGGTGTGTCTTATCTAGATGACATCGCGTAACATAGCGCCGTCTTATCTGGTTATGTGCAACCAATTCAAGATGAATGAATACATTTTTTTTATATACCACTGAGGTGGCAGTCAAGCATACGGCCCACCTGATGGATAGTGGTCACCGTAGCCTATGGACATTTGTAACACCTGAGGTGTACATATCTACAGTCGGACTAGCTATCGTGCTATTTTGAAATTGATTGCACTCAAAATTTGTATACCATTTACGTATGTAAATGGTTAAATGTTTGTTTTGGAAACACATTCGAAACACGCGTTGGTAGAATGGCGGTTAGTGGCGATGGCCGATGGCGGTCGTCCTTATGCAAGCCCACGCGCGTTTCAAGTGCGTGCCACAAGCCTCTAAAGTATTATAAATATTTTGAGAGTGTATTGTCAATGTTATGACACGCGTGTTCGGTAGAATTCTTCGAACAATTTCGACGAGAGACATTCATTTTGTATTTATCATTTTCATAGTTATTTGGAAAACCGTTGCTACAAAATGTGTGCAGAATATTATGATACAAATTTTAAATTCTTGCAGATGTAGACAGAGAGACATGAAAGATTTAGGTCAATTGCATAGAAGAAAATATTCAAATAAAAACACGAGTAGGGAGCGACATCTCGGTGAATTCGCGTCGTTTTGATCACCTTGCTAAGCCGTATATGATGCTATCACATTTGTGATAAAATATTACACCAGCGTTAATAAAAATGTACAATTTGCCCGGAAAACTTTGCAGTTACGTAACTCTCAACTCAACATAACTCTTCAGTTATTATTGCATGGTAAAAGTCGTAACACCTTGAAGGTGCGAGTACCGATGGAGTCCCTACTTGAGTATTTGCATTAGGATCATGTGTTTGACCTTTATTTGTCCATGGGTTACTTATATCTCTCAAGATACTATTTTTTTAAAGTTGAACAAGAGAACTATTGATTGTCATCAACTTTCTCCTTCTAAAGACAGCAACGCATTCTGTTGATGCAATTGGACATTGCATATGGTCGAGGCTAGAGACTTCGTGGTCTTCACTGACCACAAGCCTCTTTGCTTTGTTTTCCGTTCTCGGAAAGATCAGGGCTCGACCAGACAGTTCAGACATCTCGACTTCATAGCCCGCTTTGTGGTTCGCGCAGCTGGAGGGCCAGTTCGTTTTGGCCAACATCACGTCGGGGCCACCAATAAAAAAATAGCAAAATCAAAAATAAATATAAATGGTAACGCCACAATGATAATAACAGCTACACAAGGGCACAATACGTGCCGTAAACTTTTTGCAACCTTAATATGAGCTATAAATAAACAAGAAAAGTATTTGTATAGAATCTTTAAATTAAAGTCACTACGGTTTACGAAGTACATTTAAAAATATATTGCCTCTGGTCTAATATTTATATTGCAATTTCATTCACGAGTAGCTATTCAATGTCTTAACCAGAAACTGCCGATGCCGTACCGTAGCAACTAGCAATGCTCTACTAGTACACGTATTTCTCTTGCAAGAATAGCATAAATTCGCTTGCAAGAGTGCTGCAAAGAATTAGATGTTTGATGAAACTGGAACTTTACGCTAAGTTGAAGGAAGGTTGGACATTTCAAGATCATTATAATAAGTGTGCCACGTTCATGAAATTGCCATAACGTCAACAAAAAATACATTTACACAAAAGAAACTTTAATAATTATAATGCCACCTACTATTTTAATGGTTACTTAATTTTTTTTTTCGCATAAATTGAGCATTAATTGCAAAGAACAGTCGCCATATATTATTAAGATTGGTATTAAAGCAGAAAGCGGTAAGTGAGAGTATTTGACGACGACTAACACAAAAGTCATAAGGCAAGAGATGTGGAATTAAGAGGCAATATAATTTGTGTGATCAATGCTGAAAGCTGGTAGTGATCACTTTTAGCCCGATTCTACCCGTGTTACGAGTAAAAGCTCTTGTATAAGTATTTGATGCCATGGTATTTTTCATCATTGCTTTATGTATTACGTTATTATTTTACATATTAGATTATGTAGACTTTTTTATTTTTTTATGAAGTGAAAACTTCTTTTAGCGCCGTACGCATATTTTAAGATGAGATAAAATCTCTGGACTCGCGACACCGTTACGAGACGCAGTTATAGTGTGTGCGTAAATGCATGTACATAAAGCAGACCGCAAACGCGTCTAAATTAATAAATTTTGTTGATAGTTAATTTATTGATTCAATACCTTGTTACTTAATAATATAATCATCATCATCATCATCTAACGTTGATCCCGGTCATCTACAGGTCTTATAAAATAATATTGTGTAATCAATTGAGACTCTTTCAGCGTAGAATTTTTTTCATCATCATCATCATTACAGTTGATCCCGGTCAATTTTTAAGATAAAATCTCTGAACTCATAAAAATATTAATAAATTTAGTTTTCACTTCTCTCGGCACTCCCGGAGTGCAACCCGCAATTTTTTGTTCTGATGGCATACTATTCTCTGCCAATAACCCATTGTCGATTTGGTAGATGTAAAGCTAAACGGTCCACACTTAGATAGTATCCAGTTTTGTGAGTATTAGACCAGACTCACGATGTCACAGTGGCAGTTAGTGTTTGTGACGTGGCCATCGGTGACTGACGTAGTAGGTTAAGGTCTCGGGTTCAAATATTATCAAAAACATAAATCATAAAAATATTGAAGTTTTGGTGCTTTCTATTTACAATATGTATGTTTATGATTATTAGTTATGATTATTACCCTCAAACTTTGCGTCCGGAGCGCTCGCCCACGGTTAGGTTTGACACAGGCTTCATTCCGCGTACGCTCTGTGGAATAAGCTCTGTTTGGGTTTTCCCGAACGTCTACAGTATGGGGTCCTTCAAAAGGTGTCTTAGAAGTTTTCAAAGGGTCGGCAGCGCGAGTACTGCACCTCTGGTGTTGCAAACGTCCATAGGCTACATGGTGACCACTTTCCATTAGGTGGGTCGTATACCACCTAAGAGGTATAAAAAATTAACAAAAAAATTGAATCTAATCCCGCACAAGTCTAATTTCGGCTAGATGATGCTTGCTGGGTAAAATTTTGCTCCACTGAATTGTAGTAGGACTACGGGGAAAAATAATTCTCCGGAGCTTCACTCCATTAGAGATATGCCATGAAGAGTTCATTATAAACACACATTTTCTTACATTTTCCTGTTATTATTTCTAGTCGTCAATATGTTATTACAACTTAAAAACTCATAGATTTTGTCAAAAAAGTGGAATGGATGATTGGTTTTATGGTTCAAATTTCAAGCAGTGCTCTTACACTGCTGAGGATATCTATGGAACTATCGATGAGGTTATCTGGAAAATAGATCCAAATAACACACTTCACTTAGTCTAGTTCAATTCTCCAGTTGGTTTAGACAGCCAATGTTAATTGTGTGTGAGAGCATACATCTAACGAAATAGGCAGGAATAACTCTGATAATACCATGTAGGTAGGTACTTATAAATCGTTGATGGTTTCCACACGGGTTTATGTTAATGTAAAGGGCTATATATACAACATATTTATAGGAGTATTTGTTGTTAATAAGCCAAGGTAAAATGTGTATTTTAATCAATGTGCCTGCACTGGAATTTATCTTTCAACGTGTAATTTGTATAAAATACATTTATTGTGGTAATGTTCTAGACGTGTATTGTATTAGTATAGAAATTCTATTTTTAACCCCTTACGCGAATTGAACCGTTTTATAAGTTTGAGCACTATGTGTGTGTATAGGTATGTCTGTCTCAGGTCATAGGTGAACCACGTGATGGTGCTTAGATGTTTTGTTTTAAAAATTGGTTCTGCTATAATACTTTTTTAAGGAGTTGGTGTCGTGCAGCTTTTTGCATTGCAATGTTGATGATTTGCAGATGACAAAGAACGTTTAATACTTACTATGTTTTGATATTAACTTATCTTCACGCTGTATCCCTGACGGGGTAGTCAGAGAGGACAGATCGGATGTAGAACGGCGAGTAACTGCCGGAAACAAAGTTAACGGTGCTTTGTCCCAATTAGTAAAGCGACAAAGCATCGTAAAAGAAGCACGACTCGCGATTCATAACGCAGTGCTAGTGCTGACGTTGCATTTCGGCAGCGAAACCTGGGTATGTCAGAAGATGCATAAAAGTAAGCTAAATGCTGTGGAGATGCGATCACTTCGAAAATTGTGCGGCGTAACCTTGGCCGACCGAAAACGCAACGAAGTGATACGCAATATTGCAGGTTTGAGTGAAAGTGTCAGCGTTAAGCTGGAAAAGGGCGTGCTACCTTGGTTTGGACACGTTCAACGAATGAGTGAGGAACGATTGACAAAGAATATATATTGTGCGAAAGTAGAGGGCAGAATGAGTCAAGGTAGACCGAGACTTACATATGAAGACCACGTGAGCGGATTGCTCAAGAACAGAAGAATCAAAAGTACTCGGATACCCAGACGTGCATGTATGAAGCGGTTAATGAATTTACAGGAAGCGAAAGAAGTATGCATGGATCGCGATGCCTGGCGATCATGTTTTGATATTGATTCCATAATTTCAATTAGGTATTGGTACGACATTAACCGGGCGTCAAAAAAGAGTTAAAGAGTGTTAGGATTTCGGAAGGGACTTTGGATTCAGAGACTCGGTTCGAATTGTATAATTTCTTTTACTGTTACTTTTATAGGTACTACTTTGTTATTTTTTTTACTGAAAACTGCCGACGTTGTCTTTCTGAACCAAAAATTGTATTGGTTCAAAAAACAATTTTTGAAAACTTGTCTGATTGTTCAAAAACTACTGAACAGATTTTACGAGCTTCACAAGTCCGAGACACATTTGACCAGTTATTTTAAGTTTTTATACTTCTGTAGATATTTTTTTTCATAAATTGGAACTAATCCCACCCGCATTCCCACTACTGTGACTCCGCTTAACCAGGATCTACAGCAATGACCAAGACCACAAATGTTACACCGAGTTCGATCTCGGTTAAGTCCCAAGAGAAGTTAGCATGTGTTGGAACCCGCAACGAAATTAATCAGAAGATAGTTTGAGTAAGTACTGTAGATATTACCAAAAATATAAAATTTTGAATACACCTGCCAACGAGTTGTACTCGTAGGTATCTACTTAATTATTCGAGGAAGATTCATAATACAAGCGGAGCTGCGATGAAGATACTAATACTACCAAGTAACGTAAACAAGTAGTTAAGTCATTAATATTAAGCAGTTAGAATAAATATGATCTAAAGTAGGTACTTATTTGTATTGTTGACACATGAGAACATTTTTTGCTCTTGGAATTAGATTTTTGGACTCTTGGACTGTAACAAATCATTATTTAGGTATAATTTACAATTGGCTGTATGTTTTGAGTTTTGAGCACTCACTCGTGCACACATGTGGATGTATTGCCAGGACTCGCAGGATACGTTTATTGTGCGGTTACGATTATCCCTAGTGCTCGTGACCCCACTGACTCAGTGTACTGTAAACGATTACCGCGTTAAGCAACATTCGCTATAGGTGGTCCTTGGATAGGTGACCACTTTGTGGAATTTCATTTGCGAGCGTTTCCGTGCTGCGGAAGGCACTTTAAGCCGTTGGTCCCGGTTGCCAGTAAAATGGCAGTTGTTAAGCCTGGTTAAAGGCCTGCGCCTGTCCATTTCAACACGGCAATGGGCTCATCACTTTTTACGTGGGACAATAATGCATGCGATAAAATGTGGGCGTATAGTATGCCTCTGCCTACCCCTTCGGGGATAAGGCGTGATAGATAAATAAATTATATTTAAAAAAGTAGGTAGGTTTTCAGAATGTAAAATACACAGTCAAACTACATATCCCCCTTTTAGTGTCAAAAAGATTGTTAGTAGTACGACTAATACATATTATTATGGTTTCATCTTGGATTACGAAGGCGAAGCCAAATTGACTGAAACCATTGTCAAATTTTCTTAAATAAAAATTAGGCACAATTCACTACATATTCTTGGTGGTGAATTCAGATCTTAGGTGCCTGATAAGTGTTTTGTCAGTGTACTTTTATTCTTTTAAACCCTAAAGTTTAGGAAAGTCTAATAAAACGGTCTTTCCGTCCGTCCGTCTTACGCATCTATTTGCCAGGAAACATAGACCAGAGACAAACGGTTAGCGCCATTCGATTCAGAACACCATGTACATGTGTATAGGCGATTTTGAAGTTTCTAACACTCCCGTTATTAAAACTGGGGGCCGAGTCTGCTATTTCAATCGCGTCGAAATAGAATCGAAATCGTCGCTCAATAGAAAGCCACCGGTACAATTTTGACAGATTTTCGTAGTCTAATATTACAATCGTACTCCAATAGACTTCTATCGGTCGGCCGATAGAATTCTACTAGCACGTACCCCGACAGTGGCCGCTAGTCAGTTGCATTTTTGATAGTCTACTAACATTTTGACAGCTAAAAACATCGATTCTAGTTCTATTCTACGGCTTGTTAATATTAGACTCGGCCCCCTGGTTCCGTTTTAGCAGTCGTCGGATTTGATATAACTAATTGAATCGGGCGTTACATGGCGGAAATCCATCGTAGAAATATAAAGGAGGGGAGGTGGATCCCACCACACACCCTCGATTCGTCAATCCTAACGCACAATGGTCAAGGATAACCTCTACTAATTGTAACGGAGGAATGACGAACCGAACTCCTCAAGGAAAGGGATGTAGGATAGGTAAAGGGAAACCTTACCCTCCAGGTTGTCAAAACTTTTGCAATATTCCGCTTTACAAGGTGGCACTTAGTCGACAAGTCGACACGTGTTTCGCCTACACACGAGGCATCCTCAAGACTGCTTGACAGCAAGTGTGCTCAGCGCGTTCCGCTCCGCCTTTTTATCACACTATTTCCCCACTACCCCCACTCGTCACCGAGGCACTACGTGATCTATGTTGCCTGTTCGAAAATGAATTGAGTAATGGAGAAGTATGAAAATCGGTCTGTTCGTTCAATAATGTATCACCTTTATGTTTAATAATTTCTTATTGTTCTAAAACGCACAGTTTAAAACTTTTTTGACAAAAATGCAAAACTTCTAACGTATTATTACTATCTAAGTTATGACCGGTGTCCAACAGATGTTTGGCAAAATGTGATTTTTCGGTATGGCAATTTCGAAAAGCTGCTAAGTGTTCCCTATATCAAGTTTCAAATTAGCAACCCGTTTGGCCTATATATACGTTTTTACAACGATCGCAAATTAATTTATAAATACCCGATTTTTTGTGACGATCTATACTATCTTTGGCATTACATAAACTTTTTAAAGAATTTTGGGATCTATAGGCTGAATAAATATTATTTTCTCTAAGTACCCTCGCCACACGTAGAATAATATTGCCAAAATAGGGTAGACTCGAAGTCAGAGAGAGCAAAAAGTTTACTTCGAGTCTACCCTATTTTGGCACTATTTAAAAAAAAAATTCGGGTATTTATAAATTAATTTGCGATCGTTGTAAAAACGTATATATAAGCCGAACGGGTCGCTCATTTGAAACTAGATATAGGGAACACTTAGCAGCTTTTCGAAATTGCCATACCGAAAAATCACATTTTGCCAAACATCTGTTGGACACCGGTCATAACTTAGATAGTAATAATACGTTAGAACTTTTGCATTTTTGTCAAAAAAGTTTTAAAATAATAAACACAAATATTATAAATAATAAAGATATTCAATCTAATAAAATTGACATAACAATTATAGTTGAATTAAAAGAAAAAAATTTCCTTAAATTATAGTTGAATTAAAAGAAAAAATAAATAAAAGACTAAAACTGTGCGTTTTAGTCTTTTATTTATTTTTTTCTCGGGGAATGCGTTTACGCCCCGTCATCCCTGCTGCGGGGGCAGTAAGAACGTTGTGTGAGGCTCCCGGCCCGTGAGATAGAGGCAGTCCTACCCACTAAACCCCGCGGTGTTCCGCCTCACCTTAAACCGACTCGCAGGGTAGGCCTGAGGTTAAAACACTGCGTGCCGGCAAGGGGCACCCCAGAATGGAGGGGTACGTCTCGGGGCGGTCGATAAGCGACCACCCCGGAGCTCCCTAAGGAGCTGCAGAACTAGCCCGCACCTCCACCGCTCTCGAGCGCACCTCTGTAAGCAGAGGAGGTGAGAGCGGCCGGTACGGGCGTGCGCAAAAAGTAGGCACCCCCTGGAACACAGAAAGGGAGCCCGTCGCCAAGCGGCCAGTTGGGCGGGGTCCCCCGACCTTCCGCCCACGGCCAGGCGTTTTAGAACAATTAGAAATTATTAAACATAAAGGGGATACATTGTTGAACGAACAGACCGATTTTCACACTTCTCCATTACTCAATTTATTTTCAAACAGGCAACACAGATCACGTAGTGCCTCGGTGACGAGTGGGGGTAGTGGGGGGATAGTGTGATAAAAAGGCGGAGCGGAATGCGTTGAGCACACTTGCTGTCAAGCAGTCTTGAGGATGCCTCGTGTGTAGGCGAAACACGTGTCGACTTGTCGACTAAGTGCCACCTTGTAAAGCGCAAAAGTTTTGACAACCTGGAGGGTAAGGTTTCCTTTTACCTATCCTACATCCCTTTCCTTGAGGAGTTCGGTTCGTCATTCCTCCGTTACAATTAGTAGAGGTTATACTTGACCATTGTGCGTTAGGATTGAAGAATCGAGGGTGTGTGGTGGGATCCTCCTCCCCTCCTTTATTATCGTTCTAGTCGTCTGATTTCTTCCCTGTAATAGTAAAGGGCGCTTTACTTGTTAGTGCTACAATATTCCGAGAGGTTTCTAAATCACACATACAAAACTAAAAGTATAATCACAGGATATCATTTTCAACAAAAAAATTGACACGGGCTGGTTTTGCATGAATTAACTCGCTTAGTGCGATTTGAGAATCAACAACTTAATAGGTATATTATATATTTTTTTTATCTATCACGCCTTATCCCCGAAGGGGTGGCAGAGGCATATATATTATATGCCCACTTTTCACCATGTGTATTCCTGTCCCACGTAATAGGTGGTGAGCCCATTGCCGTGTTAAAATAGACAGACGCAGGTTGTTGCTACCTGCTGTTGAAATTTTTAAGCCGCGCATAAGGCCTTCAACCTGGCTTAACGACTGCCAATTTATTGGCAACCGGGACCAACGGCTTAACGTGCCTTCCGAAGCACGGAACTGGGGTGGGTCTAAAGGGCCGAATGAATTTAATAAAATGTGTCTATTTTAGATGTTAAATTTGTAAGAAATTTTGAACCTGTTGCCTTTTTAGTGAGGTGGTAACAAAAAGGCTAAAAGGTCTTATGTGCTAGACACTCATTAGCACGACCAATTAAAGTCCTGGTAGTCTCGGACTGAAGTCCTAGTAGTCTCGGACTGATATTTTTTAGTAAAAAAGTTAAATTCAATACTGTGAAGTGGTCCTGTGGTCACAATATCTACCTACCATATTACGTAATGCAAAATCTTGTACTCCTGTAATATGTGCGAATGGGTGAACTTCTCTTTTTGTATAAATATTAAATTAAAGTCAAAAATCTACCAGTTGGCGATTATAAGTTCTGTTAAATCGTTACAAAATGCTCATTCCAATGACCGGTAGCCGCCATTTTTCTAACACCTAAAGTCTACGAGGACATCTAATCTTCGTTTATTCGTATATGCCTTATGCATATTCTAATTATCTAGTAGTGACACTGTTCGTGAAGGCCATATGCCTTATCTAAATTAAAATTTCAACAGCAGGTAGCCACAACCTGAGCATGTCCATTACAATACGGCAATGACCTCCTCACCTGTTACGTGGGACAAAATGCATACAATGAAATATGGGCGTATATGTATATGCTTCTGCCACCCCTTCAGGGATAAACGCATAACTGATAAACTGTTCATAAATCCATAAATCAACATTTCACTTAGGTACCCACTAGCCAATTTCAAAAGTTAGAACTGGTTATCAGCACGTATAGGCATACCTACTTATGTAAATTTGGAGACTTACAACATACAAAATAATATGTATCGTTTCCGCAGGCCGGAACTCTTGAACAGTTTATCCGTTGGACCTGCTATGCAATTCACAAATCCACAAATCTCTGATACAAATCCGCTACGGCGCAAATGACATTTGGATCCGAGATTTGTGAATTGCATAGCTGCACCTCAAACTTGACACTAATAATATGGTACCGGTACCTAACATATATAACTAGGGGAACCTCGCGGCTTCGCCCGTGACACACTTTAAATTTCTGTCGCATCCATTTAATCCCGTCGCTTATTAATTTTATAAAAATGTATGAGAATATGCCCGATTTGTCGACATTTATGATTAGGTACTGCTCCATTCTCCTGGGCGTGATGTTATGTAGCCTACAGCCTTCGTCAATAAATGGACTATCCTATCCAACAAAAAGATTTTACTATTGGGACCAGTAGTTACTGAGATTACCTCGTTCAACCAAATACACAAACAAAAACTCTTCAGCTTATATATTGGTATAGATATATATTAATAAATATTATAAAGCTGAAGAGTTTGTTTGGTTGAACGCGCTAATCTCAGGAACTACTGGTCGGATTTGAAAAATTCTTTTTGTGTTAGATAGCCCATTTATCGAGGAAGGCTATAGGCTATATATCATTACGCTACTACAATAGGGAGCATAGCAGAAGTCATAAATGTCGAGAAATCGGGCAAATTTTTATGCATCATTTTAGAATTTATAAGCGACGGGATTAAATAGGTGCGACGGGAGGTCGAAATATTCCACGGGCGAAGCTGTGGGGGTCATCTAGTATATTAATATGTTAACAATTGGGACAATACAACAATTTCGTAGTGAAATGAGACGATCCGTCTCCGCAGGTCTTGAAACTAAGTATATTTTATCATTATTCTAAAAGGGGTTTGTTGTTTTCTTTGCTAAAACAATTTTACTTGAGGTCGTCCTTTATTTTTAATTCTGTTAACAAATTCAAATTGGTGTTTATAACTAAATAATAGAGTTTAATCAATTCTATTCTCTATGTAGAATGAATGACTTAAATGTCGAAATACTTAATGTCGCCAATTTTAACCAAATTTGGATAGATAGCTGATCACATGAAAAGGAAATAGTTATGCAAGTTGATTATATTTTATTTTACTAACCTAATAATTAGTAAGTTATGAAACTTACAACATATCTAGGCTTTCCTGTATTTTCTCATTAATATGTGTCGGTACGTCATCCAAAGTTTATGACGAACGATTTTGAATTTGATTAGATAATTTAAATAAATACAGAGGATATATAATTCAGTACTTACTAATTTTTGATGATGTAAAAGAGTACTGAGAAGTCATAGATGGATAACATAACCTATCGACTGAAGAAAGATGAGAAATATCAGTACCTAGTACATTATATTATCTGTGCTAGTACATTATATTATCTGTGCTAGTACTTACCTATGGACGCAAGTTACCCGGAAAACCTTCCATACATTGCACTACGTTATTGATAGCTTATACACGAGTCACAACAGTAAGGAGTTAGCTTTGATTTTCGGTGCAAATTGAACTTTACCTGCAAGTGCTGCACCTGCTGACAGACGGATGAGCGAAATGTCGCTGTTTTTATATACTTACACTAGCTGTCCCGCCCGGGTTCGCCCGTGACATACTTCGAACCCCGTGGCACCCATTTAATCCCGTTGTTTAATAATTTCACATTCACAATAATGTATAAACATTTTCCAAATTCATTGATTACTTCTCCGCTCTCCAGTACTTAGGTACCTACCTACCCGCACGGCCCAGTCGAAATAAATTAATTTCTTTGCGCCAAATTTTGAATTTGCGATAACTCGTAAGATATTCATTTAATTTGCGAGGTGTAAAAGGGATAAAATAAAATTTCATGAAATGCTGAAGCCAACTAACGTAGTAAAAATGATAAGGATTAATAGCATATTTGTGTAAATAGCCTTCAAATTACCGCTTAATTATTGCTGTTTTTTTAAAGTATTAAAATGGATATAGTATGTTATTCTTAAGAGACATATGTCGTCGCGGACTTTTTTGTAGACCTTTATTAGATACACAATTGCACCATACATTATTTTGTTATATCTCAAAGGGTTTAGGCAGCGTTTTTGTTGAAAGCTCCCAGACGGCTTATTTTTTCCGACATCCCCAACAAATATCGTTATAATTCGGTCAATATATACAGAAACTTAACAAATTATACATAAAAACCTTCTATGAGAATCACTCTAACTATTAAAAAAAACCGTATCGTAATCCGTTGCGTAGTTTTAAAGATAGGGATAGACAGCGAAAAGCGACTTTGTTTTATAATATGTAGTGATGATGACTGCCTCAGTGGCGCAGTGGTAGTGTATACGACTGCCGCACTGAGTTCCCGGGTTGTATCAAATATATGTGTGATCCACAAGCGTTTGTTTCGGAGTTTGGGTGTCTCCTATGTATAATATGTACCTATGTATTTAGAAATATACAAGTATGTCTATCAGGTGGCTAGATCCCTTACCACAAGCTTACTTTGGCCTAGATGGCGCTGTGTAGTAAAACTTCCTACAATTTAAAAAAAAAATATCGCGTCGTATCTACGACGCCATTTTTTTAAATGTTAGATCTGAGAAAAGTGACGTAGAGTTCTTTTTATTCCGGAAAACGTTTCATTTCTTCAGGAACACACTTGAAAGAAACTCAAATTACAAACAGGTGAACCGCAGGTATCCTCTAGTATTTAAATTCATATTACTTATATTATAGGTGGTAGGGTAATACAAATCCTTATTATAGATTTCTTAAATGCCAAGTCTACCTGTCTAAATCTGAAATAATATGACACTAGATTAAATTACAATTTTATTTTGATTCAAAACTTTGACCAACGTGTGCTAGAATAAAAACATGTAAAGTAATACCCGTGACGATTGACACGTCATTGCAGTCAATGCCACCGAAAGTACATGCGTGGTACGAGGTACACATGCGGAAAACAAAATTAATACATTTTAAAATTATCCTACATACATAGTAATACTTGCATATACCTATATATAAATAAATAAAACTGAAGAGTTTATTTGCTTGAACGCATTAATCTCAGGAACAAAAACTCAAGAAAAAATACTTTTGTGTTGGATATAAATGGACTCCATATTTGGTTATAACTTCACGCTACTACCCAGGAGAGCGGGGCGTAATCATAAATGTCAACAAATTGGGCAAAATTTCATATATTTTTGTAAAAGTAATAAGTGGGGATTCAAATTATGTCATGGGCCAAGCCTACAACAACGTAACAACAAGACGTTCGGCGTCCTTATAACTAAATTGCCATTTGCGAGCGTTTCCGTGCTTCGGAAGGTTCGTTAAGCCGTTGGTCCTGGTTGCCAGTAACATGGCAGTCGTTAAGTCAAGTTGAAGTCCTCGTGGGCGGTTTAAAAAATTTCAACAGTAGATAGCCACAACCTGCGTCTGTCTATTCAACACGGCAATGGGCTCACCATCTATTACGTGGGACAGGAATACCACATGGTGAAAAGTGGGCATATAATATACCTCTGCCTCAGTCTGTATACATAAGGCGTGATAGATAAATAAATAAAAAATAACATTTTACTCTAGGACATGTGAAAATCTTGTGAGTATTTATATCATAAGTTTCTATATCTTCACAAAGTGACTATACAGACAGCAGATGTCAGACAGAGTACAGGCAGTGTATGTACCGTGGTGCAGGAGACGGAAGGTAAGACAGTACTCGATAAGAGTTGAACCACATCGCAAGAGCAAGGAACATAGACTATTGCTAAAGTGCTACCGCACGGGTGCATACTCGTACATACAGGTACCTAGGTACAGTCGCGTGCTATGGCGTTCTCGCTGTTTATTGCTTTAAGTATCCGTGCTGATCCGTGCAAATGGACGATAGACCACTGCAACTTGAGTAAGTAACGCACTGCTATCAATGTAATATGTTCAATGCGACTAGTGCCCTCGGCTAGTTTTATGTGGCCGGCCACTGTAGTTAGTAGCTGCCAATTATCATATGTTTGTGCCAAGCCAGTCCAAAATATATGGAACAACGTATCAGGAATTTCAGAAATAGCAAATTTGAAGTAAATAACAATTCTCCAAAGTGACGACGGATAGGTACTATCAAATAAAATCCCACTCCATACTATCTTTCACATGGAGTGCCAAGCCTAAAATAATTGTATACCGGTTGTAGGTATACC
Organism: Thumatha senex; assembly: GCA_948477245.1. Taxonomy (NCBI): domain Eukaryota; kingdom Metazoa; phylum Arthropoda; class Insecta; order Lepidoptera; family Erebidae; genus Thumatha; species Thumatha senex. The sequence continues at coordinate 7,953,013 of OX419729.1, read as the reverse complement.
TAAACACAAAAACAAAATATAGTAATTTCTACTGTCTACTTGTATACGCGTAAAATTGATTAAGTCTGCATCGAAACTTCAATAATTACTTACTGTTTGTTACTATAAACAAAAACAAAAAAAGTATAATTAAAAAAAATAGAATACGAAGGAAATTAGATTTATAGATACAATCTTGTTATTAACTTATCACTTCATTGTACAGTAACATTTTTTAAATCTTAGGTATACATATTTGCGAAGTGAAATGGAAAACAGTAACAAAATTAAAATAACAATGGGAATAAAGGAAAAAAGTCACGAAATGAATAAAATAAAAACGAAAAGAAATCTGAAGATCATGTATACTACCACAATAACAAACTGTGTAGACTTAAAGAGGAATGTAACGACATCCGAAAACCCGAGTTATTGTTTTAGACTACTAGATAAATCGGTGTTCGCTCTGTCCTGATTTCTCAGATTAAAAATCTATCAACTAAATCAGCAAGGTGCGATGAGAACCTCAATCTATCATCTCAAACAAAACCTATAACTTAAACACACATACACGACACAATACCAGTGATATTACTCAACTTGTATATAAACCTATCAGACAAAGTTTGGGCTATTAGTTTGACCGATAAAACGCATCATAACTAAACAAAACATGCAATGCAAGTATTTAAAATGTATGGAATGTAGATAAGTCTGTGTGCCAATGTGTTTAGTAACATACAGTAACACTAGCGGTCAGTGCATCTCAACTTGCGTAAGAAGAGTTGAAACATGAGGAAATGACAGAACTGGAACAAACCTTTCTATGGATGCTCCTATAGTCATTGTCAAATTAGCGAAATAGTATTCTATTCATTACATATTAATAACATTACGATTGATTGGCGTCACGCTTCACCGTAACTATCAATATAATTTCGTAATATTTGATCACTTTAATGATGCTGTGTTTCGTAGTGTTTAAGGATGCTGTCGCTATTACTTAACTGTATTGTTGGAACTTACTCAAAATGTAGCAGGGAAAATGACAGAATAAGTTATTATTGTCAATCGTATTCTAGGTATATTTACCATAACCATAGAAAATAAAACCATAAACTGTCATACTGCGTTAACATTCGAGGCTCGTCTCGTGTCTCGCGCGACCCGGCCACGAGAATAGACGATCCAGTTTACACGCTCGCTGCATGCTCATTTGTTAGTGACCTTTCAACGACGACGGATTTCGATTCGATATATTATTAACAGCATCGACTCTTAAGTTTTGTGAGCTTTTACAACTACTACTATACAAGTAATTTACAAAACCATGAAACGTTAGCTATTTTATTATTTTTGTCTTATTTGTGCTTCGGAGTCCATATTATCATCTAGCCTTGAAACAGCTCAATGAAATGTTATGTTTCATCTTTTAACTAATCCATATTTTATTTTTAGACAGCACCGTCTAGCTCAAAGTAAACCAATATAAGCTTGTGGTATGGAATCTGGACAACTGATAAACATACTTGTAAATTTCTAAATACAAACTTACGTATTTTACACAATTATTAGTTATGATCCGGGAATCAAGACACCACCACTTACGCCAACGAGGCAGACTGCACTTAAAAACAATTTAACAATGTACAATAAAAATAATCGGCACGGTCAAACGTTTGTAATTTGATAAAACGGCAGCGCGAGTGTGAGCACTACGCAGGCATTTCCCGCGACACCTTTGAATCGTGCCTAAAAAACCGCTCCGAACGCGAGCCTGGCGAGCCAGGAGACGAGCTGCGAGACGAGCCACGAGCGCACGTTTACACTCGCGGTTCGTCTCGCAGCGTATCGTGGGTCGCGCTTGAGTGTAAACGCAGTATGACGATTACGTAGCCTTTACACTGCAAAATTGTGATTGGTGGCTACTTTTCCCATGAAAATTAAAATACAATTCCTACTTAACTCAACCAATAATTATTTATTGATTTAAACTTTATGCACAAACATATTGTACAACGGCGGACTTAATGCCAACGGCATTTTCTACCAGTCAACCTTAGGGTGGTGCAGAGTTTCTAGGTAGGTGCATACAATGTGAAAAATATATACTATGGTACATAATTCCATAGATAAATAACAATAAACATTATATTATAACATATATTTAAACACAAATACGCATATTATAACTATATAATACATACAATATTACCCCATATAAATACATACTTATTTACATAATTAATACTTGAACTTACTGAGATGATTCTGCCAATAGTTGTGCATATTGCTTGCCTACTTTTCTTTTAAAAATGTTTCGGCTGGTAGACATCCTGATATCAAAAGGCTGAGCATTCCAATAGAGGACAGATTGAATGAAGAATGATGAATGAACAAGACCGGAAGAGTGAGTAGGGCATAACAGAAGACGATTATTATATGAGCGTAACGTTCTATTACGGTTATCACAAAGAAATTGGAAATGTGATTTTAAATAAACAGGTGCATTAGGAGAAAACAAAATTAATGTTATGATATTGAAAAAAAATCAACATCATAAAATTCAAGTAAGTATATTATAGTGATAATAAACTAAGATTAATAATAGTCTCGGAAAATGGCTTGAGATCTAAAATTTTAATTAAGAGAAATTTACATCGACTTGGACGTTTGAGTACAAGTGGTTTTTATACACAGTACAGTACACATGTACGTTCTGCTACTATGCAATCATTCAACAGTGGCGAAAACAATATTTAAACAGAAAAATATTGTGTCAGTTTACTTTGCGGGATGTCCTTCTGCATTTTTCGGAACGCGGTCGCCATTCGAGAACATTTTTATTTACTAAAATAATGATAAAGCTAACTGAATTTTATAGCATCGATATATTTATTAATTTCCATCAGCTTTTAATTATTTACACCTAAAAGCAACACACGTTTAAGTGCGTTGTTTTTTTTCAAAGCTGCAGTCAAATAACCTCGATCGTTCGAAATCCACAATCCTTTAGAAGTGTACTAACCTTTACAATATGATTTCAATAATAGGCTAAACTGATAACCTGAAAGTGCTCATCTTTCTTCAAGAATTGTTTTTGTTTTTTCAATTACTAGCTGATTGAGCACCTCGTAAAAACACGAGTTTCAGAAACTCAGGTCAGCAATAGATGCAAGTGACCGGAGCTTTTAAAGAAAATTGAAGTGAAATAATAGAACTCACGAAAGATTTATATGGAAAGTTTTGCAGTCTAAATGTTTTCAACGGAAGTTAAGAACAGATATGAATGTCCAAACCAATTATTTCTTAGTAAGTGCAAAACACTAGGCTCAGTGAAATCGCTGGTGTAGATACGCTCGGGTTCTTCTTAGCCAACTTACCGCAAGACTGACTCCAACTAAAAAATAAAAAATAAATATCCATCACGCCTTATCCCCGAAGGGGTGGCAGAGGAAAATATGACTCTCATATAATAATATGCCCACTTTTCACCGTGTGGATTCCTGTCCCACGTAATAGGTGGTGAGCCCATTGCCGTGTTGAAATAGACAGACGCAGGTTGTGGCTACCTGCTGTTGACTCCAACTACATTTTAATAAAACTAATAATGTTGAATCCAGTAATGTAATTTATTCTATAATCATCAAAATAATTAGTATACACATTTCGTTCTTGACTTCAGACGCCTTTAACAGTTAACAACAATATAGAACTTTGTGGTTAGGTCGTGGTCTTTCCAACGGAAAGAAATCCTGAAGTGTTTGAGAAATATTTGGCATTAGCTTCGTTGATGCGTGTTTCCGCTGCTTGAGGGTTTACGATTTCCAGACCCTGTCAATAAAAAAATAGTTTAGTCGACACTAGTTTATAATTAAATACTTAAGCCCGCGGCTCCGCCCGCGTACTGTTGATTTCCGTAACAGTATCAGATAGGAACAAATTTCCGGGATAAAAAGTAGCTTCAGGGATAATTAACCTTTCTCACTTGAAAAAAATTCTAAGATCATGAGATTACACCTATTATCTAAACTTTACCCCTTCTATAATATTAGTATAGGTTTGTCAGGACTGTCAGAAGTATTAAAATAATAACAAAGATAGATAGTCGTGTTGTCGATCACTGTCTAGTACAGACAAAATTTTTTTTGATTGAAAAATATTGCATCACTCAAGGAAAATGGAATGACAACCAATAAAAAATGACAAGTCTTTATAATACATGTAGATAAAAAAAATGTCCCACAATATATTGGAGGATTCCAAAATAACTTTTAAAATCAACTATAAAAATATAAAAAAAATTCACTGAGAGACAGCGGTGATTTTAATGCTTTATTTACAATCGTTGGAAACGACTATCATCCAAACCCCTAAGCCTAAGAGAACTTATTGTAAACACGATACAGTCACAGCATGTAACTTGGTCAGATTCTGACGTACCCTTGTTTGCACGCACTACAACTAGGTATGTGCATTTAAAGAAAATGGTCAATTTACATACCAGCGACTGTATAAAGATAAAAAAGCAAATAAGTGCACGGTCGTCTGGTACTCTGTTAGCTAGTTGTCATTATTATGGACGAAATTACAATAATAAAAAATGCATGTATGAAGCGATTGATAAATCTGCAAGAAGTATGCATGGATCGTGAAGCCTGGCGATCTGTCCTCTCTGACAACCCTCGTCAGGCATACAGCGTGAAATTGCAATAAGTATGACAAAAATAACCCAATATGACCAGTATATCACTAACACGACAAAGGACAGAATAGAAAACAGGATGTTTGCTGTCACTAAGCTAAATCGCTATCGCATTATAATATCCAAGTCACAACCGCAGCTCTGTAGTTCATTAAATATAACCACGTTTACAATGCGGCCGGAACACCTGAAGTTAACACAACGTAATAACTTCTTAAAAGAGTTTTGCCGCCGTAGTCATGAGCTTATAAGATTATTTTAATTAAGAAATTGTTTATGGTAGATATTTGTCGGCGTTTTCAGATCAAAAAGTCTCTAATCTTCCTCCATCCTCTTTTCAAAAAATACCATGTCATTCGCAATACAATCTAAGGTCATGGCCGTACCAAAGAAACATGCTTATAAATGTCTCTAGCTGAGAAATTAACCGCTTTCCAAACTCGGCGGGTTACTTCGATAGATCTTTATTCCTCTCATTACTTGTTACATTTATGGTAGTTCTTATTTATATATATATATATGTCATTATCTGCGATTATATTATAGAGATGCGCATTTACAATCCGCAAGTCATTCAGTAGCAGACGAATAAGGTAATAGTAAGCAATGACTGCACATTTCGGTCAGGCTTATCACGATAACTTGTCGCTTCAGCTCATTGTATTGAGCCTAATTTATTGTTTTTACCTGCGAGTCGGCTCAAGTCATTTATGTTAAGAGACAAGACATAACACAAATAAATTGAATTTACAAACAAAGACCAACAAATAGAATTTGGTACAGTCGATTTAAACCTTTTGAAATTAAAATTATTTTCTAATATTTCTATGTGGGGTCCCATTAACATCTGGGGACCAAGTTAATCTCACATCACAGTGCCGGTCAATAGATGAGACAACATCAAAAACGAGGCACAAGGATTGTGCCACCTTTTTGGACCGAAGATAAATGATTACTCTCGTATACTATAAAAGTTAAATTTAAGTTTATCTTGTTTACAGATTGCGCTAAATTCAAGCTGCGGTCAGACACGCAAATTGATTTCGTTAATGGGATTCCATGTTTGAGGAAACCATAAAACAGTGTTACGCTATTTTTGCCGGTACACTTGACCCATTGACTAATAACAACTCCGCATCATTTCAATAATCGTGTATAGTATACGTGAGTTGGACATAACTATCATCGTTAAGTTTAGTCTTTAACTTTCATTAAAAACGTTTAATCGAATCTTTCTAATTCTCTATACCGATTCTCGTGAACTACTTTGAGTAATTCTAGTCAGTCTACCCAGATGTGCATGTATGAAGCGATTAATGAATCTACAGGAAGCGAAAGAAGTATGCATATTTCGAAATGCCTGGCGATCTGCCCTCTCTGACTACCCCGTCAGGGATACAGCGTGAAGATAGTTAAGTTAAGTTCTAGTCAAAGTAGTTATCGAGAAGAGAAAAAGAATAGGGAGTATAAAGAAGCTGAAAAGGGGTCGAATATAAAAGACGGGAACGGATTCATTTTTTGAACTATACTGCAAACGGGTTAGTCCTATGTAACTCTAAAGTGGTTAATTTTTATTGAGTAGCTATTTTGATATTCGATTTGCTCGCTAAACGTTTATGACCATTATTTTGGGTTATAAGGCTTTGTTCTATTTTTGGTATCTCCCTTTACTAAAAATCACTTACCACTGGGTCTAAAAAGGTGTTCGAGCGAAAATATTTGTGTGCAACAGACATTTATCTAACCCCTTTCGGATATAAGACGTAAGGAATTTCAATACTTATCAGGTTATTGTGCTTAAAGCGTATAATAGGTACACCAAGCAACGTATAGAGTCGGCCAACAAGGGCATAATCTCGCTGATTGCTATCTTGGCTAACGGTCCGGGAATGTAGTGGGTTCGCAGCAGCCGCGCTCCGAGGGCCTAACAACTAAATTTCTATATTTAACTTCGTAGGCTAACTGCTCGTAGACAGGCATTATAAACTGCATTATAGTGCAAGATGACTTCAAAAGTACGGTCAATTTAGTTACTTCAGATATGTTAAAATATTATATGAAGCGATTAATGAATCTGCAGGAAGCGAAAGAAGTATGCATGGATCGCGAATCCTGGCGACCTGTCTTCTCTGACTACCCCGTCAGGGACACGGCGTGGAGATAGTTAGTTAGTTAGTTTTTTCTATAAGTGTAGCTATTTTTTATTTGTTTTGTTGTTACGGTACAAATAGAACCACGAGAGCTTTGAATCATAAAGATACTTTTTAGATTCGGTTTTTGCAGTTACTAACAGAATTAAATAACTAAAATGTTCATATTCACACGAGCGATAAACTGCCCTCGTCGATTTAATATTATAATATAAATTTCCTCATACACAAAGACGCAAGCCAAATTACTATTTGTCGTTATACCTACAAGAAGTACTTATCTAGAATCTCAACAAGGTTTGACATCGCTTAACCTAAGGGCATGTCCATATAACACAAATACCACAAACGAAATATAGACGGTGAAAGTCGAATCTTAACTCGATCGCCTAAAACAGTAATACCTAGTTATTTTCTAGACTCGCCCACATTCAAACCCTTAGTGACTGACCGCTATGTTATGCTTGTAAGTAACTACTAAAATAATCAGAGGTGGAACCCTGATGCACCGTATCATGTTTTCTACATTCTCTGTAATGCGATATATATTTAAATTCCAGCTGAGCTTCATTTGTTGATAAAATAAAACTACTAATGAGAACTAGTCAGCTGTTTCCATTTTGAACATTACATTTTGAATTATAATACTTGTACTATTATTCGTCAAAATATGTGTCAACCTTTGAAAATGCCGTAAGGCGTAACCTGTCAGGTTAAAAAGTAAATTTTGTGGAATAGTACAAGTGTTTTTATTCAAAATGTGTAGCAAGTTCAACCAAATGCTATCAATCATCACGTGCAATCGCGCTAGTAAGCAGCTCTGAATTTGCATTTTTGATTGTCTATATGTATTAATATTTGATAGCTAACATCAGCTAGTTTGTTTCTATTCTGCTGCTTGAGAAGTGTGATTGTGAAATATATAATAGTTTTAGTACCTAGTTTTGGACTAATCACAATAGAACCGCTGTAGAATAAAACTAGAACAGCTTTCTATTGGAAAATAGTAGACGCGGCCCCCTGGTCTTTTGTTCGAGCAAGGCGATGATTTGAGCAAGCACTCGGGTCAGTTAATAGCGAAACCTGTACTCCACACGTTTAGTGTCTACGGCGCTAAGTGCCTTGAGGAAGCAGGTATCACTTGCCGATCGTAAATACTAGTTAGAATGAAGTGGGCAGGTTTATAGAATGAACGTGGTCGACGGTTAAACGACACAAGCAGGGTGTGCGTGATGTAGAGAAGCTACATGTATGTAACGGTGGTTGAATTTTAATCAATTCAACCAGAGTGAGATATAATTTTCAGTCAAGACACGAAACGAGTCCAATATAAATACATGCTATCGGCATAATTATTGCGGTGATTCCTACACGGAATTAAGTATTTCTAAAAGTATACACACATAGTAGAAGACAGTATGTCATAATATAAATTCAGGCGTCAACCGCCAAATTTATGAGTAATAACATACAACGGCACATTTGGGTTGATTGCCTTCCGTGGCACGCTTATTTTAGCGTGTGATCGTAATGTCTTTAGAGATAAAGAGTTATTGGGTTTATCTGTTGCTTAGCATTTAACCCACAACTTGACTCATTATGTATCATATTAAAACCATTTTTCAATATAAAATTTTATAACATATCTGTTTTAACAAATACTCAAGGGAAACGGTGCGTCTTATAGGCATGCCCTGAGAACACCTTACTCTTATCTCCCTATATCTTCAAATAGTGAGTGTGCGAGAAACGTCAGGAATATCCTGGGCATCCGGAGTAAAAACAAGGTTGAAAGCTAGCCCAAACTATTTCCCCCAAGACAATATTCAGGGCAAAGAGAGTGTTAAGCCCCTCTCTTACCATTTTCGCACACATTAGGTGCTCGCAAAATGAGTTGGTACAATTCTACGTTTTGTCGCTGTTGGCCATGGTCAGTACCAGCGACTTCAGCGTGAGCGAGAATGGCCTAATCTTTAATCGGTTTGATGGGTACATAAAAATGTCATATACAACAGTAAACCGTAATACGAGACAGGTTATACGTATACCGCTAAGGTGATCCAGGGACGTTATGTTGTCAATCATGAATACAAAGACAGGTTTTACGACTTAAAGACACAAAAGGCAGCCGTAAAGTTCTAAGAACTACCACCAATGGATGTTTGACATACATTTTTAGTAATAAACAGTCACTAATTAGGCTGTTCAACGGCTAAATAAGGACATTAAGAAACCTTTTTGCAAAGTGTTTTCCATGGTTTTTTTTTTTCAATTCAGAGGCATACTGTTGTGTTACAAAGCTACACGTAATGAATATTGGAAAAGTGGTTTATAACTAAATATCTGTAAGTGATAAATAGTCACTGGATATTTAAATGCTTTAGCTTATGCATAAAACCACCGTTACCGATATGCGTATGTATTGAAACCATTACCCGTAAATGTGGTAAGTACGTTGTATACAGTTAATAAAATAGAATTGAATAAGCCAATAAGTAGATAATAGTATGCCACTAATAATTCGCAAGGCAACTAACAATTTTTTTTTTTAAATTATTATGTTCATTTTTGTCTCGGTATGGGCATGTGATGACCTGGAAAAGGTCGCACAGAGACTGGATGCCATTTGCGCAGTACCGTGTTCTGGCGTGAATTGGGAGAAAAAATGTTTGAAAGACCTATCCATCGAAATTTCAAAACATCTAAGTTTACTACAGAACCCTGAAACATAAGCTGCTGTAGGAAAACAATTACATACAAATAAAATGCAAAGAATCTCAATACCATTATGTTATAATGAGAAGATGGCTTTATTCTTGTTATGTATAACCTGGTAAATGAATACGTGAGATAATGTGCGAAATTACAACAGACCTCGACACAAGACGACAACAATGCAAACTGCGTACATCGACACAGTTTTTTACTAAGCCTGTGTTGTATAATTTTAAAACGTTTATAGTTTTTAGCTTGATCTTATTTTCTTGCGTGACTGACAGATATGAGCACCTTACCTATACTTACTTAATATATAAAATAGAAAAGTTTGTTTGTATGTTACTTTGTTTGGTTGAAAGCGTTAATCTCAAGACCTGTTGGTGTGAATTAAAAAAATCTTGTTGTATTGGATAGTCCATTTATCGAGGAAGGTTATAGGCTAAATAACATCATGTTACTATGGAGAGCGGATGTCGATAAATCGGACAAATTGTCATACATTATTGTAAAATTAAAACGAAGGGATTAAATGGGTGCGACCGGCGTTCGAAGTATTTCAGGGAAGTCGCGGAAGTTAGCTAGTGTTATTATAAAGATTTGATTGATTTGTCTATGTTTTGGTTATATAATGTGCAATTATGAATATTTTTGGAACATTAGTTTAAGAGTTACGACGTCATAAAAAGGTTCAGATAATTTCTAAATGTATTCGTAAAGCGAAGTTGTACAGTGAACATTGTGAACAACAATATAACATACTACAATTGAACTTGTACTTGAATTTTTTATTTTCATAGTTATCATAACTAAGTATCAAATTTATAGAAAATAGAAGATCAATTTGAAGTTAATTCTCTTTTAGACTAACTGAAATATCATTATTGTGGAGGAATGGGGTAGAGATGTTCCTCCGACAGGGAGGATCCTCCGACCAGGGGGCCGAGTCCGCTATTTCAATCGTGCCGTTGTCGCTCAATAGAATGCCACTGGTACAATTTTGACAGTTTTCGTAGTCGGCCGATAGAATTCTACTAACACGTACCGAGTCAGTGGCCGCTAGTCAGTTGCATTTTTAATAGTCTACTAACATTTTGCAGCTAAAAACAGCTATTCTGGTACTATTCTACGGCTTGTCAATAGTAGACTCGGCCCCCAGGCAAGGTGATCACGCCTGGCGGGCCGCTGCCTAACGGTTGATGTTGGGCTGTTGCATATAATATTCTTCAGCGCGAGAACTCTTATAGCGCGATGTAGGATTCTTAGTATCGATGTAGTTCGATAGCTTTACGCTATGCCGCGCCAGTTAATTGAAATTTTATCGTGTCGTTTTTCAACCTGATTTTCAGAATCTTTTAATTATTATAATCAAATTTATATTTAGAGTTGACGTTAATGTGCATTTGTTTTGGCTACTGGGTCATAGCATGAGTACCTATTATTTTTAAAGAGAAGTTTGTTTCTACATTGCTGTCACGTGTCCTTGAACAATATAATCACTGTATAGTATTTTAAAGTGAGATATTCAGAACATTCCTTGTTATACTTGTCTATGTTTCATGTTGTGAGCATTAAACTGCCCGTAAAATGTAGGCGTTCTCCGTCATAGGAGATGCGATGGGGTCCTATGATCTTCGCGGTCCCAAACCACCATCACCGGCAAGTTGTGCATCAGCTGAACAACGAAAGACCTCATAGCGAAAGGAAGGAAAACTTGAAACAAGAAAAGAACCAACCAACCCGTCAGGCCAAAGATAAAAAGGGTGAAACTGCGTCCAGCAAACTGTGATAGCTAATTCAATTTATAAGGAAAGAGTCAAATCTTTGAAAAATGTATATTTTTGGAAACGATAAGAAAAAAACAATATTCTGTAGTCTTAGTTCTGGCATTTACAGATTGACTACGGAAGTTAAAGAGAGGCCTGTTACATCACTAGTTACGGTTGCTTGTCAATGTGTCACATCTCTAGAGCTCTCTTACTTGTGGTCAATGGCGCGAGCTTGATGTGCTCCGTCTGAATACATAATATGACTGTGATTGTACAACTAATAAATGGAATATACTGAAGGCTGAATATCATTTAACCAACACAACATGGTGTCAGAAGTGAACGAACGTGTCTAAGAAAGTTTTCCAAGAAGAAACGGAAAAAACAAGATGTTTGACAATGGCGGCGCAAACGCCATTCATAGATCATTGAAGAATTTAAAAATATCGGCTGATGTTTCGAATAATAACGCTGAAACGTGGAAAAAGTGGTATCAAAATTTGGATCTATATTTGTTAGCTACAGGTTTGGATAAGGCGTCAGAGAAACGGAAGATTGCAATTTAGTTGCACCACATTGGAGATAAAGGTTTGGAAATTTTTAATACCTTTAATCTGAGCATTGAAACAAATTCACTAAAAGATGTCAAGACCAAATTCGACAACTATTTTGAACCTAGAAAAAATATTACTATGAGCAGATATATTTTTTTTACACGTAAGCAGTCAAAATCAGAAAATATCGATGTTTTTTTGACCGATCTCGAAAACAAAAGCAAGGATTGCGAATTTGAAACGCTTAGAGAATCGCTCATTAGGGATATTTTCATTGCAAATCTGAATTTGGATTTAGCACATGTACGACAAAGATTGTTACAAGAACCGAATTTGACCTATGATAGGATGCGTGAGCTGGCGAAAACTCTAGTCGTCGCACAGCAGGATGCTGATAAAATTGTCAAGGAGGCCGCTAGTGAAAGCGTCATGCAACTTCGTCAGAGGAGCCGTAGTCGAAGAGATCGTCGACAGCGAGCTTCCAGTCAGTCAAGTCACTCAAGTCAGGTGTCCCATCGCAGGCAATCTCCCAGCCCGATGAGGCAGCCTAGGCAGTCTAAGTCAACGTGTGGTCGCTGTGGGCAGTCTCATCGCTACAAGTGCCCAGCAGCAGGAGTACAATGCAGGTCATGTAATTCTTTTGGTCATTTTGCTAAATATTGTTTTAAGAATAAAAAAGTCAGACAGTTGCAATCGTTTACTTACATGAATTTAGAAGATATTAGTCAAAATAACTTTGTTGGTATTATTAATAGTTCACAGTCATGTCACAATAATTTTAAAAATGTCCATAACCCCAATTCTCAGTCCTTCAGTAAGTCACAGTCAAATAGTAGTCAGTCACATAGTAATAGTCCAGTCTATAAGCATAATGCAGGTCAAACTCAGCATGTAAACAACAATTATTTGTTGTACAATCAGTCAAGAAGTCAAAACAATAGTCAGGTCTTACCTTATAGTAATTGTCCAGAGAGTCTTGAAGTCCAAGAGATCTCAATTAAGTCCACATAACAATAGTCATACTCTTAGTAATAATTTTAACAGTCAGTCAATGAAAAACAGTCAAACTCACAATAATTTGTATAGTACCCATAGTCACAGTGCTCATTCAAGTCATACTTTGCATAATTTAGAGTCACATAATTCATATCAAAGTAGTTCAGTATCAAATACAAACAATTGTTATCCAAAAAAATCATGGAACATTAATATTATGATAAACAGTCATGAAATTAACTGTATTTTGGATTCTGGAGCAGATGTGAATGTCATGTCACATCAAACGTTTAGGAAACTCAATCTGTCAAAGTCACATTTCAATTGTCATGTCAACGTCACAGGATTTGGTGGAAAATCTATTCCAATTTTAGGCAAAACAGATTTAAATTGTAAATTAATTATAAACAATCAGTGTATAGTAGAAAATATAGTGTTCATAGTAGCAGATTTAATTTGTCCAACTGTCTTAGGTCTTCCAACTTGTGAAAAATTAGGTATAATTAAACGAGTTTTTTCAGTGTCAAAACAAGATTTTTGTAAACAAATCCTTACACAATATAATGATTTATTTCAGGGTCTTGGGTGTCTGCCTCCAGTCTGTCATCTAAAACTCAAGCCAGATGCGGTACCATACGTGGATCCACCTAGGAAAGTTCCATTTGCATTACTTGGGAAGCTACGCGACGAGTTGGATCGCATGGAGAAAATGCAAGTCATAGGAAAGGTAACAAAACCAACGGAATGGGTGAATTCTGTAGTTGTCACAATAAAAAATACAGATCAGTTCAGAATATGTTTAGATCCTAGAAATTTAAACAATTGTATTATAAGGGAATATAACTAATTGAATCGGGCGTTACATAATACAAGGGAATATTATCCACTTAAGTCGATAGATGAAATTAGATCTCAGCTCAAAGGGGCTGCATGTTTTTCTCATTTAGATGCATTTTCTGGTTTCTGGATGTTACGTCTGGATGAATATAGTTCTAATTTATGTACTTTTCAAACTCCATTTGGTAGATATAGGTATTTAAGATTACCATATGGTATAAATGCCTCGTCAGAATTTTTTCAAATAGTCATGATGAATTTATTTGGTGACATAGACTAATATTTATTGATAAAAAAAAAACTAAACTAACTAACTATCTTCACGCTGTATCCCTGACGGGGTAGTCAGAGAGGACAGATCGCCAGGCTTCGCGATCCATGCATACTTCTTTCGCTTCTTCGAGATTCATCAATCGCTTCATACACGCACGTCTGGGTATCCGAGTACTTTTGACCTTTCCGTTTTTGAGCAATCTGCTCACGTGGTCTTCATATGTAAGTCTCGGCCTTCCCTGACTCCTTCTACCCTCTACTTTTGAACAATATATATTCTTCGTCAATCGTTCCTCACTCATTCGTTGGACGTGTCCAAACCAACGGAGCACGCCCTTTTCCAGCTTAACGCTGACACTTTCATTCAAACCTGCCATATTGCGTATCACTTCGTTACGTATTCGGTCGGCCAAGGTAACGCCGCACAATTTATATTTATTGATGATATTTTTGTATATGGTCAGAATGAGTAAATTCATAATGAAAGATTACATAAAGTCATGCAAAGAGCACGTGAAGTTAATTTAAAGTTTAATAAGTCAAAATGTAAATTTCTGGTCACAGAGGTATGTTTCTTAGGTTATATTTTCAATAAACATGGTGCTAGGGTAGATCAAGAGAAGGTAAAAGCCATAGTCCATATGCCCACACCTACCAATGTCAAAGATATCCAAAGAGTTTCGGGCATGATAAATTATTTAGGTCCTAAAAGGACCTAAGCAATTTGTCGGAGAAAACACAAATATTAATCTTTTGAAAAAGGATTCAGTCTGAATATGGGATCAGAATCATGATAGATGTCTCAATAAATTAAAATATGAAATTTCCACATCACCTGTTTTAGCTCATTACAATCCCGAAGTCCAATTAGTCTTGTCAGTTGATTCGTCAAAGTCAGCATTAGGTGCAGTAATTTTACAAAATAATAAAACTATTGCTTATAGTTCTAAAACTTTAACAACCACGCAGGAAAGGTATGCCCAGATAGAAAAAGAATTGTTCGCTATACAGTTTGGTTGTGAAAAATTCCACCAATATGTGTATGGTAATAAAGTCATAGTTCATACAGATCACAATCCATTAGTAGACTTGTTCAAAAAACCATTAAATTATGTCCCAGCTAGATTACAGCGTTTGATGCTTACTCTTCAGAAATATGACTTAGATGTTGTACATGTACCTGGTAAGGAAATGTATATTTCAGACACTTTGTCAAGAGCTGCTATGAAAGAATACTACATACCTGAAAATGAATCAGAACTATCCTGTCATGTCAATTTATTGTATGCTAATTTAGCAATAACTAAGGAATATAGCACAAAATTATGTAACGAGACGAAGAAAGATGAAACATTGCAATTATTAAAAAAATATCTTTATGATGGATGGCCAAGTAGCAAAAATAAATTAAGTCCTTTTTTGAAATCTTTTTGGAATATTCAAGGATCAAAGTTAATAGTTCCTCAGTCCATGTATAAAGAAATGTTAGAGAAAATTCACAAAGGTCATCAAGGTATAAATAAATGTCTTAAATTAGCTAGAGAATCTTTATATTGGCCAAATATGTCAACAGATATCAAAAATTTGATAGAACAATGTCTCATATGTGCTAAATTTAAACCTAGTAATCAAAAGGAACCACTACAAAATTTTGAAATTTGTAAATATCCATGGCACCAAGTCGGTATTGATTTAATGCATTTTGACAGTCTAATGTATTTAATTGTCACAGGGTATTATTCAAAATTTATTAAAATTGCATTACTAAATAAAGATAGCAAATCAAAAAATGTAATAACTCATTTAAAATAAATTTTTGCTCGTCATGGAATACCTTTGTCATTAGTATCAGATGGTGGACCTCCTTTTCAGTCATTAGAATTTAAGAATTTTCTATATGAATGGAATAAAGAACATATTGTTACCAGCCCATATCATTCACAATCTAACGGTCAAGCAGAAAGCTCAGTCAAAATTGTAAAAATAATGTTGAAGAAATGCAAAGAAAATGGTACAGATCCATATTTAGCATTGTTGCAGTATAGGAACACTCCTAAAAATAATTTTGCGTCACCTGCTTAATTGCTAATGTCTAGAAATTTAAGAGACAACATTCTAGTATCATATAAAAAATTAAAACCTAAAATTGTAAGATTCAAGGATCACTTAGAATCTGTTAAGAAAAATAATCAAAACATGTCTAAGTCTTATAATAGAAACACTAAGTCACTGTCATTGATACAACCTAATGATCATGTATATTTTAAGAGAAATCCTCAGAGTAAGTGGGAACATGCTATGGTCAAACAGAGATTGTCAAATAATAGGTCTTACATTGTAGAAGATGTCAATAGAGTAGGGTTCACTTAAGACATAAGTATTGCAACAATTGTGACAACCCTCCTTTGCAATCCAACTCTTCGCAGGGGAGAGATGAGGGTGACAGACGGAGTCAGCGCCTCAAGCACCCCCACTACAATCGTCTAGCTACACAACTAAGTCAGGTCGTGCTGTAAGACCTACAAGAAGGCTTATAGAAGAGATAGACTAAAAAGTTGTAAATAGAATAAGTCTGTATTTGTTAGATTCTTAGTTAACGTTGTAAGGGTCGAATAGGAGTATATTTTAAGACTCAAGAAGGGGGATGTTACATCACTAGTTATCATTTAACCAACACAACAGTGCCGTTCATTTCTTGAACATAAGATACAAAATCCTGAACGATAATAATCTGAAAGCGAATGCTCTATCGTATCTCACGACAACGACGATGAGATTTGTTTCTAGACGTGACTGAAGTGGCCGTAGAAATTCTACAATCGTGACAGCACCTATATTTTTATAATACTTCTATGGCATAAGCGTATTACTATATCTGACGCTGATTATAATAATGATGATGCTTAGATTTGTTTAGAAAATTACGTAATAGCATCTCGTAGAAATATTTATACAAATGAGTCTTTTACGGGAGCGGTTGTGAGTGCGGATAGATGATCTCACTGTGGCAGACTGCCGTAGTAAATACTTTTTATGTATTTTTGAAGTGAAAACTTCTTTTAGCGCGGTACTCATATTTTTAGATGAGATAAAATCTCTGGACTCGCGACACCGTTACGAGAGGCAGCTATAGTGTGTGCATATATGCATGAACATATAGCAAACCGCATCATCATCATCCGAGCGTCTGTCCCAGTTGCGTCTCGCGACGCCCGGGGTCCGCTTTCCTACATTTTCTCCTCCACTTCGCACGGTCGTCGGCATCCCCTGTAGTGAGACCATTGGCACGCATGTCATCCCTTACGACGTCAAGCCAGCACTTCTTGGGTCTTCCCCTCTTACCGGGACCCGGCGGTGCTGACATGGCCAGACATTTGTTACCTACGTAGCCCGGCGGTTGCCGCAAGACGTGACCATACCAACGAAGGCGACACTCTTGCAACTTGTCTGCAATGTCACGGACGTGAAGGCTGCCGCGGATGCGAGAGTTCCTCACGCGGTCCATCCGCGTGACTCCACACATCCACCGCAGCTTCTTCATTTCCGTGACACGCAGCTCCTGCTTGTGTCGCTCCAATATCGGCCACGTCTCACTGCCATGTAAAAGGACAGGTCTAATAATGGTTTTGTAGACCTGTCCCTTCAACCGGATCGGCATTTTAGGATCACTAATGACACCGGTCATCTCCCGCCATTTGGCCCACGCGGCAGCAATGCGTGACTTGACATCGCAATCGATGTCACTGGACGTGTGAAAAACAGATCCCAGGTATTTAACCTGGTCCGTGCGCTCGACCAAATCACCGCCTATGCGGACGGATGTGGGATCTGTCGAGTTTAGTGCCAAGTACTCGGTCTTCGCCACATTTAGTTTCAGACCGCCGTTCTCAAGCTTCTCCTTCCACGCCTTTACACGTCGCACCAATCTGCCCCTGTCCGCGTCTGCCAGCACAATATCGTCAGCATACATGAGCAACCATGGAGGCTACTCATGCGGGTTTCTGATGCTGTCCGACAATTCGTCTAATATTACACTGAACAGAAGCGGACTAAGGACAGAACCCTGGTGTACCTCGACGGTGATGGGGAAGGGATTCGTGTCGCCAACAGCAGTCCGAACCATTGAATCGGAGTCACAGTACATGTCCCGGCTAGTGTCAATATAGACCTTTGGACCGCAGTGCCCACCAGATCATCGCGAAACCCATATTGACACTCCGAGAGAGTACATTCCTGCCGGATCCGAGAGTCTATAATCCTCTCGAAGATCTTCATGGTGTGGGACATCACCTTTATACCGCGGTAGCTCCCGCACTCCTGCACTGACCCCTTACCTTTGAAGACTGGAGTAATAATACTCAGTCTCCATTGGTTTGGGATCTGCCCGCTGAGGAGTATGCGGTTAAAAAGGTTTACTAAGATGCCCACACCGCGAGGACCCATCGCCTTCCAGGCTTCGATGGGGACTCCATCGGGTCCGACAGCTTTCCGATTCTTCATGCGGCGAAGCGCAGTCAGGACTTCTCCAGGCGTTACCGGTGGCACTAGTCCCTGATTCGGAGGGAGGTCCGGAGGCTGCACCTCTTTATGCTGTTTATTAAACAGCTCGTGGAAGTACGAGCGCCATCTCTCCTTTACCGCGAGGTCTTCGCTTAACAGGTTGCCCTCAGGGTCTTTTACACAGCGACACTTGGATATATCCTGTGCCGCTTTGACTCTGGAGCGCGCCAGCTTATAGATGAGCTTCTGCCCCTCAGACGACTTCCAGCGTATCATACAAAGGTTGTAAGTGGTCTCGTCTGGCTCTGGCTACAGCTCTCTTTGTGGCGCGCTTGGCAGACCTGTACGCGTCGTGGTCTTCGGGAGATCCGGTCACTTGCCACTTTTTAAAGAGGGCTTTCTTCTCCCTGGTCTCCCTCAGGACTGCGTCGTTCCACCACCAAGTTTCCTTGTCACATTTGCGTCCACCCTTAGACTCACCGAGCACCACCTTCGCCGCTCCAAGGATGGCCGCCTGAACTTTGTCCCAGTAATCTTGAACTGGTTCGCCTTCAGTGTCGGTGCACTTGTCACCGACAGCTGAGACGAACTCCTGGGACCTAGTTTCATCAAGCAGCCACCATCTGATGCGGCGCTGGCACCGCTCGATGCGTTTGCCTTTAGGCTTCACGCAGAGGTCCATGACAAGGAGACGGTGTTGTGCAGTAAGACTCTCTCTGGGTATGACTTTGCAGTTGGCCACCTTGCCGATGCTGTGTCGCCTAGTGAGTAGGAAATCGATCTGAGTTGTACGCCTCCCGCTCTTGTAGGTGATGAGATGTTCGGATTTCTTTTTGAAATACGTGTTCACAATGGCCAGTTCGGCAGCCGCACACGTTCTGAGGATAGTTTCTCCTTCAGCGTTGCGGGTGCCGTATCCAAAACCACCATGAACACGCTCAAACTCCTCACACCTCTCACCCACATGACCGTTTAGGTCGCCGCCCAAAACGATTCCCTGTGACAACGGAATGCTCCGAAGCACTCCCTCGAGTTGGCCCCAAAACGACATCTTATCGGCGTCGCTACAACCGGCCTGTGGCGCGTAGGCACTTATCAGGTGGGTAATAATCCCATCGATAAGCCCTCACGATCATAAGCCGGTCGCTACAGCGTTTCACCTCCAAGATGCCGCTCTGCAGCCCTTCGGAGAGCACCACGGACACCCCGTTCTCCCCACCAGGCGCACCCGTGTAGTACAGCTTGTAGCCTTTCTGCAAAGGCCGGGCTCTGTTGCCCTTCCACCGAGTCTCCTGCAGGAACGCCACGTCCACCCTCCGCCTGGAGAGTACTTCGGTCAACTCTACCGCACGCCCAGTCAGCGTGCCAATGTTCCAAGATGCGAAGCGGATTCGGGTTGGGGCTAACTTCTTTAGCCGTGCTGGCCCGACACACGGCAGCCCTAGCCCACTTGCCACAGGAGTCGGGCGGGGCTCCTGCGCGCCGTTTTGCGGCGGCACCCTATCCCTAGCTGCAATCCTTTTGTATCTGTCCATTTCTGTTTCGGCGGGTGGCTTTTATGGGAGCGACGCCCTCAGACCTCCCAAGCCCAGAGGGGAAAGCCAGCGCCAGAGCCTCGTCCGTTAATCAGCAGGTGCACGCACTAGCACGGGAGGTTGACTTGGGCCCCGAAGATCTTGGTGGGGCCCCTTATACCCGAACATATAGCAAACCGCGAACGCGTCTATACAACAGCACGTAGCCACAACCTGCGTCTGTCTATTTCAACACGGCAATGGGCTCACCACCTATTACATGGGACAGGAATCCACACATCCAAAAGTGGGCATATAATATGCTTTTGACATAATAAATTATTAATAAATTTAGTTTTCATTTCTGTCGGCACTCCCGGAGTGCAGCCCGTCATTTTTTTTTCTTTATTTTTAATTTGCTTTTGTCTTGCTGCTTAGATACACAAAACAGTGTAAAAAAAATTTACATTATAATAATTTAGAGCATAATTAGAATAGTAGCCCAAACTAAAGGAAAATAAAAATCGGTTTTATATCAGAAAACTTAATGCAGCAGCAAGTTCCAGTGTTCCAGGTTACATGTAGTGGAAATACCATCAAAGGAACAGTATATCAAATTTCAGATCAATCTAAAGTGAAAATTGATTTTAAATTGAAAATTGGTTCATCCGCTCGAGAGCTATCTATGGTGCCACAAACTGAGAAAGATACAAAGGTTAAACTAGTAACACCCCTTGTTTCCCGTCGGGGGTTAATAAAAGTTGGCTGAATTTAATTATCGCCATATCCCTTGTAGAAGTGTGTTATTTTCATTCTTGTACTATAATTTATTTATAATAAGACGCCTACTTTCACTATGTCCATATAAGAGAAGACAGATAAAAGCTTCCGTGGAATTCAAGCCCTTTCGCATTAATGAACCTGTTTTATATACCTGAAATTACATAATAGTAAGGTGGAGACACTGATGTAATCGTTGTTCTTTTGATAACACTTTTCTCAGACCGCATGCGGAATTTTCTGGGTGTTCAATTATATCTATCCAGTAAGTCATCTTACCATTACTCGAAACCTGACCATGGGAAGATCTAAACATTCAGTGAACGGGAACAATATAATGAGACACCTTCGGAGCTTTCCAAGCGTATCAAACGCCATATTAATTAATGTTAAAGATAAATAAAACACGAACATAGCAATAGAAGCAGATATGTCCATAATTAGCTGACAACGTACCACTGTGCATGTATAAAACGATTAATGCATCTTATAAAATACTAGATAACGCCCGCAGCTTCGCCCGTGGAATATTTCGACCTCCCGTCGCACCTATTTAATACCGTCGCTTATAAATTCTACAATGATGCATAAAAAGTTGCCCGATTTGTCGACATTTATGACTACTGCTCTGCTCCCCAGTGTAGTAGCGTAATGATATAAAGCCTATATAGCCTTCCTCGATAAATGGGCTATCTAACACAAGAAGATTTTTTCAAATCCGACCAGTAGTTCCTGAGATTAGCGCGTTCAACCAAACAAACAAACAAACAAACTCTTCAGCTTTATAATATTAGTATAGATAAAAAAATCCGTCTAAATACAATCGCGATATGATTGTAGCTAGTTTCAATGTAAAAGTTAGCCTACAACACTTTATGATAATTTTGAACATAATTTTATCAGAACTTGGAACCTTGGAAAAGAAAACTGTACAATGTTATATGAAAATATGGAACCCATATAGTAACCTACGTTCTTTCCCAATAACACCCAAATGATAGTATCATGCACCAGTGGTGTCATGTTAAATCGTCTTATTCCCCGTGTCAGCCCCAGTCGTGTCACGGGGAATCAAGATATGTGATACCACCGAGTATTTTTAGAAATTAGTGGTGCAGTACATTTGCTGACCTATAAAATTAAATATTGGTATTATAAAACGAACATTACACAAAACTTATCAGTTCAAGATAGAAAGAACGGTATTTATTAAAGTAAAATAGAATTCTAGCCATATTAAGAATACCTATAAGGAATTTTAACAGATTTACAATATGCTTAAAATTAATTTCTGATCCAGAGACAATAGAAATGATACAGAAGAGATTAGGAATACCTAGTAAAGTAAGTTAAGGAAAGAAAATGTTTTTATGTCTAGATCGCTACTGACATGGGTATTTGCCCTAAAACAAAAATACTATGTTCACATACCTGCAAAGGAGTAAAGGCGACTGAAGAAGCTGTACCGGACACTTGCCGCCGAATACTGGTCGCTCCCCCGTACTGCTGTTGTTTCTGAAGATTTTTCTGAAGTGTTTTGCTGATGCGCACTTTCGTTTTTTCATCGATTTGCGGCAGTCGCACACGGCCGGTGCTCGATTTACCGATTGTGCCCCGTGTATATCCTAAGTCTTCTTGATAAGCGTCATCCTCGATCTGTCAGATAGAACATTGGAATCAGTACAGCAGTTGTACAATTACGAGGGTGTAAGAGATCCGAGCAAGGTCTTCTGGGCTCAAGTTACCTCGCTTGCTAGCGTTTCACCTGCTGACTAATAGACGAGACGACGATGCACGTGGATGCGATGCAAATAAACATCAACTTAATTTTGTACAAAGTGTTTGCAAAAATGAAGTTGGTGCTTCCCCCACATCACACACAACAGTCAATTTTATAATAGATTAATAATCTTACAGATCATGTGGACGTCAAGCTTGAAGTGATTTGTGGTTTAAAGAAGCACCAACTTCGTTTGTGCAAACATGTTTGTACAAAATTAGTTGATGTCGTGCGAACGTGCTATTAGACACATACCCGTGGTAATTGGTTACATACCGCTATCAAGTCACACAATCTTTGCTTGACAACGCAATTGAAGAATTTTCGTTCAAAATGTGTAATTAATAGCTCAATTTTAGAGCTCTACTGATACATTTATACAATATGTAAAGCTAAAGAGTTAGTTTGTTGTTATTTTTTTGTGGTTTGTTGAACGCGCAAATCTCAGGAACTAGAAATTAGAGTATCTCTCCTTAACATAAAGAGATGCATTTTTTCTCGCCTACTACGTTTGCGTGGTACGGAATATCATTGGATATGTCTTTCAAAAACATTGTAGGTAGGTTTTACTTTACGGAACCAAAAAAATGCGCATGGTCGGCTATGTTTCTTCGCCTATTTTATATTAAATAGTGTAAAATTTCTTCATCAATACAGATGAAGAAATGTTTCTCCACTGTATTTGGGTCAGTTCAGTAAGTACCGGCAATTCCGAAATATGTTATAATCGTAAGTTAATGTTATTATTACATTTTATGATCGCATAATTTACGAAACGAGGTCTTCATTTGTCGAGTGTGCCTTGTCATAAAATAAATTATCCATTGTTTGTGTACGTTCTCGAGCTGAGTATTGCACTAGGGGTCTACAAACAATTTACCTTTTAATATCTTTTGACTACTCCGCAACTTCAGTACGATCAATCACCCTATTAAAATGAAATTGGGAGAGGCTTACGTCCAGTTTTGGACTGTGATAGGCTTATTTGACTGCCTCCGTGGCGCAGTTCAATTCCCGGGTCGAAAAAAATATATGTGTGGTTCAACAATGTTTGTTGCGGAGATTGAGTGTTTCCTATGTATAATATGTATGTATTTAGAAATATTTAAGTACATTAATCATTCGTCTAGATCCCATAACACAAGCTTATTTTATCTTACTTTGGGCTAGACGGCGGTATGTAAAAAAATGTCTCAGAATTTTTATATTATATATTTGATTGAAAAATATACTTTTCATATTGTGATATATAGCATGTATGGGTTATTTCACAACCGGAACCACGTTTAGGTATTCTAATTTTCACAAATTCGGTATGGTTCTTACGTAGATATTATGCACATATGTAATATTTAAAAAATATAGAAATAGGTTCATTCTTTTCAAGCCCTTGGTGTTGGCACCCTTGATGCTATAACTAGACTAGTATGCAACTAGTCTAGTTATAGTATGCAACTAGTCTAGTTATAGCATCAAGGGTGCCAACAAGCTCAGTAGAACCTCGCGACATGAAAATTTAGCTGTGGTAATGTACAGTCAGTGGTGCTAATTCTATTGTTGAGATCACTAAACTAAATTTCTCTAAAATTTTCTATATTTTATTAGGAGATTGCCAAATGCTATTCTGTTATTAAGTCGAACTAAAGTTGGTGATATCATAAATAGCACTTAATTTGTATCTGATGTCACTAAAATTCATTTTAAATTTAAAGTTAATAAAATTGAACAAGACGTGAAAAATATACATAGACAGTCGAATGTAAATACATGCCGACTAACTTGGTGATTGAACTGCCTATGTACATTTTTCACGTTACATCGTTTTTTTTTAAAGTTTTCACGTTTCAAACGGTTACTAAAATTAATAAACGTCCCACTAAAATTAGTCTTTTCACTAAAATTAGTCTTTTCACTAAAATTAGACGTCACCTATTTAGGTGACGTCTAATTTTTCTTTTTTAATCGTCTAAATTTTGTGTGACGTTAAATTTGTATCTGACATCACTAAAATTCATTTTATGTGATAAAATTCAACAAAAAGTGAAAAATGTACATAGACAGTTCAATCACTAAGTTCGTCGGCATCTAAATACATGTTTTGTTAATTTTATCACATAAAAGGAATTTTAGTGATGTCAGATACAAATTTAGTGCTGTTTATAATATCACCAAGTTTAGTTCAACGTAATAACAGAATAGCATTTGGCAATCTCTTAATAAAAATAAGAAAATTTTAGAGAAATTTAGTTTAGTGATTTCAACAACAGAATTAGCACCACTTAGCTATTGCATGACCTATCACATATTTAAGTTTGTAGGTATGGCAATAGCTATAGCTAAAACGAATCAGATGTAGCCAATTAAAGAGATTTTAATTTTTTTTACATTTGGAGCGACTAATCTTAATCCAATTTTCTTTTTCAAAGCTTGCTTTTTTATTAGTTCAACGATAATCTATACATAGCAGCGCACGCGCATCGGTAACAACACGGACATCAATACGCTTCAATAACAGGTCGAGTTCCGGTCTATTTGAGGCATACGAAAAAACTGCGCCACTTCCTTCGAATGATTTGAAATTCAACACATCTGCCGTGGCCCGTTGAGCGTGACGTCACACTCACGTGGAAGGATTCCGTGAACAGACATGTGTGGATTATTTTATCCGCAATGATTTCACCGCATTATGCGTCAATTAAAATTTCTTAGTGCACTATCAACTGCATTAATGGTGCTCCGACTTCGTTTGTGAAACAGTAGTGTAACTTACTACCGCAAAGCAAACATACCTCATTTATGAAAGTTATATAATATAGTGAATGACGAGAATAGGATTTATATTAAAACTCAAACAAATACTGGCATTTGTGGATTGAAAGTAGGCAGGATTAATAATATTATCAACAATTAGCACAATAATTCCACATATTTTTAAATATTTACATACATACATACATATTGTCACGCCTTTATCCCCGAAGGGGTAGGCAGAGGCTTACTATATGCCCACATTTCACAGTATGCACTTTTGTCCCACGTAACAGGTGGTGAGCTCATTGCTGTGTTGAAATGGACAGGCGCAGGTTGTGGCGACCCGTTGTTGAAATTTTTCAAGCCGCCCATAAGGCCTTCAATTGGGCTTAACGACTGCTACGTTACTGGCATCCGGGACCAACGGCTTAGCACGCCTTCCGAAGCACGGAAACGCTAGCCAATGTAAATGCCACAAAGTGGTCACCCATCCGAGGACCAGCCATAGTGAAAGTTACTTAACGCAGTGATCGTTTACAGAACACTGAGTCCGCAGGGCCACGAGCGCTTCTTCGTTTATAAGGTAGTTTGTGGGTGGGTCTTAAGGGCCGAATAAATGTAATATTTAATAAAATGTGTCTATTTTAGATGTTAAATTTGAAAGAAATTTTAAACCCGTTTTTCTTTTTAGTGAGGTGGTAAAAAAAGGCTAAAAGGTCTTATGTGCCAGACACTAATTAGCACGACCAATTTAAGTCCTGGTAGTCTCGGACTACATTTAGCTCGCTAAAATGACGACGGCGACGTCCGCTTGATAGCAAGCCATGACGACATCTAGCAAATTGAGGGGCACTCTCTTAGTCTACATGACTACAGAGAGCGTCCCTCATGGGGCGCCCTTTCGATCGCATATTTTTTTTCAGCATAATGTAGTTTGGCATAACAGTTTCAGCATAAAGTTTTCTCGCATAAATTATGATAAGCAGAGTGTTATAAACGCATAATGGTTTTATTGGCATAACATTAACTTACTCTATTTTTTTTATCATAATTTTAATCAGCATAAATGTAAAGGGTATAAATGTTATACGCCTTAAGATAATTTATCATAAAATACAAAACGCATAATGGAGGTATGGATAACCGTTTAAATCATAAATGAATAATAATTTGACTAAGAATATTTAAGAAATGATAAAACACCATTGTAAATAATCATCTCACTCATAGCAAAGTTTTTAAGCTGTAACTTATAAAATTTTTTTTAGACTAGTCTTGAGCAAAGTCGTAAATAGGTACGACGACGAGCGAAGCGAGGAGGAGTGTTAGGTCACTTGTGACCAAAACGCGCGAGCCGAGCGAGCGAAGCGAGCGGTCCACGGCAGCGGCCGGCGATGCGCTAGAATAGAATCGCTCGTTTTAGTCTACCTACTTTCTTTTTGTATTTTATTTATATATTCTATATATGTGTTTAAATTTTGAACTTCAGTAAAGTGACTATCGACATTTTTAATCAGTGGGCATTTCAAGCTTAGATATAAAAAAAGACGTGTGGCACTCGGAGACTGCCGCGGTAAAGCTATTGCATAGCATACCTTTGTTTTCCTTTGATATTAATTCAAGTTACACTAAAAAATACAAAAAAAAACCAAAATATAAAAATACCCTCACCCTCACTCTCACAGTCACCCTCATCCTCAGCCTCACACTCACACTTACTATCATCACGTCTCGATCCGTGCGAGCTTCGTACAATCGTACCATATAATACCTAGTCAGGTCATAAATTCTGTCACATGTTTAATATAAAATAAATGAAACAAGTTTATTCATTATGTAACCATTTATATACCAAAATGAACTTAACAAAACATAGATTCTTATGACAATAAAGTTTATTCAAAATGACCTCCGTGATTTTGAATACAGGCCTTCAATCTGCGCGGCCAGTCGTCTATCGCAGCACGAACGAGGTCCATGTCAATATCGGCGGCTGCCTTAATCAAGGATGTCTTGAGTGACTCCAAATTGGGATGACGCTTTGAGCACGCCTTTTCCTCCAAGTGTTGCCATATCTTGTAATCTAACGGACTCAAATCTGGACTGGAGGAGGGCCAGTCTTCGTGCAGGATGAAGTCGATTTCACACGCCGCCAGCCAGTCTTGTGTGCTCTTCGCTCTATGAGCTGGCGCCGAATCTTGTTGGAATACCCAGTGCCTGTTATTGAACATGGTATGAGAAACAGGTTCCACAAGGTTCGTCAGGACTGTATTTTGATACACAACTGCATTCGTTTTTATACCTTTGTCACAAAAATGTACCTCTGTTAAGCCCCAATAAGAAACTCCCAACCATACCATGAGCGAGGGTGGAAAATGACCTCGTTGGACACGCGGAATACGGTTGCTCGCTTCTTCACTACTGTGTACGTACACTTTATCATTTTGTTTGTTGTAGCTCTCTTCTACGGTAAAAATTTATTCATCCGAAAAAAGAATTTCCCGATATTTTTTTCCCGCGTACCGCTTCAACAAAGCGCGGCATCTCTTCAGTCTCAGGTCCATTAAACGAGCATTTAAACGATGTCCTGTTTTGCTTTGATATGACCGAAGCCCTAGGTCTTCATTTAACACCCTTTTCACCGTGGTTCTGCTTAACCCCATCTTAAGGGCCAACAGATTGTGCTTACGTTTGGGATTTCTTTGAATTCGCGCCTTCACAGCTTTTATCACTGCTGGAGTCCTAACAGACCGAGGGCGACCACTTCTTGACCTGTCATCTACACTAGAGTCTTCATTGTATCGTTTGATGGTACGATAAACGAATCTTTTGGTTATATTCAAATTTTTCAGTATGTCAAAAATTTGAATTGGCGCGTAACCGCAACGATGCAACGCAATAACTGCAACACGGTCTTCTTTAAGCGTCCACTCCATATTTAAAAATGAGTAAAATTCTAAAAAGTATACATCTTTATTTTCATGAACAATTCGAAATTCGAATTCAATAAACTTTTTTGTGGCCAGCATTCTAAAAGAAAAGTTTTTACTGTGTTACAATACTTATGACCTTACTAGGTATATGTACATATACGTTAAGCCAACGCTCGGCCGTGCTCGGTGAACTTCGTGTGACCTCGTCTCGACTGATGATTAAAGCCCAATCAAAGCCCGCGATAAAAACTATGCAATAGCTTAATAAAAATATTTACTCGTTAACATTTTGGTATTCTATATGTATGGCTTGTAATCTTTATGCGAGAGTGAGTGATATGCCAATAAATGTTAGATTAGTAATCGTTATTGTAAAAAAAATTATGCGGAAACATTTTATGCGGGTATATCATTATTATAAAAAAGTTATGGGAAAATAAAGTATGCCTAATGATTTATTCTGTTTGAACGTTATGCGAAACGAAGAGTATGCCAAAAAACGTTATACAGTTTTAAGTTATGCCTCGAAAATTTATGCAACCCAATACGGACCCTCGCTCAAGTTGGCGGGCCAATGATGTGCTTCTTCACGTTCCGCTTGAAGAACCCGGGATTGTAAGAGGAAGGACACACGTGCGCTTGCCGAGCGTTCCAGCCGTTAACTAACTAACATGATTATCATGTTAAATAGTAAAGATAACTTTTAGATTCGCCGATTAACCTCTTGAAAAATGACCTGAACCTGAACTTCAGAAGGTAAAATAGGAACCTTTCAAAGATGAGTTTCTTGTCTGTGTCTTTGGAACGGGTGGACAAGTTGAAATTTATATTAGATACTGAGGTCTATAGTCCCTATTAGGAGTATAAAAATTAAGGACTTGAGTGAACACGATAAAAAGATAGGGGAAAATTTTCATTGTCGCGAAAACTTGTACCAGAATTTACATTAATTTTTCATTTTTTTTTATTTTTAGAATTTTTCCCTTTACTTGTGCTATAAGACCTTGTTTTTAACCAAAATTGACAATCTAGGTCAACCGGAAGTACCCTATAAGTTTTGGGTCGAAAACCTAAATGGTAGTTCCCGTTGCCCTGGAATCAAGATATTTATCAAAATGCAAGGTCTTGCAGCACAAATAAAGGAAAATTTTTAAAAAAAGGCGAAAATTAAGGGATGTCCCGATATATACATCGTAAAATCAACTAACATAGTTGTATTTACCTCTGAGCTGTATGGGCGCTCATACAATTCGGAGGTGCTCATACAATGGGTAGGTAAGACATCCCCGGCGCAAGTATTCGACTCGTGCTTGACCGGCTTTTATTTGTTAGTAATAATCGTTAACGAAGTCATTAACCACAGTTACCTTTTTCATAAGTCTGTTAATAGTTAAATATCTACTATTTGCCTAGGCATGTCAACAAAATTTTAGTACATTGATATTATGAAGGGATGCACTAGTGGCGAAGGGTAACATAACAGATAAGCCGGAGCAAAAATAATCTTGCCTTACAAGTGAATTTGGAAAACGTGACTGATTCCGCCTAGTTTCGATGTCTTGTCCGATCAATTCGAAGTAGTTTCTATTCTTCATACATATAGGGCCGTATTCCAGAACTTTTATCAATACTCAAGAAACACTTGAGAGTAGTATTTATAAGGCAAAAACTAGCATCAAGCGTCGATTGATTATTGAGAAACGTTCTGGAATACGGCCCATATACCGCCTTTATCCCCGAAGGGGTAGGCATACAATTCACATTTCACCATTTGCATTTATATCCCACGTGGTGTGCTCATGGCAGTGTCTGCTGTTAAAAGTTTTCAAACGACCTTGGCTTAACAACTGATATGTTACTCACAACACGGACCAACAGCTCAACGTGCCTTCTTTAGCATGAAAACACTCGTAAATAGAAATGCCACAAAGCTATCAACCATCTGAGAGCAGCCACAGCGAAAGATGCTTAACACAGTAATCCTTTACAGAACACTGAGTGAGCTACGAGTGCTTCGAAGTTGACGGCCCTCAAGTTATGCCTATTCACCTTCACCTGAAGAACACGGGGTTTTAGAAGCAGGGAAACACATGGGCTGGCAAACGGAACAAAGATCCTTATCCGAGCGTCTGTCCCAGTTGCGTATCGCGACGCCCGGGATCCTGTTTCCTACTTTTTCTCCTCCACTTCGCACGGTCGTCGGCATCCCCTGTAGTGAGGCCATTGTCACGCATGTAATCCCTTACAACGTCAAGCCAGCACTTCTTGTGTCTTCCCTTCTTACCCAATGATACAAAGATAAGGTGTTACAAAATAGTAATTGAATTCAAACGTTACACTCACGTCAGCGAAGTTAAGTCGGTTGGCATTCTTCCTAAACTCTGTCATTGCGTAACGCTCCTTCATCTTGCGCACGCGCTTCCCACCGCGTTTCTTACGACTCTGCTCAATCGGCTTCGGTAGAGGCTTCACGAATTTAACTGGAGGCGGTTCCTATGAAGTCCAGAAATTTATTATGACCATGAACTTCTAAAGGTAAGACTATATCAGTACTAATTTGTGAATTTGTATTATGGCTTGCAGGCTCAAACAGCTGGACCGTTTGGATAAAAATCTTTTGACTTTTTATCCTGGGAACAGGTTCCTGTGAGAAACAGGAAAACAGGGTCGGCAGCGCTAGTGCTGCACCTCTGGTGTTGCAAACGTCCATAGGCTAAAGTGACCACTTTCCATCAGGTAGGCCGTACGCGTGATTTTTTTACGCCATCTCGGTGATATAAAAAAAAAAGGTACGGGAAAACATCACCATGCGAGCAGAGCTTCAGGCGGCCTCTAGTATGCAATGATGACAAATTGACAAACCTGCATTTTATCTAGTTTTTTTTCAATCGATTCTCTTAAAGATCGTCCAATGCTACCATCTGTACTCTCGTGACAAGCGTCTACGCGCGCCGCCAGTGTCATCTTTGTTGATACAAGTTTCGCTGCTTTGTACCGAAGTTCCTAAAAATAAATATCATTTAAATTTAATGGGACGTAGTGTTCTGTAAACGATCACTGCGTTAAGCAACTTTCACTATGGCTGGTGCTCGGATGGGTGACCACTTTGTGGCATTTATATTTGCGAGCGTTTCCGTGCTTCGGAAGGCATGTTAAGCCGTTGGTCCCGGTTGCCAGTAACATGGCAGTCGTTAAGTCAGTTGAATGCCATATGGGCGGCTTGAAAAATTTCAACAGCAGGTAGCCACAACCTGCATCTGTCTATTTCAACAGGCAATGGGCTCACCACCTTTTACGTGGGACAAAAAGCAAAGCAAACGGTGAAACGTGGGCGTATAGTACTACTGCCTACCCCTTCGGGGATAAAGGCGTGAAAGTATGTTTAAGTATGTAATGTATGTTTGACTGCCTCTGTGGCGCGGTGGGAGTGCATCCGACTGCTACGTAAGAGGTCGTGGGTTCGATTCCCACCCAGGATAAAACTTTGGGTGATGAGCACGATGGTTTATTCTGTGTCTGGGTGTTATTTATCTATAATATGTATGTATTTAGAAATATATCTCGTATAGTACACTGTTATAATTCAACATCATAATTATATAAGGTACATCTTTTATAATTATAGATAACTTTTACTACTTAATAATAATAAAGCACTGTTAAATACGTGATGGTTTGATAATAATAAGTGTAATTATAATAAACACTTATTATTATCAAACCATCACGTATTTAACAGTGCTTTATTTGTATTTAGTAGTAAAAGTTTTCCATAATTATAACAGTCACGTTTCTTAGTCAAGTTGTAATGTTTAACTTAGTAACAATCTTGGCATCTACTATAACGATGTTACTGAACAACTAAAACAATTATTTTGTAAGCATATTAGGTACCCACAGGACAGGTTTGCCTAGTGTGGGGCCGTTAGCAATTGTATGTGTAATTGTATTATGGTAATAAATATATATTTTTTTATATTAGTATGTTTATCAGTTATCTGGTTAGAATAGTACAAGCTCTGCTTAGTTTGGAATCAGAAGGCGTTGTGTGAGTTGTCCCAACAATATTTTTAAGAGATATACATACTTACTGTACTATTAGAGATATAGAGTATTTATTCTAGTACAAGCTGGTACACTTGCAGGCGGAAGAATAATTATTTTTTACCAAGGTGAAAAGAGGAATTCCCTTGAACAGTTTTAACCCATAGTATATTTCAAAGCTAAAAAAGTTAAAAACTGAACTCACCGGAGGTGTATCTTGAACAATTGATGAAAAATAGATGAACCCAGTGTGCGGTAAGGCAGCAGCTTGTGAGAACCCTGATAAGGTTTTCCTCTGCTGGCCGAGCGGTAAGATGTTACAAGAAGGCATTTTCGCTAGTTTCGACAGGCCACCAGCAACACCCAA
Organism: Thumatha senex; assembly: GCA_948477245.1. NCBI lineage: Eukaryota > Metazoa > Arthropoda > Insecta > Lepidoptera > Erebidae > Thumatha > Thumatha senex. The sequence goes on along the minus strand of OX419729.1, from coordinate 7,920,366 downwards.
AATTTTTGCAGCTGTTGAAGCACCTTCATAAAAGAAATATAATTATTATAGTTTGACCACAACCACTGTACTACTCACTGTGTACAATGTTGTATGCAGTGAGCAGTACAGCGGTCGTGGTTAAACTATACACAATACTTACTTTGAAAAAAAAAATATTAAAACAATACACCGTATTTAGCAAGGTTTAGAGAGCCATTAGAATATTAAAGTTTAAACGCAATTCTAAAATATGTTTATCTATTCAACATACAATATCAACATCAGGATGGGGAGTAATATTTAAAGGTCAAAGTAGAGTGACGATAAAAAGAACATTAACGTACCAACTATAGCTGTGATATTTGGAGCGATGAAAGCCATTCTACTTTCAACATATTCATAAATTTTAGATTTAAAGTTATTCAGTTCTGTTGCCATGTCACACGCTTCGTTTATTTCAGCAAGTTCTTTTTCTGTTAATAATTTTCTGAAAATAATGTCAATTATTAGTATTTAAAATAATGTCAATTATTATATACTAGCTGACCCGCGCGGGTCTATATATATATCTATATATGATATTTATTTATTTATTTAATCCCGTCGTTTATTACTTTTACAAAAATGTATGAATATTTGCCCGATTAGTTGATTACTGCTTCGCTCTACAGGGTGAAAGCGTGATGATATAGCCTTGTAACAGTCACGCCTTTATTCCTTTCGCTCCCATTTAATCGCGTCGGTTATTACTTTTACAATAATGTATGAATATTTGCCCGATTTGTTGATTACTGCTCCGCTCCTCAGGATAATAACGTGATGATATAGCCTTTTATCAGTCACGCATTTATTTATGCGATGACTTCGCAGAGCTCTTTTGCTATTGGGTAGTCGCGCATGCGTAGGTACATCTCAAATCTTCAGCCATACTTGACATTGACACTTTCATTTTAATGACAAATTTTATTACAATAAAATGATTATAGTGAGTTAAACTTAAAACATAGAATAGAATATTCTTTATTGTACACCAATCACAATATTATAGCAAAGGATTACACAGGTATATTGATATGTCCACTTATTACATAACACTATACTATATTATAACACTTGTACTATTCCACAATATTTACTTGATAAACCTTACCGGTTTCGCCTCACGGCATTCTCAAAGGCACACAATATGACAACTGGGTCTAGTAGGTGTACTAAAATTAATAACATTATTATATAGGTATATCAACACATCAAGATACCAGTTTCGAAATTTACCCCAAAATTAGGGAGAATACAAAATTTTGATCTTAATACAATTTATATTCAAAGTATTAGAATTTCAAATGTCAACGTGTCAAATAGTAAATGTCAAAATGTCAAATTATTAAATGTTAAGAATATATATGTCAAAATTATTAAATGTCAAGAATTCAATATAATGATAAATTATTAACTAACTAACTAACTAACTATCTTCACGCTGTATCCCTGACGGGGTAGTCAGAGAGGACAGATCGCCAGGCTTCGCGATCCATGCATACTTCTTTCGCTTCTTCGAGATTCATCAATCGCTTCATACACGCACGTCTGGGTATCCGAGTACTTTTGACCTTTCCGTTTTTGAGCAATCTGCTCACGTGGTCTTCATACGTAAGTCTCGGCCTTCCCTGACTCCTTCTACCCTCTACTTTTGAACAATATATATTCTTCGTCAATCGTTCCTCACTCATTCGTTGGACGTGTCCAAACCAACGGAGCACGCCCTTTTCCAGCTTAACGCTGACACTTTCATTCAAACCTGCCATATTGCGTATCACTTCGTTACGTATTCGGTCGGCCAAGGTAACGCCGCACAATTTTCGAAGTGATCGCATCTCCACAGCATTCAATTTACTTTCATGCATCTGCTGACATACCCAGGTTTCACTACCGTAAAGCAAAGTTGGCACTAGCACTGCGTTATGAATCGCCATTCGTGCTTCTTTTACGATGCTTTGTCGCTTTACTAACTGGGACAAAGCACCGTTAACTTTGTTTCCGGCAGCTACTCGCCGTTCTACATCCGAATCACATCTTCCATCCGCGCTAAACATACTTCCTAAATACACAATTTCATTCACTTGCTCTAGACGTTCCTGGTTTACCCTAATCTCGCATTTAGTTCTTACGTCACCTCTTTCAAATACTAGAACCTTAGTTTTACTTGCATTCATGCGGAGACCCTTACTTTCACACCCCTCTTTCATATTAGTGACTAATGCCTGTAGGTCGGCTTCTGATGAGGCCATGAGCACCGCATCATCAGCGTACAGCAGACAGTTTACTGTAAAGTCACCCAAATTCACACCCATATTAAAATCTTTCAACTTCTGAAGGCAACTGTCCAGATACACTATGAACAGCCAGGCGGACATGACACATCCCTGTTTGACGCCTGTACAGACATCAAAAAGAGGTGACACATCCCCCCCTACTCGCACGCAAGCCTTACAGTCCCTATAAAGCGACTGTATTGCCCGCAGTAGCGAGCCGTCCACACCATATCCTGGCAGCAAGTCCCACAGCGTTTCTCTCACAACGTTATCAAATGCTTTCTCTAGATCCACAAAAGCGCAGAAAACCTTCTGGCTAAGAGCCAGAAACTTTTCCGCGATCATGCGGAGAGAAAACACTTGATCCATGCAACCTCTTCCACGTCGGAATCCGCATTGAGCCTCCCATAAATACCTTTCAGACTTTTCTTGCATTCGTGCCGTTATAACCTTTGCATACACCTTACTAGCTAAGCTGACCAAGCTGATCGCCCTGTAGCTGGAGCAGTTTAGGCGCGAGCCTTTCCCTTTGTAAAGAGGTACTACAACTGCTACTCGCCAGTCATCTGGGACCTCACCCGTCCGCCAGCACAAGTTGCATAACAGACAAAGTGTGTCCCAGACACGCGACCCACCGTACTTGATCATCTCAGCAGTAACTCTGTCTTTTCCCGCAGCCTTACCACATTTCATACTTCTTATCGCTTGTTCTATTTCTTTCATACTAATGACTTCAATGACATCGGGATCCGGAGCATCGAAGTGAGCTCCACTTCCCGATGTGGCATCTCTGTCTTTTCTTGCATACATCTTTCCATAATATTCACTCCATCTCTGCAGGACGTCACTTTGGTCTGTTAGGACGTCATTGTTAACACTAAGCACTTTATTCATACTGCAGATTGCCGAACAACTCCGGGTCTTGCCTACCTCTTTCCAGAAGAGCTTGGCATTATCCCGGAAATTGGACGACAACCTTTCATCCGCTTTCATTCTGCACCTTTCACGAGCTTCTTCTATCAGTGCCTTCGTGTTAACTTTCTGCAGCTTGTATCTCTCTTTCATATTAAAATCATTCCGCGAGGCTAAGTAGTCTAGCCATGCTTTCTTCTTCATTCGAACTGCTTCTTTCACTTCCTCATTCCACCATGCATCACGCTTATTACTACTGCCTCTTTTCGTTTCTCCACACACTTCCACAGCGGCATTTATCATACTGTCCCTAAGGTTCTGCCATACACTTTCCACATTCTCACTGCTTACATTGACGTCGCCAAGCTTTTCGGCTACCCTTTCATTATATTTATCCCTAATGGATGCATCCTGCAGCTTCCAGCTTTTGATGCTATAAGTCGGCCCAGGTTCAGGACACTCGGTACGATGACGCCAACCCGCGAACAGACCCCTAATCCTAGTTATGACTAGGTAGTGGTCTGATCCCAGCTCAGCGCCTCGATAAACCCTCGTGTCCATCACCTGTTTACGGAGCCGACTATCCATTAGGAATAGATCTATCATGCTTCTCTTTGACTTACATCTCCTCGTATACATATGAATTTGTTTGTGGTTGAACATTGTGTTCGCCACAAACAAATCCTTCTCCTTACAATATGCCAGTATTAGCTTGCCAGCGTCGTTCACCCTTTTATCCCCATACTTCCCGAGTACCGACTCAAAACCATTGCGAGCGGTACCCACCCATCCATTCAAGTCTCCACATACTATAAGTCTTTCATTTCCTTCTATCACATTTAGAGCTTCTCTCATACTCTCCCAGAAGTCCTCTAGCTCACTCGCGTTCGACGAAGATACTGGCGCGTAAGCAGCTACCAGGAAAATCTTCGTCAAACCAAGTTTTACACGGATCCAGAGGATTCTAGGACCTACCAGTTTGTACTCATACATACCGGAGGCCAATCGCGAGGACAGCAAAATTCCAACCCCCCGACTGCCATGCTCGCTCTCTGGTACTCCAGACCAAAGCGCGAGCATCCCACCCGGGAGCTCCAAGACTTCGCTGCCCTTGCGCTTGGTCTCTGTCAAGCACACTGCATCTAACTTTCTCTCATTCATAACATCCATCAACTCATTCATCTTATCTTGCATTCCTCCCCTAACATTCCACGCAGCTACCCTGCACTCCATCCTCCACTTCCCGCCGTGTCGGGCCGCGCGTGTAGGGTGGCGGTCCCCTACGCCGCTCTGGCTCACACTTTTCGCACCAGCGGGGACGAACTGGTGCGCGTCGCCTCGGGGGCACGCCCTAGCATAGTTCGCCCTGGTGGCACTCGTGTTGGAGTAGAATTGCAGCCGTAGCTGGCAGGGATGGCGACGTGCACGCTTCTACTCTTCATCCCCCAAATATATTAAATATTCAATACTGCATTTTGTCATTAACCAAATAAGATTACAAACTAACGGTGAACCAAACATTACACATTCTTTGATATTGGCATAAATATGCAGATGTAATCACTTATAATAATGTAGTAAGGGTGAGCGATTGAAATCTAATTGTTGGTTTAAAATAATGTTCTGGTCTGCATTCATGTGTCTACTTATCTCGAGCGCTTCGAGAGCATTCATTTTCCTACCTTTATCACAGGAATGAAGAACCTTGAAATTGACTTTTGGGTCGAAACGATGTTTTTCCGTTAGCAGGTGTTCTGCAAAATTAGACTCAGTTTTTTTGAGTCTCCAGCCACTAACATGCCAAGGCTGTCACAGAGTTAGCATATAAAGAAGAAACACCCAGGACCTTGAACGCACACACATAAAAAGATGGGCTCGCATACCTTACATCGGTAATATTTCTTACCAGTGTTCTAGGAAGTTATCTGACTGCTAACCGGCATTTTATACCACACATAATCTTAACAACTTAATTTGCAACAATATGGATATAACTCCCAATCAACAAAAAAGTGAAATGTCATGTCATGTCATGTGCCAATTGCAATAAAAAATATGTTGGTCAAACGGGCAGATGCTTCCAGATTAGAATTGCAGAGCATGTTAGTGGTTAGTTTGTAATCTTATTTGGTTTATGACAAAATGCAGTATTGAATATTTAATAATTTATAATTATATTGAATTCTTGACATTTAATAATTTTGACATATATATTCTTAACATTTAATAATTTGACACTTTGACATTTACTTTTTGACACGTTGACATTTGAAATTCTAATATTTTAAATATAAATTGTATTAAAATCAAAATTTTATATTCTCCCTAATTTTGGGGTAAATTTCGAAACTGGTATCTTGATGCGTTGATATACCTACATGATAATGTTATTAATTTAAGTACACCTACTAGATCATATTGTGTGCCTTTGAGAATGCCGTGAGGCGAAACCGGTAAGGTTTATCAAGTAAATATTGTGGAATAGTACAAGTGTTATTATTGAAAAAAGAAAAAAATAAAATAAAAAAAATACCTACATCTATCCAAAACATACAATATACCACAATAATAGTGCAATAGTAGAATATAAAGGTATTTTATAACATTATAAAATAAACACACATACCCACACATCAATAAATATACAAATTCAAACTCATTCAGGAACGAAATATAAAGTAAAATACTGACAGGAAATTTGCAGTCAAGACATAAGATACAATTCTTTGACCATATTCTTAAACACAGGCAGTGATTGCGCACGCCTAATGGACACAGGTAATGCATTCCACAATCTTACAGCTTGTACAGTAAAAGATTTATCATAAAATTTTGTGGAATGCATAGGTATTGCCAATTCTAATGAATCCGACGACCTCAAGGATCTTGTATGTGTGTCATGAAGGAATGTAAAACGTTCTTTTAAATATCTATAGACATATTATTATGCTGTCGCGGACTTTATTTTAGAACTTTTAAAAGGAAATAATTATGTCATACTTAGTTTTTGCGTAACTTTATTCGTTTACGCAGCGTTCGCAACGGAAGTTTTCAAGAGGAATATTTTGTCCCCGATTTTGCCACATTTATCATTGTTGTTCCGCACCTATTGGTCGTAGCGTGATGCTATATAGCCTATAGCCTTCCTCGATAAATGGACTATTCAACACAAAAAGATTTTTGTACTTGCTGAGATTAGCGCATTCAACCAAACAAACAAACAAACTCTTCAGCTTTATAAAATTAGTATAGATAGTCAGTCTGAGACTACCAGGACTTTAATTGGTCGTGCTAATTAGTGTCTAGCACATAAGACCTTTTAGCCTTTTTGTTACCACCTCACTAAAAAGGCAACGGGTTCAAAATTTTTTCCATGCTGACAATGCCTGCACCCCAGCTTTTATGTAAATTATTAAATGTATAGCTGTATACTTACCCCTGTGTTGTAGATGCAGTTACAGACACAATCATTATTGTAGCTTGAGTAAGGAAACTTTGGAGTGTTTCATTGTTCTTAGCCTGATCCAAATCATTACCGAGTTCTCTCACAGACCGTATGTAGTCTTGTGGGGATATAATAAGGGATTCCAATTCTGGAAACCTTTTCTGATATTTATCTCGAACATATCTGTGGATAATAGCTGAAAAATAGAATTTTTGGCACATTTTTAGCTTAACCTATCTTAACTATCCTTACTTCCACATAAAGAAAAATCCTATCATCATAATCAACTAACACATAAATGTTATTTCTGCTGTTTAGTATTTCATAAAAATTGGTATTTTAGCTCCCTAACACGAAAAGGGTGGAAACAGTAGGAGTTGCAAGTTATGATCAGAGTATCAGACAGACTACAAGAATCTATATTATTTTATTTCTTAAGAACAATGAATAAAGCTGTTAAAGTTATAAGGTATTTTTTAAGAAACCTAGCGCTATAAATTGATATATATATTGATATAAACCATTTTATACTAAAATGGTTTATTCCTAATAACAAGGGCTGTCTTATAATCAACCTTTGCCTGAAAAGCTTGTTGATACAATAAATGGAATAGCAACTATTTACAGTGGTTTGCAAAACTATAAAAATCGTGAAAATTTTAATGTCACAGCTTAAATAGTTTTACTAGCTGAATTAGGAAATTATGATCTAAGGTCCGTATTCCAGAACTTTACTCAATACTCGATCAACGCTTGAGACTAGATTTTGCCTTATAAAATCTATTCTCTAGTGTTTCTTGAGTGTTGATAAACGTTTTAGAATACGGACCTAAGAATCTTGCCGAAAGGTTTTTTGGATTAAGGAGTGGTAGGAGCAATTTAGGCAACATAGTGCTATTCAGTAACAGTTTGGTAATTTTTTCAGAGACTTGTGTGCTACTTTTCCAATAACAACATCTCTTATGTTGCTAAGTCCTGAGGAATCCATCTTTTTAACCTTCTGGCGGATGTTTGTGGGTTTATCAAAGTTCTAGCTAGTGGGTTTGTAATTTAGTGCTAGTGGGTTTTGCAATTCTATCTATAAATATAAAAGAGATTTCGAAGCTGTTCCCCAGAGTTGTATTCCATATTATGTTCATATATGATAGGATAGTGTGTGTGTATGTGTGTGTGAGCATGGGTTGATGGTATAGTTTTTTCATATTACACCTTAATATGGTGATTTTATTAGTTAAAAGATTAAAAATTAAACCTACCGAATTCTCCATCAATTTCGACAGCTATGTTGTTGGCCTCTACAATCAACTGATACTCTGGATCAGTTTCCATCAAGCCTGTCACTTCTACCTTCTGTCTGTTATTACCAACATTGTGCTCTATCTCTTTCATAACCTGAAATCAATGTATGAAAATAAATGAATATTTTTCAGAACCCTTCATGATACGTAACTGAACATATAATGAATATACAAAGCATGTTCTCTTTTAAAAAGATGGGCTTTTGAAATTTTTTCAGGGTAATTTCTATAGCACTACATTTTCTTCCTTTTACTCTTTTTCTATTGATATTTCTGTCACTTATAGAACAAAGCAATATAGAAGGTCTGCATTACTTTGATATTGTGCGACAGGCCATGTTTATCATCATTATAGCTTAACTATCTTCACTCTGCATCCCTGACAGAGAGGACAGATCGCCAGACTTTGCCATCCATGCTTACTTCTATCATATTAATTTACCATGCACTTCCTGCATATTAATTTACCGCTTCATACATAAACATCTAGGTATACAAATACCTACATACTTTTGACCTTTCATATTTGAGCAATCTGCTCACATGAATATTTATGAAGATGTTAATTAACTAAGCTTGTATGGCACATCTTTATTTCTTATTAATATTTTTTTCATTAAACATTATTTTTCTTACTCACAACACTGTGCAGGTGTTTTAATTCAAAATTTTATGTGAAATAAAAGAAAGTAAAGTTTTAATAAACTTATTTTTATGATTAAAATCTCATACTGATTTGTCAGTAGTGTGTTTAGTTTCATATTAAATCTAGAAAGATAATTTAAAAATACGAAATTAGCATTCATGGCAAATATTGAAGTGGAAATGTCCTCTCTAATGAAATTTACCATAGCATTTAGCCTGCTGCACCTAAAAAATTAATAGTATACTCTTATTGAGAAATTAGTTTTTGATGTGTTTTAGATGCAAAGTATTCTGTTCAATAACAGAGGAAACAACAGGCTTACCCGTGTAAGTCGCTCTGAGTGTCTTAATTTAGCCAATTCTCGTATAGAAACATTTTTTATATCCTCTTCTTTTGGTATTATTGGATATGGCACTGCGAACTCATGGTCTACTTCCATTTTATTTTCAACAAGGGCTTCCAACTCTCCATCATCATTTTCTTCCAAATCAGCAAGCAGTTCATCAGCCAGTGACATTTTTCAAATTTAATTACGGATAAGCAAAATATTGGAATGAGTTCAAATAAATTGGGTTGATCTGAAAAAGTGATAGGACTCATCAATAATTTATATGCTCATCAACAATGAGGAATTATTTCACGTTTGTTTGTCAAAACCCATATTGGAAAGGCAAAGGAAACTTTGTCCATACAGCCTAGTCTTCGGTATTTATATTTTCTTAGTATTTAGTCCTGTCCAGTCTTTGTCGATGTCGAGTCCTCAGTCCTTGTCCTTGCCCTCAGTATAATGATGATTCTTATACTGAGGTTTTCAGTGGACTTTTCGCGTCAAGAGAGAAAATAGCATTTCACTGCATATATATCATTGTCTATCACTATAGCACGTTAACACAACTTTTATGTCCAAGAAACCACCACTCCCACACATAAAACAAGATAAATGCACTAGTTTTAGAAAATAATATACAGCAAACGTCCGCACTTGTCACTCTCCCGCCAAAAGTCAGCTTTATACTATATTAGCTATTGACATTGATGACATGATGCGACTCGAGTTTACTTTTTTTCGAGTGACTAGAGTGGAATTGGAAACCTACGTATTCGAGTGAAAAAAATGTCGACTCGAGCTGACTCGGACTCGAGTCACTCGCTCTTCACTCGCCTAGACAAACAGGTCTGTACATTGAGTTATGAGTGCGTTGTTTGTTGTATTGGTTTGATAATTTCTGCAAAAAATATACTCTTCGCAGTTCAAAGAAGTTTCTAACATGTCTGCTCCTAGTGAAGCTGTGACGAATATGATATCAGATTCCGACGATTTGTGGGAACATTTTGATAAGAAATTAACTCAACACTTCACAGATTCAACTATTGCCACAAGTGACTCGATGAATGAATCATTGTCACTCGTAAAACCACTCGAGTGACTTGACAACTCAAGTGGTTATTCGAGTGACATTTTATTATGACTCGAATGAAGCGAATTTCGACACATTTTGACTGTCTCGAGTCGCATGAGTTTGACATGTTGTTTATTTTTTTTGTAATTATTTTATGGCCTGGTCCCTAAGACGTTTTAGCCTAATCTTAATTATTTCATATTTCTTCAATCTTCGACCTATCTAAAATGTTCCTGTCCTCTACGTCTTAGCCAAGCCCATAGCGTAATTCACAAATCTCGGATCCAAATCCTCTACTGCGCAAATGTCATCGATATTCGAGTTCTATGAATATCGATGACATTTGCGCAGTAGCGGATTTGGATCACACACTAACCACTTTTTTTTCCTTTTAGTTTGTTTATGTATATTATGTTCATGTTCTTATATGTTGCTGTTTAATTTTATTAACTCGTTGCTATTAGATAATGTAAATCTTTCCGTGGGGTTTTGGCGCTGTGAGCTGTGATACAGGTCCACCCTAGTTCAGCTACAGATGCTAACATAATTGTGTGAACGATAAGCGATAATATTAACATATATACGTATTACATGTCATTAGTCTAATTTTTTAATAGTGAACTAAACATATTATATTATTAAAGATAAGGCTGTATGGACTAAGTTTCTTTTGCCTGCCCAAGATGGGCGACTAAAAACAACATCAATCAGGGTCTCCAAATAGGGGTTTTTTTCCCTATTACGGGAAAAAATACAAATTTTGGGGAACTTTTGGAGAAATGGACACCGTGGGGAAATTTTTGGGGATGACATAATTCTTTGGCAAAAGCTTGGGGAAAAGTTGAAACAAACTTTTTCTACACCTGTCCAACAAACCTGTCCTTTTTGTTACTTACATTTATGTCTAGAACCAAAGATTTCAGGAGTTAAGATTTGAGCAAATTGTAAAGTTATTAGTTCTATGTTATTACTCTACTCTCTCTCATATTTTATCTAATCTGTGGTTTCGTTCGTTTAATCGTTCGTCTTTAACTCACTCGCGTAAAAAAAATGTTTACGCGAGTAATAAAGTTTTATTTATGTTTTGTTAGTAGAAGTTCCAAACAGAGTAAGTGTAAATGCCTTTGCCTAGGAAAAGAATAAAAGACAAAAAGGACAGTGTCAAATAGTTCATTACGTATTGGAACGAAGTTTCTTAACACAGCCTACGGGTAGTGCTATTTAGGAAAATCGTCACGTAACGTAATACTGTACGCTGTGTATTTTTGCGCGTGGGTATCGAGCCCAACACGCAAATGAGCACACAATCAAGTGAGTGCCCAGGGTGCTCAACTATCTCTCTCTCTCTCTCCGACCCTTTTTAACATATAAACGTATTCACGATTTCTTAAAATTATTTTTAAATACAATGTTATTAAATTATTTATTATTTTATTTAATTTTATTTACTTTTTTGCGAAAGTAGAGGGTAGAAGGAGACAGGGTAGGCCGACACTTACATATGAAGACCATGTAAGGAGATTGCTCAAAAACGGAAAAGTCAAAAGTACTCGGATACACAGACGTGTGTGTATGAAGCGATTGATGAATCTACAAGAAGCGATAGAAGTATGCATGGATCGCGAAGCCTGGCGATCTGTTTTCTCTGAGCACCCTGACGATAGTGACAGACACCTGTGAAGATAGTTAGTTATATTTATTTTTTCTAAACGTGACAATCTGCGTTTCTGTCGAGGGTCCTCCGAATGCATCGTTAAGCTCAACGATATCATACCCTTGATAACGTCATTATAAATGAACTATTTTAACTATTTAATTTAAAATTACATACATACATATTGTCACACCTCTATCCCCGAAGGGGTAGGCAGAGGCATACTATACGCCCACATTTCAACGTATGCATTTTTGTCCCACGTAACAGGTGGTGAGCCCATTGCCGTGTTGAAATGGACAGGCGCAGGCTGTGGTGACTTGTTGTTGAAAATTTTCAAGCCGTCCATAATGCCTTCAACTGGGCTTAACGACTGCCATTTTACCTGCAACCGGGACCAACCACTTAACGTTAACGTGCCTTCCGAAGCACGGAAATGCTTGCAAATGTAAATCCCACAAAGTGGTCACCCATCCAAGGACAGCCATAGCTAAAGTGGCTTAACGCATTGATTATTTATAAAACACTGAATCAACGGAGCCACATGCGAGTCAATTAAAAATTCGATTTAAAATTAAATTCGCTGAATATTAAAAAACAATATTTAAATTTATTTCTTAAAATGCACTATATTGAAAAAAACTAAAGTAAGAATAAGGTTATAAAAGCTTTGATCAATCCCTATTACTTACTATCAAATATACGTAAGTAACTAATCTAGGAGAGATTTGGCGCCAACACGAGCGGTGACGCACATTTGTCGTATATTATTTTCAAAAACTAGTGTAAAATTCGTGTTTTTGAGTTTAATAATGGTGGAACATTATACATAGAGTTCGGAAAAGTATTAGCATTAGTGAACGAAAGTGATATATTGCAAAGAATAGCAGTATTGTTTGTGTAAGTGCCAAATTTCCATAGATAGCTGCAATGCCATATTGAGGCATGGACTAGGACCTAGGACTGAGGACTTGACATCGACAAACGACTAGACAAGACTAAAACAATAACAAGATAATAATAAATACTGAAGACTAGGCTATATGGACTAAGTTTCCTTACCTGCCCAAGATGGGTGAAGGCAACTAAAAAGAAAAAAAAGGAACTAATCTAGAAAAAATTTACATGTGTCAGAGTTTTGGCGGGAGAGTGACAAGTGCGGACGCTTGCTGTATATTATTTTCTAAAACTAGTGCATTTATCTTGTTTTATGTGTGGGAGTGGTGGTTTCTTGGACATAAAAGTTGTGTTAACGTGCTATAGTGATAGACAATGATATATATGCAGTGAAATGCTATTTTCTCTCTTGACGCGAAAAGTCCACTGAAAACCTCAGTATAAGAATCATCATTATACTGAGGGCAAGGACAAGGACCTAGGACTGAGGACTCGACATCGACAAAGACTGGACAGGACTATATACTAAGAAAATATAAATACTGAAGACTAGGCTGTATGGACAAAGTTTCCTTTGCCTGCCCAATATGAGCGATGACTACAAAAAAAAATTACATGTGTCACTTGGAGACCCTGACAACAATTTCAGAATTGTCATTTTGCTCGCTCGTTTCCTTGCTTTGCCATTTGGCTAGTGTACTTGGAAAATCTCGTTTTAGGGTATGCAAAGGATTCGAAAAATACGTGCTAAGTTGAGATAATAGTGATTCTGGATAGTTTAATTGAATTTAGGTATAAAACAATCCATCGTGATGGCACTCAATCCACAATATGACGCTATTGGGAAAGGATTTGTCCAACAATATTACACACTGTTCGACGATCCGGCACAACGTCCGAATCTAGTTAATATGTATAATGTAAGTAAATTACCCGAGCACTATGTGCAGAGTTACTTGATGTACTTAATTTTTTTTCTACTTAATTCATTATAGTTAGTTGCACATATTTATTTTTTATTTAATGTTTTAGGTTATTACGTCCCTCCCGCCTTAAGATAACTTTATACGATTTTACTACCAATTTTACTCAATTAAAGGTGATAAATCTCGTGAAGCTTCAAAATCGTATGAAAACTTAGTTATAATAAAGATGATTCGTTGTAAACTGAATGCTAAGGTCATTACTATGAGCAGTGATAACATTGCTCTTTATAATTTTATAGTATCTTACCTCGATCTTACGTTGTCTATTTCAGGTTGAAACATCCTTTATGACATTTGAAGGTGTACAATTGCAGGGTGCTGTGAAAATCATGGAAAAGTTAAATGTATGTATGATGTGTTAAATCTTATCAGTTGAGACTAAGTTGAATGGCATCAGAATATCTATTTTATTTTAAAGAACAACATTGCAGTGCTAAGAACCTGTTCATTCTTGTTCTTTAATTATGAAGTCAGGTGACAGGGTTCTCTACCTGTTTTACAATGGGATGACATTATTATTATTTTCTCTAATGGCAGACATGGGCCGTTATTGCACACCATAATCTCTTCCAGACATTCCAAGCATACAGTAGATTAATAGACCCATATAAGTAATATCCAAAGTAAGCCAATATAAGTTTGTGGTATGAGATCTAGACAACTGATTTGAAATATACTAATATATTTCAAAATCCATACATAGGAAACAACCAAACTCCAATACAAACATTTCAATCATACATATATTTGGTTCTACCTGGTAATCGGACATGAGATATAAGTGTGGCCGTCACATTCACTACCACTTAGGCCACCAGGGCATTTGTAAGTATGTCACCGTGAGTACTGTGACTAGATTTGGGTTGGATTTCTTACCTCTTTAAAATAAATAAATAAAGCTTTTATTTCCAAAATACCTTTGTAACATATTCCCTTAAAGTAACAATGTATAAGTGTATATAAATTAAAATTAAGAAAATAAATATAAATCAACACTTCACAAAATGTCTCTTATTTAGGTGTGCCTTTTGGCATAGGCCTCCTCCAACTCTTTCCACTGACTTCTGTCTGCTGCTACTCTTTTCCACAGGGGAAGTCTTACCTCTTTATTCATAAACAAATCATTCTAATTTCAGAGTTTGACATTTCAAAAAATAGGCCGAATAATAACTGCAGTTGACTCACAGCCAACATTTGATGGAGGAGTTCTTATCAATGTACTTGGACAGCTTCAGGTATATATATATTATTCTCCTATGGATAAAAAAAAAATTTGAGGTCTGAGATACTATTTCATGCACTTTGTATATTATATAGTATGTAAGTGTTTAATACGGATACTATTCATAAAAACGACAATGCTTTTTATGCTATTAGTAAGTTGAAAGATTTTTACCATATTATAGTGCACTTCTCTAGCAGTAACAGTTATAAGTCATGGAAGAAAATATATAATTAATATTATTATTACATTTATAACAGACAGATGATGACCAACCCCATGCATACTTTCAAACGTTTATACTGAAGCCAATAGGAAACTCATTCTATGTAGAGCATGATATGTTCAGATTGGCACTTCACAACGTCTAGTAACTTTTATCATCAGATATGAAGTAAGAATATACCTTTGGTGCTTATAGATATGCACTACTCACACTGCTTTGGTACCCTTTCACCAGCCTATTGGTTGTTTTTTCATGTTTTTAAGTTGAATTAATCCCTTGCTCACTTGTATCTATAAATACTAATAGTCAAGCACTGCTAAAATACATATCCACCTAATTATCTTATACTTTTAACCTGTAACTAAATATTTTAACCCTTTTGTTTATTAGTGTGGATAACTGGGCTATATGCAGAATACCTACCCACTTATCAAGTACTATTTCTTATAAAAGAAGTGAGTCTGCAGTAGTCTATGATATGTAACATCTGGCAACATAACTCCTTGGTTATCAACAACAAATCTATAGTAACACTTTTTTTTTTTTTCATTATTGTTAAAACTGGCATATCATTATTTGATTTTTGTTGTAACGAACAGCACACCCTCATTGTTAAAACCAAATAGCATGCGCTTCTCAGTCTTTCACTTTTCACAAAATACCTACCCTAGATTGTAGAAAATCTAGAGCTAAGATGTTTTATGTCCAATAAAACAATAGTTATGTAACACTGTTTATTATTTAGCACTCGGTAGTACTGTACAAAACCACATCGAGAACATGCATGATCTTACAGCTACAAGTAGGTACTTATGAAAACCTTATATATCTAAAAGATTTCAAGTACCCACATTATTCATACACAACATACCTTTCCCCCAAGTATGCAGAAAGAATACAAGAAAGAACACTACTATAAACATATAAAACCTATTTCGAACCACATCTAAGTTTATTCAATTAAATTAAGAGAAGTATCTGACGGTCTAGCATAAGGAGACTTCGGATAAGAAATTAATTTTTTCTTTAATTTTTCACCTGCAATACTAGCCTCAGCTCCTCTAGGTATTCCTAACATGTCAGCCCATTGTTCTGAACTAGGTATTTCTATAATCTGTTCAGTTTGACCTGACTCTGTTATTTCCTGATCTTCTACCTGGCTACTACTCTGACCTTCTTCATATTTTTCAATATCCATGTCACTTTCTCCTTCCTCTTGAATATTTTCAGCAACCTCCATTGGCTTTTTTTTATCAACTGGTCTATGTGTCTACTCACAATATCACTATCATCAGTGGTCACCTGATAACTGGATGGTCCTTCTCTATTAGTTATAGTACCCGATAGCCAATGTGGACCTCTACTGTAATTTCTATACATTACTGGCTGGCCAACATCTGTACAGCGATGTCTTTTTTGAGCATTATTACATATTTGCTGTTCTACTTTCTTATGTTCCTTATTAATTGGGTGAACACTATCTAGTAGCGTCCTTAGCCGCCTATTCATTAACAGTTCAGATGGACTCTTCCCTGTTCCCGAACACGGTGTCACTCGTAATGCTAACAACAAGATTGGTAACTTCACATCCCACGATATTTCATCCATCTTGCGTAATTTGTCTTTAAACGTTTGTACCATACGTTCGGCCAAACCATTCGTTGCAGGGTGGTATGGTGCTGTGGTGATGTGTTTAATCTTATTAGCGTCAAGAAATTGTTTCATTTCACTAGACACGAATGGGGTACCATTATCGGAAACTAACGTCTCGCATAGTCCATGTGTCGCAAATAGCATTCGCAAATGCTTGATTACTGTTCCTGTAGTCATGTTGTTTACAATAAATACTTCAGGCCACCGTGAATAAGAATCCACTACTATAAAAAATAATTTATTTTTGTAAGGTCCTGCAAAATCAACGTTTAATCGAGACCATGGTCTCGTTGGTACTATCCATTCGTATGATGTCTTTGCAGGCATGTGTCGACTTTCGAGACATTTGGTATAATTGCCTACTAAAGCTTCTATGTCCTCATTAAGTCTAGGCCACCACACATAACTTCTGGCCAAAGCTTTGGTGTGAACGATACCACTGTGTGCCTTATGTAAAGCGTGTAATATGCTTTTACGGAGCGGTGGTGGCACTACCACGCGACATCCCAGTAATATACAACCTTCATGTAACGATAGTTCAGTTCTATGTAACCAAAATGGACGCAACTCTTCTTCCACAACCTTGGCTGGCCAACCACTTAATAAATAATGTATTACTCGTGATAATGTCTTGTCACGCTTACTTAGCTGTTAAATTTGTTGAACATCAACAGGAAAATCATGTGAATGTAAAGTTCTCGAGCTCATGGCAATGGGACGCTCCAGGCCATCGCTGCCCACATGTGACAATACTGCACCTAATCCATATTCTGAACTGTCACAAGTCAACACTAAGGGTTTTATGTAAACACTAAGGGTTTTTGTAAATCATAATGGATTAATGTGATATCTGAGGTTAACACCTGTTTTGCTGAGTCAAAACTCACTTGTTGATGGTCTGTCCATTGCCACTTACGCGACTTATCTAATAGTCTATGTAGAGGCTCGAGTATGGTTGCCTTGTGAGGTATGAACCTTTTATAAAAGTTGTATAAACAAGCAAGAAAAGGCAAGAAAAGACAGAGATGCCACATCGGGAAGTAGAGCTCACTTCGATGCTCCGGATCCCGATGTCATTGAAGTCATTAGTATGAAAGAAATAGAACAAGCTATAAGAAGTATGAAATGTGGTAAGGCTGCGGGAAAAGACAGAGTTACTGCTGAGATGATCAAGTACGGTGGGTCGCGTGTCTGGGACACACTATGTCTGGTATGCAACTTGTGCTGGCGGACAGGTGAGGTCCCGGATGACTGGCGAGTAGCAGTTGTAGTACCTATTTACAAAGGGAAAGGCTCGCGCCTAAACTGCTCCAGCTACAGGGCGATCAGCTTGGTCAGCTTAGCTAGTAAGGTGTATGCAAAGGTTATAACGGCACGAATGCAAGAAAAGTCTGAAAGGTATTTATGGGAGGCTCAATGCGGATTCCGACGTGGAAGAAGTTGCATGGATCAAGTGTTTTCTCTCCGCATGATCGCGGAAAAGTTTCTGGCTCTTAGCCAGAAGGTTTTCTGCGCTTTTGTGGATCTAGAGAAAGCAATTGATAACGTTGTGAGAGAAACGCTGTGGGACTTGCTGCCAGGATATGGTGTGGACGGCTCGCTACTGCGGGCAATACAGTCGCTTTATAGGGACTGTAAGGCTTGCGTGCGAGTAGGGGGGGGATGTGTCACCTCTTTTTGATGTCTGTACAGGCGTCAAACAGGGATGTGTCATGTCCGCCTGGCTGTTCATAGTGTATCTGGACAGTTGCCTGCAGAAGTTGAAAGATTTTAATATGGGTGTGAATTTGGGTGACTTTACAGTAAACTGTCTGCTGTACGCTGATGATGCGGTGCTCATGGCCTCTTCAGAAGCCGACCTACAGGCATTAGTCACTAATATGAAAGAGGGGTGTGAAAGTAAGGGTCTCCGCTTGAATGCAAGTAAAACTAAGGTTCTAGTATTTGAAAGAGGTGACGTAAGAACTAAATGCGAGATTAGAGTAAACCAGGAACGTTTAGAGCAAGTGAAGGAAATTGTGTATTTAGGAAGTATGTTTAGCGCGGATGGAAGATGTGATTCGGATGTAGAACGGCGAGTAGCTGCCGGAAACAAAGTTAACGGTGCTTTGTCCCAGTTAGTAAAGCGACAAAGCATCGTAAAAGAAGCACGACTGGCGATTCATAACGCAGTGCTAGTGCCAACTTTGCTTTACGGTAGTGAAACCTGGGTATGTCAGCAGATGCATGAAAGTAAATTGAATGCTGTGGAAATGCGATCACTTCGAAAATTGTGCGGCGTTACCTTGGCCGACCGAATACGTAACGAAGTGATACGCAATATGGCAGGTTTGAATGAAAGTGTCAGCGTTAAGCTGGAAAAAGGCGTGCTCCGTTGGTTTGGACACGTCCAACGAATGAGTGAGGAACGATTGACGAAGAATATATATTGTTCAAAGTAGAGGGTAGAAGGAGTCAGGGAAGGCCGAGACTTACATATGAAGACCACGTGAGCAGATTGCTCAAAAACGGAAAGGTCAAAAGTACTCGGATACCCAGACGTGCGTGTATGAAGCGATTGATGAATCTCGAAGAAGCGAAAGAAGTATGCATGGATCGCGAAGCCTGGCGATCTGTCCTCTCTGACTACCCCGTCAGGGATACAGCGTGAAGATAGTTAAGTTAAGTTAAGTTTGTATAAACCTAAAAATGCCTGTAATTGTTGAACATTCTTCGGTTCAGGGGTTTTGATAATAGACTCCACTTTGCTAGGAGCAGGATGTATTCCGTCGGCGTCAATGACAAACCCCAAAAATTCTGTCGCAAACCTGCTTTCTTAATTCGTTCCAACACTGCATCAAGGCGTCGCCGCATATCCATTATTGTCCGGCCGCTAATAATAATGTCATCAATTAGTACAGCTACGCCTGGAATGCCTGCCAAGAGCGCTGTCATTAATCTCTGAAAAATTCCAGGACAAGCTTTGACTCCAAAGGCTAATCTGTGAACAGTATAAAGACCCTTGTAGGTGTTTAAGGTAAGCATCCTAGCTGTATCTTCATCCACAGTTACTTGAGTGTAAGCACGGTCCAGATCTAATGTAGTAAAATACTTGCCGCCAGCTATAGTAGCAAACACCTCATTAGCAGTTGGCATAGGATATGTATCCGACTCGGTAGCTTGGTTAACCGTACTGCGATAGTCGCCGCAAAGGCGAATGTCTTTTTAATTATAGGTACGACTGGAGTCGCCCATTGAGAATAAGATACGGGACGAAGTACTCCCTCTACTACTAGACGATCTATTTCCTTTTCAACCCTCTCTTTAATGGCGAAAGGAACGGGGCGCGCTTTAAGAAATCTAGGAGTAGCATTAGGCTTTAAATGTATTGTTACAGGGTCCCCACGGTATGTACCTAGGCCTTCCCTAAAAACTTCTATATGACTCTGTACAATATCATTAGTGGTATGACTACAATCATCTGAAATTACATTATTACACATCTTAATGTTAAGTGCTGAAAACCAATCTCGACCGATTAAATTCGGCCCTGCACCTTTAGCAACAATAATAGGTAAAACACAAGAAATGTCCCTTAAATTCACGCGTACTGTCGTCTGGCCGAGTACCGTGACCGGCGTCGCATTCCACGTGCGCACGTTGATGAGCGAGAAGCCCGCTCCGGAGTCGTATCTGCATACTCACTCATATACCGTTCAACTCGAGGTTAACGTCATATGCCGCTACTCTCACAGATGTACTACTGACTTCGACATTGTATACACCATTCATACTGTCTGTGAACTTGTCGTCAAATTCGTGGTTGTCGGTGTAATTATTTTTATTTTCAAATCTTTTTTCTTACTTATGCAAACTTTCTCTAGGTGTCCGATTTTATTACAATAACGACAGGTAACTTTAGTATAACGACATTCTTCATCATGCCAATGGCCACAACGATAACATAAACGATTGTTTTTTCAAGATTGTACCTATTACAGTATTAATGTCCATGGGTACAGCTGGGGTTATTTCAGTAGTCAATGATGACCTTGCATGGAACCCGTTTGTACTACTCCTTGTGTTCATGTTTTCGTTTTGCATCATACATACATCTTTATTCGCGTTTTCTGAAGACAGCATTGTTTGAACCACATAGTCATATTTTAAATTATCCATTTTCAATAGCTCATACTGTAGTTTGTGATCCTTCATCCCACATACAAGTCTGTCGCGTAACACACGTTCCAAATCTACAAAATTGCAATCTACACTCATTTTTCTAAGTTGCGCTATGTATTGAGCTGCTGATTCACCATCTTTTTGATCACATTTATAGAATTTATATGACATAGATATTTCGTTAGGTTTTGGGCTGTAATGTTTTGTCAACACAGTTACGATTTCGCTGAATGTCACATCACTAGCTTTTTTTGGTGTAATTAACGCTAAAAGTGTGTCATACACCTGTGAGCCACATATTGTGCAATAATTTGCTCTTTTGATTGGATCGGAAGTGATGCCATTTGCTTCAAAACAAAATGTTAATCTCTCGATATAATTGTCCCAATTGTCCGTGTGGACATCAAATTCTTTGAATTTCACTGCTTTGCACTCCATTCTGAATAAATTTACTCTTCGTCGCCACTTTTATGTCCAATAAAACAATAGTTATGTAACACTGTTTATTATTTAGCACTCGGTAGTACTGTACAAAACCACATCGAGAACATGCATGATCTTACAGCTACAAGTAGGTACTTATGAAAACCTTATATATCTAAAAGATTTCAAGTACCCACATTATTCATACACAACAAGATGGTACACATCAAAAATAATACCCTCAACATTGATTTATGTAAAGACCAGAATCTTATATTTTTCTTGAAGCCACTCCTAAATCTTTCTCAATGTTAAATCTACATCTATTTCCAACTGATTTGGATAGCATGTTTCGCTATTCCTCTCTCCAATCTTTGAATCTTTTACACTTTCCTATTATGTGTCTAAAAGTACATATACCCAAATTTGTGATGAAGAGTTTGCTTCTTTGTCCCTTAAATTCACGCGTACTGTCGTCTGGCCGAGTACCGTGACCGGCGTCGCATTCCACGTGCGCACGTTGATGAGCGAGAAGCCCGCTCCGGAGTCGTATCTGCATACTCACTCATATACCGTTCAACTCGAGGTTAACGTCATATGCCGCTACTCTCACAGATGTACTACTGACTTCGACATTGTATACACCATTCATACTGTCTGTGAACTTGTCGTCAAATTCGTGGTTGTCGGTGTAATTATTTTTATTTTCAAATCTTTTTTCTTACTTATGCAAACTTTCTCTAGGTGTCCGATTTTATTACAATAACGACAGGTAACTTTAGTATAACGACATTCTTCATCATGCCAATGGCCACAACGATAACATAAACGATTGTTTTTTCAAGATTGTACCTATTACAGTATTAATGTCCATGGGTACAGCTGGGGTTATTTCAGTAGTCAATGATGACCTTGCATGGAACCCGTTTGTACTACTCCTTGTGTTCATGTTTTCGTTTTGCATCATACATACATCTTTATTCGCGTTTTCTGAAGACAGCATTGTTTGAACCACATAGTCATATTTTAAATTATCCATTTTCAATAGCTCATACTGTAGTTTGTGATCCTTCATCCCACATACAAGTCTGTCGCGTAACACACGTTCCAAATCTACAAAATTGCAATCTACACTCATTTTTCTAAGTTGCGCTATGTATTGAGCTGCTGATTCACCATCTTTTTGATCACATTTATAGAATTTATATGACATAGATATTTCGTTAGGTTTTGGGCTGTAATGTTTTGTCAACACAGTTACGATTTCGCTGAATGTCACATCACTAGCTTTTTTTGGTGTAATTAACGCTAAAAGTGTGTCATACACCTGTGAGCCACATATTGTGCAATAATTTGCTCTTTTGATTGGATCGGAAGTGATGCCATTTGCTTCAAAACAAAATGTTAATCTCTCGATATAAATGTCCCAATTGTCCGTGTGGACATCAAATTCTTTGAATTTCACTGCTTTGCACTCCATTCTGAATAAATTTACTCTTCGTCGCCACTTTTATGTCCAATAAAACAATAGTTATGTAACACTGTTTATTATTTAGCACTCGGTAGTACTGTACAAAACCACATCGAGAACATGCATGATCTTACAGCTACAAGTAGGTACTTATGAAAACCTTATATATCTAAAAGATTTCAAGTACCCACATTATTCATACACAACAAGATGGTACACATCAAAAATAATACCCTCAACATTGATTTATGTAAAGACCAGAATCTTATATTTTTCTTGAAGCCACTCCTAAATCTTTCTCAATGTTAAATCTACATCTATTTCCAACTGATTTGGATAGCATGTTTCGCTATTCCTCTCTCCAATCTTTGAATCTTTTACACTTTCCTATTATGTGTCTAAAAGTACATATACCCAAATTTGTGATGAAGAGTTTGCTTCTTTATATTGTATAATGCTTGTCTTTTGATTTGGCATTAATTTAATTGAATGACCAGTCATTTCCTATGAATTACGAACTATATATGATCAATTTAATTAGATAATAGCCTTTCGTAGAATTAAATCGACCTAATGCTCTTGTTCCACTGCTGAAGAGGAACGAGAAGTAAAGAGTTAGCGACTAGCGAGAGGTTAGTGATTAATGGCGGTAGTTTTAGTGAGTGCGACAGGCGATCAGGAATGTTTGTGAGTTTTGGTGTAAGAGGTAAACTGTATAAAATATCCAAATTAATATACAGCGGTGTGTGAGGTACACTGACATCGAGCGAACATAATGAAACAAATTATACTGCCGGTCAACGGTCAGGTCGCGACTAGAGTAGACTCAGAATATTAAAGCTTGAAAACACGTGTATTGGATACAATTATGGAGGATACAAATATGGAGAGCATTAATGCGGGTCTGGGCCACTAACTAAAAAACGTCGACAGACTCACGCTGTGTAAATTTAATTACCGCTCCACTCCACCCTGTCCCCCTGATGCAATGGCAGAATTCACTCTAGTCCTTTCCTCTGGTGCGATTACCAGCATCACGGAGACAACTTGGGTCAGTGGTCAACCATTTCATAGAGCCTTACTGACCACCGTGCTAACATTCCGCGCCTACACCAGTTAATAGAGACAGAATAAGCATTCGGTCTCACCGCAACCGCAACAAAACCAACATAACCGTAATAATGAACCTGCTTGCCGATGGCAAACATAATCCAGTAAGACTCGGTTATACCAGGTATACCAGGATCATCTGCAGTGTACCCACCGTTAAATCTGCATCCCTCTAAATTAACGAGTACTTTTTCGTTGATCCTTATGGTATAAGATATAAAAAGCCGAATTTACATATTTTCGTAATGAAGACTGTCCCCTAGGATCATCATGAAAAAGTAATAACTATCCCGTCGGCGTTTTACTAGAAAATCGATCCGATATATTGTTGTAGAGAAGAGGGTTATCATTGTTCAGTGTGAAAAATATAATTATTAAGTGGTTAAGTTTTCCCGTTCCTGGGATAAAAAGGCACAGGTGCAATAAATAACTGAAAACCTAACTATTCTATTAATGGCCTTAAGATTTGAAATGGAGACCTGGACGTGGACCTAGGTGACTCTTTACTAAAAATTAAGGCGGCGGAATTTCCTCTAACGTAAATCTTCCTGTGCCTTAGGTCATTAGACAGATCATAGATCAGTATTCAGATTTGGCGCACTCCATAAATTCCCAGTGTCTTTATACTTATACAAACATTAAATTAATAAAATACGTAACGAAGTGATACGCAATTTGGCAGGTTTGAATGAGTGTCAGCGTTAGGCTGAAAAAGGGCGTGCTCCGTTGGTTTGGACACGTCCAACGAATGAGTGAGGATCGATTGACAAAAAATATATGGTGTGCGAAAGTAGAGGGTAGAAGGAATCAGGGTAGGCCGAGACTTACATATGAGGTCCACGTGAGCCGATTGCTCAAAAACGGAAAATTCAAATGTACTCGGATACCCCGACGTGCATTTATGAAGCGATAGATGAATCTGCAAGATGCTGCGCGAAGCCTGGCGATCTATCCTCCCTCTGAGTACCCCGTCAGGGACATAGCGTGAAGATAGATAGATAAACATTAAAATGTTTGGGAACTCTACAAATATATAAATATTGTTGTACTATTTTCTTTATATACTGCTGTCTAGCCTAAAGTAAGCTAATAATGGCTGGTATTATGGGATCTAGACGACTGATTAACTTACTTATAAATTTCTAAATACATAGGAAACACCCAAGCTCCGAAACAAACATTTATGAATCACACAAATATTTTGCCGACCCAGGAATCGAATCCGGGACCTCAGTCGCGGCAGTCGCATACACTACCACGCATACACTAGCACACACTACTACATTTTGACTCTAAATATTAAAATAGTTAACAGTAAAAGGAAGGGCCTTGTTTGTAAGTCGTGGTCATGACAGTGATGCTTAAAGACTCTTTGGCAGACAGACATGCCTAAAAGTATAATTGACTACGGAGCCTAAAACACTCTTATTATTGTTAACGGCTTGAAACTTTTATAGTCCGTGTAGCTTATTGAGATACTTTTTTTTTCAGTGCGATGACGACCCTCCACACCCGTACATGCAAACATTTGTATTGAAGCCACTGGGAGACTCATTCTTTGTTCAGCACGATATATTTCGCCTAGGCATTCATGACATTGCCGCCTAATTACAGAACATCGCTAGTATCGATCAATACGTAATCGATTTTAATACTTTAAATACGGTCGCTACGCTATTTTGAACAGCTACTGTTTTGGTTATCTAGGTGTAAGTAATGATCAATTGCCTGTTCAAAAATATTCTAATTGTACATTTAAAATATGGAATTATTGGAATTGACTTCCGCGTAGTTGTTCGAGATGGCTTAAGTAAAAATACGGCGATACTTTTTTCAGTTACATGTATACATTTTGTAATAAATACATTATAATTTTTTTAATTACCGTAGTTTGACTGCAACCAACAGACTGAAAAATTATGTTCCTACTACTGGAGCACATCGAGGAAGGCTTTTAACAATGTTTTACGTTGCCGTTGGTCAGATCGAAGGTTAGGTCTGAGTACCCTTTTCCCATTGTTCACATCGAATTGTGATGAAGTTGCATATAAAAGTAACGTTGAATACAAAAACACTAACAATTAATAAAAGTAGGGGTGGATTACCATATACTCAACCGGGCCACGGTACTTCACACATGTAACAGATGCCGGACAATTCCACTTCGCGAATGATAAAACAAAGGTTATACTAGGCGCCTATATTACCAACGCACATAGCACTGTCAAAAACACCATTATGTATTGAGTTTGCGGTGCGGACGAGTTTTATTGCTCGCGGTCAAAAGACCGCCCGCACGTCGTAAAATTTAGCTAAGTAGGTACTTTGCGAAAATACCATCAACAGTTGTCTATTCACCATTTAACAAATATTGTGGGATACTTTTCACAGCGCCATCTAGCCCAAACTAAGCTAATATAAGCTGTGTTATGGGATATATACAACTGATAAACATACTTAAATATTTCTAAATACATATACATATTTTACATAGGAAACACCTAAACTCCGAAATCAACATTTTGAGGATTACCAAATGTTATTTCTGACACGGGAATCTAACCCGGCACCTCAGCCCGGTAGTCGCATACACTACCACTGCGCCACCGAGGAAGTTAAGAACGAGGTTTATGAGAGAAATTCCTATCGGACTTTCCCATTTATCAGCACTCTGGACTCAAAACTGTGAAGAGGCCCAACCTGTCTGCGGCGAAGTAAATAAAATACGTAGAACTACTTGTTTGCATTCCACAAGTTCACATCGCCTCATCGTTTTTCTGTTATACTCCCTCTAACTTACCAAAGGCGAAACGAAACTTGCCATTGGAGAGGACTTGCAGTGTTGTACCTAATATTTCTCGGAACAGGTATGAAATCTCTCCAGATGACTTTCTGTCATTACGATTTTGCAGACTTTTCAGTTATAGATAGGACCGAGAGATATCCTAACTAAAGAGAAATGGCGAACGCAGCGTTTACTGTTGCAAATGTGTGTCGCCAAAAATATTGGCCTTCCGCGACATATGGACTTAGACATCGCAATCAAACGTTTTTTTATCGCTAACTTTGCATTCCATTGCGTGTTTGATTGGCAAACGATATCTTGAGCATACAAAAAAAGTAAGTGATATTGTTTTAAACAATATCACTTACTTTTTTTGTATGCTTTACACTTTAAACAATTTGTAGTGTTGTGCGACTGAGTGAATAATTTACAATGTAATCGAAATTAAGAACGCTTGTTCTAGAAAGGGAGAGCGCCGCTTGTTTCATATAAAGTTGTTTTTTCTCTTTAGTTATGATATCTATGGATAGGACTTAAATGGGAAAAAAAATACAAAGATCTTAGACTGCTAGGACAATCATGTATTATAAATAGTCAAAAATTAACAAAAGAACCACTTAAAACAGGTACATTTTTTACCAATCTCGAATTTAAGACTCGCCCCTCCGTTTTTAACTCCTTAGACGCTACGAACACCTTAACAAGTTTATTTTGCATGCACTACTAAATGAAATACATACCAAGCTCCGCATCGCGCGAGCACAACTTGTCTTAAGTGAATGACTAGGTTGCAAAAGTGATACGCTCATCTCCACGCCATATCCTCTTCATAAAAAGCTTATTGTTCATCATGGAAATATTACATAACGTCAAAATTCTCAAATACACCTTCGCTTCATTACGCATTATACTTGAAATTCGAGCTTTTACACAGAATATCATCAACTAGCTACAGTATTTAACTATTATTGCTTATCAAAAGCCTTTCTCTTGTTTAAACATAAGAACAATCTTACCTTAAAATACAAAGACATTACGACAACGGAGCGGATTTATTGTAGATTGTATCTTATAAAAGGTAAATATATGTATACGAAATGGAGCTTTCAAACATTAAGAAACTGCTAAAGGACTTGTCGAGTCTGTTTTCTCGACGTGATAAAAATACTACGAAGCAGAGATCAAATTAGACATGGCAAGACCTTGTTGGTCATTTCATTAAGAATATATTATTTGTACGTTTAGCCTCTCGTTGATGATGCTGTTCCGTTAAATTTAAAATACATATTATGTAAATTATGGGACAAACAGCTGTAGGTATATAGATCTATAATATTTCAAATTTGTTAAAACACAATAGTATAAAATATCAATTCAATTTTGCACACATTGTTAAATTTTATTACGCGATTTACTTCCCTGGCACATCCTACCGAGGAGTTACTCGGGTGCTTAGAGCTAGGCATATGGGGACCGTGTGGTTTAGTAGGTTTGACGGCATTCGTGAGGATTTACACGTTAAAAAAAGACTACTGTCAAATTTTTACTATCTATTCTGATTACAATGATAGTCAACCTTGAGTTCCTATTGAGATTAAAAACATTACAAGCGCACGAAAAAATGACAAGTGACGTATGTTTAGAAGGCTACTACTATTATATTAGAAAATAGCTATCAGCTCTATGTTAAGACTTGAGAGGCGTGGTATTATAAATAGATTTTGCCAAATATTACCCACCTGCAGCGCTAAAAATGGCAAAATGTATGGGGAAAGTCAAAGATCAAGGTAAGGGAGCGAGTTGTTTTCTGATTAGTAGCTTGTCAAACATAATTGGGGCATAACTCATCTTAGGGTAATCTGTGAGAATGCATAACATTTTTGCAAAACTTTCTAAATGATAAATTCCTATTAGCAACAGCTTAAATCGGATGAACTACCTGAATAAGTAATTGCTTAAATAAAGCTATAAAATGTGTTGAAATGAGTTGAAAGACGAGAAATGGAGGTGAAAAAAACGGACTTCGGCTTCAAAACCAAAACGTGGGCTTCAGATATAATCGGGACTAGCGCTCGGATGATCACGAATGGAACGTACCGTAGAAATCATAGCCACGTAGTCTGATATTAAATTATCGCACCATAAGTCTTTTCAAAAACAAATATCTATATTTTTTTTTTGTTGACGTGGGGAATACGTTTACGCGCCGTCATTCCTACTACAGGGGCAGCAGGAACAGTGTGTGTGACCCCCGGCCTTTGAAGGCCATCCTACCCACTAAACCCCGCAGTGTTCTGCCTTCTTCCCAACGGGGTCGCAGGATAGGCCTTAGGGCTATTTCGGCAACCCGGCTAAGGGAATACCCCAATATGAGGCTCTTCTTGGGGGGCTAGATGGGCTCAAACAGTTAGCTTTTTGAAATATATAAAGCTATTTTTGATAATAAAAAATAAAACAAAACAAATTTAACAGAACAGTACCACAACATCTCAGGTAGACACCACTCATCACCAACAGCGATTAATGGTAAAAACATTGTAGCTATAAGACAACATCACTCGTATTATTTGTTTATCAAGCCTTAAATGTTTGTAACATGTTCATAACATATCCTGAGTTCACAATCTCTATTAAATAAGAAAAAGAAATGAAACGGATCCAAGGACTTGAAACATAACGGCTATCATGAATCCTGAATTTTTCAAAACATGAAATAAAACTTAGAACTAATTTAACTGATGTTTTGGTTTTACCAAACAATATTCTTATGTTTAAAAAATGTATATAACAAAAAAAAAAAAACAAAACATTCAATTTAGGAACACAATCAGAGATCATAAACTCAGGCTATCGCTAGGGTTGTGACAGTCGTTTTACGAACCGCCTTTTTTGCGGCTACGGGACCCCGGTAAGGTGACGCCCCGGAGCGATCTCATTGCCATAGCACGATTGAAATGTCGTTGGGTTTTATGTTCTTCCACATCGCCACCACTGTCCACTGACGACAATATGACTAACAATACTCCCATCACCTGTGAAAGGTAAACAACAATATTGAAAAAAATTAATGATAAGTTTGAGCTTATACAGACGATCGTGGAGTCCTAGTAGCGTATTTAACTAGGAGTGTATCCGACTGGTACGCAAGAGGTGGTGGGTTCGATTCCCACCCAGGATAAAACTTTGTGTGATAAGCACGATGGTTTATTGTGTCTGGGTGTTATTTATCTATAATATGTATGTATTTAGAAATTTATAAGTATGTTTATCAATTATCTGGTTACCATAGTACAAGCTCTGCTTAGTGTGGAATCAGATGGCGTTGTGTGAGTTGTCCAATAATATTTATTTATTTATATTTATTGTAATAATCATTTTAGCTATACTGTAAGGCACACTTCATCCCATGCAATGATTCGAACGCGAGATCTCAGGACGGGAGACGCATGCGAATTATCTCTACGCCACCGAGGTAGTGATCCACGAATATCACGGGCACAAAAGTACCAATGAAATACGACTACGTGCGATTGCTCAAAATAAAATGCAAAGGTCAAAAGAACTCTGACACCCAGACTTACTTGTGCGTAACGATCAATGAATCTACAGGAAGCGAAAAAAGTATGCATGGAATGAGCTTGGTGATCTGTTCCCTCTAGCTATTGAAGATAGTTAGCATAATGAACAATTTATTTATTTAACTATCACGCCTTATCCCCGAAGGGGTGGCAGAGGTACGTTTCACCATGTGTATTCCTGTCCCACGTAGGTGGTGAGCCCATTGCAGTGTTGAAATAGACAGACGCAGGTTGTGGCTAACTGCTGTTGAATTGTTTTCAAGCATTCAACTAGACTTAACGACGGGACCAACGGCTTAACGTGCCTTCCGAAGCACGCAAACGCTCGAAAATGTAAATGCCAGAAAGTGGTCTCCTTTTCGGAGGACCAACCATAGTGAAAATTGCGTAACTCAGCAATCGTTTACAGAACCCTGATTCCGCGGGGCTACGAGCGCTTCATTATGAACAAGTGAGATATAATGGTGTACCCAATATTGCATCAAGGAGTACAGATATCGATGTGATTATGAAATGAAACCACCAATGAGGTTTAAAGAACATAACCAAAGACACCAAAACTAACCCTAGATTAAGGAAGTTTTAAATGATCGCTTCATTACATAATAAAATAAACTATCAGCCAGTCGTTGGATTCGATTGAGTGTCCTACTTGATGAATTAATAAATGTACGTTTACACACAATATTGCGGTTACGGCAAGTGATGCGTTTCCGCTGCTATGATAAATAATGCATATTATTTATCATTTATTTTCCTGTCGAAAATGTTTACTGTTAAATATCCTATGCATTAATTTAACACTAATATTATGACAGTAGAAAATATATGTATGTATTTATTTAGAAAAAGGATGAACTGTCGAAAGTTAGGTAAATATCTATTTGAAGGTAAATTACAGCTACCCTCCCATAGGGAACAGGCCTAAGTAGTTAATATCGTATACACAAACTTACGGGGAAGGTCAGACGGCAATAGCTCACAACATTGGCGAAAATTAAAAGCCAAACGATAGCTGCCAAATTAAAGTGGATCCCAGGCTCTCGCTAACTTACAGGATCTAGGTAGGGTTTGGAAACAACTGGGAAAGCACTAAGATGACGACACAAACTTACCAAACACACTATAATAAGCAGCGTGTACACATGCACAGATGCTTCAGGTGTGTTCTCGATGTCCTTCAGAGCGGCCATAGCCGGCTCGTAGTCCGGTTTCAAGTCCAACGTATGCCGCAAGTGGACTGCCGCCTCCTGCACAATTTATTATCTTCTTACACCTTTCTAAGCAGCAATAGGAAGTGCATTTGTCTTCTAAAATGCACATAAATGTAATTAAAACAAACTCTTATCTATATCAATATTATAAAGCTGAAGAGTTTGATTGCTGTTTGGTTGAACGCGCTAATCTCAGAGACTACTATACTTTTGTGTTGCATAGCCTATTTATCGAGGCAGGCTATATATCATCATAAAAAATGTCGACAAATCGGGTATATTTTTATACATTATTGTAGTTTTTATAAGCGCCGGGATTAAATAGCTGCGACGGGAGTTCGAGGAATGTCACGGGCGATGCTTTGGGGGTCACCTAGTACAATATATAATTTATCTCACAGAAGTAAAGGGTCCATCTAGATCTCCAGAGTCCATGTGACCTCAACTGCTAGCGGTGTAATTGCTGACTAACGGACAAGGCACGACGCAGGCGCCTTTACAGGGGCACAGAGGTTGTAAGGTCAGAGGGCAGTCACTCCCAACAACAGCTAAAATTAATATCAATAGCTGCTGCAATAAAGCTGGAGACCCTAGGCTCCAAATCCCGGTAGAGTTAGGCAGCAATTGGGAATTCTCGTTGACCTTATGGAATATCTGAAGGAATCCTCAAAACTGATATACTCAGTGGATACTTTTCCTCATTTTGAGGTTCACAGTGGAATAGATTAATTAACAGTTTCGAATTTCCTTAATGGAGGTTAGGAGTCGAGAAACATTCGAGGAAACGTCTTAGAATATGGCTGTAAAATACAAATTTCCTCAATGGAGGTTGAGTGGAGTCTAGGCACGTATGAGGAAATGTCTTAGAATATAAGTGTTGATGGAGAACAATATCTAACAGAAGAAATATTAAATGATATTTGGTACGGAAACCTAGCAGCACCAAGCCGCTTCGTGAACTATAATAAGTAAGGAAAAGTGTAATAATTTATCATCGTTAAGAGTCACAATGGCAATACCTGATAATGTCCATACGCCTTAAATATTTCACCAAGAGTAAAATGCTGTTGCCACGCGATGCGGTCTGGCGGTTGTACATCTAAGGATCTCCGCGTCAGATAGATCGCGTCGTCCAGATACTGAAGCGTAAACAGCACCCGGGCAAGGTTGAGCAGCACCTAAACAAAATAATTAATTTCTTTTTTATTGCGAACATGGAGCGACATGTAGTTAGTAGACTGACTCTGTGGCGCGGTGGGAGTGCATCCGACTGCTACGCAAGAGGTCGTGGGTTCGATTCCCACCCAGGATAAAACATTGTGTGATGAGCACGATGCTTTATTCTGTGTCTGGGTGTTATTTATCTATAATATGTATGTATTTAGAAATATATAAGTATGTTTATCAGTTATCTAGATCCCATAACACAAGCTAATATTAGTTTACTTTGGGCTAGATGGCGCTGTGTAAAAAGTGTCCCACAATATTTATATTTATTTATTATATTTATAGTTAATACTTTTTGTACTCCAATAATACGTAAAATGTATATGATGGACACATTAGACACTATGGGATAAGTATTTAGATAGATTCCAGTAGTAAGTACTCATTTTTTTTTAAACCAAGTCCACTTATCCTTGAAGTAGGCAACAATTGACCGTCACTCACATTCACACGAATACAAGAACCTGTATGTAGGTCGATATTTGCAAATGATTATGCGGTTTTTGGTTACATTCGAAATTTTTCAAGTTGTTTTGGTTTTTGGTTCACGGCAATGGGCTCACCCACATGTTACCTTGTACAAAAGTGCATACGGTGAAATGTGGGCGCATAGTATGCCTCTGCCTACCCCTTCGGGGATAAAGGCGTGTCAATATGTCTATGTTTATGTCTCGAGTACTTAAATACTTCAGAGTAACATGAAAATTAAGAGAAATGGCATCGATACCATCCGATAATCGGTATCCATGTTTCTAACGATCATGAGACTGGGTCCAGTATACCTATTTAATGGTACTTCGGCCTGAGTCTTGTTAATTACATACATACATACATACATATTGTGACGCCTTTATCCCCGAAGGGGTAGGCAGAGGCAAATTAAACGCCCACATTTCACCGTATGCATTTTTGTCCCACGTAACAGGTAGTGAGCCCATTGCCGTGTTGAAATGGACAGGCGCAGGCTGAGGCGACCTGCTGTTGAAATTTTTTAAGCCGCCCATATGGCCTTCAACTTGGCTTAACGACTGCCATTTTATTGGCAACCGGGACCAACGACTTAACGTGCCTTCCGAAATTTAATAAAATGTTTTTAATTTAGATGTTAAATTTGGAAGAAATTTGGAACCCGTTGCCTTTTTAGTGAGGTGGTACAAAAAGGCTAAAAGGTCTTATGTGCTTGACACTAATTAGCACGACCAATTAAAGTCCTGGTAGTCTCGGAATACCAGGACTTAATTGAGCTAATAAAATATACCTCGGCAAATAAATAATACGAGTCTTTGCTAGCACCGTAGATAAATAATTAGCTGTTTCTATGTTGTAACTCAGTTGGCCTTTAAAATCATTAACTAAAATAATGCAAAATGAATAAATTAAATTGAAACCAGTTTACTATATACTATCTTTAAATGTACATCTAAATCGTTTCGTATACATAATTATCATACACGTCGTGAAGCATAATAAGCGTTAAGGTGACCATCCTGTCGAAAATAATGCCAGAAAATATGAAACCGTATCTCATTTGGATAAAGAAAATATCAAAATTGCGCTATCATAGCCATTATATTTCATTCATTGTAATTCTAAACGAGTCGGGATATTTTTATATTTGCTAGGATAATTTTGAACAGTCTGGTCGTCTATATATTATTGACGAACTCTAGGATAAATAATCTATATATTCTATATTAATAAAATCACGTGTGACTCACTCATCTATCAACGCCTTGCACCTAGGAACTTTAACTTTTTAGGGTAAACTACCCTTATAATGTAGGCACCCACTAAGCCAGGATTTTTCAAAATTCCACCCCTTAGAGGGTAAAATAAGGCATAATAGGTTGTATAAAAGTTCGTCATTTTCAAAGTTAAGAGACATGAAATTACGTATACCAATTCGTCATTTCAAGACACGTGTATCGCGGTTTTGCTAATTTTTGCCTTACAAGAGGTAAAATGGAGGTTGTGTTTTATTGATAAAATTTGTGGGTGACTAAAAAAAAAATGTCTTTATTTTGCATAGACCATTTCAACGGCGCTTACAAAATGTCATACACTAAAACTAAAGTAAAAAAATTGTATATTTAAAGTGACCACCGGTTCGGAACGCGGCCCACCTGAGAAGAACCGGCAAGAAACTTAGGAAGGCTTTTTTTTTGATGGCCTATTTACAATTTAATATATTATGACTATAATATTTTATTTGCCAGCAAACTCATTCTTATAATCAACGTCCAGACGAAGCCCTTGGACCAACAAACATATTTTTTTAGGGTAAGCTTCCCTTATATTGTAGATCCGCACTATGAGTTTTTTTTAAATCTCAACTCTAAGGGGGTAAAATAAGGGACAAACTTTTGTTTGAAAGTTCGTCATTTTCCAAGTTGGAAACATAAAATTACGGATACGTTTTTTGGTTACAAATAAATGGACACGTATTTCATGGTTTTACCTGATTTTACCTGTAAAAGGGTAAAATAGGGGTTCTTAGTTTCTATGGGAGATTCTCCATTTTCAAAGATAGCATCACCAAACTTCGCATGCCTACTTCTGATTAAAATAAATAAATACGTGTTTCAGGATTTTCCAATATTATACCTTTTAGGGTGTAAAATACGAGATTAACTTTATATTAAAGTGTTTGAATATTATAAGGGGCAAGGGTCAAATGTATAAGGTGCAACGGATGTTTAAAGAATTTCTCGAGCGAAGCCGGGGGGCACAGCTAGTATACTAATAAAGATATTCTTTATCTTAGGACGAACTACTAATAAAAAATTGTTGACAGGAACTGTCAAATGCATCAGCCACTTTTCACACAAGTCTCAACTGATAATTTCAAACTGACTTAAAATAAATATTGTAGGCAAATAAAATCAATTCTCTTAAAATTTGAAGAGTTTTCAAGCGTCAAGTGTATTGCTATTGTCATAACACCAGATACTACCTTATCAGATAAACTTATCTTTCAGTAAAGGTACATTTCCTGATAGTATTGAAATCTCGGTCATAAAAACTATTGGCAAACAGTAACATGGCAGATCTGTATTTTTATAAACGTTTTGAGCTCTTCGTGTTGGTGTAATTTTTATGGACTAGTTGACGACCGCGGCTTCGCCCGCGTAGAGGCTTTCCCGTTCCCGTTTCCCACAGGAACTTGTTCACGGGATAAAAGTAGCCTATGTGTTATTCTGATGTATAAGCTACGAGTATATTATTGTAAAGTTTCATTAAAACCTATTCTGTGGTTTTTACGTGAAAGAGTAACAAACATCCATACAAACTTTCGCATTTATAATATTATTAAGATATTAAGATATATTGTTGCTAATTCTGTTGTTGAGATCACTAAACTAAATTTCTCAAAAATTTTCTAAATTTTGTTTTGTATCTGATGTCACTAAAATTCATATTATGTGATAAAATTGAACAAGACATGAAAAATGTACATAGACAGTCGAATGACCCGGGGCGTCCGGCAATAGACAGTTAGGCGGGGACTGTGTGGTTTTAGCCGGTTCGAGTCCGGCATGACATCCGAAGGGATTTCCACACGTTAAAAAAAAGACAGTAGAATGAAAATACATGCCGACTAACTTGGCGAATGAACTGCCTATGTACATTTTTCACGTTACAACGTTTTAAAAGTTTTCACGTTTCAAACGGTTACTATAATTTGATATACGTCTCACTAAAATTAAAATATAATTTTAAATTTTGTGTGACGTTAAATTTGTATCTGACATCACTAAAATTCATTTTATGTGATAAAATTCAACAAAAAGTGAAAAATGTACATATACAGTTCAATCACTAAGTTAGTCGGCATCTAAATACATGTTTTGTTGAATTTTATCACATAAAAGAAATTGATTGATTTTATTGATTTCAGATACAAATTTAGTGCTGTTTATAATATCATCAAGTTTAGTTCGACGTAATAACAGAATAGCATTTGGCAATCTCTTAATAAAATTAAGAAAATTGTAGAGAAATTTAGTTTAGTGGTTTCAACAACAGAATTAGCACCATTAGGTCTTTACCTATGAAATTGCCGTTTTGTATGAAAAAAATTAAACGATTTTTTTTCATTTATTTTTTATTTGTATTAATCGAAGTAATCAACCATGCAATCAATGCATCTTTGCCAATGCAGTGGCAGTTTATTATAGTATATATATAGGCCCTTCCTGAAGAAATCAGCTGGACGGGAGGCAACAAATTCTTCAAAGGTATTTTGTACTGCCTCTCGGGTATTGAATTTTCTTCCCGCCAAGAAGTTATCCAAATTCTGGAAAAAGTAGTAGTCTGTAGGTCTGATGAGTAGGGCGGATGACGGAGAGCTTCCAACCCCAGTTCTTGCAACTTGGAGACCGTCTGCTGTGCAGTATGAGGTCGCGCGTTGTCGTGCAGGAGCAGCGGAGACGTGCGATTAACCAATGCTGGTTGGAGATGTGCCAGCTTCTCCATCATTGTGTTCAGTTCTTCACAGTACACATCTACAGTAATGCTCACCCAGTTAGATAAGAAGCTGTGATGAATCACACCGGCGGCGCTAGACCACCAAACAGTGACCATCACTTTTCTACGGGTAAGTTTTCGTTTAGGGCATTGTTTAGGTGCTGAACCAGGATCCAACCAACTTGCTGAGCGCTTGCGGTTATCAAACAGAATCCATTTCTAATCGCAGATAACAATGCGGTTCAAAATTCCTTCATTTGTGTGTCTGTTGAACAGTGCAAGGCACGTTTCGGCGCGTACTTCGCGCTGGCGATCATTGAGTTCGTTCGGGCACCTATTTGTCAAGTTTCTTTACCTTTTACCTTTTTTACCTTACGAGCAAACCAATAACAGGTAATGCGATGGTTTGTAGTATTAGCTCCGTAAACGTCGTTGATGTTGCGTGCCGCTTGTGCCGCGTGCTGCCACGACGGTACTCATATTCCATAATTACTCGAATTTTTTACATATCCATGATGACGAAAAAGATTGCAATGCGATAAAAATGTAACACTAATCAATAAATAAATGACTACTATTGGAAAAAGAATTCCATGTTTTTAAAATAAATTAATTTGAAATTAGAATTCTTAGCCAAACAAAAAATATTTTGATTTGAAATGGCCAGTACTGCAGAATTTTATAGGTAAAGACCTATTAGTATAGCATTGTAATATAATAATTACCAAATGAACATAAACTCTTAACGGGCGAGGTACATCTTGACTTTCGGCTAAGTGTCACTTGCGGAAAACCAAGTACCTACTTGACCTCTTAGCTTCAAACTGACTGGTGATGGTACGGTCGAGCGCACGGACTATGTTAACCTGGGATTTGTCTCTGGCTTCATGCGTTTGGTAACATCGATCGAGACTTACGACGTTAAGGCAAATGTTGCCGATGCCTCAACAAAGTAGTGTGAGTTGGCGAATGTCACCCCAAAATTACGGTCAGATTTAAGTCGTAGGTCCTAATTAGGCTCACTCGTATATATTTGTATTCGCGGCCGATACTTGAGCGATCCAACAAGAGCAGTTTGACATTGAGATGAAGATGCTGCTATGGATATGCGGATACACGCCGATGTACTGCGTAGGGAAATCTCGCAGCCGCGCCAGCCTATACATTCGTATGTACCTTTACTACAGCTCAATCGTCTCCGTTGCTACAAGATTTTTCAAGGAAATCAATGCACATAAATAGTCTAGAAATAAAAGAAAATACCCATACTTCGTCATACTATTGTTTACTTTTCGAGTTCTTTATGTAACCTTGTAATATAGTGTCGTAATTTGACTTCCGCTTCGTAGACATGCTTGCCAGTGGTCTCACAATGCTGAAGATGGAGAGAAGTAGAAACGTAACACAGACAAATGGGACAACTCCCCGCCCTCGACTGATTACGATAGAGGTATACGGCGCCAGCACTACAAATATTGTTGATTTTGTTATTTTTTCCTTGTAACTCCGCCGGGAGTTAGTCGGTTCATAAATTTCAGTGGCGTAAATATTAAATGGAATAGGGTGCTGCACAGGAAACGCAATTACCTACTGGGTCTCGTGAGACATTT
Organism: Thumatha senex; assembly: GCA_948477245.1. Lineage (NCBI taxonomy): Eukaryota > Metazoa > Arthropoda > Insecta > Lepidoptera > Erebidae > Thumatha > Thumatha senex. Next base: position 7,881,687 of record OX419729.1, on the reverse strand, counting down.
TTGTCTGTAAATATCTTGCAAATGTCTTGTAAGTAGTATTGTATTGTATGCGTGAGAGATTTCTTTCTCTTCTGGTAAGTAGTATATTTGCCTGGCTTCTAATAGTCAGAGATACAACCACTCACATGGCGGACTGGATCCGCAACCATTGAATCATGAATTCAACATTTAACATAAGTAATTTAGCTTACTAGGAGGGCTTATCGGAAATGTAATGAATTTGAGTGCTTACAATAAACAAATATATTGTTGGATTTTGTCTACTCCTGATGATAATGATTGCATGGTTTCTGCGCCATTCGAAATTTACTTTACTTACTTTACTTTACTATCTTCACGCTGTATCCCTGACGGGGTAGTCAGAGAGGACAGATCGCCAGGCTTCGCGATCCATGCATACTTCTTTCGCTTCTTCGAGATTCATCAATCGCTTCATACACGCACGTCTGGGTATCCGAGTACTTTTGACCTTTCCGTTTTTGAGCAATCTGCTCACGTGGTCTTCATATGTAAGTCTCGGCCTTCCCTGACTCCTTCTACCCTCTACTTTTGAACAATATATATTCTTCGTCAATCGTTCCTCACTCATTCGTTGGACGTGTCCAAACCAACGGAGCACGCCCTTTTCCAGCTTAACGCTGACACTTTCATTCAAACCTGCCATATTGCGTATCACTTCGTTACGTATTCGGTCGGCCAAGGTAACGCCGCACAATTTTCGAAGTGATCGCATCTCCACAGCATTCAATTTACTTTCATGCATCTGCTGACATACCCAGGTTTCACTACCGTAAAGCAAAGTTGGCACTAGCACTGCGTTATGAATCGCCATTCGTGCTTCTTTTACGATGCTTTGTCGCTTTACTAACTGGGACAAAGCACCGTTAACCAATGTGTAAAGCTTTGATATTGAAATGCTATAGAAAAGTGGTAATCTATCACTTTGAGCCCATATACAAAATATACATACAGAACTAATATACAAAATAAAATACTTTATTAAGTATGGTAAAATTTTTAAAGCAATTATTATGCAAAATTTCTAATAAATTTTTAATAAAGTGAAAAAGACAGTCCGATTCATGATCATACTCTTAAAATAACGATTTAAATATGGTGAAACATTTCAACTTGATTCGATGTGGTTCGGGTAGTTCAGTGGCTAGAACATTGCCCTGGTTAGACAAAGGTCACGGGTTCAATCCCCGTCTCGAATCAGATTTTCTTTTTTCTCTTTATTAAAATTTATAAGAAACTTTATTATGTAACTAAGTGTTATACTTACTTCTGCATTATAAGGTGAGACAGCAAGTGCTCTTCTGAAGCATTCAATGGATTGTCTTGTATCACCTTTGATCCTCCAGAAATTTCCAATTTGATTGTATAGTTGAACTGACTTTGGTTTTTCTCTCTTTGCTTTCTTAAGACGCTTTTCAAAGCCATTAATTTCAGATGGTGACAAACCATTTGATTTCTTCTTTGGAAATATAAGGGAAACCTGTAGGAAAATTTATTTTAGTTTTCAGAAAGTTGTGTAATCTAGTGAATAGAGGCATAGTTAGTTTACATAGTTATAAACTGTACTGGTATTTATGGAAGATTCACATGTCTGGTATTACCTCAAAACATAATATGAGAATAAAAAAATTACAGGTACTCTGGTAAATTAATTACAGATTATATATAGAATGACATATTCAAAGGTTATTCATAAATTCCGGTATATTTAGTGCTGTATTTAGGTGTGCATCTTATATAATAATTTCTCATCAATCACAGGCACTTTTACTAACACCCTCTGCCCCATTCAGGAGACAAAGGATATAAAAGCAGGTACTCTTTAGGGAAGCAGGTGTGATTAATTATATGTATGTAATTAGTCTCAAATTATGAGGTTAAATATGATATATATCCCTCTAGGATAAGTGGACTTGATCTTGTTTACTAATAAGTGAGGCGCAACAATTAAGTTATTTTTTTTATACCACTGAGGTGCCTGATGCTGATGGAAAGTGGTCACTGTAGCCTATGGACGTAAATTAAAGTAATCATTTTCACCTGTGGTTCAGGTACATTTGGATGTCGATGACGCCGAGCCACTCCAACCAAATTATCATAGTATGTAAAATTAACAGACTTGCCACAGTCTAAGTCCTCATCATCCACTTCACCACTGATATCAGCTGGTGTTGTTTCATCACTACTTTCCACACCAGCTCTAAAATAAAGAAAAGGTTGAGGAAAAGGCAATATGATTTTTGTAAGTGGCATATTTCTAAGTATAAAATTGTTTTATTTTTATTTGTTTATTTATACACTGCTACTTATTCCTATAAGAAATATTTTAAAATTGTAAAAGAACATGTAATAATGTGCTTAAATAAAACATTAGGATTATACTCATGTCAGTAGTCAAAATACACTCACTTAACTATACTAAGTAACAAACCTTTGCTGTTCATATATTTGGCAATCTGTGCAGAACATATCAAATCCGTGTTTTGTCCATGTGTTCCCATAGTATATTGTTGAAGTTATTATGTTAAATACAATGTCTTCCTTACTCGTTCTGGATTTTTCAGAATCATCCTTAAATAAACCCACAACATTAGCAACCACAACTTTTATGTTCATTTACAGTTTTTTGTTCAGTGTTATATTCAATTAGCTAGCAGTAATAAGATCTACAATATTGTAAGGACGATAGCTAATAATAGTTCGGAGTTATGAGGACGATAGCTGTCTAGCTAGAGGTTTGATTTCTGCATTGATTATATAAATGTTTACGGACGTATTATTAGATTTGTGACTGACCTGAGGCAAAGTGCTACCGTCAACAATTTGATTTTCTTCCGTATTCAATTTCCACACATTAGACGTGCGTGAATTGGTAACAATAATTTGGAGAGAAAATATATACAGAAACAAACAAGTCAAGTACGGCGAGTCCCACATTTTGATCACATAGATCGAAAATGAACATAAAATCCCTTTTTTTATATAATGGTTAATAAAATAACATTCAAATATATCAGGGATTGTAATAACACTGCTCTCTGGGGCTGCAAATTTTCAATAATCTACAAATAATTGTAATATCGCAATAAACCACAATAATGAACCATCTTTCATTCCTGTAGAACAGGTACATAATTTGACATTTTTGACAGGGCAGCAGTAATGCCAACTTCAATTTCTTTTTTTTTTAATTATTTTATTTAGTAAAATCTTATTTCTTTTATCATATTTCTTCAATCTTATCTTCTAATTAGTCCTGTCCAGTCTTTGTCGATGTCGTGTCCTCAGTCCTAGGTCCATCCTTGCCCTCAGTATAATGGTAAATCTTATACTGAGATTTTCAGTGGACTTTTCACAGCAAGAGAGAAAATAGCATTTCACTGCATATAAACACATCAACACGGTCTAGGGATATTTCATACTCAATTAAATAACTCGAAAAGTACTGGCCTCATTGGGATCTTTTATACACCGATTTGTTTGTAATTTATCTCAGACTAATTCCAAATTCAAATTTTTGAAAATTCTTTTGTTACGGTGGCATAAAAATGTCTTGATGTGTAGGAGAGGGAATTTTCATTTGTGCGAAATTTAGAAAACAATACGAATTACGTTTAGTTACAGTTTTTTTTTTCATTTTTAAACGAAAGATAAAGTTAAAATTGAGGTATTGTAGCCATGCAACGCCAACATTTGACGAGGGCGGAGATGTTACAAGCTGTGGGAATGCTGGAAGCTGGGTCTGTTCAGCGTAATGTTGCTGAGGCCATAGGGACCCACCAAAATGTAATTTCAAGATTGTGGACACGCTATCGTGCCACAGGTGAAGTAGCGGAGAGGCACCGGGGGCCAAGTCGCATCACTACCCCCAGACAAGACCGATTTTTGCAAATTGGTCCAAAGGCTGCGAGTGGAACACCAAGTGCTTGTGAGTGACCAAACTGTAAGAAGGCGACTGCATGAAAGCAATCTACGCTCTCGTAGACCACTCCGGGTCCCACCTTTACGGAGAGGCAATCGTGGACGACGATTAGAATGGGTTCGGAACCACGTGGACTGGGGCCGTGAGCAATGGTCCAATGTGCTGTTCACGGATGAATCCAGGTTCGGCTTCCATCCAGATTCACGAAGGACGCGTGTTTGGCGAGTTCCTGGACGATGGAGCCGTCTTCAGAACCCTCAGGAAGTTCACCCATACCAAGGAGGAACAATTATGGTTTGGGCAGGAATTCGTCTTGGAGGACGGACGGATCTCGTTTGGGTGCGGGGCAATATGACGGCAGAACGATAACTCCAACAGGTGCTGGGGCCCGTAATCTTGCCCCACAGAACACAAATGGGGCAAGATTTCCTGCTCATGCACGACAATGCCCGGGCACACACGGCGAGAACGGTAGCAGCTTGGTTACATACACACAATGTTAGGGCCTTAGACTGGCCTGCTCAATCGCCAGATCTAAATCCCATTGATATGCTGCAAAGAAGAGCTCTGAAGGAAGTTACTGAAAATCTGGCTACAGAAGATCAACTTTTTGCGCACCTCAGAAGGACATGGGACAATATTCTGCAGCAAGACATTGACAACCTTGTTCTGAGCATGCCGAATCGTTGCCGATGTGTTATGAACATCATGGGCGCTTTCTCAGACTACTAACTTCAAGTTTATAAACACAAATTAAATGATTTTTCTATTTTTTTCAGTTTTTACTCATAAATTAAAAGTTAATTCATGTACGGTTTCCGTCTATGCTTCATTTTTTTCCATAAAATCCTGAAATTTTAATCGAAGTACCTTAACCATTATTAAAAAATGGTAGAATATTAAATAACGTATCTTTTAAATATATACATGTCATATAAATAATTAACACATTGATAGAAATTCGCTTTTTTAAAAATATCTCTAGACCGTGTTGATGTGTGTATATCATTGACTTTCACTATAGCACGTTAACACAACTTTTATGTTCAAGAAACCACCACCCCCGTACATAAAACAAGATAAATGCATTAGTTTTAGAAAATAATATACAACAAGCGTCCGCACTTGCCACTCTTCCCGCCAAAAGTCTCAACTTTAATTTTTTTTTTATAATTATTTAATGGCCTGGTTTCTAAGCCAAATCTTATTTATTATATCATATTTCTTCAATCTTATCTTCTAATTAGTCCTGTCCAGTCGATGTCATGTCCTCAGGCTACGTCCTGGTCCTTGCCCTCAGTATAATGGTGATTCTAATACTAAGGTTGTCGGTGGACGTTTCGCGGCAAGAGAGAAAATAGCATTTCACTGCATATATATCGTTGTCTTTCACTATAGCACGTTAACACAACTTTTATGTCCAAGAAACAAGCTCATTAAAGGACACTAAGTATCTATTTTGTTCTTTGTCTCATACTAATATTATAGATTTAAGGTTTTCCTTGTTTGACTCTGTAGGTCGTCAGCGTGAATGCAGTACCTTTGGTGTTGACACGTCTATAGGCTACGGTGACTGACCACTATTAATCAGTCCGTAAGTAAGTTGTCTGCCACAACAATGGTAAAATAAAAAGCGTTGGTCGTATGGTATGGGTGCAACTTCGCCCATTCATAGAACCAATAAAACCACTATACAAACAATGCGATTGCATTTTGTGGGATTTTCGCGCGATCTTGATAAATCCGCTTGCTGTATTATAATTTTCAAAACTAGTGCATTAACCTAGTTTTATGTGTAAAAATGGTAGTTTCTTAGACATAAAAGTTGTGTGTTGTGTGATATATTGCAGTGAAAAGTTATTTTACAACGTGTCGTGCAAATTCCACTGAAAGCCTCATTAATGCTATACCACGTAAATGAGGCATGGACACAGAATCTATGACTGGACTTGACATCGACAAAGGACTGGAGAGGACTAAATTATAAGATAAGATTGAAGAAATGTGATATAAAAAATAAGGTTTGCTAAAAGGTCTTTGTACCACGCCATAAAATAATTATAAAAAAAAGGATTGCGTGCTGTTAGAGGTTTGGCGCCAACGCGAGCGGTGACGCACGTTTGTTGTATATTATTTTCAAAAACTAGTGTAAAATTCGTGTTTTTGTGTTTAATAATGGTGGAATATTTTACATAAAGAGTTCGGAAAAGTGCATTAGTGAACGAAAGTGATATATTGCAAAGAATAGCGGTGTTGTTTGTGTTAGTGCCAAATTTCCAAAGAGAGCTGCAATAGGGATCCACTGCCTTATTGGGGCACGGACTAGGACCTAGGACTGAGGACTTGACATCGACAAACGACTAGACAGGACTAAAACATAATAACAAGAAAAATAAATACTGAAGACTAGGCTGTATGGACTAAGTTTCCTTTGCCTGCCCAAGATGGGCGAAGACAACTATAAAAAAAAATTGCGTGCTGTTATATATGTCACTAATGTCACTTGTTATTGTGGTTTGCGATTGATCTATTTAATATTTGATTTTAAATGGATTCTCACAAGTGAATAGTATTACTATAATAGAGATATGAGATTAGTAATAGTATAAATATAAAAATGAAAAAGGAACGGACTGGCGACAACTGTCGCCCATTCAAATTATAAGTATCACAACTACTTTTACGCTTATTCTGTAAAACCAAGTGCATTCTTGTTTTATAAATATATTCTATTCTTTACAGCCCATCAAATTCTGAGTTTAACTGGGATAAGTTTTGAAAGAAGGAGTGTTATTGTAAGTTATGAAAGAAGTGATATTTGTACAAATTAAGTTTGAGGTTATTGCCAGTAAATCTGTCATATCCTGACTTCTATATTTCTTTCAGGGATTTGTGGAATTGACGATCGTACCGCTCAAAGATAATCTTCGCTACATTCGACTGAATGGAAAGCAGTGTCGTATATACCGAGTGTGTCTCAATGATCAATATGAAGCCAATTTTCAATATTTTGACCCTTTTTTGGACATTTGTCAGGCAGATCCAAACACGTATGTATTACAAACTTAATCTAAAGTGTCCCGAGTCATTACACAACTACAAATTACTTTTAAATGTGAGGAAATTAATTATACATAATTAAGGGGGTACAATTTACTGTATGTCCAACATCAAAGATTGGTTTTAAAAAAATATATTTATTTATATGGTGTGGTTCTGTTTCCTTACCTTTTTGGTTGACCATGAGCATCCCTATGCTCTAAGATTACCTATGGGCCCCGTTTTTGTGATTATTGACAGTGTTTTTATTCATACCTATGATTTAATCCTGTTACTCAATTAAAATAAATAACCATGAAAATAATGTAGGTAAAAAGTATTTTTCAAATCAGAATTCCTGAGATTTATGCATTCAAAAAATATAAATATTTTTTCACTAATTTATAATTACAGCCGTTCTTTGGAAGTCTTCTCCCAGTGTCATTTAGCAGCAGCTCAAAAAATAGACCCAGATCACAACTCAGGAGAACTTCATATACAAATACCAGAGGAAGCTGCACATCTAGTTGGAGAGGGCAGAGGTCTACGGATTGGAATTGAGTTTTCACTTGAATCACCCCAGGGGGGTATGCATTTTGTTGTTCCTGAAGGTGAAGGGTCCTTGGTTGAGGTAATACCAAATTTACTATTACTGTACTGAAAATAGATAGTTTGACCATGACCACTGTACTGCTCACTGCATATAAATTTGTACGCAGTGAGTGGTGCAGTGGTTGTGGTCAAACTATAATTATGATTCTGAAAAGGCATATCTACTATTTACATTGTTCTTATTTAGAGTTGACAAAATATAATGCTTAGATAAAGGAATCTTTTTACTACATACTTTTTTGTTTAGAAGCTTATGGTTTGTCTCTTTAAAATTGGAAGACCATAAATTGACTATTTTATACTTAATTATTTAACAATAATAAAATGTGTAGTTCTTTATTCTTTCTAAAGCCATATAAAATTATTTTTAGAAATCTGCCCACATGTTCACATATGGCCACTCAGCAAGATTGTGGTTTCCATGTGTAGATAGTTTTGCAGAGCCCTGCACTTGGAAACTGGAGTTTACTGTAGATGAGTGTCTCACTGCAGTATCTTGTGGGGAACTGGTTGATGTAGTGTATACTCCTGACCACAGAAGAAAGACATTTCATTATTTAGTAAATACACCAGCATGTGCGCCAAACATTGCTTTAGCAATCGGGTGAGTTGCTTATAAAATCTTTTATCTAAAGGTATTAATAAAATTACCAGGTGACTAACTCACCTTTAAATACCATACCCAAGCCCTTAGGCCTAGAAACTTAAACTCTTATAATGTAGAGATCCGCTTAAAATTTTTTTTACAAAATCAACCCCCAGAGGCATAAAATAAGAGTCTTAAGTTTATGAAACCTATCATGAAAAAGTCCTGGGGAACAGCTAAATACTTAACATTCTTGTTGAAAAAATTTCTAAAGAAAAATTTGCTCTGTTGAGTAGTTAGTAGTAGTCATTATTATTGTTTTCATCATTAGTTCATCAGACATAATTATTTATTAAGGAGTAAGATTGATACACCAAGCAATCAAATCAGTAATGCAGTCCTGTCTTAGTTCATAGAATCTTTAAAATGAAAAATATAATGACCAGAGCCTTTAATTTTTAGAAAAGAAAATTAAATTGGAATTAAATTTTATTTCATGTGTATATTGGACTTGCCACTTACACTGTCAAGGCTAGAGCTTTGTCTGTTACTCAGGTGTCCCAGCTAAAAGGTGAGGTTGAGGGCTTTTAAAAGACTTCCTCATACTCAGCATTGTTTCCCATAAACAACAAAAAGGTGATCCATAAGAGAAAACCAAGTTATCTTCAATGTGTAATTATAGTTTTAATTATTCATATTATTTTCAGACCATTTGAAACATATGTAGATCCTCACATGAACGAGGTTACGCATTACTGCCTACCCAATTTATTGCAAATATTAAAAAATACTGTACGCTATGTTCATGAGGCTTTTGAATTTTATGAAGAAACATTGTCTACTAGATATCCATATCCTTGTTATAAGCAAGTGTTTGTTGATGAGGTTGGTACAAAATTTTTGTTTTATTGTAAAGTTTTTGAGGGGATTTATAGGCAATTTCTGCATGTTATTATAATATGACGAGAGTAAAGAGTATATATGCATACTACTGCAATGTGCCTTAAATGTGATCAAAAGCTATTTATAAACTAGTTCTTCAACCAGTCAATTGAACCTTTCACAAAAACCTATAGTTGAGTCATTATATTAGGCCACATTTGACAAGTGTCAGTTTTTGCTTCATAGTGAGATGACATGATTAAAAATATCGATTAATGTGAACGAACCGATACGGACTTTAAACATATATGAATCGAATCAGTTATTTTGAAAAAGTAAGCTATCAAGAAGAAAGTAGTATAGTATTTCAGTTGACTCCCAGTCCAATTATTGTTATACTTTTTTTATCGTAAATTTTGGACAAATATCTGAAAACTAAACGAATTAAAATATATTAAATATAAAATTATCAATTCAATATATTGATGTTATAAGTTTATAATTGTTATTTACTTTGAGTACTTTATAACGTGAAGGCTGGCATTCATTTATAGTGACATATTATATATAAACTAAATGATATCCTGGAGTAGGAATGTATTTAGAGTAAAATTGTAATGTACTCCAGACCTTCATACGTCGAAGCTCTAGAGCACTAGATCTGGGACTACTGAATGTGAATAGCCAGCTGATTTTCTAGACGGCAAAAACACTACCTAAATTATGTTGATAGATCAGGAAAAATTGTGATAAAGGGGCAATGTTGCAAGCACATTAGACCTTAACATGTTAAGAAACCAACATATAACAAAATAAAATCAGCAAACACACATATATACATATCGTCACGCCTTTATCTCCAAAGGGGTAGGCAGATGCATACTATACGCCCACATTTCACCGTAACCATTTTTTTTTAAGTCAAAGAAAAGTATGTTAAAGAAACATGAATATAATGAATATATCCTACTAATATTATAAACGCGAAAGTTTGTGAGTATGGATTTTTGTTACTCTTTCACATAAAAATTACTAAATGAATTTTAATGAAACTTTACAAAAATATAGCTTATACATCAAAATAACACATAGGCTACTTTTTATACCAGGAATTCAGACATTTAAAACAGGATTCCCACAGGAACTTGTCTGTGGGAAACAGGAACGGGAAAACTTCTCTACGCGGGCGAAGCCGCGGGCGTCAACTAGTACTACATTATTATTATTATTTTCTTGTTGGGGACGCCGGCACCGCCGAGCGAACGATCCGACCGCATCTCTTGCCGCCCACTTCGCTCATTTCCCCGAAATCTCCTCCTTAACTAGTACTACATAAGAACGAAGAAAAATGAGTAGGTATGATTAAAACAAAACTTTAAAAGTGGTGGACTATTTTAAATAAGTCTCATTACATTCGATTCTGCTAATAAACTTTCGATTTTCTTGGTTACCTCCCTAGTGTTTAAAAAGGAAAAGGGTCTACTGTCGCAACGTTGTAACTGAACGTTCTCTAGAACATAAATTGTTTATTTCCTTTACAATAATTTATTAGTGAAAGTAGATACTAAAATAGCCATCTTTGGGCATTTAGACAATAAAAGATGTATGAGTGTAACTGAGAAATGTTCAGCAATCAAATGTGTAAATATATATAAACTAGTTCTTCAACCAGTCAATTGAACCTTTCACAGAAACCTAATGATATAAAAAATATATTGTGTAATATTCCTATATTACACAATATATTTTTTATATCATTAGGTCAACATATCCATGGGAAGCTAACGAAATATTCTTTATACGTATTATACGTTCTACGTCGTGGGGCGACGTAGGCGCCATCTAATCATCGCCATCTTAAGTTACATTGCACAAATGTTTGCACCTATATACGTTCAATTTATGATGACACTTGCCAAAATAATATAAAATTTTCACAGACCCTATTTTAAAAGTCAGGGGTGGATTGAAATTTTTTCAACTAATATATTTAGTTTCCAGTTAGAGTTTCCTAATTTTTTTTCAGGTTGAAGATGAAGCTACAGCATACACTACAATGTCGATCATGAGCACACATCTCCTCCACTCAATAGCGATCATAGACCAAACATACATAAGCCGTAAAGCCATGGCTCAAGCTGTGGCCGAACAATTTTTTGGCTGTTTCATTACAATGCAAAACTGGTCAGATCTGTGGCTAGCTAAAGGAATACCGGATTATTTGTGTGGTTTATATTCTAAGAAATGTTTCGGTAATAATGAGTATAAATATTGGACACATCAAGAGTTACAGGAGGTTTGTTACATTTTATAAACAACCATTTTCATTAACCTTTGTACTGCCTGTGATAAAATAATATGAAGTTTACTCGCTTAGTAAGTACTTGTCTGCGAAAGTCGCGTAATTAGTGAAAGTGATGCAACAATGTCCCTTTGTAAAAAGTTAGAAAGTTTAACGATTTTTTTACTTGTAGGGCTAATCGACACTTTGTAAAGTTGGTCACTTTGTCTCTAGTGTGCTAATTTTAGATATGTAACTATTAGATTTGGAGTGGGAGATGATACACAATTTGTACAAAATTGTTGGGTTCACCCATTAATTCTCCGATATAAAATTACATATAACATGTAATTTTATGCAGCATGCAAAACAAAAAGTAAATCATAAATATCAACTGAAATTGTTGGTGAAATCTGTCACTTTTAAAGAACGTAATGTTGAAAACAAATGGACCACAGGAGAACGAAGACGACCATGTACAAAAATAAACCAATAAATATTATAATTACTTGCTTTTTAAAAAAATAGGTAGTAGCATATGAAGAGCAGTATGGAGGAATAGTTTTGGATCCATGGCAACCCCCAGCTAGTGGCGCGCGCGTTGAACCCAAAGACGTGTTTTACTTTCCTGTCCGTAATGTTCACACCATGTCGCCACGGTACATTGAGGTAATTTCATATTTTCTATGACATTTATATAATTGTATCCATAATCTGTCTATTGAAAACGACGTTTCCGATTGGGATGTAGGTACGCTCAGTGTTTCGAATTTCTGGTCACGCTAAGATCTTTGTATTTGTAATGTTTCTGTAATTTAATTGCTACTAATAGAATGCGGTTTTTAGATAATGCGTAAAAAATCGCACCTAGTACTTCGGATGTTGGAACAACGCATTGGTCAAGAACTTTTATTGCAAGTGTTCAACAAACAACTTTCCTTAGCAACAAATGCCGCTAGTACAAAGATTGGTAGTGGTCTATGGGGACACTTGTTGCTCTCAACGAACCTCTTCGTGAGGGCCATATTCACGGTGACTGGGAAAGATATGGCCGTATTCGTGGATCAATGGGTACGAACTGGGGGACATGCTAAGTTCCAACTTACGTCTGTATTCAACCGCAAAAGGTATGTACTCTAAGCTCCTTTGAAAAATAATGTGTGATTAAATCATAAAATACTAATGCTTATCAGGATTTATGAATACAATAAGACTGAGAAATATTAATTTCACTTTCAATCAGGAGGGCCGTATGCTTGTCTGCCATCACTGTGGTAAAAAAATCCTATAAAATGTATGTGTAATTATAATTAGGAGTTACACGCAAGCGTAGGTATTTAATGCGCTGCTACTGCTACACCTTCGGTTGCCAATATTATTTATTTAAAAAGGTATAAGTATTAAATTCTTTCATTATTTATTTCTTTTCTACAGAAATACAGTTGAATTAGAAATCAGACAAGACTGTGTTCACGAGCGCGGCATACGTAAGTATGTCGGACCGTTGTTAGTACAACTTCAAGAGCTAGACGGAACCTTCAAACATATGCTTCAAATAGAGAATACTGTAGTGAAAGCGGACATTACCTGCCACAGTAAAAGTAGACGAAATAAGAAGAAGAAAATTCCTTTGTGTACTGGCGAAGAGGTGGATATGGATTTATCTGCCATGGAGTAAGTTAAACTATGGAATTATTTAATATTGGTTTCCTTGATGCGATGTATCAGTACTTTACTACCTCTGTGGCGCGGTGGGAGTGTATCCGACTGCTACGCAAGAGGTGGTGGGTTCGATTCCCACCCAGGATAAAACTTTGTGTGATGAGCACGATGGTTTATTCTGTGTCTGGGTGTTATTTATCTATAATATGTATGTATTTAGAAATATATAAGTATGTATATCAGTTATCTGGTTACCACAGTAGTTTGGAATCAGATGGCGATGAGTGGGTTGTCCCAAAGATATTTATTTATTTATGAGGCCCATATTTTTTTAAATGCCATGAGTTGTAATACTATTTAGAAAGTATTAAGACCTTGTCTGGAATTGTTGGTTAATGATCATCATCCTCATAATTTATTAATAAGGCATTCGAAGGTTTGCCGGGCATAGCTGGTTTGTTATGAGAAAAAAATACTGTATGATGTCTATACTTACCATAATTTAATGTGGAAAATATTTCACGAGTTCGAACTCCGACTCACGACCGAAACAAATGATATATTCCACGTCGTAGGGCGACGTAGACGCTAACTACCATAACTTACACTAAATATCGAAATATTTTTGAAAAGAAATTGCTGATTACAAATAATATATACTAATATATAAAGCTGAAGAGTTTGTTTGTATATTTATTTGGTTCAACATGCTAATCTCAGGAACTACTGGTCCTAATTGAAAAAATATTTTTGTGTTACATTGTCCATTTATATATCGAGGAAGGCTATGTAACATCACGCTACTACCCAAAATAGTAATAATGGGTGGGATTCAATGGACGCGACGGAGATTCAAAGTATGTCACGGGCGAAGCCGCGGAGGTCGGCTAGTATACCATAATTAAATGGGTGTGTTTGATCTTACATGTTTCAAAACTTAAGAAATTACTATAAAATGGTTCCAGGATGACTGCTGCGACCCAAGCTAAACTTGCCTGAATCTTAGTAATCCTGTTGACTGACTTATGCACAAGGCTAGGTTTTGCAACAAGTGTGCCTAGTACCAAGTCCAAAAGTAGTTGTGGAAGGTCAACAGTTGTTCACAATGCCGTAAATAATATTAGTAAATAGTATGGAGCATGTTTAATAAACTTGTGCTATGGGATCTGGCCAATAAATTCACATATTTCAAAAAAACACATTCAAATGTTTGCGAAAACACAGCAACGGCAGTCGCGCCACCGAGGCATAATTACAATGCCTAAATAACACTGCCCTTAACAATCAAAGCTGACCCTGGGCTCGTTATAAAAATACTACTAACTGATGGCTGAGACTGGTTTCTAATTAAAAGTATTATCTACAGTGATTCACCAGTGTTATGGATTCGTCTTGACCCCGAAATGTCACTCTTGCGTAGTACTGTAATATCACAACCGGACTACCAGTGGCAGTATCAACTACGTCACGAGCGTGACGTCACGGCGCAGAGTGAGGCCATCGACGCACTGCACAACTATCCAGAGCCAGCTACCAGGAAGGCTCTCACAGATGTGATTGAGAACGAACAAACATTTTATAAGATTAGATGTAGAGCTGCGCACTGTTTAACTAAGGTAAAGATACAAATTGCTCCTTTACTATTTTGTTGGTTATTTGACGTCATATCGATGCTTATTAAAAACTAATTTTATTGACTTTGATTCATGAAACTCCATATGGGGCACAATATCTTTGTTCTTTTTTGTCATTGTGGTACATATAGTAGATCTCAATAAATAAATAAATATTGTGGGACACACGAGTCATCTTCAAGACCTTGAAAGAACCTGGAAACGAAGAACCTCGAAAGACTACTCTTTCCAGGTTATCCTTGACCGTTGTGCGTAAGGTTTTTTTTTACTTTTTCACAGCGCTATTTAGCCCAAAGTAAGCTAATATTAGCTTGTGTAATGGGATCTAGACAACTGATAAACATACTTATATATTTCTGAATACATACAGATTATACATAGGAAACACCCAAACTCCGAAATAAACATTTGTGGATCCTACAAATATTTTTTCCGACCCGGAAATCAAACCCGAGACCTCAGCACAGTCGCAAATACTACCACTGCGCCACCGAGGCTCTCAACCTCAAGCTACATATATAGCTCCAATTACTCCATTAATTATGGCACACTATTCATAAAATTCTACGTCATACGTCGATCACTTCACCCAATACTATAAAACGCGTTAGTTAGCGGTAATAATAATAAAAAAAAAAAAAAAATGTATGGAGAGCAATAAGTATCATTAACTCAAACATGCATTTCCATGCATGTCTGTCATTATTTCGAAAAAAGAATACGCGAAGTACCACGTTTACGGACAGAGAAAATGAAATTCATTGCTGGAGTTTTTTTTGAATTTCGAACATTACAACGCTCCAGCAATGTTGTATGAAACGGCGCGCTGAAGTTATTAGATACTCTTTATTTGAATCTCTTTCATCATTCTCTTCAGCGGATGCTTACTGTAAGTATAGTATTTTCTAAAATAAGTGCATTTATCTTGTTTTATGTGTGGAACTGTTGGATTTTGGGACATAAAAGTTGTGTCAACTTGCTATAAATAATAAACAAATATTCAGGGACATTTTCACACAGCACAATCTAGCCAAAACTAAGTTATAAACTTGTGCTATACAACTGATAAAGAACCTTAAATATAAGTGATTAATTAATATTCTGGGACACTTCTTCACACAAAAGCAATCTAGCCCAAAGTAAGCTATAAGCTTGTGCTATGAGATCTAGACAACTGATAAAGAACCTTTAATATTCTAGGACACTTTTTCACACAACAACAACAATCTAGCCCAAAGTAATCTATAAGCTTGTGCTATGAAATCTAGACAACTGATAAAGAACCTTAAATATTTTTCTAAATACATACATATATGAATATAAGGATACACTGAAACTCCGAAACAAACATTTATGTGTCACACAATAATTTGTTCTGACCCGGGAATCGTACCCTAGAGAACAGAGCGGGAGTAGCATATACTATATTTTTTTTTAGATTTTCTATCTTACTGCGGACAATTGACTGAAGGGAATTCAACAAAATTTTCCTTTAGTAGTTAGTTGCCCAATATGGCTAATGTAACTTTTCATATTAGATAATTAAATTAAAATTTAATAAGTATGTTTTATTTCCATGCATTCTTTTGAGAAAAGCACTATATATGCCTCGGTCGGAATGTCAATTGCCTGTCTCGTATTAGTGAAGTTCTCGCCTACGGCTTGGACTCCACACTCATACTCGTCCTGCAATTGCGTATTTCCTTTTGCCTTTGCAATAATGTACTATTATCGGGCAGTGTAAATGCAGGCGAAAATACGAACTTGTTGTAAGTTCCTATTTTCGCCTGCATTTAAAACAGAATGTTGTATGTATTCTAATATTATAAAAAAGAAAGATTTCTAATAATAAATAAATATCGGGACACCGATTCTGGGTGGGAATCAAACGCCCTCTTGAGGAGCATTCAGGATCGGGATACTCTCCCACCGCGCCACAGAGGCAGTCAATGTAATTCTAGGTTGTAGTTGATAAACTCCTCAACCGATTTAAAAAAATCTGAACATCATTAGAAAACCAATTCATTCAAAAGTAACATAGGCTGGGCATCATATTAAGCCAAGGGAGCAGAGTAGTAGTAATAAAATTTATTACGATGTTATTATAATTAAGAATTAAATGCGTTTCAATGGGATAGTAGGCAAAGCTTGTAAAAAAAAAATCTACAAACCCAATATTATGTTGCAGGTGGCTAACGCTATGATAAGTTCGTGGGCGGGTCCGCCAGCCATGTTGACGATATTCCGAAAGATGTTTGGCTCATTTGCTGCACCCCATATCATCAAACAAAACAACTTTGATAATCTACAGCATTACTTTTTACAAAAAACTATACCCGTAGCCATGGCAGGTAACTCACCTCATAAAATTAATAATATTATAAACGTGAAAGTTTGTGTGGATGTTTGTTACCCTTTCACGTAAAAAGTACTGAATGGATTTTAATGAAACTTTACAATAATATAGCCTATACATCAGAATAACACATAGGCCACTTTTTATCCCGGGTACAAGTTCCTGTGGGAAACGGGAACGGGAAAACTTCTCTACGCGGGCGAAGCCGTGACGTGCATTTATGAAGCGAGTAATGAATCTGCAGGAAGCGAAAGAGGTATGCATGATCGCGGCGCCTGGCGATCTATCCTCTTTGACTACCACGTCAGGAATACAGCGTGAAGATGAAGATAGTTATTATTAGTACCTACCTACCATCTTCAACATGGACAATGATATTGCTTTTTGTGCAAACAAGGAATACTGTGGAATATAGGGACTATATTAAAATATTTTATTAGAACTAGTCTACAACGATGTATTTTAAAATGTAATATTATGATTGTTTGAAGGTTTACGCAATATACACGGCATATGTCCTCCAGAAGTAGTAAGATTCCTCTTAGATTTATTCAAGTACAACGACAATTCTAAGAATCATTTCTCGGACAACTATTACAAGGCTTCTTTGGTTGACGCTTTGGCCGCTACTATTACACCAGTTATATCTGTTCTACAGCCGGTAAGTCACCTTTCTTAAGTTTATACGGTAATTTATTCTCAAGTCTTCGATAGTAAAAAAATCTATAATTATAGATTTTTTTAAAATGGATTTCCGCCATGTTACGCCTGATTCAATTAGTTATTCTTCGTATAGTGTTCCAAAAGCCTGCGACTGCCAGGTCTTCATCTATACTTCTATACTAATATTATAAAGCTGAAGAGGTAGTTTGTTTGGTTCAACGCGCTAATCTCAGGAACTACTGGTCGGATTTGAAAAATTCTTTTTGTGTTAGATAGCCCATTTATTGACGACGGCTATAGGCTATATATCATTACGCTACTACACTGGAGATCAGAGCAGTAGTCATAAATGTTGACAAATCGGGCAAATTCTTATGCATCATTGTAGAATTTATAAGCGACGGAATTAAATAGGTACGACGGGAGATCGACATATTCCACGGGCGAAGCTGTGGGGGTCTTCTAGTTAATTTATATATGCTGAATGTTTATTTGAGCATATATTATACAACACAGAAGGATGAGCGACTATGAAGCTAGGATCTTGAAGACTTCAGCGACATCAGACACCAAAGGCAAAAGAGTACTTTTTATTCATTATTGCACATCTAAAACACAGTGTAACATAAATATATGTAGTACTTCAATTTCGTCAAGAGATAAGCAGAGTTCTTTTATATTACTTTAAATAAAATCATGTCGCCCATTGCCAGACATTTAAGGGCCGTCTGCACGAGCGTGAGAAATGCGACGGATCCGCGTTTAAAAAGGATAGATTTACGTGCCACGAAAATATCGCCGATATAATACGTAGGTCACATAAGTTTTGCGTAACTTAAAAGAACAACATGTTATAATTCAAAATAATCTCCTTTACATTTTAAACATATTGTCATGCGATCGAACCATTTTTTAAAACAGGACGATCACAGATCTGAAGGCATGTCTACGTGCTGATTGAACGCTATCACTGCCTCTTCGGAGTTGGTAAAAGTGAAACCTATCATCAAATCTTTGATTTTGGGGAAAATACAGAAATCACAGGGTGCTATGTCGGGGCTACGCGCAGGATAGGTGACGAGTTGTACTTTTTCGGAAGTTAAAATGACTTTGTTTTGTTGGCCGTGTGTGAAGAAGCGTTGTCATGATGTAGAAGAACGCGGCTTTTTGGTCGACTTTCGCGAACTTTTTCTAACACCCTGGGTAAACAAATGGTAGAATACCACTCGGCATGAACACTCTTTTGATCTTCACGTGGAATTGTACAGATGGGACCTGTAGCTGAGAAAAAAAACGCGATAAAGTTTTTACCAACGTTTCTCACTTTTTTTGACCTGTTCTCATTTTCAAACACCCATTCACAAGACTGCTGTTTTTTTCGGGTTCAAATAATAAATCCACGTTTTGTATCCTGTGACAATGTCATAAACAGCATTAGAATGTCCGTGGTCGTACTTCAGTAGCATTTGTGAGCACCATTCCACGCGAACCCGCTTCTGCTTCGCTGTCAGTTCATGAGGGATCCTACGACAACAGTTTCCGAACTTTCAATTCTTCGTGTAAAATTTTCTGAAACCGGGTTTTCTTCAATTAGCCGCTTAACAGTAGCCACATTATTTTCGTTGACGGCAGTCTTCAGACCGCCCTTCACGAAATTCGTCATGTAAAGAAACTCGACCAAAGGTGGTCAAACAAGGTGCTTCTCTCCGAAAAGCATTTAGAAGACGAGCGGCACAGTCTTGCGAAGAGAGAGAACTTAAAAATCATAAAAAATCATCACTCTAAAATGTTTTCGACTTAATTCCATTTTCGTTGTGTACGTAGAACTTCGATGTGTGATAAAAAGCAATTGACAAGTGGTTTCCCGCCAATTGTTTTTTTTCTTATTACTAAGAACGATGCAACGTTAAAAAAAAATAAACATTCGAAATTCAAAAATTCCGATTAGCTAGAAGTGCAAAACTTTTAGTGGGCCCCATGTATAATTATATCGCTCGTAGATACGGCTCCATAGAAAAGATGCAACCCCGTGTCAGCCAACTTACAAAGTAAAATAAATAGATGGGTTTTATCGAATCAAATTTAAAGTATGATTTGGATCCAATAAAATTACCAATGAAATAAAATCCTAATTTGAATACACTTCTGTAAACCCTTTCAGAGATTCAGTAGGTGTATGTATCTCTTCGTTAAATAGTTCATTAACTAATTGTCAATTATTTAGGGTGCTCCAATAACAGCCGACTCATTATCAGCTGATACAAGACAGGTATTAGAAGAAATCACACGAGTATTGAACTTAGAGAAGGTGTTGCCTTGCTACAAAAACACAGTTACTGTGAGCTGTTTGAGGGCGATACGGCGGTTACAGCAATGTGGCCACTTGCCCAGTACGCCAATGGTTTTCAGAGCGTATGCACAATATGGACAATATATTGGTGAGTATCGCAATAGTTTATAGTTTTTCACACTCACACTTTCTCAACTCAGTAATAAAAACGTCAATATTACTATCATTTCTTCCTCTTCCATTACATTATTCCAACTATTTACTGTAATGAGATTACTTCAATGAAATATTTATGTTACTGATAGTCTTTGATCCGCTTAAATAAAGCCTCTCTACGTGTACTTCAGTCATCATCGTCGTCGGAGCGTTTGTCCCAGTTGAGTCTCGCGATACCTGGGGTCCGCTCTCCTATATTATTCCCTCCACTTCCTACGATCTTCAGCATATCATTCATACGACGCCAAGCCAGCACTTCTTGAGGTTTCCCCTTTTACCGGGACCCGGCGGAGGCGGCATGGCTTGATATCGTACGTGTAAGTCTGTAGCTAGTTCTACTATATATTTATTAATAAAAGTGTCCAGTTATCACAGACAAGCCGTTCTTAATCCATTTATTATTTTCTAGATGTCCGGTTAGCAGCATTCGAGTGTCTGGTAGACTTTGTGCGCGTGGACGGCAAGCCGGAAGATTTGTCTTCCCTACTGACGGCGGTGGAAAGTGACGCAGATCCCGGTGTGAGACACGGCCTGGCCAGGTTGCTCATCAACATGCCTCCCTTTGAGCCTGCCCAAAGACATCGCCTTGATACCGAAGCTGTCGTACACAGGTATATTCAAAATATACTGGAATAAGTCTAAAGCCCAAACTTAAAGTAAACCTAAAATCCAAAGTCTATTACTTCCAATTCAATAGCGTCGCTAATAAGAAACGAATTTTTGACGTAATGAAATATGGCTTTTTTTTTCATTCACAATATTAGTTGTTCAAAAATCCAGTGATTCAGTTTTAATTTAAATCAAAATTGAACTCGAGACCTCATTGAGTACTTTTCGTACCTTGAAAAATTCGCCCTGTATAACTATTCTCTCTTTATAAATATAGGTTCAGTTGATAAACGTCGTCATGCAATCCCTGACTGTAGAATACCATTCTTCCATCCATTCCTTCCATCAAATAAACCATTTTTTGTGAGAAATAGTGAGGGTCGATGCAAACTGAAGATGAATCACAGTGAATTTAGAAACGCTTACGTAGCATTTTTACTCAGATATAAAAATGCGCTTTACGCTATAGAGTTAAAGGTGAAATTGCAATGTTAACTTAACATTGTCTTAAAAGAGCTTTAAAATTGATTCTGTTTACAAATGCAAAGAGAACGAATTACCACTACCAAAACTGTGAACTGTAGGCGTAAAATATGTCTCTGCCATCCCTTTAGATAAAAAGGCGTGAGACTCGTAGTGAAATTATAATCGTTTTTAAACATTTTAGAATCTGGACAAATATAAACTGTCATTTGTCCAACGACGCAAGATTGAGATGTGATCTCGTAGACTTATATTACACGCTGTATGGTTTGAAGAGGCCGATATGCGTGCCGTTGCCGGAAATACAAGCGATGATGAAACAAATGCATCATAAAGAACGAGAACGACTGGAGCGAGAGCGGGAGAGGGAGAAGGAGAAAGAAAAGGAAAGAGAAAGACTGGCGGACTTAGAGTTAAAACCAGTAATTAAGCAAGAAGTCCACGATGTGAGTTATCTGTGAAGTATTTTATGATGCATGCAAGTTGTGTTCCGTGTCTTCGTCTGTGTTGAATTTGTTGTTTTATGATTTTTTTTCATACAACGTAAACCGATGTGTGTGTAATGAACCGGTAGGAATTACATATAGAAGCTGTGTGAAAATAACTCTTTGCTCTATGACCTAAATTTGAGATCTTTTCCTTTACATAATTAATATTTTAAGTTTAATGTTCGGTCGCTTCGGTTGTTGTCAATATTTTTCACTGTCCTCACCTATGTGTTAAATCCTCGTTGCATCCATAACATTTAACACAATTTCTACTAAGAACACTATTTTTCAGGTAACCTATGACCCTGTGGTTGGCCCCTTAGACACAGTCATACCTATGTCCACGGACAAAGTAAAGGATCCTCCTTTAGACGATTTGCTACCGGTACCGCTGTCGAATATCAAAGAAGAGGATGTCAAAATTGACGTCACAAGTGTGCCTTCGGAGATGCCTATTAGAGTTTTTAGCGTAAGTATATAATTAGTCTTTCCACGCTTTGTCATGTCCCTCTTTTTCAAGTTTTGAGAGACTATACCGGTTTTGCAGCTATTATTATCGATGTTTTGATATTTGTTATTTTATTTCTATTTTAAACTAGCTATTCATCCTGACTTCTATATAATTATAAGATGACATTTTTGAAGTTTTGATTAAAATTTTCTGTAGTTTCTAAAGCTTAGTATTGGGTTGTTAAAAACTCAAAATGGACGCATAAAACATATCTCTAGCCTATTGTTTGGGGAGTTCACTTTATATAGGACACAATGAAGACTTTAAATAAAATTCTATAAGAGCTTTTATATTCTTTATATTATGTTACTGCTTTTGTCTTTTTAGGATGATTCTAAACGGGAATTCATATCGGACAATGCGGTGGCTCTCCCGGGTATCCCGGGCACATCGGGACCTATCGGCTTTGAGCCGGGCATGTTCCGGCGCGACAAAGATGACTTGGGTGCTCCTAAGGTATTATTTTAGTCCATCAATAAGATAATGTACAGTTATTTATTTAATTTAATAGAACTATTAAACATAAATATTTGTCAACAGGCAAAGAAAAAGAAAAAAGATAAGAAAAAGCACAAACATAAGCACAAACACAAACATAGCAGCAAGGACAAATCAAAAGAGCACAGAGACAAGTTTGACCGTTCATTACCTCCCCGACCTTCTTCCAGCACTGAGCACTTGAAGATCAAAGAAGAAACTCGCGAGACACTCAGCTCGTTCAGTTCTAGCCAAAGCCCTTCCGAAGATATCTCTTCCATGCCTAGTAATATGAGTTTTTGAGTAATTGCGCTGTAGAAGACCGACACAAGGATTCTGTGGGTATTCTAAACATTCCAAACAGAAGCTCCGTTTGTGTGGTACGTTGAATAAACCAATGTCTCATCCTAGAATATATTAGGTACATCTTGTAGTATAATTTCATGAAAATTCTATATCTTCGGTCATATATTCGGTTCATTGCGTCCAATAGCCATCAAATATACGACAGTTTTTAAGGCCAACTCTCTAATAAAAATAACTGCATCTCTCACAAACAGACAAGAATAAAATAAAAATAGACATCAGAAAATAATTAATAAAAAATTGATTCAGAATCGTTAATAATTTCGTACACTGACCTGGGGGCCGAGTCTACTATTGACAAGCCGTAGAATAGAACCAGAATCGCTGTTTTTAGTTGTCAAAATGGTAGTAGACTATCAGAAATGTCGCTGACTAGCGGCCACTGCCGCGGTACGAGTTAGGCCGACCGATAGAAGTCTATTGGATTACTATTGTAATAGTAGATACGAAAAACTGTCAAAATTGTACCGGTGGATTTCTATTGAGCGACGATTTTATTTCTATTTCGACACGATTGAAATAGCAGACTCGGCCGCCTGTTGTCGCTCTCGAGCAATTATATTGGCCTTTCACTCACACTGATGTAGCTCTAACTACTGCATCCATTCGGTTATTCCACTGAATTGCCCTCATTCGTTCTGTACAGATCAGGCATAAATATATGTAAATTTTTAAAGAGTAATATTTGTAAATGTTATTTAGTAGAAATAAAAATGTGTGTACCAGAGTACACAGGTAAGAGCGACATTTTTACAGCTATAAAATTTCTCTATGCGTCGATAAAGAAGTTTCACTTATGATAAAGAAGTTTCACTTCAAATCAACATGGCACGTAACTGAAAATGTGTCGAATTTTTTTATAGCTATAAAATCTCTCAACGTCGTAAAAAAGTTTCACTTCAAAAAATAAATGAATCATCTGTGCATTATTATTATCGCTAGACTATTTGAAATAAAAAAAGGAGTCTCGGTTGCATGAATTAATGTGTTTCTATTGTGGGACCCAGTGGCCAAGTCTACTATTTTACAATATAAAACCGTTCTATTTCTGTTCTATATCGATTCCATTGCGATTGGTCCAAAACTAGGTAGTCTACTAAAACTATTATATATTTCATAATAACATTTCTTAAGCCGAAGAATAGCGATCAGTTATTTTTGTATATCTAAATATTAATTAAGACTATCAAAAATGCAAATTACGAGCGGTTACTGGCGCGACACGTGTTTATAAAATTATATCGGCCGGTCGATATAATTTTATAAACACGTGTTAGAATTCTCTTGAACAAAAACACTTGTACTGTTCCACTTATTTATTATAACTTCACATATTGCACTTAATGACATCGGAAATACATAAAATATGTGCTAACCTTGGAAAATGTCGTAAGGGGAAACCGTTCAGGTCTAAGTAATAGATAACAATCTAGCCCAAACTAAGAATTTTTTTAACTGCCTCGGTGGCGCAGTGGTAGTGCATGCGGCTGCCGCGACTGAAGTCTCTGGTTCGATTCCCGGGTCGGATCAAATATTTTTGTGATCCACAAATGTTTGTTTCAGAGTTTGGGTGTTTCCTATGTATAATATGTATGTATTTAGAAATATATATGTATGCATATCAGTTGTCTAGATCCCATAACACAAGCTTATATTAGCTTAGTTTGGGCTAGTCGGTGCAGTGTAAAACAAAAATGTCCCACATTATTTATTTATTTAATTGTTTTTGTTCAACATGTGTAGCTAGTTCCACCAAGTGCCATCAATCAACAGTGTAAACAGTCTATAGAATTCTATTGGAGCGCAATTGTAATAGTGGACTACGAAAACTGTTTTTTAGGCCCCCTGTTTACAATATTATTAAACGCCAACTCTCATACGCGGAACCTGCGATGATTACATATTCGAGTTTAATTACGTCAATGCTTGACAAAGTGGTTATAAAACGTAGGTAAATGTTTAAATATAGATACATAATTAGTTTATTGTGTTGCATTTGCATTGCACCGATGTCTGTGTTAAAGATAAGTAAAATTGAATAAATACTTTTATTGAGTTAGCGAATATAGTTTTTATACAAAGCTGATGAGTTTTTATCATTAATCAGTCGAATGTTAGACTTTTATTGTCATTGCTATACGGATCCGTCGTCTACCTATTTGTCTGAAATTAGTATTTGTCCGTAAAATCGAATGACGGCGTCCCGATGTTGAATAAACCAGCTATGCAATTCACAATAGCGGTGGCAAAAACGTATCTTTGTTGAGAATGGATCATTTGTATCTGGATCAGTTCAAAGATTCGAATCAGTAAAGTGCTTCAGTGCTTCATTTGTATCAGTGACTCAACTTGTATCTAAGCTCGATTTCTTAGCGCAAATAAATTAAAATGGATCGTTTTTATTGACCTTTGTTTGAAGAATTATGTAATGTATATATTATGTTAGTAATATTAATATAGTAATATTATGTTAGTATTTTTTTAAATTGAATTTCATTTGCCTAATGTGTACCATAAAAATAGATTTTTCTTCATACTTTCTTTAGGCTTAGGACTGACAGACTTACTCTTTCACTAAACTGTCTTTAGTTCTTTACTTATTGTAACACTTATGTAATTGAAAATCACAGACCCAACGTAAACAAACCGCTGTTTTCTTCCACAAACAAAGGTCAACTAAAACAAACAAATAAAATAATAACAACGCGTACCTAATGCGTGCATAGGTGAGATAGCGTTGCTGTCTCTATCAATTACCCACTAGTAGCAAATCAGTGAGAGAGACGGAGTCGGCGCTCTCCGACGCGACTGCGACTACACGACCCGAAGTGCTCCGAACAGTGTATCTCACTCAATCGTGTCAGCGAGCGCCGCGATCCGAGTGAAACCGACATTTAATAGAGCAAAAGAGCAAAGATTAATTTCAACGGTGTAAATGATTTAAATAAGTGACTCACTTTAAAGAAACGAATCCCAAAGTCGTTTCAGTAAAGAGCGACTCACCTATGATTCACAAATCTCGGATCCAAATCCGCTACGGCGCCTGGTTGCGCCGGTATATGATAAAAGAGTAGCCGCGTTATTTTTTCTATGTTGCATCGCTAATCTGCATTTGTTTTTAATTAATTAGTTGTCGACACTCCCCCCGCCCCCTTTATTCCATTTCTCTTTCGCACCTACCTTGTCTCGCATAAAGGAGGAGCGAGACAGCTGTATTAAGTACCTGCGCTGGCGCCGCTAGCCTCACGGGCAGCGGCCACGATTGAGGGCTGGCAGACTGTCCTACAATAATCGCGCGCGCGGCCACATCGAACCAACTATCGCAATAATTGTATTTTCCACGGATAAATAGTGCTTTTGTGCAAGGAAACCAGGAATTCAAGTCCAGGGACGCCCCCGGCAGCCTCCACCTCAGCATCTCGCAGCAAGCAGCAAGGTAGTGTGCCCATTCCTGTTTTTCCATTTCTTTTTCCGTCGACAATCGCGTGTAAATTTCATTTTTGGTCTTTGCCCGCAAATACAGTCCATTTTGAATTTATTTATCTCGCCCGCTCAACCATTTTTTGGTCCTAAAGATCCGGATTTTAATCCATTCGCTTTAGTAGTTTGCTAATAGAAACGCAATAGTTTTTATCCCAAAGGGAATAAACGCATAGGCATAGGTTATAGTTTTTATTCCACCGCGGAATAAACGCATAGGTATAGGTTATAGTTTTTGTTCCGCCACGGAATAAACGCATAGGTATGGGTTATAGTTTTTGCTCCATTCGGAATAAACGCATAGGTATAGGTTATAGTTTTTATTCTACCACGGAATAAACGCATATATTAGGTAATAGTTTTTTTCTATAGGGAATAAACGCATAGATAATATTTGTATTCCATAAGGGAATAAACGCATACTTACCTACTGTTTTTAGCATAGGTAGGTACTAAATTGTTGGTAATTTCGACTGCACCGCATAGTAATAGGTAGACCACGTGGGCAGGTACCTAGGCCCGCGCGCGCAAGTAGGTACCTACGCTCGTTCGCGTCGCGTCTCGCTGCTTACCACCGCTCCCATTTTGATAGTTCGTTAGTTTTGCACTGTAGGTAGCTATAGTTGTTTTGTTTTAACAATGCCTCCGAAAGAGATTCCGGAGTTAAAACTATTACACGCTAAGAAGGATAGCCTTTTTAAGCGTATGCAATTAATTTGTGATTATTCATCTTGGATCGCAGATGAATCAATAAAAGAATTGTTTTTATCCTCGATCGAAAGCGTAGATACTTTGCGCTTAGATTTCGAAAATATTCTCGATAAAATTAACTTGCTTGAATTAAAATTAAATCCCGATTTCTTATTAAGTTATGACGCCATGTCATCTTTCGAAGATTTAATTTGTCGCATAAAACGTGTCGCTAAGTTATTGCAAGCGCCCGTGCCCGTAGTAGTCACCGATTCGAAACCCGGGCCAGCCGGTTTTGAGATGCTGAAACAGGACCGACCTAAATTACCGCCCATACAAATACCCGAATTAGATGGCGATACTAAAAATTGGCCTTTGTTCTTAGCTAGTTTCGAAAATACGATCCATAACAATAATTCGTTATTGGATTACGAAAAATTACATTACTTAGTAAGTAAACTAACCGGGAAAGCAAAAACCGTTTACGCCGGTATAACGCTTTGCGCCGAAAATTATAGTTTGATTTTGAATACTTTGAAGGTCAAATACGAAGACAAACGCTTAGTAACAACCGCTTATTTGGATCAAATATTTAATTTGAAAAATAGCTCATCGTGTAATGAACACGACTTAGAAAAATTCTTAGATATTTTTGCATCAGCTGTTCGCGCCCTAAAGAATGTCAAGGTCAATGACCTCTGTGACCTTTTTGTTTTTGTATATCGGTTTAAAGAAATTAGATTCCGAAACCGTTCGCTTATTTGAAATGGATAGACGTGGCCATCAAATAGCTAAGTTCGACGATTTAGAAATTTTCGTTCGTCAACATATTCGAATTTTGCGAAAAATAGTCCGACTAATCGTAGTAAGCCCACGAAGTCCACGCAGTCTTTTGTTAATTTTCAACCTACAACTTCGCAATCGCAAGTGTTGCATTCGAAAAATTGTTCTTTGTGTCAAGGTCACCATGACCAACTTTATAAATGTTCCGAGTTCAATAAACTCACTCCAAGCGATCGCTATAAATTTGTTCGTTCTAGTAATTTATGTATCAATTGTCTTAGTAAGAAACATCGTGTTTCATTCTGAAATTCGAATAATTTTTGTCGCAAGTGTAATGGTAAACACCATTCATTATTACACTTCGAAAACAATAATGCCATGTCCGGTAGTTCGTCAGTCGATTCCAGCTGCGCGAACTTCGTGCCTAACCGTCCGTCCGCTGTGACGTCACAGCCGCCCGCGCCGTTGAGTCGCGGTTCGGAGCGCACTCGCGTGGTTTCGTCCCCGTCCAAGCCTAGCGACGGCGGCGCCACTGCCGCGCGCGTCCAGCCGTACGATGTCGCTTTGTGCTCGCTATCAAGTTTGCACACAAGCCCTACTACGGTACTTCTGGCAACCGCTCGAGTTGTTGTTTACGAGTCGCATGGTAGGGGACATAGTGTTCGCGCACTTTTAGATAGTGCTTCTCAAAGTAATTTTATTAGTAAAAATTGTTGTAAAAAAAAAATAAAATAAAAATATCTTTATTTTGCATAGACCATTTTAACGGCGCTTACAAAATGTCATACACTATTTAAAATATTTAAAGCGACCAATGTAGTCGTCTTGGTTTGCATATAAATAACCGCCCCGCCTGTAATGTTGTGAAAGGTATTGGGGGTTCCACTAAAGCCGTTCAAGGCTCTGTAGGGATTAAATTCCACTCGCGTTTTGATTTTGATGTTAGTTTTTCGATGGATTCGCTAGTCGTCGATAAGGTTACCGAATTTTTACCGACCGTCGCAATCAATACCTCATTATTGACTAATTTTAGAGATTTGCCTTTGGCCGATGATACTTACGCCGTTCCAGGAGATATTGATTTGTTAGTTGGCGCTTCGATTTTCCCGCACCTCCTGTTGCAGCGTAAGGTTCAAGGTCACGCATCGCACCCCGCGCCGTTCGCCTTAGAGACGGTTCTTGGGTTTGTTATTGTTGGTTCCGCACCCGCTTGTTTTGATTATAACTCGACAGTGTCATATTGTTGCGCCGTCGAGCCGCTGGACTCCGCTGTCCGTAAATTCTGGGAGATAGAAGAGGTGAACGTCCGATTGTCATTGTCAGCCCGGATGATAAACTTTGTGAAGAGTTTTATAGTCGCACGACTACTCGCGATAGTGATGGTCGTTATGTTGTCGCACTCCCCTTTAAGGGTGATGTTAATTCGCTCGGAGATTCGTTTCAGTCAGCCGAAAAACGCTTCTTTTGTTTAGAACGGAAAATGCAGACATCTCCAAAGTTGAAGGAGGCTTAAGATAGCGTAATAGTAGAATATTTGGATAAAGGTTTCATTTCACCCGCGCCTCCCGAAACCGAGAAGCACGCTCCTTCGTATACCGTACCGCACTATGGAGTTGTCCGCGAGGATAAACTAACCACCAAGTTGCGCGTTGTTTTAGATGGCAGCGCCAAAACTAGTTCGAATGTTTCGGTAAACGATATTTTACACAGTGGTCAAAATCTCCAAGGTAATTTGTTCGAAATTATAGTTAACTTTCGCTTATTCGCTGTCGCGCTTTCAGCCGACATTAGACAAATGCTTCTTTGTATTGGTGTTCGCGAATCAGATCGCCGATTTCAACGCATCAATATAGATAGAATTTTCGCATTCTCGGACTCGACCGTCGCTTTGTGTTGGACACATTCTTCGCCCCATCGTTGGGAGTCGCAAATAGGGTGGCCAAAATTCAGTCGGAATTGGCGCCGCAAAACTTTTATCACGACTCAGGTACGGACAACCCTGCCGATTGTTTGTCCGTTGTGGTTCCATGGCTCTTCCTGGTGCCAAGCCCCACCTGGTGAATGGCCTGTTAGCCCTTTCAACCCCGCTACTGTGTCCACGCCGCCAGAGGAAAAGAAAGCCTCTTTAGTTGCTACCGCACCGCTCGAAAGATCGCCTATCTTAGAGTTGTTTTTATTTTTCGATTTTTGAAATCCTTCCTCGTCGCAAGCATGTTACCGCCTTTGACTTAAACAAGGCTGAGTTAATCGTGCTTCGTGAACTTCAGAGATTTTATTTTTCGTCTGAAATTAGAAATTTGGAATTGAATAAGCCTTGTAGTCGCGCTTTTCAGCATTTGAAACCTATTTTGAAGGATGGCCTCATTCGAGTTGGTGGTCGTTTGAGCCAGTCCGTATTAGAGTACGATCAAATGCATCCTTTAGTTCTTCCGCGCAAAGATCATATCGTTGATCTTTTAGTTGAATATCACCATAGGGTGAATTGTCACGCTGGTCCAGATTTATTAATGTCGATTTTGCGCCAGAAATACTGTATTCTCTCCGCACGCAATTTGATTCGTTCGACAGTTCATAGATGTATTCCTTGTTTCAAACTTCGCCCGAAGTCAATCGCGCCCGAAATGGCCGATCATCGTCCTTTTCGTGTTGTTCAGGCTGCTAAACCGTTCGTACACACGGGTACAGATTACGCTGGCCCCTTCAGGGTAACAGTATCTCGTGGGCGTGGTATACGCTTCACGAAATCTTATGTTCGTCTTTTTGTTTGTATGACGACTCGCGCCGTTCATATAGAATTAGCTGGTGATTTGAGCACGCCATGCTTCATGGCTGCATTTAAAAGATTTTTGTCGCGTCGGGGTTCCGTATCTCGAATGTATTCGGACAACGGTACGAATTACGTCGGAGCTCGTCGTAACCTTTCCGAACTACATAATTTTATGCGTTCCAAACACTGTACTTTTTAAGAGCTGAGCACCGTGCTCACTCAAGTCGAGGCCGTAATGAATACGCGTCCTCTTTGTAGAACCTTATCTAGTGACCCTCGGAGCCGCTTGCACTGACTCCAGCGCACTTTTTGAATGCTACACCGTTAAAATACTTACCCGCTTTTGAAATAGAGGAAGATCGACTTCATCTTCTCTCGCGTCATGCATTATTGGATAAACTTGTTCAATCGTTTTGGAAGCGTTGGAGGACAGACTATTTGCATACGCTACAGTCACGTCAGAAATGGAATACTCCATCGAACCCTATTACTGTCGGTATTGTCGTAGTTATTTTAACTGAAAATATGCCTCCATTATATTGGCCTCTTGGGGTAGTAGAAGAAGTTTTCCCTGGGTCAAATGGGATCACCCGTATAGTTCGTTAAAACCGCAACTGGTTCGTACTTGCGACCAGTTATTCGTCTTTGTCCTTTGCCTAATCAACAGTACGAGGGGCGTACAATGTATTCTCGGTATCGGGGTAATATACTAATGATGAGGGTAATTAAATTATCTCATTAGTTTATGACACTCATTGAGGGTATAAATACAAAATTTTATTTGATTGTCGCCATTAGTATTCAAAATATCATTTCGGAAAGGCAACTACGATGACTGATACGACAATGTTGAAAAAAATCGAGCTTCGCGCTGTGATAAAATTCCTCACAAAACAAGGAAAGACTCAAAAAGTAATTCACGAAGAAATGATGGCTGTTTACCAAGATTCTGCCCCTTCATTATCTACAATTCAGAAGTGGTCAAGTGAATTTAAATGGGATAGAGAGAGTATTGAAGACGATCCTCGTGCTGGTGGGCCGGTTATTGCCGCTACTGAAGAAAACGTAAAAATGGTTAAGAAACTTGTACTCAAAGATGCCCGTGTGAGAGTGAAAATATTAGCAGAAAGAACCAACCTATCTGTGGATACCATTCACACTATCCCATATGACCATCTGAATTTGTCAAAGGTCAGTGCAAGATTGGTGCCGCGAATGCTCACAGCGTTTCAGAAACAAGTGCGAGTTGATTGATGCAAGGAGTTTTTGGAGCTCTGTGGTGAAAATCCGCAAAGTATTTATGATCGGATTGTTACTGGTGATGAAACGTGGGTTCATCTCTATGATCCTGAGAGCAAGCAGGAGTCTATGCAGTGGCATAAAAAAGGAACAGCCCCACCGAAGAAGTTCAAAGTCAGCCAATCCGCCGGAAAGCTCATGGCCACAGTGTTTTGGGATTCCAAGGGAATCTTATTAATTGAGTACACAAAAAAGGTGAGAGTATTACTGGCGCAACTTACGCTAACACCCTGCGCAATTTAAAGGAGGTAATAAAAGAAAAAAGACAGGGAAAATTGACCGCAGGTGTATTGCTTCTGCACGACAACGCGCCTGTTCACAAGGCGCGCATTGCCAATGCTGCTGTGCGGGATTGCGGATTTAAATAAATCAATCATCCACCCTACAGCCCGGACCTAGC
Source organism: Thumatha senex (assembly GCA_948477245.1). Taxonomy (NCBI): domain Eukaryota; kingdom Metazoa; phylum Arthropoda; class Insecta; order Lepidoptera; family Erebidae; genus Thumatha; species Thumatha senex. The sequence continues at coordinate 7,849,173 of OX419729.1, read as the reverse complement.
CCCTAGTGATTACTTTCTGTTCCCAAATCTCAAAAAAGAACTTGGAGGCAAGCATTTTTCCGACGATGAAGAGTTAAAGGCAGCAATTAACGATCATTTTTCAAACCAGGAAGAAAAATACTTTTTGGAGGGAATTGAAAAGTTATTTTCGAGGACAAATAAGTGTGTTCAGATCCTAGGGACTACATTAAAAAATAAATTTTATTCAGAATTTTCTGCTTATTCTTTCATGCCGATACCGAGAATACATTGAACTCCCCTCGTAACTTCAATAACAAATTTAGCTTGTTTGATTAGGTTTAGTTTAGTTTAGTTCCATAGCATTTGTTTATTTAGCAGCTAAAGCTTAGTGGCAACTATATAGTCAGTTGTTCCTTTTTCGAAGGTAACCCTTCAAGCCGGGGGGAAATGGTTGCGCCGGTATATGATAAAAGAGTAGCCGCGTTATTTTTTCTATGTTGCATCGCTGATCTGCATTTGTTTTTAATTAATAAGTTGTCGACACTCCCCCCGCCCCTCTTTATTCCATTTCTCTTTCGCACCTACCTTGTCTCGCATAAAGGAGGAGCGAGACAGCTGTATTACGCGCGCAAGTAACTGCGCTCGCGCCGCTAGCCTCACGGGCAGCGGCCACGATTGAGGGCTGGCAGACTGTCCTACAATAATCGCGCGCGCGGCCGCATCGAACCAGCTATCGCAATAATTGTATTTTCCATGGATAAATAGTGTTTTCGTGCAAGGAAATCAGGAATTAAGTCCAGGGACGCCCCCGGCAGCTTCCACCTCAGCATCTCGCAGCAAGCAGCAAGGTAGTGTGCCCATTCCTGTTCTTCCATTTCTTTTTCTGTCGACAATCGCGTGTAAATTTAATTTTTTTGTCTTTCCCCTCAAATACAGTCCATTTTGAATTTATTTATCTCTCCCGCTCAACCAGCGCCAATGTCATTGATATTCGAGTTCTATGAATATCTATGACATTTGCGCCGTAGCGGATTTGGATCCGAGATTTGTGAATTGCATAGCTGATCAGTTGTAACTCCCGCTTGCTAGTACCCACCCGGACAAGCGATATACTTATACCAGGACCAACCACTTAATGTGCTTACCGAAGCACGTAAACGTTCCTTAATAGAAATACCACAAAGCGGTCACCAATCTAATGATGAGCCATAGCGAAAGATGCTTAACACAATGATCGTTTAATAAACACTGAGACAGCGGGGCCACGAGCGCTTCATCATTAATTTCATTACTAATAGTGTTCGGTAACTGATTGTGGCTTATTAAAAATTAAATTACAATTTGACAATTTTTACTGGGAGGGCAAAACATTTGTCACACCAGTGATGTCGCATCTCTGGGTGGGTACTAGCATATATAAAGGAATGCATGTTTCGGAGTTTAACTCCGAAATAAACATTTATGGATCACCCAAAAATTTGCTCTGACCCGGGAATGGAACCCCACAGAAGTACAAATTTATTTTTTAAAATTTTCCTTCTTGTAATCCACTGAAATGAGAACAAGGAATGGAAGCGAAGGGAAATCAGAATATTTTCTTTTTATGGTAATTGCAATTTAATATAAATTAAATGACATTTATTTTAGTCCGCGACTACCAGGACTTTAATTGGTCGTGCTAACTAGTGTCTAGCATATAAGACCTTTTAGCCTTTTGTTACCACCTCACTAAAAAGGCAACGGGTACAAAATTTCTACCAAATTTTACATCTAAAACAGACACATTTTATTAAATTTATTCGGCCCTTTAGACCCACCCCCGTTCCGTGCTTCGGAAGGCACGTTAAGCCGTTGGTCCCGGTTGCCAATAAAATGGCAGTGGTTAAGTCAAGTTGAAGCCAAACATATTATACATAGGAAACACCCAAACTTCGAAACACATTTGTAGATCATACAAATATTTGTTCCGACCCGGGAATCGAATATGTATTATTAATTCTAAAAAAAGTTACGTTGGGGGACCGCTCCAAACCTAACAATTTAATTACAAACAGGCTAGAGAAAGTCATTACGCTTAAAATTATAGTAGATTATGGTACAAGTGTGTAAAGTTGGTGATTACCGCTGAGGCGCTATTGAGTCTAAACTAACATAAAGTTGCAAGAGTGAGCGTAGCCGCAGGCAATAGCTAGTTTATAATATTAGTAGATATTTTGAAACGTGACTACGATAGAAATTCGATACTACATAGTAAGTAAGCCGCAGTTTTAAGTTACTGTGGGTGAGCGACCGCATAAAGTTTCATCATCGAGAATAGGTACAAGTACCGACTTTAATTCTATATTCACCGTATTATGAGTGGGGATCAACGACTGTCGAAATACAATAGTGGTTCGGTACTGCCCTTGACTTATAGGACGAGCATGTGCATACTTACTTTAATTTGTAACGAAATTTTAACAGTATGTATTTAGTCTTTGAATGATAAAAAATAAATTAATACGAGCAAGCAGTCCAAATTTTTTTATCATAAGCTCCCATCTTCGCACTCTGTTAGCCTGCTTCCATGTTCTAAGTAATAATTTGCATCGAAAGCGCATCGCCATTATCCCCATTTTACAAATGAGCAAACTTGTTGAACGATCAATGCAGATTTAATTTTTAGATAATAATAATAACAACGCAATCCTATGAGGGCAAAGTAGAATCGCTTTCAGAGTCAACCACTTTCTGATATCAATAAAAAATGTAACAGAGAGTTAATGAAAGTACACATCCGCAGGGCAGCTTGTGGCGAGCTTAATGTGCGTGGCTACACACCGGTCTCGATTCCTCAGAGTTTTGTGCCCTTCTGCACCGGTTAGGATTTAATGGGCTAACGGGAGAGCAATGCGCCACTCCCGGGTGTGCAACAAATCTCAAACCTGGTCTGCTTTATTTGGCCGGACAGAGGGAGAGAGCCAGAGCTATGTGCTCGTGGTCTGACCCGCGATGGTGAAACCGGCGCCGCACCGCTCGACACCCCTAGCCGCTCACACCGGTGTTGCCCTCTGTCGCCTTACAGGCTTATCATGCATATGGTAATTGTTTAGGGGGCCCATCTAATGAGTTGGCGAGACACCGTCTGCCAACATTTTGATAAATTATAATACCCAATAGCCCATTTCATAGTTAGCATATTGTACAATAGTTTAACTCCCACAATATTTATTATGTAGTTAAATTAAAACGTCCCTCAGCTCCAGCTCCCCAACCTCTTCCGTTATAGGTTCGTATGGCTGTGAGGCGTAGAGATAAAGCGTTTCGAGTTTTCAAAAAATACCGTAAGGAGTTAGACTGGTGCGCTTATAAAACTGCTAGGAACCGCTGTAACCAGGTGATACGCAATGCTAAACGCCGACATATCTTCACTAATATATCTTCCTCATCATCTGCTGATATCTGGAAGTTTCTCAGGTCGTTGGGTATTGGTAGGCCAAGGAACATGGAGCTGCCTAAGACGCTTGAGTTAGACGTTATTAATGATCATTTCTCCACTTTTTATCAAATCGATAACATAACCAGGCGTCAGACAGTTAGCTTTGTGGCTGGGCTTGCTAGTCCCAACAATGATATTTTTCAATTTTCTCCAGTCACGTCGGATGAGGTCAAAAAGGTGGTGATGTCTATAACATCAAAAGCGGTAGGTTGCGACAATATTAGTCGTCGGATGATCACAACCATTCTTGACCAACTCCTTCCTGCTATTTCCTATATCATTAACTTTTCCCTTGATTCTGGTCAATTTCCTACCACATGGCGTAAAGCCTATGTCCTTCCCCTCCCAAAAATTTCCAATCCATCCTTGCCTAGTCACTATCGTCCAATCTCCATCCTCCCGTTTCTACCGAAGGTGTTGGAATCCTGCGTACAGTTGACTATACGACTTAATAACATACTGAGTCCACTACAATCTGGTTTTAGGACAGGTCATAGTACAACGACAGCTCTCCTAAAAGTTCCGGGTCATATCGGGGCGGGAATGGAGAGGGGTGAAGTTACAGTGCTGGTCTTAGTGGATTTTTCCAACGCGTTTAATTGTATCAATCATGATATCCTCTTATCTATCCTGGCCCACCTAAAGATTTCATCTGACGAGTTGGAATGGTTCTCATCTTATCTTCGTGGTCGTCAGCAGTAAGTTCGCGTTGATGAGAAGTCATCGACCTGGCGCGATCTGGTCGCTGGTGTTCCTCAGGGCGGTATACTATCTCCTCTTCTGTTTACTATGTTTATTAACCTCCTTACCCAAGAGCTTCAGTGTGCGTATCACCTGTATGAAGATGACCTGCAGTTGTATAGTCAGGCAAGGGTGGAGAATCTTCCGGAAGCTGTTGCTAAAATAAACACTGACTTAAATGCAATGGGACACTGGTGTGACCGCTTTGGACTTACTATTAACCCTGAGAAATGCCAAGGTATCATAATTGGGAGCAGTCGTATGATGAGTAGACTGGACGGAGTAAATTTGCCGTCAATTACCTTCAACACAAGAACTATTCCAGTTACTCTTAGTGTTAAAAACTTAGGCCTGCACCTTGATAATACCTTTAATTGGAGAGTCCAAGTCACTAACGTGTGCCAGAAGGTTACTGGAACGCTACGTGCCTTTTATCGACTTAAGAACTTTCTACCGCCCAAAACAAGTGTTATGCTTGTTCAAACCCTTTTATTTCCCATCATAGACTATGGTGATGTGTGCTATCTCGACCTGAATGCAGATCTTCTCAATAAGCTTGATCGGCTTCTCAATAATTGCATTCGATTCGTTTACAATCTTCGAAAATACGATCATGTCTCGGTTTATCGTTCCGAGTTGGGTTGGTTGCCTATACGTCAGCGTCGTAGTATGCGTGCCGTATCGATGCTTTTTTCAATAATTAACTACTCTAATGCTCCTTCTTACTTGAAATCTCATTTTCAATTACTCTGTTCTAATCACGATAAAAATTTGCGCTCTTCGAATAATCGCCTTCTTCTCTGTCCCACTCACACTTCAAGTTTGATTCATTCATCATTCTTCGTGCAATCAACTCTCCTCTAGAATGCGCTTCCGTCTGAAGTTAGGACATGCACCAACCGTTTGTCATTAAAAAATAAAGTACGGGAACTTTATAATTCTTAGGAAAACATTCTCTATTTAATGAAGTATGTATATATTTATAAATATTTATGTATCTGTTTATGTATATTATATAATTATATAATATGTATTGTAATGTGTATTTGTATATTATGTATATGTATTTACCAATGTATTTACCAATTTATGTCTCAACATCAACTTTGAGCACCTTCCTTCACTTACCTATCTCTGCATTTGGTTGACTGGAAGAAAATGCCTACGGCATTAAGTCCACCTCTGTACATATTTTGTGCATAAAGTTTTTAAATAAAAAAAAAAATTATGTATGTCCCACAATATTTATTGGAGGTGGTCCATTGCCGTTCTTCTACAAAAGGCGGGCGTGGATTGTCTGTAGTGGGGGTGCCATTACCTATTAGATTAAAATTCTGAAAGGGCCTCTGCGTGTTGGACCATATGTCCCCATGTAAGCCAAAAGACCAGGTATCTTATATGGTATCGTAAGATAGAGACATAACAATAAATATTGTGGGACATTTTTTTACACAACGCCGTCTAGCACAAAGTAAGCTAATATATGCTTGTGCTATGATCCTATAACTCAAGCTTATATTTTTACAAGCTAATAGTTTAGCAGTCGTCTAGATCTCGACTAGACGACTAGAAATCTAAATCTAGACTAGACTAGTCGTCTAGACGACTGATAAACATACTTATGTACTTTGGTACAATTAAGAATTAAGTTATTAGTAAATAAGATTTTAATTAGGAAGCGCTCGCAGCTCTTCTCTTAGTAACATGGTAATGGAAAAAATCAAAATCAGATAGCTTCAACCTGCCTCTGTCCATTTCAACATGGCTATAGGCTCACCATCATTACGGGGGCTAAATGTACACAGTGACTTTGAATTATTAGTTAGGTTTAGGATACAGGAACCATTTTTTCTTTCTCAGTAATCTATGGCAATTATTCTTAATTACAAATTCATAAAACAAACAAAGTTAAGAATCCTTTTTTGTTATTTAAGATTTAATTTTTATTCGAAATAATTAGGGTGATAATAGCGTGATTAATCTTAATCTACGATATAAATTTAGCAATAAGACTTTTTAAAAAGGTACCTATTCAATTCGCCTATAGATGTTTTGTGTTTCATTTTTTTTCTAGGTAAACCAAATTAGTTGATTACTTTTTTTTTTTGAAAGTAAGTAAGTGCTCCTTGTGTGGTCCCATTTAATTTTAAGCAAAATCTTATTAGTCGTTTTTTAAGTTATTCTTAATAATTGTACTTATTTAATTTAATTTGACGGCAAAAAAGTCATGTTCATGATTTAAAAACCGGTCAAGCACGAGTCAGATTTCGTGCGCGAATGGTTTCGTACTATCTATACTATTATCACTACATATTATAAAACAAAGTCGTTTTTCGCTGTCTGTCCCTATGTATGCTTAGATCTTTAAAACTACGCAAACAATTTTGATGCATTTTTTTTAATAGATGTGAGCCTTCCCTTGGAAAAGGGATTCAAAGGGAAGGTTTTTATGTATAATTTGTTAAGTTTTTGTATACATTAGCTTGATCATAACGATATAATGTTGGGGATGTCGGAAAAAATGAGCCGTCTGGGAGCTTTTAACGAACACGCTGCCTAACCCCTTTGGGATATAACAAAATAATGTACTGTGGCATTGTGTATCTAATATAGGTCTACAAAAAAGTCTGCAACGGTATATGTCTATCTCTTAAGGATAACATACTATATCCATATAAATACTTTAAAAAAGCATCAACTATATAGCAATAATTTGAAGGCTATTTACACAAGTACATTATTAATCCATATATTTTTTGATATGATAGTTGGATTCAGCATATTATGAAGATTATTTTATCCAATTACACCTTGCAAATTAAATGAATATCTTAGGAAATATGGCAATATCAAAAAAATGCGCAAAGAAAATAATTAATTTTTGTTTACCATAATTCGACCAGGCCGTGCGAGCGTAGGTACTTGAGAGCGGAGAAATAATTAAGTAATTTGGAAAATTTTCATATATTATTGTGAAATTAATAAACGACGGGATTGAATGGGTGCCACGGGGTTCGAAGTATGTCACGTGCGAAGCCGGGCCGGACAGCTAGTAATCTATAATCTATACTTTATAAAATTGTAAAAATAGCTGTGACGTCCATACAAGATAAATAAAAAAAATTGTAATCGACTAATTAAGGGATTTGAGGCCGAAACTGTGATTTATTTTTTCGTGTCTGTTTGTTTGCTTGTTTGTTCAGGGTTGGAGCAAAATCTAGGCGGTTGATCACAAATGTATTATTAGAATATTGTGGTTACTTTTCCAGCTTAAATACTGCGCTATATTTAAACAAAATCGGTTCAGCACAAGTATACAGCTTGAACTACTATACTATAACGTATACATATACTACATACTATACATTATAGAATATACATTTATGCATTATTATACATTATTATATTATTTATTGTATACATTGGACAGGTCAAAGTATATTGGTTGGGACGATTGGCTTTCATTTAAAACTCCATTGTCACATACTTGCTGGTTTTCAGTTATGCACATACTCATTTCGAGTTGCCTTCACTGATGACTAAACGATGAGTGAAGTTAAGTTATCTAAGTGCATTCAAATTTTGGATGGGTGACCACTTCAAAAGTAGGTGCATCACATTTCAGCAGATATACGCTTCTTTCAGTTACAGTATCTAATGGGTAAAGGATCGGTGAAGTTAAGCGCCCTATGCGCGTTCTACTTTTAGATGGGTGACTACTTTGAAAGAATGTGAATCACATTTCGGCAGACACTTTGCTTATATAATAGTTACGCACAAAACAAGTTTCTGTCAATAATGGGTAAAATATCAGTGACGTAATGTAGGTAATCCAAGTATGGTAAATTTTTGAATGGGTGACGAATTTGTGATATCTGCAGTTATCTAAGAACAACTTAAGTGATATTTTTGTAATAAAGGAACACTTACTTAGCCCAATCCTGCTGCTCCATTACCTGCTAACTCATGATGGAGGTGCTGGTGAAGGTGCCTCGGAAAGCTAAGGAGGTCGGTATGCTAGGCTGTTGCTACTAATGTATAATGTTTCATATACCATACATAAATAATATATATAGGTACTTAATAGATGTATATACATATTGTCACACCTTTATCCCCGAAGGGGCATATTATTCGCTATCATTTTACCTTATGCATTTTTGTCCCACGTAACAGTTGGTGAGCCCGCTACCGTATTGAAATGGACAGACGCCGGCTGGGGCGACCTACTGTCGTTGCTGAAATTTTCGAAAGGCTTCAACTGGGCTTAAAGACTGCCATTTTACTGACAACCGGGACCAACGGCTTATGCCAAATGAATGATAATTAGCGGATAGGTACTATTTTCAATTAAGCCAACCAACTTTTGTACCATTGAGGTGAAAAATAATCTACCTGAAGAAAAATGTTAACCGTAGCCTACATACATTTGATTTTTGCAAAACCAAAGATGATTATTCACTTGCGTGGCCGACCACTGGGTTTGGATCCAAAAATTAAAGATATCTATCATTATGGTAACATACCACTGCTTTTTCTGGAATAATTTAGTGATTGTATGTATCGTCATATCGTGTGTGTGTAACTATAGATGATAGTCAAACGCTAATATTTCCAATTCATTTAAGTGTCGTAATATTTTCACACCTTTATCCCCGAAGGGGTAGGCAGAGGCATACTATAAGCACACATGTCACCGTATGCATTTTATGTCCCACGTAACAGGTGGTGAGCCCATTAAGGTGAGGAATTCAAATGGGCGTTACGACTGCCATTTTACTGGCGCCCGGGACCAACCGTTTAACGTGCCTTCCGAAGCACGGGAACGCTCACAAATGTAAATGTCACGAAGTGATCGCCTATCCAAGGACCAGCTATAGCGAAAGTTGCTTATCGGAATGATCGTTTATAGACCATCGAGTTAGCGGGGCCACGAGCTTGGTATACGAGTAGATATCGTTTCGTTGTCATTACTTTATTTTCTGATATATTTACTTAAATTCTTTTTAAGCTTTATTTTCGATTGAACTCCTAGCTTAGGTAGAGGTTCAGATTTTGGAAGATTGTTTTATGTAAGTGATGGAATGGATTGGGGCACTTGGGCCCACCATACCATGATGCTCTCTCGCAATGGGGTTAGCTGCCAGGAATTTGTACGATGATTTACAAGGGCAGCGTTATGTTTACACCAGCAAGTGGGACGCCGCTGCATGTTTTGCGAGCAAGTCATGGTTACGAAAGAGGCGGCGGTGAGGGAACGGGAGAAAATTCTCCCTCTCAAGTTCCGCAGCTCGGGCGCTGCAGACATTTTTTTGTCAAGGACTACAGGCTAAGACGATTTCACCATCTTACCGTTTGCGCCTATGCCGCTTGCCATTTGCTAAGCAATTTTAGCTAAGTCGTTGTTCCGCGGACTCAGTATATCGTCCACGTTTGGAGGGTAATTTATAAAGAAAAAACGTGTGGCACTCGGGGACTGCCGCGATAAAGCTATTGCATAGCATTTTTTATCAAATTCTGCAATTATAATAAATTATTGAGCGAAGCGAAGCTCCCATAGAGCGACTTCAATGGCGTTTGTAACACCGGGCAGAACTTCGCCATTTCTAATCCGCTTTCGGATTTTTTTTCTGCCACGGAAATTTATTCAAATTATGCAATTCGTAGCCCGAATTTCAAAATTCGATCTGATAAAAAAATTATCCGCAAAAATCAAGTTGTCTATGGGAAAATACTTAGTTTGATTTAACGCTTCGCTCAAATTTATGCTGCTAGCATAGGTTACACGTTTGCGACTGCGGCTACCTAGTTTATACTGTATAACTTCGTTAGCGCCACTTAAGAGATTTAAATAAAATAAAATAAATATCCATCACGCCTTATCCCCGAAGGGGTGGCAGTAGTCCGGTCAATTTAGACCAAAAAATGAGGGTGAAGTTACATAAAGTCCCAACAAGCTGAATTTCTGTGAAGTTGTTCAAAACATAATTATAAACAATGTCTCCAAGTTCCCCATCATTCCCGTTTAAGGAAAAAATTTTATTCAAGGTCAAAGGTCAAAAAAATGAGTTTTTCGCGATTTTCAGCAAAACGGTGAGTAACAACAACTTAACAACATTTTAACAACTTTAGCAACATCTTCATCTTCTTTTTCTTTTCTTATGACAGTCCCAACCAGTTAACAGAAATTTCTTACAAATACCCACAACAAGTCTCGGTACATTTCAATGTTGAAAGAAAAGTTTACGGCTGAAAATATATTGGTAAAACAAGCTAATAATGATGCTGATGTATTGATTATTAAAACAGCAATAGAGCAATTCAATTTGACAAAAACAACTATTGTTGTTGGTGAAGATGTTGACTTACTTGTATTACTCACTGCTCGAACGCCAGCTGAAAAAACTATTTTTTTCTTAAAACCAGGAAAAGCTCAGCATCAATCAGATATATATTCATCAAAAAGTTTATTAACTTTTGTAAAGTGTCAAGATCATGTACTATTTTTACACGCAATAACTGGCTGTGATACGACATCTGCATTTTATAGGAGGGGTAAAACAGCAGTTTTCAAAATGTATGAAAAACAAGATTTAATTCAATGTGCTGAAGTTTTTAAAAAGACTAATTCAACTCAACAAGAAGTTATTACCAACGGCTTCCGCTTTCTTCTTTCTATGTATGGAGCTCCTAAAAAAACTACCTTTTTAGATAAGCATCGATATGCATGTTTTGTTAAAAATACTAAAAATAAAAAACAAGTTCAATTAGCTTGTCTTCCTCCAACCTCAGTTGCTGCACGCCAACATCTTTTTCGAGTATATTACCAAGTTCAAGTGTGGCTTGGTAATCAGCTAGACCCTACAGACTGGGGTTGGAAGTTGGTCAACAATATATTAGAGCCAGTTCAAACTTTACTTCCACCTGCGCCGGAAAAACTGCTGAACACTATTTTTTGCAACTGCAAAAAGGGATGCAGTGCTAAATGTGGTTGCAAAAAAGTCGGACTGTTTTGTTCTTTGGCATGCACAAATTGTCAAGGCCGGTCGTGCTCTAATATTGAAACACAAACAATGGAAGATTCGTTTGACTCCGACGAAGTATCATGCGATACATCGCTATTGGCGCAATTTACTTGCATCCAAAATGAAGATGAAGAAGAAGCAGGAGGAGAAGAACAAGAAGAAGATCAAGAAGAAGAACAAGAATTTGAAACTTACGAATAAGACAAATAAACTTCAACACTTTTTTTTAATTTACATCGCTTTTATCTTTCCCAATCTTTGAAAATTTCCGTTAATTTGCAATAGTTTTACATTAAACAGGATCACAACTGACCGGTGGAGTAGGCCTACTGGGGAAACCACGTTAAAAAAAACGCGCTAAGTACACTACCTCATAGGTGGCGTGGAAACGTGTGCATATTATGACGATAACAACTTTTATAACTTTTTGAATCGTTATATCTCAGAAACGGTGGCTCGTAAGAAAAAAAGTATTGATAAATTTTTTATAGATAATTTTATGATCTACAATTTTTGTCTGACGTACTTTTATGATAAAACTTACCGTTTTGCTGAAAATCGCGAAAAACTAATTTTTTTGACCTTTGACCTTGAATAAAATTTTTTCCTTAAACGGGAATGATGGGGAACTTGGAGACATTGTTTATAATTATGTTTTAAACAACTTCACAGAAATTCAGCTTGTTGGGACTTTATGTAACTTCGAATGTCTAAATTGACCGGACTACAGAGGCATATTATATGCCCTCTTTTCACCGTGTGGATTCCTGTACCACGTAATAGGTGGTGAGCCCATTGCCGTGTTGAAATGTACAGACGCAGGTTGTGGGTACCTGCTGTTGAATTTTTTCAAGCCGGCCTTCAACCAGGCAAATAATGTGATAAATGAAAAACCGCTTGACCGATTTTGTGCAAACTTCACATAAACCATCTACTAAATAGTCCGAACAAAGCCTAAACAGCCTGTATAGGTGAGCCCGTTCTCGAGTTATAAAATTACAACGAAAAGTGACATTGAATTTTATTTATATAGATTACTAATATATAAAATATATATTATTTCTACAGCTCTTCTCGATCCGTGCGAGCTTCGTACAGTCGTATTATATACATACACGTTAAGCCAATGCTCGGCCTTTCTCGGTGAAGTTCGTGTGAGCTCAGGTGTTAGGTTTTTTTCGTTACGGAATTTCTTGATTAGGTCGCCGCGCACAAAGCTCGCCATAAAAACTATGCAATACCTTAAAAATGACGAAATGTGCTGTGAAATGGTGTAGCGGTCGACCAACTAATGTTTCGTGTCACTCGTAAGTTAAATTTTATTTCATCCACATAACTATTTTTAACAAAATCCATTAATTATTGAAACATACCAACAATCTTAATCTTAATAATATTATAAATGTGAAAGTTTGTATGAATGTTTGTTACTCTTTCACGTAAAAACTACTTAATGGATTTTAATGAAACTTTACACTAATATAGCTTATACATCAGAATAACACATAGGCTACTTTTTATCCCGGGAACAAGTTCCTGTGGGAAACGGGAACGGCAAAACTCTCTACGCGAGCGAAGCCGCATGCGTCCACTAGTAATATTATAAATGCGAAAGTTTGTATGGATGTTTGTTACTCTTTCACGTAAAAGCTACTGAATGGTTTTTAACGAAACTACAATAATACCTATAGCTTATACATCAGAATAACACATAGGCTACTTTTTATCCCAGGAACAAGTTCCTGTGGGAAACGGGAACGGGAAAACTTATCTGCGCGAGCGAAGCCGCGGGCGTTTACTATTATTTATTATATACTTTCATTCTCTATAAACATTATACAAAGAGTTACCATCTCAAATTAGCCGAATAATATTGTGTCAAATTCGTATTGCATACTTAGATTTTCCATTTGCAGTTGTATTTTTATTGGTTGTTAGACAGCGACAACACTTCATGCAAGAGTAAGAAAACAATGTTTGTGTAGTTTCCCCCCGCACGAAAGTTGGTTGAACGTGATTTCATACTTAATTGAGTACATTACGCGTCCATTGGATAAATCGTCCTAGACAACAGGCCTCCATAAGCGGGCGTGAAGGCGATGGGTGGTCTGCTCGCCGTCCATACAGAAAGCCCTAGACGGTGGCGTGGCGTGATAACTATACGTGCACCCTTCACCCCTTTAAAGAAGTGGGATAACACCCGAAAACCTCGAAGACGAGGCCGCAGTGGTCTGCCAGAGGCCCTGGGCTATCCTTTTTAGAGTTTACGCGGACTCCGGGTCATAGGCAGATAGAAGAATGTGTGGTTTTAGTCGGTAGGATTTCGGCATACCATGCACGAGGACTTCCACACGTAAATCCACTTTACGTTACCCGATTTGCATCTCTAATCTGTAAATCAATAATTATTGAGAGGAGCTGAGACCGGTCAACGAACAACGAGGCTCTACTCTCAATATATTTGACAAACCCCTCCAAAAGAAATCATATGAGACGGTGTGATTCATCGCCACCACAGTGGTTAAAAAAAAAATAGAAATTTTGAAATTCGGCCGTAAGAAATAAAATAAAAATGATGACTAATACAAATACTTAATTTTTAAATGAGTTGTTTTATTTTACAAAGAAAGGATTTCGGCATAGCATGCACGAGGACTTCCACACGTAAAGTGGAAGTTACCCGATTTGCATCTCTAATCTGTAAATCAATAATTATTGAGAGGAGCTGAGACCGGTCAACGAACAACGAGGCTCTACTCTCAATATATTTGACAAACCCCTCCAAAAGAAATCATATGAGACGGTGTGATTCATCGCCACCACAGTGGTTAAAAAAAAAATAGAAATTTTGAAATTCGGCCGTAAGAAATAAAATAAAAATGATGACTAATACAAATACTTAATTTTTAAATGAGTTGTTTTATTTTACAAAGAATTTGGAGTAATGGTGTAAAGTACAATACTGAATTATATTCTACATTGTATATAATAATTAACATTAAATGTCAGCACATGAAATTGTACAAGAAATCAATTATGCCAGGAATGTCCAGTACCAATTTCTTTAATGCATATCTACTTAAACTTCGTAATGAACGTATTCGTCAGGGGACAAAAGTAGTCGACATAGCTCGTAGGGTAAGCACATTAAAGTGGCAATGGGCTGGCCACATCTGTAGAAGAACCGATGGCCGATGGAGCAAGCGAGTTCTGGAGTGAAGACCCCAGCCAGATGGACCGACGATCTGGAAAATGTCGCTGGGAGGGAATGGATGCGGAAAGTGCAGGACCGTGTGTTGTGGCGTGAATTGGGAGAGGCTCACGTCCAGCAGTGGACTACCATAGGCTGATTTGATTGATTGATATATCTACTTTATTTTTTTGAGCAATGTACACGCATCAAATGACTTGGCATTAGGTACATTATGTAGTATTTTCTGCGGAACCACTGGATGGTTCGTTGGTAACAGTGGACCTTTTCGTGAAGTGGAAGTTGCGGGATTACGCACAACCATGTTTTCGTATTTTTTTTTTACTTTTCTTTTATAGCCACCACTCCTATTCCTCCTTCTTTTTAACTTAAACTTTAAAAACTCAGTAATCAATTGACTCTGCTGAACTTTCAACATGGCGAATCTTGTTATGTAAAACATTGAAATATAACCGCACTAAGAACTATGCCTTTATATTTAGTATAAAAGTAAAATTAGATTGCTATAATTCTTGTATCTATCATGTAAAATGCTATTATTCGTTTGTTGGATAAACATCATAAACATTGCTGCAATAAGTTAAAAAGTATAATAGTTACCTTGTGCATTACCTTTACATGACTATGATTTTTATAAGGTTAAAAGCAATGTAACTTGGCTCTATAAGAAGAATACTTTTTGAATTCTTATTGTAGTCATATTAATTGGGTTTATAAACGTTTAGCCAACCTAATAATAAGAACATAGGTAATATTAGCCAAATCTTCTTTTAATATGTCATTATAAGGCATATTGGCATAATCGACGCTATTTTAAAACTACTATAACGGTTAAGACCTTCTAGAATAAATTTTATAAGGTTATTTTATTAGTTGGGAGTGATCGAGAACGGATAACTTGGAACAAGAAGGTTAAAATTAGGGTGCATAGGGGCTCTAACAAGATTATTTTGCGCCCAGCATGGCTTTATCTGGAAGTAGTGCAACTACTGACTAACAGAAGAGGTCATGGCTCAGAAAAAAAAACTTTAATCAACACCCTGTACTTACTTATCTGGCTAGCTCGGTGTGGAGCATTAACTTAAAACACTTTCCAGATTACCTACTACAGAATATTAAGTACTTAGATTATATAAACACCCAGATTACTAATGCGCGCGACGAAAATGCAGCCAAGAAATCTACACTAGTCGGGTATGTCGGTCAATCCGCCCGCCAATGACCGTATTGAGTCATCGCGACGTAGTACGGTCATTGGCGCACACGTGACGCACACAAACGCAACTAAATTTTAATTTACATCCTGTACTAATTATCTGGCTTTGTGGAAAAACAACTTAAACCACTTTCCAGATTACCTACCTATTAAAGGATAAAAAGTACTTATAAACGTACTCATGAGATCTATTAGTATCACAATCGATGATGATAAGTTTTGAACTTTATGTTAAGTTACATAAAAAGCACCACGCGAGCGATGCCGCAGGCAAAAGCCAGTACATACTATATAATTACAATAAACCAATGAACATACAACAGCAGTATAATTTTATTAACAGAACATTTACAGAATTCATGTAAATCGTAAACGAAATATAATAAAGCACCATATCTAAATTATATATATAAATATATATATAATTCGTCAGTGGAAAGGGAAAAAAGCTAAAGCGCCAAAACTGTACTTGTGGAAAATGAAGGTTAATGTATTTTTTTTTTGAAAAATAATCATATCTCTTTTGTTATAAATGTAAATTAGTTCTTTCAAAAAATGTCTAGATTACTATTTTTTTATCTAAATTGTGTGCATATCTGTAAGTTTATAACTTTTATAGATCGCGAAATAGCAATCGCTTAAGCAAAAGTATTATGAAAAGTAATAAGATGATAGTCAGCATAAAACTTCTTATCTCCTTTAAATTTAAATACCCAGCAATCAAAAAGTGCTAACTAGTGGTAACTACCTCTTGCCCACAAAACAAAAAATGCTAAGTGATTTTATGTTTAATAAGCGTGATAAAGATAAATTTCTAAACTCCAGTTAGGATTAGTCACATACGCTAGCAAAAGAATGCGTAAGAAGCGATATCCTTCATAGGCTGTTCAGGAAAATTTACTTACATGCACAGAATCTATTGAACGAATTCAAGCAAATGTTACTAAACTCTAGATCGGTTACACGTTTTAGGCAATATTACTTCTTAAAGAATTCAATAGGTTTTATGTTTTGTTACAAAAAATTGCTTATTTACCATAATAGATACAATAAAAATATAGTAGCTACTATTAGCGTTTCTTGTTCAATCAATTTTATGATGCCCGCATTGTTAATTATTTATTATATTTGTCGTCATTACTCACATTTTGTTGTATTAATTGCTTTGAAGCCATGGCATGTCACTAGGTGGAAATAAAAACATTTCTTTTACCAATCAAACACTTTATTTAGTTAGTGTAATTGTTATCTTAAAGCTCTTATGGCATAACCTATTCATCACAGTTATAAGGTAATAATGAATAAGGTAATAATAGTCAACAAGAGTAAGAACAATTGATAATTCTCATTTAGTAGGAACTTTCATTAAAAAAAACATAAAATAGCATAATCGGCAATAAAATTTTTCCAAACAAAAACAAATGACTAAAGCCTTCTGCTTAGATTTGTAGATTTTCTTAGGCATTATTTCTGTCTTTATACCATACGACCTCTATTAATTCCGATTCAGCTTCAATATTCATAGAATATTTTAGTTCGATGTTGGTTTTGGTATTCTCGGGGACTATTTTCGTATTTAATACATTTAACACATTTATCTTTTCGTGGGATATGAAATGAAATATTAAATTCTGTCAAAAATAGATTCTTAAAAACTTTTTCACCAACGTAACTTTTCTCCTCTGTAATATTCTTTTGTTTATAAATTTTGTATAAATTGGTCACATTTCTGTAGGTATTCTTGGGGCAAATAACATTTTGTGGAGTTTTTTCGGCAATAATGTGAGGGAACTGCTGGTAACTCTTGAATGTAATCTCTCACAGATTGCAACAAGGACGGAGGCGTTTTGTTTGCTGGAACTCCTCTACCCCTATTATCGGGTTTAGAGGTTCCTTCCTGTGAAGTGGTTATCACTAAATGTAGGAACCTTTGACGAATATCCAAGGTGCTTAACAAGAATTTTAAACAAATGTGTCTATGTCCTTCTCCTTCATTAATGAAGTAGGAATGTGTAAATTGACGTCGGCTCTCTGTATCTTTAGTTCTTTTTCGTTTCACATTTTCTCTCTTCGTATGACTCACAATCCTATCGCGTTGTCTTTCAACACTTAAGGACCAATAGTGTTCAAATATACCTTTTCGTCTTTATCACTTATATCATGACATTTTGTCGTGCAACGCCCTGATGCAGTCGTACGACCTTCTTGTTTGCTCTTGATAGCTCTTTATAAATGAAAACACCTTGATGGTTATATGACTTTGATGATTGTTTTGCGAGTATCAGTGAGTCAAACTTGATAATAGACTATTTATAACTACGTGTGTTACTTTTAAATACAATGTGTTTTGCTGACGCGTTGACATGTGCGGTCATTGCACCGTACATATTCCCGGGCCAGATAAAATGGGATGCTGAGCTAAAAAATTATACAATAAAAAGATAACAAAACAATAATGCTACAAATTGATAGTTTACACTTGAAAGTCAATCATTTCATTATATTTTCGAAAAATGGGACTTTTAGATGCATTGCGAACTGTCGTTGCTTGCTTGATAAGAGCTGGAGTGTCAGTGCCAGGGTGTGGCTGCGCGTGTTTCACCGCCGCATCCTCTGCCACCACTTCCAGTGCCTGGGTCGCCTGCCTTGATGCTTGACGTTGACCGTTGTTTTGGGGCTTCTTTGCGCAGCGCCATGTATAGCTTGTTCGCCGGACTACAACTGCTATGCCGATAACCAATATGATTCCCAGAATTGTGTAAATCATAGCATATTGGTGAATATCATGCGTGGAAATAACTTCGAGAGGTACTTCGTTTTCCTTGAGCTCTTGTATCTTGGTCTGAATAGCCATATTTGCTTCTTGGAACGCCAGATGTGATTGATTTGAAATGCTGTACGTTGGGAGACTAATGTTGATAATATTATTTATTGGAGCGATGGTAGGAATGTACAGATTCGGTGAAATTCGTAATTCACTTGTGTGTGGTTTATGCGGATATATTGTGAATTCTTCCGTCTTGATTAAACATCCATGACCTACACTCAATAGGCCAGCCCCCGTCAGCTGATGTGCGGTAATCTGATCCTCACACATTGTTCGAACATTGCACCGTTCGCAACAAGTAAAAATATATGTGTTCATTATATAACTATCTTGCCATGTGTTTTTACATAAAATATGTCTTGATACACATTCTTGATTTTCTAATTCGCAGAGACATTTATCGCTCTTCATTAGATATTCTGGCTTCTGGCTATGACATATGTATGCTTCCTGAACGAAACAATCCTTGATGTCCGCTTCGCTCATAGATATAAACGTACCCTTCCTTATGTTTAAGGCGACGTAATCAGCTACCAGTGATATCAGGGTAATCTTGTTTTCATGATATCTGGGTACTGGTATCAATTTTAATATATCGTAGGATTCCCTACTGATTAATGGTATCCTCATCTCAAACAGTAGGTAGTCTTCCAGCATCCTGGCTTTGACCATCAAAAAACTGTATAGCTTGCGAATTTCGGTATGGATGTTATCTACTGGCAAGGTAACATCTCGGGGTAGTTTATTGGAAATAATATTCAATTCAGCGATGAGCTGATCAGGTGTTACTAAATGTAAATTGAAGCGACATTGATATACGTCGAGTAATGAGTCCATTATCGTATTCTGTAAATTTTTCAAATTGTGCAGCATGTTTGTAGCTATTATAGACCTAATGGTAATGTCATTAAGATCTCTTATTTCTTGTGCAGTGTTTCTCAAAGTGTCTACTGCCTTGTCGATTGCGATTATATGCTGATTTATAATTTTGTGTTGTTGATTCATTACGTTCTCAGAACGTTTTAATAAATTGTTTTCGGCTTCTATGATTGTTGTCTGATTTGTCCAGAGATGTAGAATAGGGTGTTGGTTTTGCTGTAATAAGGCTATGTCCTTTTTGTATTTTCCTGCAAACCGACTATCTAGTACGCCAAATAAAGTATTAGCGAGATAGCCGACACCATTGATTAGACCTCTAGCGGCGCGTCAACTCGCTGACTTGCTAATAACTGATTATAGTACTCGAGTTCGTCGTAGCCGTGACGTAACTGGAGTATTATTCCATCACATTGTTGACGTATGGACTGGCATGCGTTATCAAGTGCTTGTATATATGACCGCAACGCTTTATTTCCTTGTCGAAAGGGTTCCATTTCATAATAGATCACGAGCTTCCATTCATCCTTGATAAGTAACATGTTGGTTAATTTTTCTAAATATATACCTTGATCTTCTCTAAACCGAGTGATATTAACTTGTGCCACAGAACTTGATAGAATCGTTAAGAACAACAAAAATGCTATCAACATGGATGTAAGCAGACTTTTCTTGGGTTTACTCCTGTATGTTGTATTGAAGGATTGCTCTTTCTGTTGGTCATTGTTATCAAGGGCTGCTTTCTCGATACTCTCAGAGTGACTAATTAATTTTGATAACTTGAGAACAGGTCTTTTTATATAGCCACTCTTCGTCTTCAGCGACACGACGCGAACAAGACCATCTTTTCCAGGGTGAAGCTCTGTCACTCGCCCCATGACCTACTTGCCGGGTGGTACGTTCTCCTCGTGAATAAGAACTACATCGTTCAACTGCATGTTTTCCTTTTGAGTTTTCCATTTTGACCTTGATGTCAATTGGGATAGATATTCTGTGCTCCATCGCATCCAAAGACAACATCTATCTAATATCATCTATATCATCTAACATCTCGCTAATACTTTAAGACACCAGCGCGTTCTTAAATCTCTCTCAGTAGGTACCAGCGTCAACAGTGGACCACTTGCCAGAAAATGAGATGGTGTCAAATAATCTAAGTCTTCGGGATCATCGGTTAAGGCACACAATGGCCTCGAGTTTAAGCACGCCTCAATCTGGGTCAATAGCGTTATGTTTCATACTCTCCATCTACTCTTTGAACTTGTATCAAAGCAGTAGCTAATAAGACTTCAGGTACATCACATTGCTCGGTGATGTGTGAGCTATTATTAGTATTTTCAAATCGACGAGTCTGTACTGGGATGCTGGACGCAAAACGTGACAATGCCGTTAAGTCGCTAGAAGTCACGTTGTTTTTTGCAAATGCTGAGTGCAGCGAAGTATTATGTTTGTCGTTGCATTCGCGACACCGTTTTATTGAATTGCACTGTTTGCCATTATGATTAGACAGACAGTTTAAGCAATAATTTAATTTCGAAATTTACTTGTCGCCTTTGCAAAGGTGACATTTCTAAAAATTTCTTGCAATAATATACTCCATGTGCTGAGCTGTTACAAATTTGACATAATAATTTATTTCTGGAGTTCGATTGGGTAATAGCTTGATTGCTTGAGAAATTCTTGAAACTGTACTGTTTATGTTGTCGATTCGATTCGGATGACGATAATCTCTGGTGATTATTCTCTTGTTTTCGACGGGCCGATTCCATGGTAGTGAATCTGATTTCTAGGAACTTGAGAAATTCGTTTAAATTCGGTAACTCTCTTGGTTCTTTTAGTGACTCGAGATAGTCACTATGGGTTTCGGCGTCCATCTTTTGCACTAAAAGGTAGACCAAAATCTGATCCCAGATGTTTATATCAACGCCAAGATTTTTAATAGCATTTAAACATTCCATGGTGACGTCATGAAGGCGTTTTATGTGTTTCGCGTTTGCCTGTTGTGTGACGGGAAGATTCATCACCGTATTTATGTGGGTCGCGAAAATCAACTTCTTGTTATTATATCTGTGGTTTAAAATATCCCAACAGGCTAGATAATTTTCAGAGCTTATTTGAAGATGTTGTAAAAAACGCTCAGCTTCGCCCTTCAGTTTGCTCTTCAGGAACTGCATTCTCTGTGCATTTGATAAACTTGGATTGTTGTGTATAGCTTCGCTAAAAAGGTCTTTAAAAGAGACCCATTGTTGGTAATTCCCATTGAAAATAGGGATGTCGAGCTTCGGAGTTGATTTTTCACGATGAGATACGGACCATAGCTTGCTATTGATTGCTTTCTTTATCTCGAAATATTTTTGTTCGTGCTCCGTGAACCTTGCTTCATACTGTTGGTTGGACCCGCTTGTTTCACTATCTATCTCCCAGTGCAGTAGATCGATAGCTTTCCATCGCGCTTGAAGGGATTTCAACGTGTCTTCGAACTCCCATCGCTCTTGCATAGTGTCTATGTTGACTGAAGAAGCGGTTCTCGCAAACGCCTTTAAAACTGCTTAACTGTCTTCGAAACATTTCATCAATCTTGCTTAAATTCCCGTTCTCTGCGGTAAGCAAGGAATTCCAATCCAGTGATTTGGATTGCCTGGTCCTGTCTTGAGTGCCGAATGTATCTTGTAAAGGTTGGTTTTCTTCTTTGTCAGTTGGCTGGGACACAGAAGCTTCGTCTCTCCCACCGGTGTTGATAGATCCTTGCTGATCTGAATGCTTGGTCTCCTGTGATGTGGATTCTTGCATCACAGGAGGTTGCTTGGTGTCGGCACTTATACTCGAATTTTCAATGTATTGTTTCACGGCTAAATAGCCCTGCCGTGTTTGCTGGTAATAGTCGCCTACAAAATATTCATGCTGATCTGGTAAAATTTCCAAAAGTCGGGCGTGGATTGTCTTGTATTCATTCCAACACCTTTCCAGTGCTTCGAGTCGCCTCTTGATTTGTTCTGGGGTCCTACGTGATGGACCAACCTTCTTGAAATTAACGTAGATTCTCTTGATCTCTTCCGACAACATAGTTTGTTGGTAGAGTAAGTCACTTGCATCCATCTTGTTATGGGTTGATGTAAACTAGCTAGATTTACAAATGTGTTTGAATACTCGCTACTTGCTTGCTTGAGATAATCGGTACCGTTCTTGATTGATAATTTGATGTGCACAAACTTGATAATGACGTAGACTTGTATTTCACAACAAATTTCCACGCTGTAGACTTGCTCTTGAAACTTGAATTTGCTGGTTCTTGTCAGTTTAGGTTACAATTATTGCTCTCGTATGATATATGCGCCTTCTCAATTCAGTCGGGGAGACCCGCTTGTGGGAGGCCGGCTGAACCGATTCGCTACCACACGAAAAACAACAAAAATAACACTAAACCTCGTTCTCGAAGGACCACAATGTCGTGCAACGCCCTGATGCAGTCGTACGACCTTCTTGTTAGCTCTTGATAAATGATAACACCTTGATGGTTATATGACTTTATTGTTTTGCGAGTATCAGTGAGTCAAACTTGATAATAGACTATTTATAACTACGTGTGTTACTTATTAATTACAATGTGTTTTGCTGACGCGTTGACATGTGCGGTCATTGCACCGTACACATTTGTTTGGACAATTTCTTGGAGTGCAGGGATTTTCTTTCAAACTTTTTGCCTCAACTACTTTTCCTGTTTTTGTTTTTCAAATTTGATCTCTCTTTAGCTTTATTTGTTTTTTCTTCTTTTTCCTAGAATTAGATTCATCTTTCGAGTCGTTTCCGTCTTCACTTTCTAGTTGTTGGTTTGTGTCTGAAATTCGTTACAAAAGCCAGTTTTGTCAGTCTTTTCTTTTCGTTTCTTTAACTGCTTCTTATTCTTGGTTTTATTTTTCTTTTTATTGTTTTTGCACTTATTTTTGTTATTGGTAGATGTGTCTGAGTCCGTGTCTTCTGATGCTTTACCAGGAGGAAGAGGTCAGTGTAAACAATTCTTCATCCGAAAGAAAGTCAACGTGTTTAAAAATAATTTCTTTGCTGTTTTGAGGTTTTTCCTTGCTGACATTTTCATAAATTTCTTTGCTAGCTATAGAGTGTTTGTTGCTATTTTCCGTTGTTTTTTTACTACTTCCAGGTTTCCTTTTGCTACTGTACGGAAATTTTGCAGATTTTTCATTAGAACGTGTATCTCTTATATTTTTAGATTTATCTTTAGTACGTGTTTTTCTACAATTTTCGGACGTTTGTTTACTAGAATCAATTAATGTGCCTTCATCGTGTAAGATATTCCCACAGTTTATTTTATTTTCATTTTCAGGTAATTTTCTCGTCTCTTCTACAAACTCGATCGTGATTCTGTTGACTTGTTTACCATCAATAGTTTCTTCATGGTCTACCTTTATTTGCTGTAAACAAGTTTCTATTTCCTCTTCTCTAGACAAAGACTGAATTCGGGGAGTCTCTTGAAGAAACTCAGGGGCTGGTATAGCTTGATTTGTCATATTAGAAGTGGCACCAGTTTCTAAAACAAGTTGTGGAGGTATCAAACTTGGAGTGTGCTGGGTAGGAAACTCATCAGCAAGGTTAATGTCTGTGCTCGGTTGTAGGAGCACATGAGCCGAGGTGTAGTGAGAGGATATCTCGATCTCGTCAAGAGCACTGGTGTCTATGATCGGCTGTAAGAGTAAAAAAGCCGAAGTGTGCTGAGTGGACAAGTCTTCAGGAGCTTTAGTATCTGTACCCGGTTGCAAAAGCACATGAGCCGAAGTGTACTGAGAGGACATTTCGTCAGGAGTGATGGTATCTACGTTCGGTTGTAGAGGCAGAAGAAGAGGTATGATGGGTGGAAAACTCATCACGAGCATAAGTGTCAATGCTTGGTTCTAGGAGTACACGAACCGAGGTGTGCTGAGTGGATATCTCATCAGGAGCGCAAGTATCTATGCATGGGTGTAAGAGTACTGGAGCCGAGGCTTGCTGAGTGGTCACCTCATCCAAAGAGTCGGTTTCCAAGGCATGTTGTTGGATTTCTAGACACATCTCGTCAGATGATTTGGTCTCTTAAACAGGCGGTAAGAGCATTGAAGCACTGGCGTGCTGAGTGGGTATATCGCAACGTGTAATATGGCTACTTGTTTCTAACACACATTCTATTCAAAATCTCAAGCGTAGTATTTTTGCTAACATAATGAAAACGAAAAAATGCTAAAGCGCCATATGTTATCAAAGCTTATCCGATGACTTTTGCTTACACACCAAATAGTTGTTAACAATAGTAATGAATAATTACTAACAGACCAATAAACCATAACATTCAAAAAGCCTTAGTTGCTTAAGTAACAGCGCCAACAATATTTGATAATAATAAAAAACAACATATGTCATGATATTCAAAATAGTTAGACGAGAAAAAAAATCTTAAGTGTCATCTGTTTAAAAAACAATGAAAATATGTCGTTTTAGTCGCAACAACGGCGAAAAATAGAGAAACAATTCTAAATTTTGAAATGCTAAAGCGCCAAAAAAGCGCTCTGATTGCCACGAAACCTAGACAGATCAACGCAGAAAAAAAATGCTATCCAACAATGTATATAACTCATTTTGTCCCTAGTGGCGCTTTAGCATTTTTCCCTTTCCACTGACGATATATATAAAAGGCAAAATCACTGACTGACTCATTGATCACGAAATCTCTGAAACTACGAAAGCTATAAAGCTCAAACTACAAATTAGGGTTCCTTTTAACACGTAGGTGGAGTTTTGCGAATTTTTACCACTAAGAACGTAAATAAGGGAATAACCGTTGTATGGAATATTGTCTTTTTGAAAGTTAGTAACATGTACTTACACTAACCTAACCTACACCTGTTTTAGAAGAATCTCCTAAGGCCGGTATTAAAAGCGAGTTCGGTGTCTCCACGGGAACCGAAACTATGTCAGTAAACCACGCATAGCATAAACATTAAACATAAAAATTAGAAATTTGGTAAATGTATACTTTAAATATTTGGATAAGCAATAAAAACGGGATTCCCGATATTTCCATTGAATCGGGAACTACGCGGATGAAGCCACACACTGTCTTAACTATCAAACATAGGTACATACCTGAAATTTGGTGAAAGTATTTATTAGGTATATACCTTGAATCAGCACTAAGAAAGGAATACCCAGTATTCCCATAGGAACTATGAGGGTAATACCATGCACAACCTCAAATTTGGTAAACGTTTTCTTTACGTACTTCAGTACGTCAGATGAGCACCAAGAAAAGTTCCCGGTATTCCCTCGGCAATGTAATCTTACTAATATTATAACTGTGAAAGTTTGTAAATAATTCTAAATTATTTGGACGTTTATTATTTAATCACATATTGAAGAAAATCGGCATATACGAGTAGGTAGTAGTAGTAGTATTTCCGAAAGTTGATTCCCACCGCTCCGCTCACGTGAAGTCGTTAGTACACAAAAAGGTTTTCTCGCGGGAAAATGATGTTTTCCCGGGATATAAAGTAGATAGTAGGTAGCCTATGTATTCATTCAGGAAATGTCTCGCACAGGATATTCAGTTTAAGCAATTTCGCTAAACTCATAAACTCATTCCGACTTCATTCAAACCCAGTTATGGACTGTGAAACTATGACAGTGTAAAGTCGGACCCTCAGTCCTCACATATAGAGACACTTATAGGAATGAGGGCCCATCTGTAACAGATATACTATGTGCATTATAGAGAAAGTCATGACGTCTAAAATAAATTACTTTTCGCAGTTTCGCATAGTCTAAAGTCTAAACCGAGCCTCACTGCACGTGTGCCGATGCCTAGAGACGGCGGTGGCGCCGGAGCGTCGGTGCGGCGCTCATATCTAGGCCCGATACAAGAACCTTATCATTGTGGTGCATTGGGGCTCTACCTAGAATTATGGGGCCCAGGCTGACCTTATCTGCAAGTAGTGCACCTGCTGGCTCACTTTGGCTGCTGCCGAACATTTTTGCGAATCAATAGCTATGCTAACATCGGCACACCAGCAGTGATTTCAGTCCCTACGGGTATTTATTAATACCCGTAGGTAGATTGTGAGTGGATATTAGTAGTCATAGTAGGGTGTCTCTACTATTTGCAATTCAAAAACCTCGACTTATATTTACCCATTTTTACTATTTAGTCTGGTTGAGCGGGCGAGATAAATAAATTCAAAGTGGACTGTACTTGCGGGGAAAGACTAAAATGAAATTTGCACGCGATTGTCGACGGGGAAAGTAATGGAAAAACAGGAATAGGCACACTACCTTACTGCTTGCTGCGAGATGCTGAGGGGGAGCCTGGCGGGGGCGTCCCTGGACTTGAATTCCTTTTCCTTGCACGAAAACACTAGTTATCCATGGAAAATACAATTATTACGATAGTTGGTGCAATGCGGCCGCACGCGCGCTTGGTGTAGGACAGACTGCCAGCCCTCAAACGTGGCCGCCGACGTGAGGATAGCGGTGCGCGCGTAGGTACTTGCGCGCGCGTCAGCGTAACAGCTGTCTCGCTGCGCCTTTATGCGACAAGGTAGGTGCGAAAGAGAAACGGAATAAAGGGGAGCGGGGGGAGTGTCGACAACTAATTAATTAAAAACAAATGCAGATCAGCGATGCAACATAGAAAAAATAACGCGGCTATTCTTTTATCATATTCCGGCGCAACCATTTCCCCCCGGCTTGAAGGGTTACCTTCGAAAAAGGAACAACTGACTATACAGTTGCCACTAAGCTTTAGCTGCTAAATAAACAAATGCTATCGAACTAAACTAAACTAAACCTAATCGAACAAGCTAAATTTGTTATTGAAGTTACTGTTGATTAGGCAAGGGACAAAGACGAATAACTGGTCGCAAGTACGAACCAGTTGCGGTTTTAACGCGAACTATACGGGTGATCCCATTTGACCCAGGGAAAACTTCTTCTACTACCCCAAGAGGCCAATGTAATGGAGGCATATTTTTAGTTAAAATAACTACGACAGTAATAGGGTTCGATGGAGTATTCCATTTCTGACGTGACTGTAGCGTATGCAAATAGTCTGTCCTCCAACGCTTCCAAAACGATTGAACAAGTTTATCCAATAATGCATGACGCGAGAGGAGATGAAGTCGATTTTCCTCTATTTCAAAAGCGGGTAAGTATTTTAACGGTGTCACGTTGAAAAAGTGCGCTGGAGCCAGTGCAAGCGGCTCCGAGGGATCACTAGACAAGGTTCTATAAAGAGGACGGTGCTCAGCTCTTCAAATGTAAAGTGTTTGGAACGCAAAAAAATATGTATTTCGGAAAGGTTACGACGAGCTCCGACGTAATTCGTACCGTTGTCCGAATACATTCGAGATACGGAACCCCGACGCGACAAAAATCTTTTAAATGCAGCCATGAAACATGGCGTGCTCAAATCACCAGCTAATTCTATATGACGGCGCGAGTCATCATACAAACAAAAAGACAAACATAAGCTTTCGTGGAGAGTATACCACGACCACGAGAAAATGTTACCCTGAAGGGGCCAGCGTAATCCGTGTGTACGAACGGTTTAGCAGCCCGAACAACACGACAAGGACGATGATGGGCAATTTCGGGCGCGATTGACTTCGGGCGAAGTTTGAAACACGGAATACATCTATGAACTATCGAACGAATCAAATTGCGTGCGGAGAGAATCCAGTATTTTTAGCGCAGAATTGACATTAATAAATCTGGGCCAGCGTGACAATTCACCCTATGGTAACATTTAACTAAAAGATCAACGATATGATCCTTGCGCGGGAGAACTATAGGATGCATTTGATCGTACTCTAATGCGGACTGGCTCAAACGACCACCAACTCGAATGAGGCCATCCTTTAAAAAAGGTTTCAAATGCTGAAAAGCGCGACTACAAGGCTTATTCAATTCCAAATTTCCAATTTCAGACGAAAAATAAAATCTCTGAAGTTCACGAAGCACGATTAACTCAGCCTTGTTTAAGTTAAAGGCGGTGACATACTCGCGACGAGGAAGGATTTTCAAAAATCTACAAATAATACCAACTCTACGTAAAAGAATCGACCACGATGAAACACGGCTAGCCAACTCTAAGATAGGCGACCTTTCAAGCGGCGCGGTAGCAACCAAAGAGGTTCTCCTTTCCTCTGGCGGCGTGGACACAGTAGCGGGGTTGAAAGGACTAACAGGCCATTCATCAAGTGAGGCTTGGCACCAGGAAGAGCCATGGAACCACAACGAATGATCCAAAATCTGTGCAGGTGTTAACCCACGAGACAAACAATCGGCAGGGTTGTCTGTACCTGAGACGTGATAAAAGTTTTGCGGCGCCAATTCCGACTGAATTTTTGCCACCCTATTTGAGACAAATGTATCCCAACGATGGGGCGAAGAATGTGTCCAACCCAAAGCGACGGTCGAGTTCGAGAATGCGAAAATTCTATCTATATTAATGCGTTGAAATCGGCGATCTGATTCGCGAACACCAATACAAAGCATTTGTCTAATGTCGACTGAAAGCGCGACAGCGAATAAGCGAAACTTAACTATAATTTCGAACAAATTATCTTGGAGATTTTGACCACTGTGCAAAATATCGTTTACCGAAACATCCGAACTAGTTTTGGCGCTGCCATCTAAAACAACGCACAACTTGGTGGTTAGTTTATCCTCGTGGACAACTCCATGGTGCGGTATGGTATACGAAGGAGCGTGCTTCGTCTCTTCGGTTTCGGGAGGCGCGGGTGAAATGAAACCTTTATCCAAATATTTTTTTATTACGCTATCGTAAGCCTCCTTCAACTTTGGAGACGTCTGCATTTTCCGTTCCAAACAAAATAAGCGCTTTCGGCTGACTGAAACAAATCTCCAAGCGAATATACATCACCCTTAAAGGGGAGTGCGACAACATAACGACCATCACTATCGCGAGTAGTCGTGCGACTATAAAACTCTTCACAAAGTTTATCATCCGGGCCGACAATAGGAGGGACGTTCGCCTCTTCTATCTCCCAAAATTTACGGACAGCGGAGTCCAGCGGCTCGACGGAGCAACAATATGACACTGTCGAGTTACAATCAAAATAAGCGGGTGCGGAACCAACAATAACAAACCCAAGAACCGTCTCTAAGGCGAGCGGCGCGGGGTGCGATGCGTGACCTTGAACCTTACGCTGCAACAGGAGGTGCGGGAAAATCGAAGCGCCAACTAACAAATCAATATCTCCTGGAACGGCGTAAGTATCATCGGCCAAAGGCAAATCTCTAAAATTAGTTAATAATGAGGTATTGACTGCGACAGTCAAAGTTCGGTAACCTTATCGACGATTAGCGAATCCATCGAAAAACTAACATTAAAATCAAAACGCGAGTGGAATTTAATCCCTACAGAACCCTGAACGGCTTTAGTGGAACCCCCAATACCTTTCACAACATTACAGGCGGGGCGGTTATTTATATGCAAACCAAGACGACTACAACAACTTTTACTAATAAAATTACTTTGAGAAGCACTATCTAAAAGTGCGCGAACACTATGTCCCCTACCATGCGAATCGTAAACAACAACTCGAGCGGTTGCCAGAAGTACCGTAGTAGGGCTTGTGCGCAAACTTGATAGCGAGCACAAAGCGACATCGTTCGTGGCAGTGGCGCCGCCGTCGCTAGGCGTGGACGGGGACGAAACTACGCGAGTGCACTCCGAAGTGCGACTCAACGGCGCGGGCGGCTGTGACGTCACAGCGGACGGACGGTTAGGCACGAAGTTCGCGCAGCTGGAATCGACGGGCGAACTACCGGACATGGCATTATTGTTTTCGAGGTGTAATAATGAATGGTGTCTACCATTACACTTGCGACAAAAATGATTCGAATTACACGATGAAACACGATGTTTCTTACTGAGACAATTGATACATAAATTACTAGAACGAACAAATTTATAGCGATCGCCCGGAGTGAGCTTATTGAACCCCGAACACTTATAAAGTTGATCATGGTGACATTGACACAAAGAACAATTTTTCGAATGCAACACTTGCGATTGCGAAGTTGTAGGTTCAAAATTAACAAAAGAATGCGTGGACTTCGTGGGCTTACTACGATTAGTCGGACTATTTTTTGCTACTCCGTGGTTTAACGAAGTTCGTTGCAAAATTCGAATATGTTGACGAACGAAAGTTTCTAAATCGTCGAACTTAGGTATTTGATAACCACGTCTATCCATTTCAAATAAGCGAACGGTTTCGGAATCTAATTTCTTTAAACCGATATACAAAAACAAAAGGTCACAGAGGTCATTGACCTTGACATTCTTTAGGGCGCGAACAGCTGATGCAAAAATATCTAAGAATTTTTCTAAGTCGTGTTTATTACACGATGAGCTATTTTTCAAATTAAATATTTGATCCAAATAAGCGGTAGTTACTAAGCGTTTGTCTTCGTATTTGACCTTCAAAGTATTCAAAATCAAACTATAATTTTTGGCGCAAAGCGTTATACCGGCGTAAACGGTTTTTGCTTTCCCGGTTAGTTTACTAACTAATTAATGTAATTTTTCGTAATCCGATAACGAATTATTATTATGGATCGTATTTTCGAAACTAGCGAAAAACAAAGGCCAATTTTTAATATCGCCATCAAATTCGGGTATTTGTATGGGCGGTAATTTAGGTCGGTCCCGTTTTAGTAAATCAAAACCGGCTGGCCCGGGTTTCGAATCGGTGCCGGGATCGGGCACTTGCAATGACTTAGCGACACGTTTTATGCGACAAATTAAATCTTCGAAAGATGACATGGCGTCATAACTTAATAAGAAATCGGGATTTAATTTTAATTCAAGCAAGTTAATTTTACCGAGAACATTTTCGAAATCTAAGCGCAAAGTATCTACGGTTTCGATCGAGGATAAAAACAATTCTTTTATTGATTCATCTGCGATCCTCGATGAATAATCACAAATTGATTGCATACGCTTAAAAAGGCTATCCTTCTTAGCGTGTAATAGTTTTAACTCCGGAATCTCTTTCGGAGGCATTGTTAAAACAAAACAACTATAGCTATAGGTCGCGCGGCAAATGATGAGCTCTGTAAGAAAGTGGAAGGGGAATGCGCAGAACTCATAAATTAGGTCTAATTGGCGGGGTGACAGGGGGTGTGGGCGGGAGTGTAGGAGCGTGGACGCAGTAGTGGTCCAAATCCTACACGCACACTAGGGCACAGCTGCACACTACTCCGCGATACGTCGGCACGTGTTGTCATTAGTCTCGGTACTGTCACGCACATAAAATATTCTACTCTTTTTGACAAATCTTTTAATAGCGTATTATGGTTTTCATGCCCTGAGAAAATAGTCTGTCCAATCTGGACAAGAAAGAAAAATGGTTTATTATGTATATGGTTTGATCAAATATTTATTATACCAATTATAATTATATAACGCAGTGATAGTGCAAACGTTGCTTTACGGTAGCGAAACCTGGGTATGTCAGCAGATGCATGAAAGTAAATTACATGAATTGGAATTACATGCATGTGATCACTTCGAAAATGGTGCGGCGTAACTTTGGCCGACCGAATACGTAACGAAGTGATACGCAATATGGCAGGTTTGAATGAAAGTGTCAGCGTTAAGCTGAAAAAGGGTGTGCTTCGTTGGTTTGGATACGTCCAACGAAGGAGTTGGGAACGATTGACGAAGAATATATATTGTGCGAAAGTAGAGGGTAGAAGGAATCAGAGTAGGTCAAGATTTGCATATGAAGATCACGTGAGCACATTGCTCAAAAACGGAAAAGTCTAAAGTACTCGGATACCCAGACGTGCGTGTATGAAGAGGTTGATAAATCTTAAGGAAGCGAAATCAGTATGTATGGATCACGAAGCCTGGCCATCTGTCCTCTCTGACTACCCCGTCAGGGATACAGCGTGAAGATAGTTAGTTTAGTTATAAATTTTCTACAATATCATTTGTTTAATACAAAAATAAATAAAATCACCCCTATCATTCACCGGGGTAAGCAGAGACTTCTTCCATTTCTTTTACTTTAAATAAGTATTGTCAGTGTCACACATATTTTATACCTATTTCTACATTAAAATATTACAATAAAAATGATTTTTTTTAATACGATCACTGAAAAATAAATGAAATATCTATCATGGTTTAATATTTTAACGCCAAACACTTTGAACTCACTTGTTGTAAATAATATAAACCTACTTACGTACCCACCTACCTAAGTTATAAAAAAAAATGTTTAATGGTTCAAAGCAAAGTCGTATTAAACTTGATTCTTTGTGTAAATATATTGTGCGCGATTATACATGCGCAAACTATCCCCACTAATTTTTGTCAGAGCTCATCATTCGCCGCGCGTCCTATACCTACAGTGCAAAACTAACGAATGATCAAAATGGCAGCGGTGGTAAGCAGCGAGACGCGACGCGAACGAGCGTAGGTACCTACTTGCGCGCGCGGACCCAGGTACCTGCTCGCGTGGTCTACCTGTTACTATGCGGTGCAGACGAAATTACCAACTATTTAGTACCTACCTATGCGATAAATAGTAGGTAAGTATGCGTTTATTCCCTAATGGAATAAAAAACTATTATCTAAGCGTTTATTCCCTATAGAATAAAACTATTACCTATACCTATGCGCTTATTCCATTGTGGAATAAAAACTATAACCTATACCTATGCGTTTATTCCGTGGTGGAATAAAAACTATAACCTATACCTATGCGTTTACCCCCTATGGGATAAAAACTATTGCGTTTCTATTAGCAAACTACTAAAGCGAGTGGATCAAAATCCGGATTGTTAAGGACCAGAAAATGGTTGAGCGGGCGAGATAAATAAATTCAAAGTGGACTGTACTTGCGGGGAAAGACTAAAATGAAATTTGCACGCGATTGTCGACGGGAAAAGTAATGGAAAAACAGGAATAGGCACACTACCTT
Organism: Thumatha senex; assembly: GCA_948477245.1. Lineage (NCBI taxonomy): Eukaryota > Metazoa > Arthropoda > Insecta > Lepidoptera > Erebidae > Thumatha > Thumatha senex. Next base: position 7,815,841 of record OX419729.1, on the reverse strand, counting down.
GCTGCTTGCTGCGAGATGCTGAGGTGGAGGCTGGCGGGGGCGTCCCTGGACTTGAATTCCTGGTTTCCTTGCACGAAAACACTATTTATCCATGGAAAATACAATTATTGCGATAGTTGGTGCGATGCGGCCGCGCGCGCGCGTGGTGTAGGACAGACTGCCAGCCCTCAAACGTGGCCGCCGACGTGAGGATAGCGGCGCGCGCGTATGTACTTGCGCGCGCGTCAGCGTAACAGCTGTCTCGCTCCTCCTTTATGCGACAAGGTAGGTGCGAAAGAGAAACGGAATAAAGGGGAGCGGGGGGAGTGTTGACAACTAATTAATTAAAAACAAATGCAGATCAGCGATGCAACATAGAAAAAATAACGCGGCTATTCTTTTATCATATACCGGCGCAACCATAGTCATTTTAGTCCAAAAGTATATACTTTTTCACTTTGTTACACGAGTCGAAGTTTACCGATATACCTACATATATATTTACTAGTTGACGCCCGCAGCTCCACTCGCGTGAAGAAGCTTTCCCGTTTTTCACAGGAACTTGTTCCCAAGATAAAACATGCGTTATTCTGATGCATAAGCTATATTATTCCGGGTCGGAGTAAATATTTGTGTGATCCACAAATGTGTTTCGGAGTTTGTGTGTTTCCTATGAATAATATGTATGTATTTAGAAATATATAAGTATGTTTATCAGTTATCTAGATCCCATAACACAAGCTAATATTAGCTTACTTTGGGCTAGATGGCGTTGTGCGAAAAGTGTCCCACAATATTTATATTAATTTATTCTAAATGAGAAAGAGTAACAAACCTAAATCTATACATTCTTTCAAAGTTTCGGATTCATAATATTAGTAAGAAGTATATCTGTGACTCAATTGTTTATTTTTATATAACAACAGGATTTCAATGAATAAAATCGATTTAAAAATATTTATAATTTTCCTTATCCTAAAATTGATATGAACATGTGGCCACCACGTCACTCCACGGCACGGCGCCGACATGGCTGGTATCGGGCCTTTTTTATATAAAAAAGATGTATAACTTTTAAACCCTTTTCTTTAGAACAATAGATATTTTGGCGGCAACTATTTTTTTTTACAATTTTTTTTCTTGAAAAGATCGTATGTCTTTGTTACAAATCAGGTAGATTTTTTTTTGAAAGTTGCCGCCCTATTGTATTGTCACATGTTTGTTACAACAAACAAAGCTTTATATTGTTATCTAATAAAAAAATGTTCAAGTTTATGTTATTATCACTGATGATGTCCATCCCCGGTGCGTCTTTGTCCCAAAAAGACATACACGCTGCTTGTATGTCCAAATCACACACCGTTTGTGTTTGGAAATACGCAAACGCGATAAATAAAGAAAACGCATATGGTACGGGATCCAGCAGTGAATGAGTTAATAACTAACTAACTATACTAAAAAACTAAAAAAGTTTAAAGCTTTGTTTAAAGCAAAACACCAAGCAAGCGTAGCCGCGGGCAAAAGCTCGTTATCTATAAAAATGGAAAAAAAAATCTTGTCTATTATATGGGAGCCCCTAAATAATTATTTTATTTTAATATCATTAGTTAGTTCTAAGGTGAATATACAACTAAATATTCTATGAATATTTCATGCGGCTATCTGTTATCTTTTTTTTATTATCTCGTATTAATGTCGAGCCAAAATCAGCAAAAAATCTAGTTTAAGCCCCCTTTTTTTTAACTTGTGGAATTCCCCTCGGATGTCATGCCGGACTCGAACCGACTAACACCACACAGTCCCCGCCTAACAGTCTATTGCCGGACGCCCCGGGTAACTCCTCGGAAAGATATCCCAGAGCTCCCGGCAGACTTTGGCTACTACCGCGGCCTCACCTAGGGTTCGGGTGTTACCCCTTTTTTTTGGGGGTTGGTTCGGGTACTATCCCGCTTCTTGGGGCATGAAGCGTGCGTGAGATTTTCACGTCATGCCGACGTCTTGGGCCTAGGACGGCGAGCAGCCTACCCGCCGTCCTCAGGCCCCCGGTCATGGAGGCCGGTAGTTTTAGCCCCCATTAATATTTATTTTAATCTGTTTTAGTATTTGTTGTTATAACACCGATAGAAATACATCATGTGCGAAAATTTCAACTGTCTAGCTATCACGGTTCATGAGAAGCAGCTTGGTGACAGACGGACATCGGAGTTTTAGTAAGAGGGTCCCATTTTTAGCCTTTGGGTACGAAAGCTCTTCAATAACAATCAATATAATTATCGTGATAGCAGTGAGCTTACATATCTGCATTATATTCACCATTCCATAACATTTCAGGGAGTGAACGTTCGGTCGGTTACCTACTCACCTACCTTAAAGTTACAGCAATTTAGGAAGGTATATTTTTGAAGACAGATTTTTGTTTATATCTATACTAATATTATAAAGCTTTTGTTTGTTTGAAAGAGTTTGTTTGTTTGGTTGAACGCGCTAATCTCAGGAACTAGAAAAAATATTTTTGTGTTAGATAGCCCATTTATCGAGGAAGGCTATAGGCTAAAAGTAAAAAGTAAAGCTCGGAGTGCTCAACAGGGCGCAGCAGTACTTTACTGCAGAGCAAACACTGCTCCTCTATAAGTCGCAAGTGCGGCCGCACATAGAGTACTGCTGTCACCTTTGGGCTGGTGCACCTGAATACCAACTTCGACCTTTAGACTCGGTAGAAGGGCGTGCCATGAGGATTGTCAACGATCCTTTACTAGCGGGCGGTGTCGAGCCCCTTCGCGACAGGAGAGACTTTGGCTCCTTATGCGTGTTCTATCGCCTGTACAACAGTCTGTGCTCTGAGGAGTTGTTTGATATGATGCCCACGGCTACCTTTTATCATCGCCGCCATAGACAGGGATGCACGCACACGGTTAGGTCCGATAGAGGTTTTATTCCGCGTACGCTTAGATTGTGGAATAAACTCCCTGCCTGGGTTTGCCCGAACGTCTACAGTATGGGGTTCTTCAAAAGGGGTCTTAGAAGGTTTATAAAGGGTCGGCAGCGCGAGTGCTGCACCTCTGGTGTTGCAAACGTCCATAGGCTACGGTGACCACTTTCCATCAGGTGGGCCGTACGCTAGTCTGCCACCTAACTAACTATCTTCACGCTGTATCCCTGACGGGGTAGTCAGAGAGGACAGATCGCCAGGCTTCGCGATCTATGCATACTTATTTCGCTTTTCGAGATTCGTCAATCGCTTCATACACGCACGTCTGGGTATCCGAGTACTTTTGACCTTTCCGTTTTTGAGCAATCTGCTCACGTGGTCTTCATATGTAAGTCTCGGCCTACCCTGACTCCTTCTACCCTCTACTTTTGAACAATATATATTCTTCGTCAATCCTTCCTCACTCATTAGTTGGACGTCTCCAAATCAACGGAGCACGCCCTTTTCCAGCTCAACGCTGACACTTTCATTCAAACCTGCCATATTGCGTATCACTTCGTTACGTATTCGGTCGGCCAAGGTAACGCCGCACAATTTTCTAAGTGATCGCATCTCCACAGCATTTAATTTACTTTCATGCATCTGCTGACATACCCAGGTTTCACTACCGTAAAGCAAAGTTGGCACTAGCACTGCGTTATGAATCGCCATTCGTGCTTCTTTTACGATGCTTTGTCGCTTTACTAACTGGGACAAAGCACCGTTAACTTTGTTTCCGGCAGCTACTCGCCATTCTACATCCGAATCACATCTTCCATCCGCGCTAAACATACTTCCTAAATACACAATTTCATTCACGTGCTCTAGACGTTCCTGGTTTACCCTAATCTCGCATTTAGTTCTTACGTCACCTCTTTCAAATACTAGAACCTTAGTTTTACTTGCATTCAAGCGAAGACCCTTACTTTCACACTCCTCTTTCATATTAGTGACTAATGCCTGAAGGTCGGCTTCTGATGAGGCCATGAGCACCGCAACATCAGCGTACAGCAGACAGCTTACTGTAAAGTTACCCAAATTCACACCCATATTAAAATCTTTCAACTTCTGCAGGCAACTGTCCAGATACACTATGAACAGCCAGGCGGACATGACACATCCCTGTTTGACGCCTGTACAGACATCAAAAAGAGGTGACACATCCCCCCCTACTCGCACGCAAGCCTTACAGTCCCTATAAAGCGACTGTATTGCCCGCAGTAGCGAGCCGTCCACACCATATCCGGGCAGCAAGTCCCACAGCGTTTCTCTCACAACGTTATCAAATGCTTTCTCTAGATCCACAAAAGCGCAGAAAACCTTCTGGCTAACAGCCAGAAACTTTTCCGCGATCATGCGGAGAGAAAACACTTGATCCATGCAACCTCTTCCACGTCGGAATCCGCATTGAGCCTCCCATAAATACCTTTCAGACTTTTCTTGTATTCGTGCCGTTATAACCTTTGCATACACCTTACTAGCTAAGCTGACCAAGCTGATCGCCCTGTCCACATTTTATACTTCTTATCGCTTGTTCTATTTCTTTCATACTAATGACTTCAATGACATCGGGATCCGGAGCATCGAAGTGAGCTCCACTTCCCGATGTGGCATCTCTGTCTTTTCTTGCATACATCTTTCCATAATATTCACTCCATCTCTGCAGGACGTCAGTTTGGTCTGTTAGGACGTCATTGTTAACACTAAGCACTTTATTTATACTGCAGATTGCCGAACAACTCCGGGTCTTGCCTACCTCTTTCCAGAAGAGCTTGGCATTATCCCGGAAATTGGACGACAACCTTTCATCCGCTTTCATTCTGCAGTTTTCACGAGCTTCTTCTATCAGTGCCTTCGTGTTAACTTTCTGCAGCTTGTATCTCTCTTTCATATTAAAATCATTTCGCGAGGCTAAGTAGTCTAGCCATGCTTTCTTCTTCATTCGAACTGCTTCTTTCACTTCCTCATTCCACCATGCATCACGCTTATTACTTCTGCCTCTTTTCGTTTCTCCACACACTTCCACAGCGGCATTTATCATACTATCCCTAAGGTTCTGCCATACACTTTCCACATTCTCACTGCTTACATTGACGTCGCCAAGCTATCGGCTACCCTTTCATTATATTTATCCCTAATGGATGCATCCTCCAGCTTCCAGCTTTTAATGCTATAAGTCGGCTCAAGCACAGGACACTCGGTACGATGACGCTAACCCGCGAACAGACCCCTAATCCTAGTTATGACTAGGTAGTGGTCTGATCCCAGCTCAGCGCCTCGATAAACCCTTGTGTCCATCACCTGTTTACGGAGCCGATTATGCATTAGGAATAGATCTATCATACTTCTCTTTGACTTACATCTCCTCGTATACATATGAATTTGTTTGTGGTTGAACATTGTGTTCGCCACATAACAAATCCTTTTCCTTACAAAATGCCAGTATTAGCTTGCCAGCGTCGTTCAGCCTTTTATCCCCATACTTCCCGAGTACCGACTCAAAACCGTCGCGAGCGGTACCCACCCATCCATTCAAGTCTCCACATACTATAAGTCTTTCATTTCCTTCTATCACATTTAGAGCTTCTCTCATACTCTCCCAGAAGTCCTCTAGCTCACTCGCGTTCGACGAAGATACTGGCGCGTAAGCAGCTACCAGGAAAATCTTAGTCAAACCAAGTTTTACACGGATCCAGAGGATTCTAGGACCTACCAGTTTGTACTCATACATACCGGAGGCCAATCGCGAGGACACCAAAATTCCAACCCCCCGACTGCCATGCTCGTTCTCTGGTACTCCAGACCAAAGCGCGAGCATCCCACCCGGGTGCTCCAAGACTTCGCTGCCCTTGCGCTTGGTCTCTGTCAAGCACACTGCATCCAACTTTCTCTCATTCATAACATCCATCAACTATACATACATAAATTCATCTTATCTGTCATTCCTCCCCTAACATTCCACGCAGCTACCCTGCACTTCATCCTCAGGGGTATATAAAAAAAGCTGTATTTCATTACACTACTGGGGAGCTGAGCAGTAGTCATAAATGTCGACAAATCGGGCAAATTTTTATGCATCATTGTAGGATTCATAAGCGACGGGATTAAATAGGTGCGACGGGAGGTCGTAATATTCCACGGGCGAAGCTGTGGGGGTCATCTAGTTTAGTATTTCTAGAAAAAAAAAAGACATGTGGCACTCGGAGACTGCCGCGGTAAAGCTATTGCATAGCATACCTTTGTTTTTCTTTGATATTAATTCAAGTTACAATAAAAAAATAAAAATAAAACAAAAAAACATTAAAAAAAAACACCCTCACCCTCACCCCCACTCTCACCCTCACCCTCGCCCCCACCCTCACCCTCACCCTCACCCCTCACTCTCACCCTTCGTACAATCGTACCATATAATATATGTACATACACGTTAAGCCAACGCTCGGCCGTGCTTGGTGAACTTCGTGAGACCTCTTAGGTTTTTTGTGTTACGGAATTTCTTGAGTAAAGCCCGCTCAAAGCCCGCGATAAAAACTATGCAATAGTTTAAAAAAACGTGTTGAATTATTCAAGAAAAGAACTACCTAATATAAACCTTATCCATTTTTTACACACTTACACTTCAAGACAAGTTGTCAATTAAGTATTTTTTTAATTTATTTATGACGCCTTATCCCAAAGGGCTGGCAGAGGCATATTATATGCCCAATTTTCACCATGTGTATTCCTGTCCTACGAAATAGGTGGAGAGCCCATTGCGTAAGTAATTTTGTCAGATTGAATATTGTCAAGGTCTAGATACCTTGTCAATATTCAATCTTGAAGATAAATTGATTCCTCTATACTAGGTCACAGTATTAACTAGTTAAATAAATATTGTGGGACACTTTTTACACAGCGCCATCTAGCCCAAAGTAAGCTAATATTAATTAAGGCTTGGTATTCCTGCCGAGGTCACGCTTTTGAGTTTTTCAAAACAATGCGAATCGTAGAAAAAAAGTTTTTTGATTCTGAAAAAGAGATATATGTTAGTTAAGGATTTAAGCTAGTCAAAATGGCTTTCTGTTACAAAATCTAATAAACTTCACTTGATAGAAAAACATCCCAAAGTTGCCCCCTTTCGAAATGTTTTTTCAATGCCAAATTTAAACTACAGATAATTTTAATGAAATTTATATAGCTACTAAATATTTATAGACATAATGGCTTACTTTGACTATATACAGTGATTTTTATAGAACAAATGTTTAAATAATATCAGATTCGCGACGCTGCGGCCTGATCAGTCGCGCGCTGGCGCTTACTGAGGTATGACTTGTGTTAGGTTTTTTCGATGCGCTCCCCTTGCTATTTTTTCGCAATGGCACAGTATATTTATGAGAGCAGTAAGCATTCCATCATCATCCGAGCGTCTGTCCCAGTTGCATCTCGCGACGCCCGGAGTAAGCTTTATATAGTGTATTTATATGAGAGTTATATACGGTAATGGACTCACCACCCATTACGTGGGACAGGAATACAATGGTGAAAAGTGGGTATATACTAATATGCCTCTGCCACCCTTTGGGGGATAAGGCGTGATAGATAAATAAAATATATGAGAGTTTTAATATAAAATAAAGTACCTACACTTTACAGAAGCGTTAGAATTATCCCTGTAAGTAGTATAAAATCAAACCCGGTACCCACAGGTTAGAAGGCATATTGTAACATAACCAACTGAGCCAGTAGGTCGGTCAATGTATGTTTACCTATAAACAAATTTGATCAATAGATTCTGAAGCTTAAACATACCGACTGCCACTGGCTGAAGTAATCAGTGCAGTTGTTCTATTGAAGCTTCGCTTCGCATAAATTATTAAAATTGTATCCAAGACCTTTGTTTTATGCTTTCAGTATTAATTATTTAAGTATATTTATAAATTTATTAGCAACGACTTTATCCCCGAAGGTGTGGCAGAGGCATATTGTGGTGAGCCCAATGCCTGTGTTCAAATGGACAGGCTCAGATTGTAGCGACTCGCAGATAATTTTAATGAAATTTATATACATAACTATAGCTACTAAATATTTATAGACATAATGGCTTACTTTGACTATATACAGTGATTTTTATAGAACAAATGTTTAAATAATATCAGATTCGCGATGCTGCGGCCTGATCAGTCGCGCGCTGGCGCTTACTGAGGTAGGACTTGTGTTAGGTTTTTTCGATGCGCTCCCCTTGCTATTTTTTCGCAATGGCACAGTATATTTATGAGAGCAGTAAGCATTCCATCATCATCCGAGCGTCTGTCCCAGTTGCATCTCGCGACGCCCGGAGTAAGCTTTATATAGTGTATTTATATGAGAGTTATATACGGTAATGGACTCACCACCCTTTACGTGGGACAGGAATACAATGGTGAAAAGTAGGTATATACTAATATGCCTCTGCCACCCTTTGGGGGATAAGGCGTGATAGATAAATAAAATATATGAGAGTTTTAATATTAAATAAAGTACCTACACTTCACAGAAGCGTTAGAATTATCCCTGTAAGTAGTATAAAATCAAACCCGGTACCCACAGGTTAGAAGGCATATTATAACATAGCCAACTGAGCCAGTAGGTCGGTCAATGTATGTTTACTTGTAAACAAATTTGATCAATAGGTTCTGAAGCTTAAACATACCGACTGCCACTGGCTGAAGTAATCAGTGCAGTTGTTATATTGAAGCTTCGCTTCGCATTAATTATTAAAATTGTATCCAAGACCTTTGTTTTATGCTTTCAGTATTAATTATTTAAGTATATTTATAAATTTATTAGCAACGACTTTATCCCCGAAGGTGTGCAGAGGCATATTGTGGTGAGCCCAATGCCTGTGTTCAAATGGACAGGCTCAGATTGTAGCGACTCGCTGTTGTAATTTTTAAGTCACTCAAAAGGTATTCACTTGACTTAACGAGTGTCGATTGCAACGTTACTATCAACCGGGACAAAAAGCTTAATGTGTCCTTCGAAGCACGAAAACGCTGGTAAATGAAAATGCTACAAAGCGGTCATCCATCCAAAATCCGAGAGAGTTTCTTAAATCAGTGATCTTTTACAGAAACCGAGTTAGTAGGGCTACGAGCGCTTATTATTTATGTTTTTCTTTATGTTAGTAGCCTTAAACAATGTATGACATTTCATGTAACTAATAATTAATTAATTAATAATAATATAGCAGTTATTACAAATAATATAATTTAAATTTAAGGCAAAATAAGTTTAGTCGACTGTTCTCACATAAATCCAAAGGAACAATGTAAGTGTAATTTTAATGTTATATGCCATACCTATATTTTAAAAGAGCATCCATTGACTTTCTTGCTAGATTCTTCTTCTTAAAGTGTAGGCTGCCCTTAGAACTGGCAACTAGAATAGCTCGATTTTGGTATGATTTTAAACACAATATTGATTTTGTTTTTTTGTTTTGTATAAATTCATTACTATATAATTGGTCAAACATCATGTAACTCATCATCATCATCCGAGCGTCTGTCCCAGTTGCGTCTCGCGACGCCCGGGGTCCGCTTTCCTACATTTTCTCCTCCACTTCGCACGATCGTCGGAATCCCCTGTAGTGAGACCATTGGCACGCATGTCATCCCTTACGACGTCAAGCCAGCACTTCTTGGGTCTTCCCCTCTTACCGGGACCCGGCGGGGCTGACATGGCCAGACATTTGTTACCTACGTAGCCCGGCGGTTGCCGCAAGACGTGACCATACCAACGAAGGCGACACTCTTGCAACTTGTCTGCAATGTCACGGACGTGAAGGCTGCCGCGGATGTGAGAGTAACTTTAAACATCATGTTACTCAAACTAATGTAATTACTGGCGGTTAGAAAAGAGTGGCCATGAGTTTTATTGCCAGGTTCTTCCTCAGGCTCTACCTATTGCTTTGCGAATCTGGCAGTAAATGTAAATGTAGAAGCAATAATCTTGACGTGCATAAGTGTTACTTTGTGACCTACATGAATAAAGATTTTTCATTCATTCATTCAACTAATAATCCCAACATTTTAACGCGAAGGTTTTTTGGGCTTTAGTGGATCTGGAGAAAGCATTTGATAACGTTGTGAGAGAAACTCTGTGGTACTCGTCCGTGTGGCCTGGCTGGCGGTCTACACCATATCCGGGCAGGATATGGTGTGGACGGCGATACAGTCTCTTTATACGGACTGTAAAGCTTGCGTGCGACTAAGGGGGATATTCACCCTGGCGCCTCTTTTTGACTTCTGTTCGGGCGTCAAACGGGGTTGTGTTATGTCCGCCTGGCCTTTCATAGTGTATCTGGATAGTTGTACAAATGTGTGGCTGCAAAAGTTAAAAGATTATGATGTGTTGTAAATTTGTGGAAATTTTACAGTACATTGTCTGTTGTACGCTGATGATGCGGTAGTGATGGTCTCATCAGAAGCCGACCTTCAGTCATTAGTCACTAATGTAAAAGTAAAGGTCTTCGCTGCATGTTAAACTAAGAATCGGGAAATTTGGAAAAAAAAAAGTAAGAACTAAAAGCAAGATTTGGGTAAACCAGGAACGTTTAGAGCAATTGAATAAAATTGTGTACTTAAGGAAAATGTTTAACGCGGACGGAAGATATGTTCTGAAGAACAACGGTGACTAGCTGCCGAAGACAGGAACATAACATTATGATTATTATTTGATTTTTATATTATTTAAAAAAAAATGAGTATAATGAGTACGGGACATTTTATTTGGTACTTGTACATAAAGCCTAAATTTGTTATTAAATACTCCTACTAATATTATAAACGCGAAAGTTTGTAAGTATGGATGTTTGTTACTTACACGTAAAACTACTGAATGGAATTTAAATAAACTTTCCCTTTTTTTTATTTTCTGTGTTCTGTTATCTGCAATCAGTTCTACTATAAGAAGATTGTGCGAGGGTAATTAGGTGAATGTGTGTGATCTCAAGTGGGAACATCTCCTCGTTTATTTCCAATGGGCTCAGTCATCACTGATTATGTCTTTCCTTTTTAATCTTTTGCTATAACCTCGATGCGTTAGTTGGGAGGCCAGGGGATTGGGGTGATGTCGCAGTCGCCGGTGATAGCCTAGCAAACTGTTTTTAATTTCGTCCTTTACCATAACTATATATTATATATAGAAACGATAACGTTGTGAGAGAAACTCTGTGGTACTCGTCCGTGTGGCCGGCTGGCCGCCTACACTATATCCGGGCAGGATATGGTGTGGACGGCGATACAGTCTCTTTATACGGACTGTAAAGAACTATCTCATCATATCAGTTCTCGCATCAGCGCGGTAGCACAAACACGTGTTTGTACTTGCAATTGGTCATCCACAATGGTGAAGTGTTTTAATTGTAATAAGATAATTACAAAGAAAAACATAGTTTTAGAATGCAGTCGATGCCAAAAAATTGTCCATGCGACTGCTGTGTGCACTGGACTGAGTTCAAAGCAGCTTTCAGTGCTCAGGGCAGCTGACAGCTTGGAATGGACGTGTAATGATTGCGGTCAGAATTCATCACGGCGTAAGTCATTACTAACGCTTACAGATTTGGAGGAGGAAGAGGAAGAGTTAACTAATTCAGAAGCCAACAGTGTTGCTGTCAAAAAGCTTCTTCAGGACCTGAAAAAAGAGGTGGGCAACATAGTGACTCAAGAAATGCGGTCTGTAACTAAAGCGGTGCAATATTGTAGCGAAAAAGTAGATGATTTTGCCGAGACGCTCGATGCTCTTACAGTTAAGCTGAAGAATCAGGAAAACAAAATTACGCATCTAGAAAACAAGAATAAGCATATGGAACTGAAAATAGAAGCCTTAGAACCGCGAAATAGCGAGATAGAACAGCAGCTACTTGGTAACTATGTAGAAATAGCGGGTATTCCGGAATCAACTGATGTAGACCTCCCTAAGATTGCTGAAAAGGTAGCCGTTAAGCTCCAGACTCCCAAAGAAGATATCATCTCGGTTAAGCGCCTTACAGCTCGCAAAACTGGTCTTGGATCCTTTCTCGTCAAATTACGAAGTGAAGATTCTCGCCAACTTATGCTTAACTCTGCGCGTGAAAGTACCATTGCAGCACGAGACCTCAAACCAAACTTATCGGGAACAGCAGCGTCGAAGAAAATATTCATAAGGAAAGCACTTACTCCTTACTTTAAGAACCTACTTTGGCAAGCCAAACAAGATTTGAGAGGTACCTACAAGTTCATTTGGTTTAAGGAATCACGAGTTCTGGTGCGTAAAAATGAAAAATCCAAGGTATACAACATAAGGTCGAACAGTGATATACAATCCTTACTTTCAAATATTAATAGTAAGTCAGGACACTAATGTTTACGAATTACGAAAGTCACCTAGCTGTACTACTGACTACCTACTTAATCTTGTTAGTGAATGGCTTTATTTGATTTGGATAATAACTGTGTAAAAGAGTTATATAATTGTATAGACTACTGCTCATACGAGAGAATAATACCTAAAAATACTTGTAACTTATCATTTGTACACGTTAATATAAGATCTATGATTAAACATTTTGGGAAATTAGAACACTAAATCGCAAATTGTCGAAGCTAGTATATCCGAAAATATACGGTCGCTTTATAAAATCGATGGGTATACAATGCACACGGAGCTGCGAAAATATCGTAAGGGAGGCGGAATTGTAGTTTACATTAAAAACAAACACAAATTTACTCGCATTTTTAAAACACCAATGAACTACGAGTGTCTAATTGGTAAAATAACTACCGCCTCGTCGTACACTGTAGCACTATGTGCAGTTTATAGACCACCGAGATCGAATAAGAACCTATTTGTTTCTGAAATTAACAGCATGCTCAATAATCTCACTAAAGAAGACCTGGTGTTGCTGGGCAATATTAACATTACTCTGAAACCGACAACAACGACAGATATTGTGCTTGAAAAGGCATACTTAAATGTAATGAGCGGTCACGGTCTTTCGCGCGGTATTAAAGACTATACTAGGATAGAATCTATAAAACGATATAACAAAATTATTCTAACTAAAAGTTGTATAGATCAAATTTTTGTGCGATCCCGCATGAGAGACGCGTTCACCGCTGCACTGGGCACTAAACTGGCCGATCACCGTATGACTGTGCTTACGCTCCATTCTAACTCATGCGTACAGGCTGCTCCAATATATATTACGTGCTACGATAACAAAAAGTTAAAAAGTATTTTGGATAAAATAGATTGGAGTCCGATTGAAAATATGAATAACCCAGAAGATATTAATTCTTTCATAAATAAACAATTTAAAAGTTGTTATGAACAAGCTCAGTACAAACGAAAATTAGGTGCAACGAAACGAAATTCTTATCCCTGGGTGGATAAAAATATTAAAAATATATGCCGCTATAGAGTCGAATTGTATTGTAAGTGGATAAAAGATACTAGTAACAAAGGGTTGAAATTAAGATATAATAAGATAATTAGAACTGAGAGCAAACAAATTAGTACATCATAGTAGGAATAAATATTATAAAACAGAAATTAGTAAATATAAAAAAGATACAAAGAAACTGTGGCAAATAATAAATTGTATGACCGGACGTCTCACTAACTCAAATGATGATCTAATATTGGGCGCGTTTGGATCAGTTGGAAGCGAAAAATTAATCGCAGATAATTTTGCCTGTCAATTTCGTAACAGTGTTACATCAATAATACCCACGTGTAATAAGAAACTATTAAATGAATCCGACTATACCAAACCGCTCGATAGGTCGATGTGTATTAGGAGAGCATGTACTCTTGATGTAAAAAAGTTACTCAAAAAGGTGAATCCTTATAAGGCCCCGGGCATTGACGGTATAAGAGCGACCGATATCATACGCTTGTCGGATAAAATTTGTGATACCATCACCCGCCTAATAAATACCACTTTAGAAACGGGACAGTAGCCGAAAGACTTAAAAATAGGTATTGTCAGACCTATTCACAAGGGTGGCGATGCACAAGATTACTCTAAGTACCGCCCGATCACTATATTGCCAGTATTAGATAAAATCGTTGAAAAGTACGTATGCGCGGCCATTCAAAATTTCTATAAAGTTAACAATGTACTTTGCCCACAACAGTACGGAATTTAACCTAGTAAAAGTACCGCACTACTGTTGACTCGTTTCACGGACATGGTTAATAATTGCCTAAATGACAAGAAGCATATTCTCTTGGTATTTATCGATTATAGCAAAGCGTTCGATACTTTAAGTCACGACCAGCTGGTGCAGCGACTAGACATCAGTGGTGTTCGTGGCCCTTTGCTTGAATGGTGTAAAAGTTACCTCTGTGACCGCAGTTACCAAGTAAGAGTGGGTACAACATATAGTGAAAGTGTGCAGGTCACAGAAGGCACGGCTCAGGGATCGGTTCTTGGCCCTTTGCATTACTTGGCTTACGTGAATGACCTTGGAAATATTATTGAACATCGTACTGTGTTTCAATTCGCAGATGATACTTGTCTAATTGCTGCCAATCGGGATCTAAACGTTGCACATGAACAAATTCAAAAAGATTTTACAACCATCTGTAAATGGTCACACGATGCGGGTCTGGTTCTAAATGCTGAAAAAGAAAGCATGGTGTCAAAATCACATTTCACAGCCATGACTGCCTGCATAAATCGCAAGCCTCTTGTAACATTGATTGTCGATATCTGGAGCAGGTGAAAAGTGCTACATACCTCGGTTTAGTGATAGATGATAGGTTTAACTGGACTAAACACGTTGACATGATTTGTAACAAACTACGAGCGATCTTAGCAAAATTTTATATAATTAAAAATAGAATACCTTTTAATGTGCTGTTGACTATGTACAAAGCGTTAGTGGAAAGTATTGTATCGTATGGTCTTAGTAGCTATGGACGGACATACAAGACATATTTAGATCAAATCTTTAACTTACAGTATAGGTTACTGAAACTGATTATACCACGTAAACTTAAACTTAAATATAAAGATGACCCGCTAGGACTATTTGGGTTTTGCGGAGTAATGCCCATACACCAAAAAGTGAACTTTAGTCTTCTGGTTGAGCAGTACTTTAGAACTGAAATACAGATCCTTAAAGCAAATAATATTGGCATAGTTACTAGAAGCATTTCCAATCAAAAACTTACAAGACCCAATTTCAAAAACTTTTATGGTAAAAGAACTTCTGAGTACATATTGCCAAGTCTTATAAATAAGCTGCCTATAGATATAAAAAATAAAATTACAGCACGTAATATTAAACCAACCCTAAAAAAATATTATTTACAGCCAGTAACCACATGATTTTGGAGCATCCTGTATGGTATGGAGACGTAGTTTACACTAGTGGGTAGGATGTGTCATTTGAATGAGTGACACAACTACCCACGCGACGTTACGGGGATGTGGCGCATCATATTAATATATGCACATCGAATTCTCCTTTATATTGGAACCTACTTATTAATACATGGATTAATTAGTTGTGTTAATTTCTCCACCATTTGTAATATAATATGAACATTTGTATTAAATATGAAACATGAGAACGATTTGTCCTACATAAACCTTATTTGTGTAATTGTTGGTTTTCAGGATAAATTAATTAGTATTGTACAATGTAAATATTTATATAAATAAATAAAATAAAATAAAAATCTATAATAATTATTATTATTTTCTATCTATAACTATCTATATATAACTATCTATCTAACTGCTTATCTATCAGAATAACATATAGGCTACTTTTCATCCCTGGAACAAGTTCCTTTAGAAAACGGGAACGGAAAATCTTCATCACGCGGGCGGAGCCGCGGGCGTCAACTAGTATATCATAAACCTAAAATAAAATCCAACACAATAACAGAGATGTTCCATTTCGATTGCAACTGCCTATCATTTTTACTGTGGCGTGCCAGCAGAAAATACATTGTCGATCTATCTTGGCGGGGGCTGAGGAAGCGTTGTGGTGCCTTCGCGACTTGGCCTCCCGGCCCTTAAATGACAATTTGGTTACATAGGGGAAGTTTTAAATATGCAGCATCGAAGGTTTGGAATGATCTTCCCCCGCCCCTCCGCAGGCCCATGTCTCAGTATATGTTTAAGAATTGACTAAATAGGTTTATGCATTCAAATACATCAAGTGCATTAACACGTATATGAAGTGGTATATGAAACTTATATGTAGGTAGTACTTACATTTATTGCTTACCTGATATTCTTGGGGCTGCATTTGGTTGCTAGTTTATATCGATTGGTGGGTGAGGAAAAAAGGGGACAAAAACAAGATTTGTAAATTAGACAGACTTTTGGGCTTTTAGGAGTTTATTATATTGTGTATTTTTTTTGTAACCAGTCGTGCATTCAAAAAAATGGGTGTAAGGGGCCCCACCAAGATCTTCGGGGCCCAAGTCAACCTCCCGTGCTAGTGCGTGCACCTGCTGATTAACGGACGAGGCTCTGGCGCTGGCTTTACCCTCTGGGGTTGGGAGGTCTGAGGGCGTCGCTCCTATAAAAGTCACCCGCCGAAACAAAAATGGAAAGACACAATAGGATTGCAGCTAGGGTTAGGGCGCCGCCGCAAAACGGCGCGCAGGAACCCCACCCGACTTCTGTGGCAAGTGGGCTAGGGCTGCCATGTGTCGGGCCAGCACGGCTAAAGAAGTTAGCCCCAACCTGTACCCGCTTCGTATCGTGGAACATTGGCAAGCTGACTGGGCGTGCGGTAGAGTTGGCCTAAGTAGGTAGGCGGAGGGTGGACGTGGCGTTCCTGCAGGAGACTCGGTGGAAGGGCAACAGAGCCGGGTCTCTGCAGAAAGGCTACAAGCTGTATTACACGGGGGCGCCTGGTGGGGAGAACGGGATGGCCATGGTGCTCTCCGAGGGGCTGCAGAACGGCATCTTGGAGGTGAAACGCTGTAGCGACCGGCTTATGATCGTGAGGGTGCTTATCGATGGGATTATTACCCACCTGATGAGCGCCTACGCGCCATACGCCGGTTGTAGCGACGCCGATAAGATGTCGTTTTGAGGCCAACTCGAGGGAGTGCTTTGGAGCATTCCGTTATCACAGGGAATCGTTTTGGGCAGCGACCTAAACGGTCATGTGGGTGCGAGATGTGAGGAGTTTGAGCGTGTTCATGGTGGTTTTGGATACGGCACCCGCAACGCTGAAGGAGAAACTATCCTCAGAAGGTGTGCGGCTGCCGATCTGGCCATTGTGAAAACGTATTTCAAAAAGAAATCCGAACATCTCATCACCTACAAGAGCGGGAGGCGTACAACTCAGATCGATTTCCTACTCACTAGGCGACACAGCATCGGCAAGGTGGCCAACTGCAAGGTCATACCCGGAGAGAGTCCTACTGCACAACACCGTCTCCCTGTCATGGGAGAAGCCCAAAGCGTGAAGCCCAAAGGCAAACGCATCGAGTGGTGCCAGTGCCGCATCAGGTGGTGGCTGCTTGATGAAACTAGGTCCAAGGAGTTCGTCTCAGCTGTCGCTTCACACTGAAGGCGAACCAGTTCAACATTACTGGGACAAAGTTCAGGCGGCCATCCTTGGAGCGGCGAAGGTGGTGCTCGGTGAGTCTAAGGGTGGACTGGCAAATGTGACAAGGAAACTTGGTGGTGGAATAACGCAGTCCAGAGGGAGACTAGGGAGAAGAAAGCTCTCTTTAAAAAGTGGCAAGCGACCGGATCTCACGAAGAACGCGACGCGTACAGGGCTGCCAAGCGCGCCACAAAGAGAGCGAGACGAGACCACTTACAACCTATGTATGATAAGCTAGAATCGTCTGAGGGGCAGAAGCTCATCTATAAGCTGGCGCGCTCCAGGGTCAAAACGGCACAGGATAGATCCAAGTGTCGCTCTGTAAAAGACCCTGAGGGCAACCTGTTAAGCGAAGACCTCGCGGTGAAGGAGAGATAGCGCTCGTACTGGATTGTAAACCAGCGTTGGGATGTGTTATGCACATTCTCAACAATCGCTGAATCCATTCATTTTGCCGAAAAGAAGAGTAATTTGTACGATGTTATTATTGTATTTGTGAGAAAGGCAATAAATAGATTATTATTATGTTTCTCTGTTTCACGGGTATCTCCTTTTATTTTTTTACGAAAATACCCGGTTTTTTGGTAGGCTTACATGGGGACATACTGGTCCAACACGCAGAGGCCCTTTGAGAATTTTATAGGAAATCTAATAGGAAATGGGACCCCCACTGCAGACAATCCACGCCCGCCTTATGTAGAAGAACGATAATAGACTACCTCCAATGGGATTTAACCTTTGGTAAAATATGGTAACTATGAAATGGGTTATTGGGTTGGGAGTTAGATGAACTGGGTGATTAGAAGTATGGATGAAGACGGCGTCTGCCATTTTAATATATTATAGTCAAAATATTGGCAGACGGTGACTTGCCAACTCACTAGATGGGCATAGGCATGATAAGCCTGTAAGGCGACAGAGGGCAACACCGGTGTGAGCGGCTTGGGGTGTCGAGCGGTGCGCTGGTTTCACCTTTGCGGGTCAGACCCGGAGCGGGCTTCCCCGTAGTTATGCCCTTGAAAATGACACTTCCAACTCCGAGCACATAGCTCTGGCTCCCTCCCTCTGACCGGCCAATTAAGGCAAGCCAGAGTTGAGATTTGATGCACTCCCGAAAGTAGCACTCTCACTGCTCTCCCGTTAGGCCATTAAATCCTAACCGGTGCAGAAGGGCAACAAAACTCTGAGGAATCGGGACCGATGTGTAGCCACGCACATTCAGCTCGCCACAGGCTGCCCTGCAGATGTGAGCTTTTCAATAACTTACTGGTATATTTTTTTGTTGATATCAGTAAGTGGATAACTCAAAAAGCGAATCTACTATGCCCTCATAGAGTTTATGTAGCAGTCGCATACATTCCCACCGCGCCACAGAGGCAGTCAAATGCGAGCGTTTAGTATGTTTCTGCCTACCCTTTCGAGGAATGCGGTGTGACTATATGTAGGTATGTAAAAATCCATCAAATTGGTTCAAACATTTCGAACTTTATTGAACCTGTTCTAAATGAGATCTAGTATCAACTGCCTATCAAATGAATGAAACCATATATTGCGTAATGTTATATCATGTTGTGAAGTCCACTATAAATACATAGAGGTGGGACAACATTGAGCTATAATGTAGGTACTATAACATACGCCAGTATTATTAAGTTAATGAGATCAATGGTGCTTTTTGTAATAATATCATTTGGTGAGAAGTATCGTATAAAAACAAATATGAAGTATATATAAGTATCCATATCTTCGTACAAAATTTGTACTGAAATCGAGTACCTATTTTAGACTTACACGCAATCTCTTGGTTTTTTTTAAACTAGCAGACGTCCCGCGGTTTCACGTGCGTAGTGGCCGTTCCCGCGGGAATGCAGTGCTAAGTTATTTCTTATAACATCAACTATCTGCCAGTGAAAGTCTCATTAAAATCAGTCTAGCCGTTTCAGGGATTAACCGGACAAACATGCTGAAAAAAATATAAAAAATATTTATTTATATATAAGTATGTAGGTTTAGTTACTTTATTATGCATTTATATAGGCAAAAGCTGGTAATCATCATCATCACTACATATTATAAAACAAAGTCGTTTTTCGCTGTCTGTCCCCATGTATGCTTAGATCTTTAAAACTACGCAACGAATTTCAATGCAGTTTTTTAAATAGATAGAGTGATTCTTATAGAAGGCTTTTATGTATTTTTTGTTAAGTTTTTGTATAGGTACATTAACTTAATTATAACGATATATGTTGGCGGTGTCAGAAAAAATGAGCCGTCTGGGAGCTTTTAACGAAAACGATGCCTAAACCCTTTAAGATATAACAAAATAATGTATTGTCGAATTATGTATCTAATATAGGTCTACAAAAAAGTCCGCGACGGTATATGTCTATCTCTTAAGGATACCGTACTATATCCATTTTAATACTTTAAAAAAACAGCAATAATAAAGCGGTAATTTAAAGGCTATTTACACTAATACATATTAATACTTATCATTTTAATAATGTTAGTTGGTTTCAGCATTTTATGAAGATTATTTTGTCCCTTTGCACTTTGCAAATTAAACGAATATCTTAGGCGATATGGCAATATCAAAAAATGCGCAAAGAAATTAATTTCGTGGAACAAAAATTCGACCGCGCTGTGCGGGCGCGGGCGTAGTAGGCACTTGAGAGCGGAGTAGTAATCAAGTAATTTGGAAAATATTCATACATTATCGTGAAATTAATATAAGACGGGATTAAATGGGTGCCACGGAGTTCGAAGTATGTCACGGGCGAAGCCGGGCGGGTCAGCTAGTTAGGAATTATAAACAGAGACTTCAATTTTATTTATCTGTATAGATAGAGGAACATGGGGAAAGGATGGATCACCTCTTAGGTGCAAGAAAACTCCCGGTTCTATTAATTTTTAGAGCTCCGTACCTCACATGAAAAAAAACGAACCCCTTATTAGATTAGTTTCTTGTCCATCTGTCTGTGTTTCACCATAGATTTTCTCAGGAACGGATGGACCTAGCAAGTTGAAATTAAATCAAATACTGAGAACCTCGCGTGCTAGTACGTTCACCTGCTGTATCATGGACGAGGCTCTGGCGCCGGCTTTCACATCTGGGGTTGGGAGGTCTGAGGGCGTCGCTCCCATAAAAGTCACCGTAGCGATCGGCTTATTATCATGAGCACCTGATAAGTGCCTAGGCGCCACAGGCCGTTTGTAGCGTTGCCGACAAGGCGATAAGGTGCTTCGGAGCTTTCACACAGTTCAGAGAGAGACTAGGAAGAAAAAAGCCCTCTTTAAAAATTGGCAAGCATCAGAATCGCGAAGCACACTTACAACCTTTAATGAGAAGTTGGAATCGTCTGAAGGGCATAAGCTGATCTATAAGTTGGCACGCTCCAGTTTCAAAGCGGTACAGGACATTTCCAAGTGCCGCTGCGTAAAAGATCCTGAAGGCACCCTGCAATGCGAAGACCTCGCGGTGAAGGAAAGATGGCGCTCGTACTTCCATGAGTTGCTAAATAAGCAGCATAAAGAAGTGCAGCTTCAGGACCTCCCTCTTCCTCAAGGCACTAGTCCACTGGTAACGCATGCAGAAGTCCAGAGTGCTCTTCGCCACATGATAAATCGGAAACCTGTCGGAGCCGATGGAGTCCTCATCGAACCCTGGAAGGCGATGGGTCCTCTTGGTGTGTGCATCTTAGTAAACCTTTTCAACCGAGTAATTCTCAGCGGTCACATTCCAAACCAATTGAGGCTGGGTCTTCAAAGGTAAGTGCAGGAGTGCGGGAGCTACCGCAGTATAAAGATTATGTCCCACATCATAAATATCTTCGAGAGGATTATTGACTTCCGGATCCAGCAGGAGTGTACTCTCTCGGAGTGTCAATATAGATTTCGCCCGGGTCATGGGACCACGGATCCAGTTTTTGCCCTTAGGGTTGTCGCGGAGAAATACAGGACGAAGAATACGCCTCTGCACTGTCTATTCCTAGACATGCAGAAGGCCTTTGACTGTGTTCCTCGAGCGATGATCTGGTCGGCACTGTGGTCCAAAGGGGTTTCAGAAGTTTATATTGACACTATCCGGGACATGTACCTCGACTCTGTTTCCGTGGTTCAGACCGCTGTTGGCGACACAAAACCCTTCGCCATCACCGTCCGGGTACATCAGGGTTCGGTCCTTAGTCCGCTTCTGTTCAATGTGATATAAGACATATTGTCAGACGGCTTAAGGGACTTGCATGAGCAGCCTCCTATGGTGGCTCATGTATGCTGACTATACCGCAGTCTGGCAGACGCGGAAAGGGGCAGTTTGGTACGTGTTAAGGCGTGGAAGGATACGCTTGAGAACGGCGCCGGCGGTCTGAAACTTAATGTGGCGAAGACCGAGTACTTGGTATTAAACTCGACAGATCCCAAATCACGCATTTTTGCCGCGTGAGCAAAGTGGCGGTAGATGAACGGTGTCATTTGTGACCTAAAAATACCGATCTGGTTGAAGAGACAGGTCTACAAAACCATCATTATACATAGCCTTGTACATGTTAGTAGACGTGGCCAATATTGGAGCGAAGCAAATAGGAGCTGCGAGTCACGGAAATGAAGATGCTGCGATAGATATGAGGATTCACTCCGTTAGACCGCATGAGGAACATACGCTTCCGCGGCAGCCTTCACGTCCGTGTCTTCAAAATTAACGTTAATTTTTAACTTTTTTTATTTTTCGGATTTTTCCCTTTGTGCTATAAGACCTTGCTTCTGACCAAAACTGACAGTTCTAGGTCAACCGGAAGTACCCTATAGGTTTTGCGTCGAAACCCCAAATGGTAGTTGGGTAGGGCCTTAGATTTTGCTACTTAGTAACATGGGGTAACATAGACAGAATACATATGTCACAGTACATATATGAGCAGTAAGGGAACTTCATAGAAACGTGCGAAATACAGATTCACGCATTTACCGACCGAGTGAGGGGAGTGCGGACATCGCAGTGCTGTGTGAATCGACCAGCCGCGGTTGCCAGCAGTGTTCGCGTTTTATTTATTGATTATCTTATATAAGTACTAGTTGACGCCTGCGGATCCACACCCTTGTGGTGAAGTTTTCCCGTTCCCGTTTCCCACAAGAACTTGTTCCCGGAATAAAAAGTAGCCTATGTGTTATTCTGACGTGTAAACTACATTATTGTAAAGTTTCATCAAAATCCATTAAGTAGATGTTGCGTGAAAGAGTAACAAACATCCATTACAAACTTTTATGTTTATAATATTAGTAGGATTGATATATATTGAGAGGGACCATCCTAACCCTAATCGAAATATATAACTATTATAGTGCCAGTGCAATCTATCTCAGGTACCGCGTAATAAATTGTATGTTACTTATACTTTTGATTTTATATTAATAACACAGACAACCCTAACGCTTCAATGAAGAATAGGTACGTAATTTTATATGTAGGCTTAGGGCCGTATTCCAGAACGTTTATAAAATAAATAAAAATAAATAAATAAATATCCATCACGCCTTATCCCCGAAGGGGTGGAAGAGGCATATTAGATGCCCACTTTTCACCGTGTGGATTCCTGTCCCACGTAATAGGTGGTGAGCCCATTGCCGTGTTGAAATAGACAGACGCAGGTTGTGGCTACCTACTGTTGAAATTTTATCTTATTTTATTTTATTTTTTAACGTTTATTAATACTCAAGAAACACTTGAGAGTAGATTTTATAAGGTAAAATCTAGCCTCAAGCGTCGATTGAGTATTGAGAAACGTTCTGGAATACGGCCCTTAGTTTCCTTGCTTTGAAATATGTACTGTCACTCACTCACTGTAGAGAGACTGATCGAGACAGGAGATTCTGATATTGTTTTAGTCGTTTGCATGTCGCTTTTGTGACTCGTCGCGTTGGTTATTATTTTTTGTAGAGATTGCGAATAAATTTTAAATATTTATCATAACTGATTTCAGCCTATAAAATGGCAAATGTTAGCAATGGGCATTTAAATTCGGCAGAATATATAAAAAAACAGTTGGATATAATTATTGTAGGCGGTGGTTTGGTAAGAATAAATTTTGTTTACTTATTTAGAATAAGTTCATACTTAGATAAGGTAACTGCTGAGCCTGCTCCGCAATTTTTTAATCAATGATTTGAAGATGCAAGAAATTAGCAAGCGCAATTTTCGTTGCTGTAGGCTGTGGAAATAGTCTAGTGAATTGATATTTTGAATAAGAATTAACGGAAGATATAAATTTGTAGACATATAATAATACCCAAATATTTTTTTGCGGATCAGGCGTATTGGTAAACAAAGTAGTTATAAGTTATTCAGATTACCTTTTAGCGTAAACATATAGGCTGTTATTTTAAGTGCCTACATGTTTGTTTGACGTCTTTGAAATGTATGGTCAGGTTTAAAGAGGGAACATATTATTCAAAAAATAAAATAAATAAATATCCATCACGCCTTATCCCCGAAGGGGTGGCAGAGGCATATTATATGCCCACTTTTCACCGTGTGGATTCCTGTCCCACGTAATAGGTGGTGAGCCCATTGCCGTGTTGAAATAAACAGACGTAGGTTGTGGCTACCTGCTGTTGAAATTTTTTAAGCCTATAAGGCCTTCAACCAGGCTTAACGACCGCCATTTTACTGGCAACCGGGATCAACGGCTTAACGTGCCTTCCGAAGCACGGAAACGCTCGCAAATGTAAATGCCACAAAGTGGTCACCCATCCGACGACCAGCCATAGTGAAAGTTGCGAACCTCAGTGATCGTTTACTGAACACTGAAACCGCGGGGCCACGAGCGCTTCATTCATATTATATTCATATTCATATTATTCAAAAGTTTCTAAATGTAGAGTTGTAGTTTTTTATTTCTAAAATTAGATTTGTTTACTTCAGTAGATATTGCCGTCTAACATCTTGGATATAGTAGGTTAAATAAAATAAATAAAATAGTTAGTTAATCTAAATAGTTAGTCAATTAGTAAGATAGTTTTTTATTTATAAAATTAGATTTGTTTACTTCAGTAGATATTGCCGTCTAACATCTTGGATATAGCAGGTTAAATAAAATAAATAAAATAGTTAGTTAATCTAAATAGTTAGTCAATTAGTAAGTTAGTTTTTTATTTACAAAATTAGATTTGTTTACTTCAGTAGATATTGCCGTCCAACATCTTGGATATAGCAGGTTAAATAAAATAAATAAAATAGTTAATCTAAATAGTTAGTCAATTAGTAAGTTAGTTATATATTTCTAAAATTAGATTTGTTTACTTCAGTAGATATTGCCGTCTAACATCTTGGATATAGTAGGTTAAATAAAATAGTTAGTTAATCTAAATAGTTAGTCAGTTAGTAAGTTCGTTTTTTATTTCTAAAATTAGATTTGTTTATTATTTAGTAAATATGGCCGTCTAATATTTTGGATTTGGTAGGTTCAATAAAATAGTTAGTTAATGTAAAAAGTTAGTTAGTTTTTTATTTCTATAATTTAATTTGTTTATTTCAGTAGATATTGCCTCTTACATAGTGCATTTGGTAGGATAAATAAAATAGTTACTTAGTTAACCTAAAAAGTTAGTTAGTTTTTCATTTCTAAACTTAGATTTGTTTATTTCAGTAGATTTGTCTCTTTCATCTTGCATTTGGTAGGTTTAATTAAAATAAATAAAATAGTTAGTTAAACTAAATAGTTAGTTTGTTTTTCACTTCTTAAATTAGATTTGTTTATTTCAGTAGATATGCCGTAAAACACCTTGGATTTGGTAGGTTAAATAAAATAGTTAGTTAAACTATATAGTTAGTTAGTTTTTCATTTCGAAAATTAGATTGGTTTATTTCAGTAGATATTGCCGTCTAACATCTTGGAATTAGTAGGTATCTAATATTCAAAATTGATAATAACAATTTACTAATATTTCTATAGCCTTTCTTTCCTACAGCTACAAAAATTGCGCTTGCCAATTTCTTGCTTGTCCCAATTATTGATTATGCAGATCTCACTGTTTCCAACACAGGTCAGGTGATTATACATAAACAACTTAACCGGTATACTCTAATTCTATCCTTGTTATTATTTTTAGACTATCTCGGTGACGTAAGTGGCAGTGTAAACAACTGCCGCGTTAAGTCCGGGTTCAATTCCTGGGTCAGAAAAAATATTTCTGTGATCCGCAAAATGAAATGTTTGTTTCGGAGTTTTGGCGTTTCCTGTGTATAACATGCATGTATTTAGAAATTTATTAGTATGTTTATCAGTTGTCTAGATCTCATAACACAAGCTTATTTTAGGCTAGATGACGCTGTGAAAAGAAAATCCAACAATTTTTGAAGTTATACTTCTTTTGGCACGTTAGGGTAAAATACCGTCTCGAAAAACCGACACCCTGAAGTTAGCTATAGTCTAGTTCTAGTTTTTTTACTAAAATAGGGTAAGGTGAAAGACAAAATTTTTAAAAATATTTTTATCTTTATTCACTTTTTTATTGTTTATCTCATCTACACCTTCCTATTTATAACAAAGATTTAAATTCCATGTCATGCTATGCCTGTGTATTATCAGTATCAGTATTAGTATATTATAAATATCTGAGACCATCGGAAAAAGCCTTCACATTCTACATTTTTTTATGGTTTCTTTAATCGACATAACAGTTTACTTGTGGAATTATCAATAGCAATTAATAATCTGATATCTCTACATATTATAAAACAAAGTTGTTTTTCGCGGTCTGTCCCTATGTATGCTTAGATCTTTAAAACTTCGCAAAGAATTTCATTGCAGTTTTTTAATAGTTAGAGTGATTCATAGGGATGGATTTTATGTATAGTTTGTTAAGTTTTTGTACAGATTAACTTAATTGTAACGATATATGTTTTGGGGAGTCGGAAAAAATGAGCCGTCTGGGAGCTTTTATCGAAAACGCTGCATAAACCCTATTAGATATAACAAAATAATGTATTGTGGTATTATGTATCTAATTTTAATTATGTAGTAATTCTACAAAAAAGTCCGTGACTGTATATGTCTATCTCTTAAGGATATATGTTATCCTTAAGAGATAGACATATACAGTCACGGACTTTTTTGTAGAACTTTATCCATTTTAATACTTTAAAAAAATAGCAATTATAAAGCGGTAATTTGAAGGCTATTTACACTAATACATTATTAATCCTTACCATTTTTAATATTTTAGTTGACTTCATCAATTTATGAAGATTATTTTGTGCCTTTACGCCTTGCAAATTAAATGAATATCTTGAGAGATATGGCAAAATAAAAAAAAAATGCGCAAAGAATTTAATTTTGTGTAACCAAATTTGACCTGGGCCCCGATTCTCGATCATACGACTTGAAAGCGTAGACGAAAATTTGCTGATTTGAAATGTCATTTGTTTCATATTAAGAAACGGCCAAATAAGAGACAAAACACGTTTCACCAGTAAATTTACGTCCACGCTTTTAAGTCGTAGTACTTGAGAGCGGAGGAGTAATCAAGAAATTTGGAAAATGATCATACATTATTGTGAAATTAATAAACAACGGGATTAAATGGGTGCCACGGGGTTCGAAGTATTATTTTTTTAAGACTACTGTTGAAAGCTATTGCAATATACCGTTCTATATGTAACTAGGTTACACCCCCGGCTACGCCCGTGACATACTTCAAACTCATGTTGCACCTATTTAATCCCGTCGCTTATGAATTAAATTTGCCTGATTTGTTGACATTTATGACTACTACTCCGCTCTCCAGTGTAGTAGCGTGATGATATATAATCTATAACTTTCCTCGATAAATGGGCTATCCAACACAAAATGAATTTTTCAATTCCGACCAATAGTTCCTGAGATGAGCGCTTAGCAACATATTTTGCGATTCATTTTTATATATTTTATGGATTCAGATTAACACCAACATGGTTATAGCAGAGTTAGGAAAAGAAATAAATTTAATGATTGCTTTTAAAATTATTTTAGTGTCCATAGAGACAAGTTTAAAAATACAAATTAAGCTGGATGAAAGGATTTAGAAAACGGTTCAAGTATGTATTTATCTACAAGTTATGTAGACAATATAATATAACTGTGGTGTTGCAAATGTCCATAGGCTACGGTGACCACCTTCCAACAGATAGTCAAAAATTCATAGTTGAACTATGCCTCTATCTTCCTTTTCGGGGATAAAGGCGTAAGGTGTAAGTAAGTACATCCGTTTGACCTTAGAGCCCCAAAGGAAGAAGTTTATTTCCGTCGGTCCAACCAGCCCGCAGTTGAAGTTGGCATAGCCCACCAGCTAGATATAGCCACCCTACTAAGATCCATTACGGGCAAAATGTGCAAGCTTATTAATAAATATCTGATTTGTATACATGTGTACTCGTATAACCTGTGTTACTTTGTGGCTGGGAGTATAAATAATTCTTTTACTAAGTTTTCTTTTTCAGTATTTTTACAGCCTCGGTTGCGCAGTGGTAGTGTATGTGACTGTCGCGACTCAGGCCCTGGGTTCGATTCCCGGGTCGGAAAAAATATTTGTGTGATTAACAAATATTTGTTTCGGAATTTGGGTGATTCCTATGTATAATATGTATGTATTTAAAAATATATATGTATGTTTATCAGTCGTCTCGATCCCATAACACAAGCTTATTTTAGCTTATTTTGGGCTAGACGGCACCTGTGTAAAAAAAATGTCCTAGAATATTTTTATTTTTTATTTAGTACTTTTCTTTAAATTTAAAGATAAATTCACATATTTTTTATAAGTATTTTATGACCTGGTTTCTAGACCTTTTAGCCAAACACAATATATCTCATTAGCATAATCTTCTTACTACTTTACTTTTATTATATCTTTACCTTTTACGTGACAGTCAAATCGATTACGCTGTGTAAAAAAATCTATTTATTTATTAGTTAAAAATGAAGTCTTAACTCAAGACATACTTAACATAATAATATACCTACATACTAATAGGGACTACTACGGAATAATGGACTAATATTATTAATTTGGAAGTGAAGCATGCATAGGTTTGGTTGAGAGTGAAACCATCTAACTGGAGAAAATATTCCACCCCACAGTAACCGAACACTGCCTGCTACATAGGAACCTACTTACAATTCTGTTGTATCCATGTTAACGTTGAACTGGGGCCCGAGTCTGCTATTTCAACCGTCGCTCAATAGAAAGCCACCGGTACAATTTTGACAGCTTTTCGTAGTCTACAATTACAATCGTACTCCAATAGACTTTTATCGGTCGGCCGTGTGGCCGCTAGTCAGTTGCATTTTTGATATCTACTAACATTTTGACAGCTAAAAACAGCGATTCTGGTTCAATTCTACGGCTTGTCAATAGTAGACTCGGCCCCCGGTCAAGTGTTTGGAGCTGCCAATTTATATTTTTTAGGTTTCCGTACCCAAAGGGTAAAAAAGGGAACCCTATTACTAAGAATCCGCTGTCCGTCTGTGTCTCAGTAGACAGTTGATTTTTTTACAAATGATGTATTTCTGTTGACGCTGTAACAATAAATACTAAAATATTTAAGTGGGACTCCCATACAACTAACGTGATATTTTGCCGTTTTTGGCTCGATATTAATAACGGCAACAGGTAGTCGCTTGAAATATTCACGGTATAATTAGTTGCGGTAATTAAAAAATAAGTAGCAAGTAATTTAAAAAAAAGAATTTTCAAGGGTCGGCAGCGCGGGTGATGCAAATATCAAGTGTTTGCAATAAAGTTAAGAATTCTGTAGTCACAACCCATTACAGAATTTCTGTTGATGGATTTCAAAAATATCTTTGATAGGTCCGACATTTTAGATTGATTTCATTACAACATGGGTTAACGCGTAATACATGATTGGAAATTAGTGTTCTTCAAATACTTTAGACACTTGATTGCTTAATCATAGGTTTGAGCGAATTTTAACTTTCATCTTGGCAGTCGTTAGTCAATTTGAAGGTCTTGAAAAAATTCAACAGTAATTAGTCACAACCTGCGCTTGTTTATTTCAACACGGCAATGGGTTCAAATATAATATGACTAGATGACTAGATGACCCCCACAGCTTCGTCCGTGGAATATTTCGACCTTCCGTCACACCTATTTAATCCCGTCGCTTATAAATTCTACAATGATGCATAAAAAAATTCCTGATTTGTCGACATTTATGACTACTACTCCGCTCCCCAGTGTAGTAGCGTAATGATATATAGCCTATAGCCTTCCTCGATAAATGGGCTATCTAGCACAAAATAATTTTTCAAATCCGACCAGTAGTAGTTCCTGGGATTAGCGCGTTCAACCGAACAAACAAACAAACAAACTTTTCAGCTTTATAATATTAGTAAAGATAGCCACCTTGTCGGGGATAAAGGCGTAGCTAAAAAGTATAAGTAGGTATCTCTAGTTATTTTTTTAATGCTTTAAATAGTCAAAGTATAACCACAGGATAAATTCTAATATTTTACACTGTTAGTGCTATTACTGACAGTGTAACATATCAGGAATTTTACAATGTTTAAGATGGATCGACGGTAGATGCACGATGCAAAATATGATAAGATGCTTTATACATTGCTAATTCTAGATTATACGTTATCTGTCTCTATAAACCTTTGAACTGCGATGTCTGACTTGAAATCGAGATATAAGGAATAAGGAAGTAGGCTCAACGCTGCGGTTTGCTTTTGCTTTCTACCCTGTATGTATTCATATTTATATGTTCATAGTGATGGTTATTTGTGTAGATAAGGAAAACGAAAAGGAATGGTAGAACAAAACTAATAGTACATTCATGATACAAGTGTGCTAAGTTGACCAGTGACAGAATATTGCCTAGTATCTAGGCGATATTCTGTGCCATAAAATGGTCACAGGCACACGTGTGTCACAAGCGCGGATCCACTATAGTGGGCACGATGGGCATGCCCACAACCTAAATTTGCCTGTGACACTACACTTTAGCGGTCTATTGAGATTTATTTACTTGTGATATTATATCCAAAGCCTAAAAAACCGAAAACCAAAATTGAAAGTTCAAGTTCAAAGGTCAACCGGAAGTACCCTATAGGTTTTGGGTCGAAAACCAAAATAGTAGTTCCCGTTGACCTGAATCACGAAATTTGACAAAAAGGAAGGCACAAATAAAGTACAAAATCTAAAAGTAAACATACATACATACATATATTCACGCCTTTATCCCCTAAGGGGTCGACAGAGGCATATTAAACGCCTACATTTCACCGTATGCATTTTCGTCCCACGTAACAGGTGGTGAGTCCATTGCCGTGTTGAAATGGACAGGCGCAGGCTGCGGCGACCTGCTGTTGAATTTTTTTTTTAAGCCGCTCATAAGGCCCTCAACCCGGCCCAACTACCGCCATAACACCGGCAACCGGGACCAACGGCCTATCGTGCCATCCGAAGCACGGAACTAGGGTGGGTCTAAAGGGCCGAATAAATTTAAAAAAATAAGATGTGTCTATTTTAGATGTTAAATTTGGAAATTTTTTTAACTCGTTGCCCTTTTTAGTGAGGTGGTAACAAAAGGCCTTATATGCTAGACACTAATTAGCACGACCAATTTAAGTCCTGGTAGTCTCGGTAAAAGTAAAAGTAAAGAAAAGTTGAAAATTGCGGGGTGTTGAGGACACTCTACCTGAGTTCACAGTAAAAACCAAATAACATAGACCTCTGAGTTGTATACAATTTGGAGGTCTACCTTAGAGTTCGACTCGTGCTTAACCGATTTTTTTTTATTTTAGTTAATTGTTTACAACTTTTGCAATTTTGTGAATTTGCGTACACCATCCAGTCCAAATCAACTTGTAGTTGGATGTTTTTTTTTCGTGTGGCTGTGCCCACAACCTTTTTTGAGGGTTGGATCCGCGCCTGGTGTGTCAGATGACGTGTTTCAACACACTTGCGAGGAAAAATTGAAACTATTCATTTTAAAAATATTGCATTGTTCGCTAACTTTTCAATCAATTTTGATGGCAATAGGCTATAGCCCGCGTTACGCGCATGTCCGGCGGAGTTAATAATAGGTTTTCTTCATTTTCTTCACTTGAACTACACCTTTTCTTTTTTTTCGTCGCCATTTATTTCTTTCTTGCTAGTCTAAGGCAAGAACTAGGTAGGTAAATACCTAGATGGCCAACAGTCAAGATTAAAAAAGTAATAATTCGTGTTTAAAACACAAATTCCAAAATTATTTTAATGAATTTGAGTTATTCTTTAGTAATAAAGCAGGTTTTACCATTTTATTTAAATAAATTATGTAGCTAAAAAAAGTTATACCCGACTTAATTATATTGCTTCTTCTTCGTACTGGGTAGAAAATGTAAATTGTTCGGGTTTAGTAAACTAAAGGCACTCGTGCAATAATATACCGAAAAAGCACACATCATCATCATTACGTAGAAGGTACTTATAAAACAAAGTCGCTTCCCGCTGTCTGTCTGTCCCTATGTAGGTATGCTTAGATTTTTAAAACTACGCAACGGATTTTGATACGGTTTGATTTAATAGATAGAGTAATTCAAGAGGAAGGTTCTAAGAAATAATTTGTTAAGTTTTTGTTTAGGTACAATGACTAAATTACGATATTTGTTGGGGGTGTCACAAAAAACTAAGCCGTCTGGAAGCTTTTAACGAAAACGCTGCTTAAACCCTTTTAGATAACAAAACAATGGTCGCTGCTAGCAGCCAAAGTTGTTGATAATCGCGTTACCGTGCGTAGCAAGATATTAAAAATAAATAAAGGATTGATTAAAAAAAAACAATCCTTATATACCTTATATTCTTATATCCTTCGGCTACTATATTAGTACTAATATACCTATTATCTTTGGTACAATAATAGCCCACTTTCAAAATGTTGAATATAAATTTTTACTGATTTTCAGGTTGGCTCTCTCGAAGCGTTATATTTAGCCCGAAGAGGACATCACGTGCGTCTTTATGAATTTCGTGAAGGTAAGCCGGATAGCGGAGCAGTAGCAGTAATTACAAATGTCAACAAATCAGTCAAGCTCTGATACATTATTGTAAAATTAGTCAATGACGGGATTAAATAGGTGCCACGGAGGTTTGATTTATGTCACGGATGAAACCGCGGAGATCTACTAGTCATTAGTACTTACTCATCTGGCTTGAGAAAATACTGTAAATGCGATAATAAATGTTAATTACAAGTTAACAATAGAATAATTACTCTTTATCTATTACAATAGTATATAATTTTGTTATCTAATGTAAGACGAGAGATAATATATGGCTCTAGAGAAATGTATTGACTGATTAGCTACCTTGTGCATCGTGCTGTATATTTCTTTAGTCTACTATTTTACAATAGAAAGTCGTTCTATTTATATTCTATATTTTTTTTATACCACTGTGGTGGCAGACAAGCACACGGCCAACCTGATGCAACACCATAGGTTTGCAACACTCGCGCTGCCGACCCTACAAACTACTTCTACTATTATACTATATCGATTCTATTGTGGTGGTTCCAAAAGAAGTTAGTCTACAAAATCTTACTAATATTATAAACGCAAAAGTTTATAAGTATGGATGTTTGTTAATCTTTCACGCAAAATCTACTGAATGGATTTTGATGAAACTTTACAATAATTTAGCTTACACATCAGAATAACACAGGCTACTATTTATCCCGGGGACAAGGTCCTGCGGGAAACGGAAACGGTAAACCTTCCCCACGTGTGCGGAGCCGCGGGCATCAACTAGTCTGTCATATATCTATATATCACAATCGCACTTCACAAGCCGCAGAATGGAACAAGAATCGATGTTTTTAGCTATCAAAATGATAATAAACTACCAAAAACTCAACCTACGAGTCGGCGACTAGCGCAGTCACGTGTTAGTAGAATTCTATCGGCTAGAAGTCTATTGGAGAGCAAGTGTAACAGTGGATTACAAAAACTGTCAAAATTTCGGCTTTCAATTGAGCTTTCTATTCTGACACAATTGAAATTGACTTGACGAAAAACTTGATCGAAAAACTCAGGTGCACGGAAACGCACCTTAGCTAGTTCGCTAACTAGCTAAGGTGCGTGCCTTCTCCTACTGAGGCCGCCGCCCCGGGTCGAGGGCCCGTTGACGTATAACCTGGGCCCCGAGTCTGCTATTTCAATCGTGTCGAAATCGTCGCTCAACAGAAAGCCACCGGTACAATGTTAACAGATTTTCGTAGTCTACTATTACAATCGTACTCCAATAGACTTCTATCACTCGGCCGATTGAATTCTACTAACACTTACCGCGCCAGTGGCCACTTGTCAGTTGCATTTTCGATAGTCTACTAACATTTTGACAGCTAAAAACAGAGTTTCGGGTTTTATTCTACGGCTCGTCAATAGTATACTCAGCCCCCAGCCTTGTCACTCGTTTATTTTAACTACTGACTAAGATGCAATCACTTGACTATATTTGCTCTGGCCTATGGTTATAATTTCCAACTTAATTTCAGATATTAGAAAAACTCCTCAAGTCAGAGGGAGATCTATCAACTTGGCATTGTCAGTCCGTGGTAGGCGAGCTTTGAAGGATGTAGGCTTGGAGACGCATATGATCCAAGAACATGGCATCCCTATGGCTGGGAGAAGAATTCATAGACTTGATGGGTCCACGTACATCATCCCTTACGACGCCCAGTCAAAACAGGTACCTATGTCTATTTCAAATAGGTATTTTCTTCGCATTACACACACCTATGCTTTCGATCAGACGGGCGGCGCAATTTGTGACGTGATAAAAAGTAAAAAAAAAAACCAGTTTATTCCAAACTCTACATAGATTTTGAGCCTGTGGTCCGCTGCTGTTTAGCTATAGCGACGATAGCAGCTATTGTATGACTTTGTTTTCGGCATTGTTCAGAGCGATTGTAGTCTGACCTCCCAATTCTGTCAGTCCGTTAGTCAGGATTTGCACTTCTAGCAAGTGAAGTGGCTTGGACCCCCCTGATCTTGGTGAGGATTCAATTTCGTATAGGTAAATACTAGTATACGTCAAATCATTGCCGCTCCTATCAGACAATAAACGTGGAGCAAGTAAGTGTGGTTTAAAGTGACTGGGAAGATGTTCAGTCGGATGAACCAGATGACAGTCAAAACCAGTCCAAACCAGTCACGAAGTGTTAATGAGAATAAATGAGACATGAAGAAATGCCAATATGCAGTTATGTAGTAGTTACTTATATGTATAGTTAGGGAGCTACCTACCTAGAATTTAAATGCTAAAGCTTAGTTAAAGTTAAAGCTGTATTCATAGCTGCTGAGATAGCGATGGACTTCACATAGGTCGTATCTTAAATTAATATAACCACGAGAAAAATGTTGATATTGCTTCCTTTAACTAATACAGTTCATTTCAATTTATCAATGTTTTCTTTTTATTTCAGTGCATCTATTCTGTGGGAAGAAATTATCTCAACAGTCTGCTTTTACAAGGTAATAAGGCATTATAATGCACGGCCTGCGCTCACGCATTGTTGACCGATTGAGTCGATTGGGAGCTAAGGCACCTCTTTTTGTTCTGACTAAGGCACAGACAAGAGAGTTTCATTTGCTGACGACGCAATATGTATAAAACTCCCTAGCTCAGCGCGTTGATCAGCTCAATAGTACCTATTCTGAAAATATAATAATAGCTCAAAACATAATAATAACATTCCTATTATCATTTGTTCTGAGACGAATTGATATTAGCGTCCACTATTCTACACTCTTAGCTGGAATTATTTGTATTGGGTCTTTGGGACCCTCGGGTCCTCAGTGCCGAAGCAAAGTCAACCTCTAAACCATGCAGCCTTAGTGCTCCCTTTTTTTGAGTTGGAGGGTTAACTCAATATAAATTATTGTTTAGAGACGTATTATTCTAACATAAAATTTAATTTACACTCCTCAAAATACTTTATTACTTTTTTATTGACATTCACTATTCATTTTATAGTTCATTTTATCGGTATATTATTCATATTCTCATTCCAGTTCGACATTTAAATACCAACCTTTATTGTTTAAACTATAGTCATATTATGAAATTAAAAATGTTTGTTCCATTTTCAAATTACATTACAGGCCGCTTGAGCATGCTAGATTCTCAATCAAACGACTTTGACGGAAATTTGCTGGTAAAATGTAATTTGTCTCATATTAGAAACGGCAAAGCATGAGGCAAAATACATTTCACCAGTTAATTCTCCTTCCGGAATACAACTGTTTAGTTCAACTGGTTGAACAAAATATACACTACTTACTGTATTATTTGTTCAACTGATTGAACTTATTTCATACTAGATAGTTTAAGAATGTTTTTAGTTAAATTTAAGCGCAATGAAGTTAGTCTTGAATAGAGTTATAGAGACATGAGACATTGGGACATTGCGAACAGTTCCCAAAACAATGGCCTACTTCTATACTACCCTGATAGCCATTGGTTTCACCAAAGGTACAATGGAGTAAAGCAAAATACCACACGAACCTCGTGACAAAAAGTAGTCATCGAGTCTATCGAAGTATGCAGTACCAAAGTTTGCATTTGCGTTGCCTACCCTATTAGTGTGTTCAAACTTACGGTCAGAGACAGAATCCCTGTCGAGGGCCCTGGGGCTATCCTTCCGAGAGCTCTCCTGGGACTCCTGGTCGTAGGCTGATGGAAGGGTAACGTGTGAATTTAGTAGGAGTCCGGCTTAGCATGCATGAGGATTTCGACTCACAAAAATAAAATAGGCGCTACCTGTGCCCTGCTGTTGAAAATTTTGAAGTCCGTAAGGCATTCAACTTGGCATAATGACTACCATGTTACTGGTTGCCGGAACTAACGATATGGAAGACCAGAAACAAAATGTCTATCCATACGAATACGTAAGCATATAAACTTTTTGGAACAATACTTTAATAGTACCTACATGGTACCTACAAAATATGATGACGCCATAGAATTGATGACACTATACAATTTAATAGTATACTAAAAAAATAACTAGAAGAAAATACTGAACAAGAAGGAGAGTTCATATTAAAAAAATATATTGTACCATTTTTATACCGAGCTATTTTAATATAAAGACTTTTTTCATATTTTAGTGCATTATCACCCACTTCGCAGTAATGGTCCAAATCTCAAGTTAAATACTTGTTCATCGAGAACACAGCAAGTTAATAAAAATATGGTAACACGGTAAAAAAGAGAGACTGCATCGGCTGGGAATCGAACCCGGGCCGCCCGCGTGGCAGGCGAGCATTCTACCACTGAACCACCGATGCTTACTGAAATTGTTGCAAATTATTGAAACTAAATAGAGCAAAATAACACATGCATGTTATTTCTACCGCAAGTGATAGTACAAGGTAAAAATAACGTAACAGTTATATTGAGTCGTAACCAATTATCTTGAGTTAGAGCTCAAATTGTTATTAAAAATTACGTAAAGTAGCGGTTGCTCAGTGGTAGAGTGCTCGAATGCCACGCGGGCAGCCCGGGTTCGATCCCCGGCCAATGCATTTCTTTATAATTTTATAATAATTTGGTAGTTGATACCATTACCCATATTGACATGCAATAAATAAATAAATATTGTAAGAATAAATAAA
Organism: Thumatha senex; assembly: GCA_948477245.1. NCBI lineage: Eukaryota > Metazoa > Arthropoda > Insecta > Lepidoptera > Erebidae > Thumatha > Thumatha senex. Next base: position 7,778,651 of record OX419729.1, on the reverse strand, counting down.
TAAATAAAATCAAATAAATTTAAGAGAATAATACCATAATAAGAATACCATACCCATAATTTAAGAGAAGATAATCTTATCTGCAGGTGCATACGAGTATCTTGCAGTTAAAATTATCTTTTATAATATAATAGGCCTTCATATAACGTGTTATAAGAGAGCTTATAATACGGTATATGAAGACCTCTTTGTGTTATATATTAGTTGTTATATCTTTATTGTGTGCATTGTTAACAACTTATTTTATTATTATTATTTATCTATCACGCCTTATCCCCGAGGGGTGGCAGAGGCATATTATATGCCCACTTTTCACTTTGTGCATTCCTGTCCCCCGTAATAGGTGGTAAGCCCATTGCCGTGTTGAAATAGACAGACGCAGGTTGTGGCTACCTGCTGTTGAATTTTTTTAAACCGCCCATGACTTGACTTAACTACTGCCATGTTACTGGCAACCGGGACCAACGGCTTAACGTGCCTTCCGAAGCACGGAAACGCTCGCAAATGTAAATGCTACAAAGATGGTCACCCATCCGAGGACCAGCCATAGTGAAAGTTGCGTAACTAAGTGATTGTTTTCAGAACACTGAGTCCGCGGGGCCTCAAGCGCTAGGAATGAATCATATCATTCGTGAGTTCTCTGCAGCGAGTGAGAGCGATTTCTGATTCAAAAATTCTATTTCAGAGTCGGAAAAATACGGCAATGTTGAGCGGTACTTCAATCACAAATTGGTAGATGCATATCTTAAAAAAGGAACAGTTACTTTTGAAAGGTTAGTGATGTAATCTTATCTAAAATTAACAGTATTTTTATTTATTTATTATTTACACTTATCCAATGTACATTTGATCAAAGAACTTGGAAGAACTCAGACATTTTAATTTTTACAGATGTGTAAAAATTAAAATGTCACACAATATTTGACTGCTACTGTGGCGGGGTGGGAGTGTATCCGACTGCTACGCAATAGCTTGTGGGTTCGATTCAGTTCGATTCCCACCCAGGATAAAATTTTGTGAAGAATGATCATTATAATATGTATATGCTAGTATTAAATAGTGTATAACAATGTCTCCAGTTGCTCCGTCGTCCTGGCGCTTGCAATAGTGTAGACAAACATTATTAAATTACGAGTAATATTAGTAATAAATAGGAGGAATTAAGCCTGGTATTGCTGTATCTCATTTTCCTAAGGTTTTCATGCCTCTTAACCGAATTAAATACAAACACACTACAGATCAATATTATTCTACAACTCTAGATTACTAATTTACTAAAGACTTTAATTATCAACAATTACTCAATTTAGAATCTATATGAAAAACTACTGTTCAAACATGCACCAAACCAAATGCTATTTAAATACTTTAAAGAACAATACAGAAATGTTAATAATGATCAACAGGACAGACACAAAGGAAAAAGTTCACGTCAACGCAGACCTAATTATTGGCGCTGATGGAGCTTTTTCAGGGGTCCGAAAAGCTATGATGAAGCAACCACTCTTTGACTATGGACAGAAATATATAGAACATGGCTATTTGGAACTTTGTATACCAGCTGCTGAAAACGGAAGCGTAAGTATACAATTTGTGTTTGCTTACATTTTCATCTTTGATCTTTCCTTTACAATTATGTAATGGTATCCAATCTCCAACAAAAAAGAAATACATGAGAACAGGTGCCCAGACAATAGAATACAAAAATGTAAACCTAGATCTAAGATACCCAAATTTTTAAAAGGCTTTGGATGTCTCTTAATCACGCTGTAACTTCTTAAGTGAATAGTCTTCAAATGATTCTTGATTAATCCACTCTCGAACATATGAGTAGCATATTTTTGAAATATTTCCTTGTAACGGAATCCTCTGTCTACGTACATAACAATTACATTATTACTAGAAAATCCCCAAGGTTCCAAATCATGTTTACCATCTTCGTCTAAATAATCATACTCTTTCAGTGTGTAACTGTATTCCATTTCAATAGCGTAATACTTTCTAGTCATCGCTACATACCGTAATGCACCATCAGTAAATGTACAATTATGTATGGATTCGCCTTCTGGTAAATTTTGATTATATGCGAATTGAAAAAACATACGGGAGTTATCACTTATACAAGGCTTGTAAGGCAAAGTTTTTAGATTATTTACACTTATCGAATGCTGTGTTTCGTGTACATGTACAGTTATCAAGCTAAATAGAGCCGTATTATAAAAGTTAGTAATAAAGAAGGTGAACCATGACCAGCTAAGTATAATATTTCTGAAATGCGAATTGCTTGAAAGTCCTGCGTTAGCATTTCCAAAAAAATAGCCCCAAATATTGAGAACTGAACATGTTCTGTCGTTCAAAAAAGTCTTGATAATCAGAGAAACAATAATAACCAAAAGTAAGGCACACAAAATCAATGACCAAATCAATAGACTAAATTCTTTATAGAGTCTTTTCCATACGTGACTTTTTATAGTTGGTGTAAATAAGTTATAAGATGCATAATTAAATCCATAGAGATAGTCAAACAACTCAACTCTGTTTTTCATTAAAGAGAAGCCACCAGCAGCTATATCTGCTCTATCTTTATCTAGATAATTCAAAAGTCCAGTTGCAGTTCTATTTGGCAGCACCACTCCATAAAACATTTCATCTTCGTTAAAGACGCGGTAATCTATGTATAGACCTTCGCGACCAGCGATGGTGTCCAGTACGAACTGTTCTAAACCTGAGACAAATTTCCCGTAAACAGTATAATTACTTGCTTCAGAAATAAAGTTTGGTACATCATCACTTGCTACTACCTTAACACTACAATTTCTCAGGTTAGTAGGAACATTTTCTCCCAAATAGCTAAGGTTTTTTACATTTTCACATGTGCCAAGAGTAAATTTTTCAGTGTACATGCCACAGTTACTATTGCGGAAAGGATAATAGGTATGAACTAATGCATCTTCTTCTAGTTTCTGTAAAAATATTACACTATGCATATTATATTTTATGAATAAGTGGAATGCCGTTTCAATTTTTTCTTCATTTATAATATTATCTACTTGAACGATGAATTTTGCTCTGGGATTCCAAAACACATTTCTTGATAATATCCGTAAGCCATAGCTGAGTTCCAACAAATTATTTGCATTAATGATATAAGCTGTAGGCCAGATGTACCACTTCGAATCATCAGCATCAAATGATCGTACATTGACACGATAACAGATACGGCCCGCATCATCTTTTGTTACTTCATTTAAGTTAAAGTCAGAATTGACAAACGTTAGGAGAGTACCACAAGGAAATTGCTTCTGTAGAATTTTGTTAATACATTTATTCGTATCGTAGATGTCACTTGTATTCAAACTGCCCAAAATATTATATTCATCGCTAGCGACAATTCTAATAGTACGGAAAAGTAATAGTATTAAAGATATCGCGACGTCGTGAACTTTCATGGTATTAGCGGTTGCTGTCACTAAACTTACCGCTTTAGAAAGGTAGATATAAAAGTTTTGATTGACGACCACCCAATAGCATGTTGATAATGATAAGGTTTCATTATTGTACCCAAACAGAATTAAATGGACATTCTTTTTTCATTTCTTTGAAAACTTTAATAACCTTGTTCATTGAAAATTATGGTGCGTTGCTTCTGATTGATCACCGTCGAGCGTTTATATCAATGACAAGACCTTTTCATTGGAGACCACGCCATGTCGGCAACTGTAATATATTGTTTTTATACGACAAGACACCCAGTACCTATCTAATTTAGAGAGAGGCAAATATAATAAATTCACATCTACAATGCTTACATTGTAAGCCATTTATAGATAGCTTGCGCTCTAATACAGTTTACTTTCCCCAGTTTCAGATGCCAGCGAATTATCTACACATTTGGCCCAGAGGAGAGTTTATGATGATAGCATTACCTAACCAGGATTGTTCATGGACCGTAACACTGTTCATGCCGTTCATAAAATTTAAGAATCTCGACACGGCAGTTAAACTTCTGGCTTTCTTCAATAAATATTTCCCAGATTCAATACCGCTAATCGGGGAAAATAGACTTATTCAAGACTTTTTTGCTGGATCACCGTCACCTTTAGTAGCAATTAAGGTATGATCTGTTTTCAAATTGAACCCCTTTTGGTACATTACATACATTTTTATGATTTGATTAAGGTAGTTCAATTTCTTTCTAAAATTGTATTTTTGAAATTGCAGTGTCGCCCTTATCATGTGGAGGATAAGGCTTTGCTAATAGGTGACGCAGCTCATGCTGTAGTACCTTTCTATGGGCAGGGCATGAACGCTGGCTTCGAAGACTGCACGATTCTCGACCAGCTATTCGAGAAACATCATGATAACCTTGCAAATATTCTAACTGAGTTCTCCACCACCAGGTGGGAAGACACATTTGCGATTAGTGATTTAGCCCTGTATAACTACATCGAGGTGAGAGAATTTATCAGTATTCATGCGTTCACTTTCCATGGTATTCATAACATTATTTTTGGAGCACTTTTTTCTATTCTACTTTTACTGCTGTCTATAGTATATAGCTTTGTGTCACCTAGAAGAAAAGATTGTCAGGCTTAATGGCTCTGTCTGAAAGACAAATCAGTAAGAGTAAAACACCATTATGTGTTTAATAATTCCGATCTAGGTTACTTACAGCAAAGAATGCTCGCTACCTCTCGCTGCGAGTGACATTGATTGCTTGCTCTATGGGTTCACTATATCGTTGAATTAGGGTAGGATGAAATTTATGGGACTTTGAAAATGTAGTTTACCGACGGAAAACAAAGTGATGCTATAAGGTTTCTTTGTTTTCTTTTTGAGGTATGGAACCCTAAAAATTAACTGACTACCTATGAAAAGTCTCAGAGAGGGACTAGATGCTCAAAGCGCAATACTATGTGGTCCGGTGAACATTGGGAGACCAGGGGGCCTGCCTTAGACTGATTTGATTGATAACCTATTGTTCACAGTTGATCTTGAACTTAAAAGGAATATTTTCAGATGCGGGATCTCGTGACTCGTCCGTCTTATCGCTTAAGGAAGGCTTTCGACGAATTTATTTACTGGATTCTGCCAAGAATCTGGGTACCTCTTTACAATTCCGTTACATTTACAACCATGCCTTACAGTCAATGCGTAAAGAACCGGGATTGGCAAGACAAGGTAATTACATTTCTCGATCAAAAGACGTTATACAAATAAAAAAATAAATATTGTTGGGACAACTCACACAACGCCATCTGATTCCAAACTAAGCAGAGCTTGTACTATGATAACCAGATAACTGATAAACATACTTATACATATATTTCTAAATACATACATATTATAAATAAATAACACCCAGACACAGAAAAAACCATCGTGCTCACTACACAAAAGTTTTATCCTGGGTGGGAATCGAACCCACGACTTCTTGCGTAGCAGTCGGATACACTCCCACCGCGCCACAGAGGCAGTCAATTACATACATAACTATATCATCACGTATGTCCCCCATCGGGATAGAGAGACTATGACATTCTACTTGCTACGATCCTGGCATACAACTTTCGCTTCTACTTTCATTAGTTTTCATAAAGACTTTATGGTAACAATAATTATTTTTAGTGTAAGGTGATCGACAATTAAAACTAAAAAAAACTAACTATCTTCACGCTGTATCCCTGACGGGGTAGTCAGAGTTACATATGAAGACCACGTGAGCAGATTGCTTAACAACGGAAATGTCAAAAGTATTCGGATACCCAGACGTGCGTGTATGAAGCGATTGATGAATCTTGAAGAAGCGAAAGAAGTATGAATGGATCGCTAAGCCTGGCGATTGACAATTTAAGTGCCGAAAATTACTTATCATAAAGAAGAAAATAATTTTGAATTCTTTGTTAGGTTTTTGACATAATTAGCTGAAATGTATCACTTGCCGGTACGGGTAAGGTATGGAGTTTTCGATGAGGTTATTTTACTTTGGGTATTATTATCGAAGATAGACTCTTCCTATTTATTAAAAAATTCATGCGGTGATATGTGGGCGCATAATATACCTCTGCCAGCCCTATGGGGATAAAGGTGTAATTGATGTAAGTAGACTCTAAAAGAGTGGCGACTACACTCTCCTTGCTAAGTTAAAAGAAATCCGAAGCCATTTGCATGAATTTCTATGTTAAAGTAGTTAGGTTCATAGGCATCTTTCGAGAATGAGTTAGAGTCAGCTACGCCAAGATCCTGCAGTATAAATAAATATGGTGGGACACATTTTTTACTAAACTGCTCCTGAATCTAGAATGGTGATGATTATCGTATCTACAACTACTTATATTAAAGCTATTGTATTCAAAGAAAAATATATGCAATAAAATGTATTTTTAGAAAAATGATTATAATATTGCATTTGCGCTTTAACCGTACAAAAAATCTAGATTCAGCATTCTTAGATGGAGCCCTAGACTACAAACATCTTAATATTATTATCAACTAAAGCAGCTTCACCTTGTCTTTCTATCTCTAGTGCTGTTTCTGGTAAATGTTTTGCAAGGGTAAAGGAATATCAAATTTACACTTACAAAAAGTAACTAGATCAACACTCAACTCCTTAATTAGTTCCTTATTTAAGAATACTAATTCCTATCTGCTTTTTAATCGAATTTAAAACAGATATAATCATCATTAATTAGGCTGTATTAAAATGTTTAATAAAAAGATAAACCGCGCAGCGCCTTTAGAAATATACTGAGCACAGCGAAGCGTTTTATGTTTTCATTCGTATTGCTAAGACCAATTCAGTTGCTGCAGACCTCTTTTGGATTCTTTCAACATCATTTGCTGCAAAAATACTTCTTAATAAAATGTTTATGAACGATTCTGCCTCCAATATGTCTGAACAAACAAACAATAATTTCAAAACTAAGTATCTAGAATCGGTATTTAATATAAACCAAGGCTTTTTAATTTCTCCAAAGTACAGGCTCAACTATTTTACAATTTTAAGATACATAGAATTATTGTCACGCATTTATCCCCGAATGGGTAGGCAGAGACATACTATACGCCCACATTTCGCCCGTATGCACTGTTGTCCCACGTAATAGGTGGTGAGTCCATTGCCGTGTTGAAATGGACAGGGGCTGGTTGTTGCTGCCTGCTGTTCAACTTGGCTTAACGACTGTCTTAACATGCCTTCCATAGTACGGAAACGCTCGTGAATAGGTATGTCACAAAGTGGTCACCCATCCGAGGACAAGCTATAGCGAAAGTGCTTAACGCATTGATCTCTTACAGAGTCAGCGGGGCTACAAGCGCTTCTGAGTTTGATTTAATTTGTTTTATTACAAAGTTCTTAGCAAATCTTAAAAACTGCCGTATCTTTGATAGCAATTGGTTGAGCAGAACCGGAGATATGGTCCAAAATCATCAAGGTAGCATTTTTTGCGATTACTATTATGTACTATTGTGTACATAGAAAACACCCGCCCATCAGTATAAATCTAGTGAAGAGGAAACCTACCATATTATTTTCGTTCAACTGGCGCAGCGAGTCTCATAGCCGGGAGCCGGGACTTGTAGACCCATATTGTATTATATTGCATCTAGGGTTTAGAGATTTTGAGGTTATACCTTTTCTAAAACTGCTCCTGAATCTAGGATGATGATGATTATCGTATCTACAACTACTTATATTAAAGTCGATTGAGAAATTTGAATCATGAAGTCATTAAAATTCTTAAAGAGCGTATTTTTTTTACAGATGCTGAAAAAAGTCCTGTTGATTGGCAGCTTTGCAGCCATGGCTGTAATTGCTATTGTATTCAAAGAAAAATATATGCAATAAAATGTATTTGTAGAAAAATGATTATAATATTGCATTTGCGCTTTAACCGTACAAAAAACTAGATTCAGCAGTCTTAGATGGAGCCCTAGACTACAAACATCTTAATATTATTATCAACTAAAGCAGCTTCACCTTGTCTTTCTATCTCTAGTGCTGTTTCTGGTAAATGCTTTGCATAGGCAAGGGTAAAGGAATATCAAATATACACTTACAAAAAGTAACTAGATCAACTCTCAACTCCTTAATTAGTTCCTTATTTAAGAATACTAATTCCTTTCTGCTTTTTTATCGAATTTAAAACAGATATAATCATCATTAATTAGGCTGTATTAAAATGTTTAATAAAAAGATAAACCGCGCAGCGCCTTTAGAAATATACTGAGCACAGCAAAGCGTTTTATGTTTTCATTCGTATTGCTAAGACCAATTCAGTTGCTGCAGACCTCTTTTGGATTCTTTCAACGTCATTTGCTGCAAAAATATATCTTAATAAAATGTTTATGAACTATTCTGCCTCCAATATGTCTAAACAAACAAACAAACAATAATTTCAAAACTAAGTATCTAGAATGGGTATTTAATATAAACCAAGGCTTTTTAATTTCTCCAAACTACAGGCTCAACTATTTTACAATTTTAAGATACATAGACATATTGTCACGCATTTATCCCCGAAGGGGTAGGCAGAGACATACTATACGCCCATATTTCGTCCGTACGCACTGTTGTCCCACGTAACAGGTGGTGAGGCCATTGCCGTGTTGAAATGGACAGGGGCTGGTTGTTGCTGCCTGCTGTTCAACTTGGCTTAACGACTGTCTTAACATGTCTTCCAAAGTACGGAAACGCTCGTGAATAGGTATGCCACAAAGTGGTCACCCATCCGAGGACAAGCTATAGCGAAAGTGCTTAACGCATTGATCGCTTACAGAGTCAGCGGGGCTACAAGCGCTTCTGAGTTTTGATTTAATTTGTTTTATTACAAAGTTCTTAGCAAATCTTAAAAACTGCCGTATCTTTGAAAGCAATTGGTTGAGAAGAACCGGAGATATGTTCCAAAATCATCAAGGTCGCATTTTTTTTGCGATTACTATTATTTTATGAATGCATTTTATTCCCACGGTAGCCCATTTTCGCGATATCCAAAGTTCACGTAGAGGGCGCTGCGCTGTATAGGCGGATAAAAAACTGCTATAATATGGGCAAATCTAGTAGTGAAAACAGAAAAATGGAGAATATAACCGACTCCTATTGGAGGATAACATGAAAGCGCTGGTAGTTTAAGAGGCGAACGACATGTTAAGGTTTTAAACTCTGCAATGGTATTTAAATTCATACATATTGCGTTTCCAGCAACTTAGTTTCAAACTAGTATTGTATTCAAAATTAAATAATTACATAACACACGCTATCGTTGCGTTCAGCACTCATCGTTGCGTTCAGTTCGCATCTCACACAAAAACTATCCTACAGAATCAACACATCAACAGATAGGTAGAAGGAAATCTAATATGATTACAGTTAAAAAAAGAACTGACATCTACTGCCAACTGCTAATTATCAAAAGTCTGTCGGCTTAGAATACTATTTCAGCGGGGCGTTCTCAGGGTAAAGCGTTCCTCTCTCGCATACCAAGTTTCGACGAATCGAATGTGGTTCCCATCGAGTTAATTGGACTCCGATTTGACATCAAAAAAGAGGAGTGCGAAATTCTCTGACGTTAATGAAAATATATCGTTCCGTTTATTGGTGGTCGGTCAGCCTTTGGTGAGAACTATTTGTTTTTCTAAGCCAAGACATTATGTAGTGTCTGACCCTTAGGGTATGGCTGGATATGTACAAAAAGTATAAAATGTTCTTATGATAACAAAATATTTTTGTTATTCCAGGCTGCCAATTATTTTTGGCTGAGTACGTAGTTTTATTGAAGCCTGAGCAAATAAATGTTTCTAGGATTAAACCATAAATCGAGTTTAAATATGGAATCCAGATTGTACCGAGGGTTAAAGATAAACTAGCTCAGAAAAAAAATATTGCCGAGGGAAACATCCTTTCACAAATTTCACCAATGAAATGACACTATATTAAAAATGCTTGCACTTTAAATATTGGGACACACAGTATAAAGTTGAATATAAGATTTCGTGTACCTAGAACAGTAAACCTCTTCATTAGTTATTTGATTATGCGACTTTTAGAACATTTTACCCTTTAGCTGAAACCTGCGACTTCCCCCTTTATACTTCAAACTACCGTCGCACGCATTTAATGCCATCAATTATTAATTTTGCAGTAATGTTTAAAAATTTGCCCGATTTGTTGACCTATTGATTATTGCTCCGCTCTCCATAGCCACGAGCTTATCATAAAAAAGGAATTATTTCCTTATTTATGATAAGATATGATAATAATAATTTATTATTAAATTATAAGGACTTATCAGGGTTTAGCTTTGGGCGTAGGTCACACGTCCATTAACTCGGCTTCTGGGAGAGTCATACTGTTCGACACAAATTTGTCACGCGGTATTATTAATACTTTCGTCTCTATTAGGCGCGAGCGAGAGGGAACGAGCAACATTTCTTGCTGTATGTTGGCTGTAGTATGTGGTTCGAATCCGACCCTAATGTATAGATCTACTCCAACTGATTTTAGTTGCCAACCCTAGCGAACACATGCTCAGAGGTTTTTTTTGAGGCGGACAAGCTTATCACTTTGACCTTAAGTTACATCAGCTGAATATAGAAAAGAAAGAGGAAATGTGTATACCTTCAAATGGTTATGTGGTTTAACTGGAAAGGCAGGCACCACCATAGTTAAACCTTTAATAGTTAATTAACTTGATGAAATATTTTTTGTTTGGGTTACTGTAAGCTTGCCTAACCTTTATAATCCGTATTTTATTAAAATTAACGGAGGCCGCGGCTTTTCTGGAAATTAACAAGTAAAGTAGTAGGTTATATTCACTTCGTTATAAGTCAGTCGTCAGTTTAGCGACGATTATGACGTCGGTCGCCGATATTTTCTTCGTATTTTCAGGGAATAAGTATGATGTCTTCATTTAAGTTTCATCCATTTTATATTGTTCTAGGTAGATGAAAAGTAGTGTCGCAAATGTCTATAGGCTATGGTAGGCGTCATGCTCATCTGCCATCAGTAGTATCTATAGTAAAGCTAAAGAGATTGATTGTTTGTTTGGTTGAATGCGCTAATCTCAGGAACTACTGATGACAAAATATTTTTGTGTTTTTATCGAAGAAGACTATGAGCTATATATCATCACATTATTATTTATAAGGGCGGAGCAGTGATCATACATGTCAACAAATTAGCCAAATCTCCATACGTTACAGTAAAATTTATAAATTGAGGGACATATGGGTTAAATGGATGCCACGCTCGAATTTACGAGTAACAGATTTTTTTTTGTACGAGGAAAGATCCGCTTACAGATAACCCACTGCTGGCTAGCAATGGGCTTGTGTGGGGGTCGCCCAGCACCTGATCGTGGTGGTACTGGGAATACCTACTAAAACTCCTCGGCTACCTTTCTGGTGTTTTGGGACCTGTTAAACTCACCAAAACACGAGTCACAGCTAGTAAAGAATTATTTATTTATATTTATTAATGGTACAGGCATGAGAATTCATCCTTCATTTCTTACACCTTTCATACGTATCGTGGACGCCCGCGGCTCAAACCGCGGCTTAAAAGTGGGTATTTTGAAAAACCTTAATATATTATTGGATGTCTCTATGGTAGAAACCATGTAAAATTACCTTGTAAAAGAAATACACTTGAAACAATGGCCATCAGTCACAAACGTACAAGAGTTCATCAGTGAAGTCGAGAATGAAACCAAAATATTTGTCAGACTTTTTGTTCATAACATTTTTATTATGAAACCACTTACACTATATTGACATAGCGCGTCATGCTTAGTTTGCTTTGTATTTTTGTAGAAAAATATATATATAATCTGTTCCCATAAACGTTACTTACGTAGGTACTTAAGACATGTGTTTCAATCCAGCACTTCGTAGAACAAATAACCGCGACGATATTTAGAACATCTGGTTCTATAATTTGATCAAAATATGTACCTATACTTATATGATACGAGGTTTCAAAAAAGTATGTAGTTGATTTTACGAAGGTTATGGTGACTCATAGTGACTCATGAAATTCTTGAATTTAAACCACAGGGTCACAAGGACCAAAGAAGCGAGATAACACTCGACCCCCCAAAGAGGCAGAATGCACACCCGTACCACCCCTGAACGAGCCTGTGGTAGCGTCTACACAACAAAGTCTGTCGGGAGCCCTAGGGCTATCCTTCAGAGGGCTCACAAGGGACTCCTGGCCACAGACAGATGAAAGGGTATCGTGTGGTTTTAGTCGGTAGGAGTCCTGCATAGCATCCATAAGGATTTCTACACGAAAATCAAAAGTCAAACCACAGCTCCTATCAGCCAATAAGTGGACACTGGGTTTCGAATCCAGGTAGAGTTTGGAAACAACTGGAAATAGATTCCGATGGACAGGAAAGATATAGAAGTGGTTGTAGCCTCGCATGCTCAGTGTTCTGTAAACGATTACTACATTGACTAAATAATATGTAAGTAAAAAAAAGAATTCACTTTAAATTAAAATGTAGGATATAGTTATCATAATTATCATAATTTCTAATGTTTAGGTGCAGGTGTCATCACAAATCGAACGATTATAGATGCAATTCTATATAGTCGTAATGTGTAACTTTGCTAAGTGTCGGTAGATGGCGCCTTATGTCGCGTTAAGACGAGAACAGGTGGATTAATTCGTCAATTTCATGGAGGTCTCGGTGGTGTAGTGGTAACGCGTCTGGTGCGTATAACCAGAAGTCGTTGGTTCGAGTCCAGGTCGAGACTGAAATACTTTTACACTATAAATTTATTTTTATCTTTCACGCCTTCCAGAAGGGCTGGCAGACGCATACATATTGTATGCCCACTTTTCACCATGCGTATATATAAATTGAAATATTTTTTTATTAACTAATTGAATCAGGCGTTACATGGTGGAAATCCATTTTAAAAAACTATAATTATTTTGCCAGCTTTGCTTTGCTTTACGGTAGCGAAACCTGGGTATGTCAGCAGATGCATGCAAGTAAATTGAATGCTGTGGAGATGCGATCACTTCGAAAATTGTGCGGCGTTACTTTGGCCGACCGAATACGTAACGATGTGATACGCAATATGGCAGGTTTGAATAAAAGTGTCAGCGTTAAGCTGGAAAAGGGCGTGCTCCGTTCGTTTGGACACGTCCAACGAATGAGTGAGGAACGATTGACGAAGAATAAATATTGTGCGAAAGTAGAGGCCGAGACTTACATATGAAGATCACGTGAGCAGATTGCTCAAACACGGAAAGGTCAAAAGTACTCGGATACCCAGACGTGCGTGTAGGAAGCGATCGATGAATCTTGAAGAAGCGAAAGAAGAATGCATGGATCGCGAAGCCTGGCGATCTGTCCTCTAAGATACTCGTAGTTAGTTAGTTAAGTTAGTTAAGCAAAAAATCCGGTATTAATAAGTGGAAATGTGATGGTTGTAGCAATTTTTATATAGGCCAAACAGGTCGTTCATTTGATACCAGATAAAAGGAACACTTAGGAGCATTCCGAAACGGTCACACAGATAAATCACATTTCGCGAAGCATTTGCTGGACACCGGGCATATTTTGAATGATAACAACAGTTTTGAAATTTTACATTTATGTGAAAAGGGTCTAAAATGTCCGTATTAGAGCAGTTAAAAATTATAAAACGGGACGGGTGTACTTTGCTGAACGAACAAACAGACTTCCACACTTCGGTTGTGCTTATTTTATTCAAAAATAGACAAAACAACCAGAAGTCTACATCGCGCTATCGTTTGGTTGCGTTCGAGCTACAAAAGGTTGAGGTGAACGCGCAAGTACTTTTGCTGCCAAACAGTCTTGATAATGCCTCGTGTGTAGGCGAAACACGTGTCGACATCGTACGACATTCTAAAAAAGCGGAATATTGCAAAAAACAAAATACTTATACAAAATAATTATAGTTTTTTAAATTTTAATTGACTATAAATTTAGGATATAGTTAGCATACTAATTGCTTTACAACATTATTTCTAATATTCGAGTATACGTCTTTCAAACCTCCACAAACTTTGTATTACCGATTGTACTATAGAAAGCTGTTTATCCCCTGAAACCGAACAGGCGTGAAGTTATGATACCTACTTCTTTTTTGAAGTCGGTATAAATAAAATGAAAGTTTTGAACTACATTATTACGAACTCAATATGAATCAGTAATCAGCTGAATTAGATTACTAACACATTCTTTTATACAGACGAGGTCAGCATGCCAATTGTGATTGGCTCTACAACGCTTTGCACCTCGCTGGGCATATCTACCAATTACGTTATTATTGTTAGTGCAATAGTTATCGGTCCATAGAACGAGCACTTGCGGTGCCAACTGATGAATCTCCACAACTTGTATTACAAGCTTTTTATTAAAAATATATAATATTACGCATTCATTTGGCTTCAATAAATTAATAAATATCGTTGGGACAACTCACACTATCTGATTCCAAACTAAGCAAAGCTCGTACCATGGTAACCAGATAACTAATAAACATACTTTATATTTCTAAATACATACATATTTTAGAAAAATAACAAAAAAAAAAAAAAAAATCGTGTTTATCACACAAAGTTCTATCCTGGGTGGGAATCGAACCCACGACCTCTTGCGGTTGTGTTATATAATAGCAGTTGGATACACTCCCACCGCACCACTGAGGCAGTCAAATTTAATGGGGCCATACCGTGATCTTTGGGGCCTAGGCTGGCCCTACCTACGAGCGTGAACTTACTGAGAAACGACCGAGATCATTGCTAAGAGAAAAAAGGCGTGGAACAAAATCCTGCACCAATTCGTCTGGCCAGCGTGGTACAGTTAACTGAATAGATTTGTGAATGACAATTTGTATGTTTGATCTTTTTGGATGCGGCTCCGCCCGCGTGGAGATGTTTTCCCGTTCTCGTTTCCCACAGGAGCTTGTTCCTGGGATAAAATGTGGTATGTTATTCTGATGTATAAGCTATATTATTGCAAAGTTTGATAAAGATCCATTCAGCACGTAGTTTTTGCGTGAAAGAGTAACAAACCTATATTCTTACAAACTTTCGCGTTTATAATATTAGTAGGATATAATATACCACACTGAATCGTAGATTCAGATTTGCAAATAATGTTCTGTTATAGGTACTAAGCGCCTATCGCCGGTGTGCTACGCGAAGTACACCGACGATATCCCAGCGCCAGATGGCGCGATGTTGGCGCTATACGCCGACGACGCCGCCTTCATTTGCACTTCTCTGACCGCCACGCACGCGGCGGTCAAGATGCAGCGTGTACTGGATACGCTCCCGCCTTGGCTGGATGAATGGAGACTGACGGTCAACGTGGCAAAGACCCAAGCGCTTGTTGTGGGGGGTGCGTGGCAACCCGCGCCCCTTACCCTGCTCGGAAAAGCCGTCGACTGGTCCCCGACTGTGAAGTACCTTGGAGTGACCATTGACCGTCGTCTCACCATGCGACACCACGTGCATACCATCGTTGGACAAGCTCGCGCCGCTCGAGCTCTCCTGCGTCCGGTGATCTCATCGTGTCTCCCGCTCCGCGCGAAGCTAGGCGTCACGTCAAACGTCACCCTGAGGCCGGCTGATGGGCGCCTGTCGGGAACCCTTCCCGACAGGCTCGACCTCGCCGACGCCCTCAGGGTGATCCCCAGATGATGACCTCAGCTGCCGCTGGCTTGTAGACCGCCCATCGGAATCGTCCGGTGGGGTCAGGGTTCGCTAGCGGCACGCTTCACCACCGGACTTGACGCCCGGATTTGACCCCACGGCTATTTACAGTCAACCCAACGACCCGCCTGTATCGACAGGCGGCGCTGAAAATCACTGTAAGAGGCCAATGCCTCGACCAGTCTCCCCCCAACTGCCCTAGGAGAGTTGTGAGATGGCCAGTCAGAGGTACTAAGCGCCTTTCGTTGCTGTCCGGACAGTGAAGCCAAACAGCCTCACAAAATTATTCAGAGAGACTTACGTCCAGCAGTCTTCTGTGATAGTCGGTTTTCATTAATTTAACAGAAATCTACCCACTATACCGTCACTTTACTTTTTTTAAAAGGACAAAGGAACTATACATAAAACAATCTTGTATTTCCTCACGTAAGTGCTTCTTGTATTTCCTTAATTAGCAAGTAACGAGCCATGTTCTAAAACAAAGTAAAAAGTTCTTAGTCAAACGCTTTGCGTGTAAACAACAATCCGTTGTATTATTGTGAAGTAGCTCAGTTCACAACTTTTTACTATGTCGATAATGAATGCAATGGAAATTATGTTACTTGCTGTTAATGTGGGAATGGGAGCCGTGTACGAAACTCAGCATTTGTTGTTTCTGCAGTGAATAATTATCACTTTAATGGAATAACTTACATGTTTCGGAAGTTGGTGTATCTATGTTAAAAAGTAGTCTAACAATACCTTCATTTCTCGAAATAACTGCTAAATAACAGTTATTAATCTTTTTAAAACAAGCTTTCAATTTTTAATTAAATGCGCTTAAAAGAATAATTCTCAAGAAGTGTTTTCAAGTAAAGCGCTCGTGGCCCAGCTAAGTACGCATGCAGTGGATAGGTACTTAGTATTTCTTACTACTAGGTGTACAATATTTTTAAATTATTATCTCGTCACTCAGTGTTCTGTAAACGATCACTGCGTTAAGCAACTTTCATTATGGCTGGTCCTATTATAGGTGACCACTTTGTGACACACATTTATATTTGCGAGCGCTTCCGTGCTTGTTAAGGCACGTTAAGCTTTTGGTCTCGGTTGCCAGTAAAATGGGAGTCGTTAAGCCCAGTTGAAGGCCTTAAGGGCGGCTTGAGAAATTTCAACAGCAGGTCGCCAGAGCCTGCGCCTGTCTATTTCAACACGGCAATGGGCTCACCACATGTTACGTGGGACAAAAAATACATACGGTATAATGTGAAACGGGAGTACAGTACGCCTCTGCCTACCTCTTCGCGGATGTAGGCGTGACAATATGGATGTTTAAGTGTTTTCAATTGATACTCAAACTGTAGAAAACCAAAAGAACGTAGTCTTCTCATCTCTAATGTTCCTCCATATTTAATTTAGTGATGTCATTTTACTGACTTGACTTATAATGTCACATTAAAACCACGAATTGTCACTAAACTTGGATCATACCTAAGTGTGGACCGACATTCTAAACCCCTGCCAATCCACACTGCGTTATTGGCAAAGCAATAGTATCGCCACAAGAACAAAAAAAAAACCACGCATTGTTATCAAAACTAAGTGAGCATACAAAATTTAAATTAGTGGGTGTATGCTCTTTGATCGCAGTATATGCCAGAACCCTTGTATTTGAGAAAAGGTAAAAATAGTCGTAGAGTGTATTCATGCTTAGCATAGAGAAATAAACACAAGGTCTACTTGGTCAGGACTGACCAAGTAGACCCAACGGTGGGTCAATGAATACCCTTATGTCTTTAAGATTCACAGTGGCTCCTCGAAAATTTTATTGTCTTCTTATCATAAAATAAATAAATATTGTGGGACATTTTTTTTACACAGCGGCGTCTAGCCGTAATTAAGCTAATATAAGCTTGTGTTATGGGATCTAGACGATTGCTAAACATACTTATATATTTCTAAATACATACACATTATACATAGGAAACACTCAAGTTCCGAAACAAATATTTGTGGATCACATAAATATTTCTTCCGACCCGGAAATCGAACCCGGGACCTCAGTTGCGGCAGTCGCATACACTACCACTACGCCACCGAGGCAGTCAATTATATAGGTATATCCAACCGTAACCGTTTAAATTGGTAGAAACCTGCATGTTACTCATACATATTGACTGCCTCTGTGGCGCGGTAGGAGTGCATCCGACTGCTACGCAAGAGGTCGTGGGTTCGATTCCCACCCAGGATAAAACTTTGTGTGATGAGCACGATGGTTTATTCTGTGTCTGGGTGTTATTTATCTATAATATGTATGTATTTCGAAATATATAAATATGTTTATCAGTTATCTAGATCCCATAACACAAGCTAATATTAGCTTACTTTGGGCTAGATGGTGCTGTGTGAAAAGTGTCCCACAACATTTATATTTATTTATATACTCATACATTATATACATATACGCAACAAGGACGTGCACGAGATATGCATGTAAATCTTTATCAATACTGTTATTAATTAATACTAGTTGACGCCCGCGGCTTTCCCCGCGTAGAGATGTTTTTCCGTTCCCGTTTCCCACAGCAACTTTTCGATCCCAGGATAAAAAGTAGCCTATGTTTTATTCTGATGTATAATCTAATGTGTAATATATTATTGTAAAGTTTCATTAAAACCTATTCAGTAGTTTTTACGTGAAAGAGTAACAAACATCCATTCTTCCAAACATTCACATTTATAATATTAGTTGGATTACGTAAAACTTTATCAATACAGGCTTTATCAAATAAAACTATCGTACATTGTGTTCTAGATTTCTTGGAGCAAAATATACATTAGCTTTGAGAGCTGTAAGGCCTGAAGTAATTGCAATTAGAATGCTAATTAGGTAGATGGGAGAGCAGCAAGAAGGTTTTGAGAGCAGACAGCGTCATTACTTTCACTCAGTTGCAGTAATTGAAACTAACTAGTAAATGCAACATACACTCTTCTTACAAATTACATTGGAAATTAGATTTCCATTCTGTAACTGAAATTTTGTAAAGACTTTCCTTTTGAAGGTTTCAGATAATACAAGTACGACGACGAGTAACAAACATACATTCTTACAAACTTTCGCATTTAGTAAGAAGTAAGATTAGTAAAATTATTGAAAAATTTCAACAGCAGCCACAACCTGCGTCTGTCTATTCCAACACGACAATGGGCTCACCACCAATTACGTGCGACAGGAGTACACATGGTGAAAAGTGAAAATATAATATGCCTCTGCGACACCTTCGGGGATACGGCGTGATAGATAAATAAGATTAATAAGACTATTACTCTCATTTTTTATTTGTATATATATTTTTCGCATAGTTAAATGATATTTTATTTGTGTCGTACGGATTGAATTAGTCATTTTGACTCTACAACAAAGGTACTGTAATTCCCCTTGAAATAAAAATACAAACAAAATGTATTCCTGGTATTGTTGTTCAATCGGCACGTGCCGTCTCGAAGGGGAACAAAACGGATGATAAGTTCCCACAGGAACTACGGGACTATATACAATAGATTTTTTTTTCAATAGAATGAAAATTTTGTAGCGCATTAACTCCCTATGTCGTATGTATGTAATCGGGTGCAAGTCAACAAAAAAATTATCTTACTTATGTTGTAGTGTATGTATGTGATTTAGTAAAATTTGTGTGTACGTTTGTTACTTCTACACGCTCAAACGGCTATACTAATATGGATAGGCTATAATTATTTTGAAGTGGAGATAGCTGTGGAGAATACATGGCTTTTTTATACCGGGAATAGGTTCCTGTAGTATGTACAAATATCTCATATAATAAGTAATATTAAGATCATTGAAACTATTCCCACACACATTTTTTTTACTGTGACTCCTGTAATTCAGGGTCTACAGCACTAATGAAAAACACAAAAAAACCACCGTGTTCAAACTCGACAAAGTTCTAGGAAAGTTAAAATGTTTTGGACCTGCATTAAATTGAAGGATAATAAATCTATTTAAAAGACAGGATACATTTTTAAAATTTACACAGTAGATTGAGTGAAGTCCATCGCATCAATGTTTAAAAATGGTTGTAACATTGTTTATTGACATCAGAGTTGTTACGTAGCTCGATAGATGGCTGTAGTAATACTCTTAAATGACGATTAAATTGTAATAAAGAAATTTAACTTGTTTCGATACGGTTCGGTTAGTTCAGTGGCTAAAACATTGCCCTGGTTAGGCAAAGGTCACGGGTTCAATCCCCATCCTGAACCAAATTGTCTTTTTTCACTTTAACTTTAACCCAAATTGAAGGCCATGGAAGGCAGCTGGAAGAATTTCTTAAGCAGGTAGCCACAACCTGCCCTTGTCCATTTCAACACGGTAATTTGCTCACCACTTGTTTCGTGGGACAAAAAAGCAACGGCGAAATGTAAGCGTATATTATGCGTCTATCTATCCCTTCTCCTTCAATCTCACCAACAACCAACGGCTTAACGTGCCTCTCGAAGGACAGATAGGCTCGTAAATGTAGATGTTACAAAGTGGTCACCTATCCGAGGATCAGCTATAGCGAAAGTTGTTTAACGCAGTGATCGTCTACAGAACACTAAGTTAGCGCTTATAACTATTTGCTGTCAGGCAAGATCAAGATCAAGAAAGATATAATGCAGCGTTCAACCTTTACAAAAATAAATGAATGATATCAATAAGACAATTTGGCAACCTGTCCTCAATAGATTCCTCCGCATTGTCCATTTCGATGAAGTACCTTCAGAGGGTACTATTCAATCTGGTATTTGATCGGAATATTAGGAAGTCCGTGCTTCTGAATTCATTTCCGCCGCTGCCGTGCCTCCTGCCAAGTATTTGCTTTTTGTGTACATAATTCCTGAGATTGGAAGCTACATCTGTGATTAGAGGGCTCTCGATGGAATATATGGGGTCACACAAAAACCACAAGGACATTATCTACAAGAGGTGCATTGTGTTGGCGCTGACTGACGGATGAGATACGGGGAGGTCAGAGGACGGATGCTTACAGCAATGCTGAAAAAAATTGACTCAAGAAGAATAATAAATTAGACTCAGGTATTTGCAATCCAGTGCATCTACTGACTGATAGAAGTGGCACTGGTGTAGGTGCCATAGACAAGTTAAGAAGTAAAAAAACAGGTCTAACAGAGATGTCCTTTTGAAGGTATACTTGATTGCCCAGCCAGCACCATGTAGTTTTAATCGGTACGAGTTCGACTCGCCCGTCTCACCATTAGTTCCGGTGAGGGTGTACCCCGTGGAACTATAATAGTTTGTATTGTTAATCAGTCACGCCTTTATACCGAAAGGGGTGGAAGAGGCACATACGCCCACATTTAATGGCAAGCATTTTTTCCTATGTGATGGTGAGCCCATTGCCGTGTAGTGGCGGCCTGCTGTTGAAATATTTCTATATATATATATCGTCACGCCTGTCTCCCATCGGGGTAGGCAGAGATTATGGCTTTCCACTTGCTACGATCCTGGCATACAACTTTCGCTTCTTCCACTTTCATAAGTGTTTTCATACACACACGCCGGTTAAGGGTACTCTAGACCTGACCATTTTCCAAAATGTCTCCTATTTGATTGACATATGTACGTCGAGGTCGCCCCTTACCAGTTTGCCCATTCACTCTCTTCTGATAAATCTGTTTTGTTAGTCTACTTTCATCCATCCTCTCCACGTGTCCGAACCATCTAAGCATACCTTTTTCTATTTTAGTCACTACATCTTCTAACAAACCGCAATGTTCCCTTTTCACACTGTTCCTTTCGTTGTCCATCAATTTCACTCCAGCTATACTCCGCAGACTTCTCATTTCCACTGCATTAATTTTACTTCCATGCTTCTTCTGCCACACCCAACTTTCACTGCCATACATAAGTGTAGGAACAAGTACTCCTCTATGCACAGCCAGTTTTGCCTTCTCAGACACGTTCTGACTGTTCATAAAAGTGTACATTGCTCCATTCACTTGATTTCCAGCCAAAACTCTTCGTTTAATGTCACAATCACACTTTCCATCTCTCACAAATTTTTAACCTAAATATACAAATTCTTTCACCTGATCCACTCGTTTTCCTTCCACAAAAATCGAGCAATCCGTCATACTTTCCTCTCTTTCAAAAACCATTACTGTAGTCTTATTTACATTCACTTTCATTCCTTTGCTTTTTAGCGCATCATGCATAATGTTAACCATCAACTGCAACTCCGTCGCCGATGATGCCAGTATTACCTAGTCATCAGCGTATAGGAGGCATTTGACAGTCAGTTCATTCATTTTTAAATTATACGCACTCTCTTGCAGTTCTTTCAAACAACTGTCCATGTATAGGTTAAACAGCGCCGGTGACGCTACACAACCCTGTCTCACACCTTTTTCAATGTGAAAAAAGTCTGTGCAAGCTCCGTGGATCCTGATACAAGCACTGGAGCCCTCATAGAGAGATTTCAGTGCTCGTATCAAGTGACTGCTTACTCCATACTTGGCCAGTGTTGTCCATAGTTCATGCCTCACCACTCGGTCATAGGGCTTTTCCAAGTCTACAAATATGCAATAGACCTTTTGACATTTCGCCAAAAAATTTTCGGCTATGCATCGTAAGGAAAAGACCTGATCCGTGCATCCCCTTCCTTTTATAAATCCTGCTTGTACATCCCACATTTTCCCTTCAGTTTCATTCATCACTCTTTTTATCAAAACTTTAGCATACAATTTGCCGACGATGCTGATTAAGCTTATGCCGCGGTAGTGTTTGCACTCTTGCTGTGACCCTTTTTCTTTGTAAAGCGGCACGATGACAGCCTTGCACCAATCTCCTTGCACGCTGCCACTCCTCCAGCAAAGATTAAAAAGGCGGTACAGCTGGCAAGCTACCACGACATATCCTGCTTTCAGCATCTCGAAAGAAATCCTATCAAATCCAGCAGCCTTACCCAATTTCATACTATTCACTGCATCCACAATTTCTTCCATACTTATGATGCTTTCGTCGTTAAGTTCATTCCTTTCCCATGAACTCGTTTGTGCTTCCATATCCTCTTTTTCATATAACCTTTCAAAATAATCCTTCCATCTTTTTAGCACACATTCTTCACCTTTTAGAAAACTGCCATCCTGGTTTCTGATATTACTGAGTTTCCATGATGTTTGTTGACCCCTCACAGATTTTATAGATTTCCAAAAGAATTTTATATTCTGCTAGAAATTATCAGATAACCTGCTAGTAAATTTATCCCTACCATTATCTTTCTCTCTTTTTATAACTTCTTTTGCAACTCGTTTATATCCTTTATATTCATTCTTTGCCATTTTTACATCCTCATCCATTGCCCTCTGCTTTTTTTGATTGACCTTCGAAGTCAGCCAGTCCAACAATGCCTTCTTGTCGGACAATGCTTTCATGACTTCTGCACACATTCTCTTCACCTTACATCCTTGGCTCCTTTTATTTACCCCACACACTTCCACCGCAACTTCCACTAGACCTTCCTTAAGCGTCTTCCATAATTCTTCAATCTCACATGCTTCATCTAAATTTTAAATTTCTTACTCAATTTACTCACGAATTCTTCTTTTATGCTCATCTCTTGCAAATTTTCGACTTTTATGCGCCCTAGAACACTTACAGGTTCTGACACACGATGCCTTACTCGGCTGATAACCAAGAAGTGATCTGTATCAATCCCGGCACCGCGGTATGCCCGGGTGTCTAACACTTTCTTTCTTAGTCTTGCATCTACAATCACAAAATCAATCAAACTTCTCTGGTTTCCCTCTTGTCTAGTATACAAATGGATCTGTTTGTGGTTAAATATGGTGTTAGTTACCACAAGATTCCTCTCCAAACATACTTCATGCAAACTCCCACCATTTTCATTCACTCGTTCGTCACCAAACTTGCCCAATACACTTTCATATCCATCACGCTTCACTCCAACCCAACCATTAAAATCACCTAACATTACAATTCTCTCGTTCCGTTTGCAATTACTCAGAATATCGCTCACACTCTCCCAAAATGCCTGTCTCTCACTTTGGTCTCTTGAAGATCGGCGCCACCGCGCATCTTGCGGAGCATAAACGCCCAAAACAAAGATGCGGGTAAGTCCAACCTTCAACCTCAACCAAAGGAGTCTCGGGCTCACACATTCATAGTCAGTCACACATTCATTCATTCTTGCGGTCAGTAGAACACCGACACCCTGGCTCGCTGTACTGGTTGTGGTTACACCTGACCAGTAGGCTGTATAGTCTAGTCATAGTCCATGTGTAGTGGTGTTACATCCTTTTCTCTTTGTTTCATTCACACACAAAACATCAAGTCGTCTTTCTCGCATCATCTCGCATCATCTCGCATACCTCATCAATTTTGTCTTTCATTCCTCCTGTAACATTCAATGTAGCAAAGTGGTTATCCCCAGCCCACTTTCCGCCTCGATGGGAGACGAGACGTGACGGGTTGCGAAACAAATCGCCGCCATTCCGGATTTTAAAATTTTCTATTTCCATAGCGTTCCCACGAGTTGCAAGGGAAATTCAAAGTCCGCCTAGACAGAGCCCCGCTTGTCTAGGTAAGGCTAGCCTTATTCTGGGGTCGCCCGGTCCCAGGGCAGTCAGGCACGTTACGACTAGGCTCGCCCCTAGCCATCGCAGCTCATCTGCACTGCAACCTTGGCTTGGCGGAGAAAGGATGGGATGAGGATAAGGTAGGAAAAAGGATGAGATAGGAAAGGGACTAGGATAGGGTTATTTTTTCTGAACCTTCTGTATTCCAAACCTATAAAATATTCAGCAGCGAGGACAGTTGTTACACGCTTTATTATCTCTGCAGTCCGAGCATAGAAATATTTCAAGCCATCCATAATGCCTTCAACTTGGCTTAACGATTATCTTGTCACTGGAAACCGGGACCAACGTCTTAACGTGCTATCGAAGCACGGCAGAGATAATGCAACAAAGCGGTAACCCATCCGTAGACCAGCCAAAGTTGCTTAATACTGAATCTGAACAGTGCTCTTGCGCTTTCTTGAAAAGCGCTCGTGGCCCCGCGGTCTCAGTGTTCGGTAAATGATCACTGAGGTACACAATTTTCACTTGGCTGGTCGTCGGATGGGTGACCACTTTGTGGCATTTACATTTGCGAGCGTTTCCGTGCTTCGGAAGGCACGTTAAGCCGTTGGTCCCGGTTGCCAGTAAAATGGCAGTCGTTAAGCCTGGTTGAAGGCCTTATAGGCGGCTTAAAAAATTTCAACAGCAGGTAGCCACAACCTGCGTCTGTCTATTTCAACACGGCAATGGGCTCACCACCTGTTACGTGGGACAGGAATCCACACGGTGAAAAGTGGGCATATAATATGCCTCTGCCACCCCTTCGGGGATAAGGCGTGATGAACAGTGATCGTATACAGTATACTTAGTTAGCGGGGCTACGAGAAAAAAATTACCATTTTATTTAGTTTCTGTATTTTTTCTAAACTTCTTATACCTGAGCTAGTTGCCAGAAACTTATGTGAGTATTTATTGATGTGCTATCCTTGCTTTCACTAATGCATTTCGTCATTACCGGCGGTATGTATGTACCGTACCTTATCTTTGGCGCACCTACTTCGAAGGCCGTATTATCCTTCCTTACATATAATACACACATCAATACGGTCTAGGGATATTTCATACTCAATTAAATAACTCGAAAAGTACTGGCCGCATTGGGATCTTTTATACACCGATTTGTTTGTAATTTATCTCAGACTAATTCCAAATTCAAATTTTTGAAAATTCTTTTGTTTCGGTGGCATAAAAATGTCTTGATGTGTAGGAGAGGGAATTTTCATTTGTGCGAAATTTAGAAAACAATACGAATTACGTTTAGTTACAGTTTTTTTTCATTTTTAAACGAAAGATAAAGTTAAAATTGAGGTATTGTAGCCATGCAACGCCAACATTTGACGAGGGCGGAGATGTTACGAGCTGTGGGAATGCTGGAAGCTGGGTCTGTTCAGCGTAATGTAGCTGAGGCCATAGGGACCCACCAAAATGTAATTTCAAGATTGTGGACACGCTATCGTGCCACAGGTGAAGTAGCGGAGAGGCACCGGGGGCCAAGTCGCATCACTACCCCCAGACAAGACCGATTTTTGCAAATTACTGCGCGAGCTGAACCAAATGCAACGGCGACTCAATTGGTCCAAAGGCTGCGAGTGGAACACCAAGTGCTTGTGAGTGACCAAACTGTAAGAAGGCGACTGCATGAAAGCAATCTACGCTCTCGTAGACCACTCCGGGTCCCACCTTTACGGAGAGGCAATCGTGGACGACGATTAGAATGGGTTCGGAACCACGTGGACTGGGGCCGTGAGCAATGGTCCAATGTGCTGTTCACGGATGAATCCAGGTTCGGCTTCCATCCAGATTCACGAAGGACGCGTGTTTGGCGAGTTCCTGGACGATGGAGCCGTCTTCAGAACCCTCAGGAAATTCACCCATACCAAGGAGGAACAATTATGGTTTGGGCAGGAATTCGTCTTGGAGGACGGACAGATCTCGTTTGGGTGCGGGGCAATATGACGGCATAACGATACGTCCAACAGGTGCTGGGGCCCGTAATCTTGCCCCACAGAACACAAATGGGGCAAGATTTCCTGCTCATGCACGACAATGCCCGGGCACACACGGCGAGAACGGTAGCAGCTTGGTTACATACACACAATGTTAGGGCCTTAGACTGGCCTGCTCAATCGCCAGATCTAAATCCCATTGAGCATGCGTGGGATATGCTGCAAAGAAGAGCTCTGAAGGAAGTTCCTGAAAATCTGGCTACAGAAGATCAACTTTTTGCGCACCTCAGAAGGACATGGGACAATATTCCGCAGCAAGACATTGACAACCTTGTTCTGAGCATGCCGAATCGTTGCCGATGTGTTATGAACATCATGGGCGCTTTCTCAGACTACTAACTTCAAGTTTATAAACACAAATTAAATGATTTTTCTATTTTTTTCAGTTTTTACTCATAAATTAAAAGTTAATTCATGTACGGTTTCCGTCTATGCTTCATTTTTTTCCATAAAATCCTGAAATTTTAATCGAAGTACCTTAACCATTATTAAAAATGGTAGAATATTAAATAACGTATCTTTTAAAAATATACATGTTATAAAAATAATTAACACATTGATAGTAATTCGCTTTTTTAAAAATATCCCTAGACCGTGTTGATGTGTGTATTATAAAACAAAGTCGTTCGTCGGGTCTGTCTATTCGCGATAAACTTATTTGTCAATTGAGTTTCATTTACAGACAAAGATGTTCATCAGGATGTTTTTGGTACTTTGTATGGTTTTATGTAAATTGGTTGAAGAGGAAGGTTTAAATCACAGAGCAATGTATCAATGTCACTATGTACGTACGATTAGTAGATACGTATGTATGTATTTACGAATGATAGGCAACTGACAGCTCAAGTATGCGATTTTCGCCTACAGTTTGACGTAAACTTGGCACCTGTTATTATTATAACTTTCATTATTATTATAGCGCTTTGGTTTCGATATATAATTTGTCAAGGTTTAATGCGAATTTGTTGAATGTGAATTGTTCAAGACGTTGGAAAAGTGTAGCTGTTATTGAAAACGCTACGATATTATACCATTTTTATAGGTTTTTTCACCTTTTTCTACGAACTAAAACCACTGTCAAAAGTCCCGGATCAGCCTTCGGGCACAAATAGTTTGTGGTGGCTATTAAACTAATATTACTAACGTTCATTATAGCTCAATGGCGACGATATATGTTTATCTTAGGATATTTGAGACGATTTTGAAAAGCAATTAAAAGCAGTACGCTAACTACGAGTATATCCTAAATTTTAATGCAAAGTGGACTTTTTTTTAGTCTCGTACTGGACTCGAACCTGCTTCTTTTGGTTCAACGTCGCCTTAAGACGAAAAGAGGTGGATTGCTTCGTCAGTTTCGGGTTGGTCTCGATGGTGTAGTGGTAACGTGTCTGGTGCGTTGTACCAGAAGACGATGGTTCGAGTGCAGCTCGACATTATAAACCTTTATCCCCGAAGGTGTAGGCAGAGGCATATTAAACGCCCACATTTCACCGTATGTATCTAACGCACAACGGTCAAGGATAACCTCTACTAATTGTAACGGAAGAATGACGAACCGAACTCCTTCAGGAAAGGGATGTAGGATAGGTAAAAGGTAACCTTACCCTCCAGGTTGTCAAAAATGTGCAATATAAAATTGTAATTTTTAATACCTTAGGATAGCTTAATATATATCTTGTGATGAACGGCTATAGGAAAATTTCACCATGCGGCCAAAGTTGCGGGCATCAGCTAGTTTGTAAATAAAGGAAAACATTGTGTTGTAGCTCGTTGCAAAGAAAGCTACGAATAAGACCAATTACAAAAAGCACTTAGCTAAACATGTTTTCTTTGTAAGTAGTAGTACTATTATAATTGGAAAGTGATTATTAGATTTGTGGCATCATTCGATTGCTCTTCGCAAATCGCTAAATGGCGCTAGTCAAATGAACAGAATAAGAACTCATTACCAGACAAACTCATTGGTGAAGAGACAGTGTGTAGGTATATATTTTTGAAGAATTTTGACTCTAACGGCAAAGGGGTAGAAAAATTGTTTGCTAAAATATTTAGTATTATATCATACTATTTTATTGGGCACGTTAAGCCGCTGGTCCCGGTTGCCAGTAAAATGGCAGTCGTTAAGCCAGGTTGAAAGCTTGTTTGGTTAGAGATATTGTAATGATGCGTGGTCAAGCCGCTCCATCATACGAGTAACGCCATCTGTCGGACTGAAGCGGCACTAAATTACGCCTGTATTATATAGTAGTATGGAGTGGGAGTTTCAAGGTCCGTTTCGTCTCCCGCGCCTCGATCCACCCCTGGGCCCTATATAAGCAGGTGACGGGATATTTCCAGAACGCCTTAGAACTTTTGACAGCTTATAATTCGGACTGTGTACTACAACACAACAGTAAGTCTCGACATTAATTGAGTGGCGGCTTGTAAAATTTCAACAGTAGGTCGCCACAGCCTGCGCCTGTCCATTTCAACACGGCAATGGGCTCACCATCTGTTACGTGGGACAAAAATGAATACGGTGAAATGTGAGCGTATATTATGCCACAATCTACCCCTTCTCCTTCAATCTCACCAACAATCACCAAAAAACTTCAAAAAAGCGTATAGTATGCCTCTGCCTACCCCTTCGGGGGTAAAGGCGTGGCAATATGTATGTATAATATGTATTACACGGAAGCAAAAAGGCCTAACGCGATAAATTCATCGGCAAAAGTTAATTAACTTAAAAGCGCTGGTTTTATGATTTGTTATTTATAACGTCATCAAAGTGCAATAATATTTTTACGAGGTTCGTGCTATTAAATTAGAAGTTTAATAAATGAGATGTAAGCGAGTCCACGTACTTTTTTTAGATATTCTAACTCCCCTGGTACGGGAAACATGTTATTGATGTCCGACCGTCCGTCCGTCCATTCAGTCTACAGGTTGCATTTTTCATCGGATTTGCATGCAACTTGGCATGGACAATCCTTGATGTAGACAACAACTTCTGGCGCGGGTTTTTTGATCGGGGGGGGGGGGGGGGTTGAAGGCAGGGGAGGGGAAATGGTCCCGTAGTGGTTGGCAAGAGCGCTCAGAAATAAAAAAAAATGTTGAATTTTTTTTATTTAAAAAAAAATTGAAATTACTCCAAAGTCTACGGTATTAGTGGCACTAGTATTAGTGGCAACAGATCTTCGTTTCAACAGTCTAATACGCTTTATTTGGTAACAGAGTGTACTGTTTTTAAACTTTCGCGCGATTGTCACTCATATTTATGATATTTAGGGTCTTATTCGCGACGTATATTATTAGGTACAAAGCCTACCTTATACTTCCCGACGTTTCGACCGGATTACACCAGTCAATGAATTCATCAGTCAACCCGTGACCACGGCTGGTGTATTCCATAGGCTTTAGGAAAACGTGAGTAATCCCCTTTGCAATAATGTGTAATAATAACGTTAGTTTTCTAGTTAAAATTGAATAAAATTATTGTTCAACGATTCTAAGAAATATTTGTCATAATTACCTTCATGTCCTTTTTGCTCCTACACACTACACTGCTTGCGGCCCCTCACAAGACGTGTTTCGTCTATCTAACCAATAACATTGTTAAAACACTTGTGTAAATAAAAAATCGCCAAAATTACGATATGTACCTTAATGATACCTGTATTATTGAACCAAAAATTTTTTTTTGGAAATGCTGTCAAACATGCTACTGAATGCAGTAGCATGTTTGACAGCATTTCCAAAAAAATATTTTTTTTTTTTAATTTTAGCAATTATGAGTTACTAGTCGACGCCCGAGGCTCCGCACGCGTGCTGGAGTTTTCCCGTACCCATTTTCCACAGGAACTTGTCCACAGGATAAAAAGTAGCCTATGTGTTATTATTAAGTGAAGAATAATATTATTGTAAAGTTTCATCAAAATCCATTCAGTACATTTTGCGTAAAAGAGTAACAAACATCCATTCTTACAAATTTTCGCGTTTATAATATTAGTAGAATGACGTAGTTGCACCAGGTGTGTGATATGAAAACTTAACTGTATTAAACTGAAAATGAAAAAAAAACTATCTTCACACTGTATCCCTGACGGGGTAATCAGAGAGGACAGATCGCCATCAATTAGCGTTATTATTCATTATAAACACAACTCAATAAAACACGCTTAAGAAAGGTAACATGTAAATTACCTAAGAACTAGAAAAGTGCTACAATAGCCTTTTATAAATCTTTACTAAAGTAACAGCGAGTCTAACAAAGAGCAACATTTATCCAATTTCACTGTTCATTTACTGACGTACAACATTTGAATTCCCTCGGAGCGGCCATTATCCGTCCTGGTTGAATGACGGGAGAGGAATTGGAGCATCTGGACGGACGCTCGAGGCATGGACCAACGCGTGCAATCTCATGATATGAAACATTGGAGCACAGATGTATTATCTGCCGCTCTTTAAGAGCGGCTCTTACTCTAAATACATTGCTTTAGTTTCAGTGGAAAAGCTTCGTATAACTTTGTAGTGACTTACCGAGGCGTGTGCAGCTTGCAAATTCATAATATGCTAGGTGTTCCGCTTTGTTATAATGCATATTTTGAAATGTTTATTTGCTGTGGAAATACCAACTTACTTATATATTTTTGTTTGAAGAGATTTCATGTCCAAGTTTAACCACTAGACTAACACCTTTTATATAATATGTTTGTTCCACGGTCCTGCATGTCCTGAGCCAAACATTTTTATAATAAACTGTACTATACGTAAATTTGGAGCGGATTATTATGAAAATATATTACTAACTGACACTGAGGCATACAAATATGCAAGAAACAGATCAAATGTAGGTTCAATGCATCGTTATACTGAACACGTTCATAAGATCCCTGACGGGGAAGTCAGAGCATACAAAAACGCTGTCGTGAAGATAGTTACAAATAGAACGAATAGAACGAAGATAGAACAAATACGCTGTCGTAGTCTTAACCTGAAGGTAAAAAGTACAGAGATTTTTAAAAGAATACTTTTTAGCAACTGCTAGAAATTATATAATAATTATTTAACTGTTAGAAAGTTTAATTAAAAGTTTATATAGTGTGTTTTAGATTTGTAGTTGTAGAAGGGCCACTATAGACAAAGGCTACTTATTAGTGGCCCTTCAAATTGATGGGCTAGATTACTACATTTGCCATGCCCACTTGAAGAGCTCGGGGTTGAAAGTCGATTTTTAAGAGAAATATATTATAAAAGAAATATTTCATTTAAGAAACATTTGGAATTGACGGAACCCTAATTTTTAAGTTCCTTCGAAAAACAGAGTATTTTAATTTACCTGAGTATTAATGTCTGTGCTATTGGTGTATGGCAAAGTAGCTACTTGTACATTTATGAAATAGAATAGAATAGAATAAACCTTTATTTGTACACCAAATTATAGCTAGATTACCTACAAATATTTTAGTCAGATAATGTACAAAGGGCGGCCTTTCGCTAAAAAGCAATCTCTTACAGGCAACCTTGGGATGGACAGAAAAGAATGTTAATTGTTGGAAAGATGGGTAGCATTGGTGTAAAAAAAGAAAACATATGATTAGCTACATTTTACAATTATGCACAATAAATAATAATAATAAATGTAACACATATATATATATACAATACACATACATACGATACACATTCATACTATACACATAATACATACTACATATAAAGATAGATACTTAGACATATACATACATACATATACAAAATATATAAATATAAACATACATTTATAAAGAAAAAGAATTATCGGAGTCGCAGTAATAAGAGAAGGAATTAACTATCGGGTCAAATAATGTTCTTTTACCATTCGCTTAAAGATAAACAGAGACTGAGCCCTTCTAATTGGAATAGGCAATGCATTCCATAACCGCACAGCCTGTACGGTAAACGATTTATCATAATAACTAGTGGAATGAGTAGGTATTGCCAATTCCATACATTCCGACGACCTCAAGGATCTTGAATGTGTGTCATTAAGGAACATGAATCGTTCTTTGAGATATGCTGGAGAACGCGGATTAAACAGTACATTGTAAAGCATAGAAATGATATGAGTATTCCGTCGAAGGCGAATTGGAAGCCACTCGGGCAAGTTGGGATACTCGGTTACATGATCATATTTGGGTTACGCAAATATGAATCTTATACAGAAGTTTTGAAGCCGCTCAAGCTTATCAAGTTGCTCTTCGGTGATATCGAGATAGCTGATATAAGCATAATCTAGCAAGGGAAGAAGGAGAGATTGAGCGAGCGCAATGTTAGTGGCCGTTGGCAGGAAATTACGCAGACGGCGCAAAGATCCTGCTGATGCGAACAGTTTCCGACTGACTTCTTGCAGTTGGGGTCTCCAGGAAAGGTGTCATCAACTAAAATGCCCAGATTCTTGACAGTTGTACATATTTGTAGCACAACACCATTAAACATGATGTCAGGTAGTTGTGACCTGTCTATTCGTGTCACCATATTGGGGCTGCCTATTACAGTCACCTGAGTTTTGGGGTTCACATTAAGTCCATATAGCTTGCTCCACTTACATATCCGCCTTAAATCTGAGGTAATTATTGAAATTGCCTCAGTGATTTCATGCACCGGAGCTTGCATATAGATCTGTAAATCATCTGCGTACAAGTGGTAGGCAGACAGTAAAGATTTAGAAATGGAATTTATAAAAATAGAGAAAAGTAATGGGGATAAAACGCCACCCTGTGGTACGCCAACAATCGTGTCGCACCAAGAAGAAATAGATTCTTCAATGCATACACGCTGTCGCCGTCCGAACAGGTAACTGTGAAACCAATCAATACCTGTTGGAGATATGTTAATCGAGCGCAGAATACCGAGCAGGATTTGGAAATCCACTGAATTATTATTGCATTACAGAGTGAGTCTGGCTATCAGAACCTACCGAAACAGTTGAGTAATGTCGTGGACTTTTTCATGTTAAATATATTTATCAGAAAAAAGTTAGCGTATTAAATACTCTACTATATGAATTCATATATAGTATATTCGCGACCAAAAGAAATTACTAATTATAAGACGTTGTGCATTATGGCTTTTGTTTGCTTTCCACGTATGATGCAGAGTGAATTGACATAGTAGTGCATCGGGTAAAAGTCATCCTTCATTTCAAACTATTGGCGCTCTTACTACGGGAGCAAAACATCCGACATTCATACTATTTTCAAAGATTAGTTTGCAACCTGAATACCACAGAGAGAGCATAGTGGAGTAAACTAAATATATTATATTTCAGTTTCAAAAGAGCTCTTAGTGAAAAGTAAATACTTATAGAATGTTGCTTTGTTGGGATTGGTGGGGGAGGTCTAGATAAGCTGGGAATGTTTAACTAATGATGCCAGTGAAAGATGAGGGGTATTTGTCAAAGGCTGCCACATTATTTCTAGAGCTTGAGTCTTACATTAATATGACTAGAATTGTTATGCATCGTAGGATTTGGCAGGTTTCCTGATAGAACTTATTGTTAGAAACAATTTTGTAAAGCAATTAGTATGCTAACTTTTTCTAAACTTAAATTTTAAAGTGGAAACATTTTTCAGTCACTAGCTGGACTCGAACCTGCGTCTTCTGATTCAACGCACCAGACGCGTTACCAACTACATCACCGTGACCTGCTCGCAACTGACGAATTAATCCACCTTTACGTCTTAAGGTGACGTAAGGCGCCATCTACCGGCACTTAGCAAAGTTGCACGGTACGAATGTATAGAATGCATCTATAATCATTCGATTTGTGATGACACCTGCCTAAACATTAGTAACAATTTTGAAAAGCAATTAGTATGCTAACTTTTTCTAAATTTAAATTTTAAAGTGGTGGAAGTTAAAGTCACGGTGGTGTAGTTGGTAACGCGTCTGGTGCGTTGAACCAGAAGACGCTGGTTCGAGTCCAGCTCGTGACTGAAAAATTAAAATTTAGAACTTATTGTGTCTTCATTCAATAAATAAAATCAGCTGGATGAAGACCTCTTCGAATTCTTATTGGTGTGAAAAAGTGTTTCGTCTTACAGTACTACGCTGAACATACGGGTTGGTACAGGATTTTATTTCTAGATTAAATTTTCGCTGACATGACCTCGTTCGTTCGTCATTTAGTGGGTTTCGTACATCTAAATGACACAGAAAACGTTATATGTAAGATAATTAATGGTAGTTAAACTTAGTGAAATTTTCGCAAATGATTAAAATTCATTATTATATTGACGACAAACTTCGTCATAGTGAAATTGTATCTTTTATATTTTCGTTTGTAAAATATTTTTGAAGTGAAACTTCTTCATCGTTGAAATAAATTTTATAGCAAAAAATTGGTTGTCTGTAAAGTCGGTTTACTGACGATAGTTGAACGTGACAACGTTGACACGTGATCAAAACATGTAAATGTACTATAGTATAGCAGCTGTCCACGCAGACGCATCGCTCACTCAAGTAGGAGAGAGACGGATGTCGAACGCTGCCGAACGCAAAGGCCGATTGTGCTTCTTTGTCGCTCGTTCTGCGCTCTCGCTTGCACTTCAAGCCTTACATGGAACGCCTCAGAGCGAGGTAACGCCGCATGAGTCATGTTTTTTCGTGCGTGCAGACGCCTCTATCGAATTATAAGACGTTATCACGTCAAAAAAAAAATCGTCACGTTTTTCGGTTACGCGCCATGCTGTTTTGAAGTGAAATTTCATTATCATAAGTGAAACTTCTTTAACGACGTATAAAATAAATATTATAAATGTAAAAGAAGCGCTCGTGACCCCGCGGTCTCAGTGTTTTGTAAACGATCACTAAGTTACGCAACTTTCACTATGGCTGGTCCTTCGGATGGGTGACCACTTTGTGACATTAACATTTGCGAGCGTTTCCGTGCTTCGGAAGGCACGTTAAGCCGTTGGTCCCGGTTGCCAGTAAAATGGCAGTCGTTAAGCCTGGTTGAAGGCCTTATGGGGCGGCTTAAAAAATTTCAACAGCAGGTAGCCACAGCCTGCGTCTGTCTATTTCTGGGATAGGAATCCACACGTTGTAAAGTGGGCATATAATATGCCTCTGCCACCCCTTCGGGGATAAGGCATGATGGATATTTATTTATGTATCACTATATATTATAAATCAAAGTCGTTTTTCGCTGTCTGTCCCTATGTATGCTTAAATCTTTAAAACTACGCAACGAATTTTGATGCAATTTTCTTTAATAGTTAGATTGATTCTTAGGAAAGGTTTTTATGTATAATTTGTTAAGTTTTTGTCTACATTAACTTAATTCATCATCATCATCCGAGCGTCTGTCCCAGTTGCGTCTCGCGACGCCCGGGGTCCGCTGTCCTACATTTTCTCCTCCACTTCGCACGGTCGTCGGCATCCCCTGTAGTGAGACCATTGGCACGCATGTCATCCCTTACGACGTCAAGCCAGCATTTCTTGGGTCTTCTCCTCTTACCGGGACCCGGCGGGGCTGACATGGCCAGCCATTTGTTACCTACGTAGCCCGGCGGTTGCCGCAAGACGTGACCATACCAACGAAGGCGACACTCTTGCAATTTGTCTGCAATGTCACGGACGTGAAGGCTGCCGCAGATGCGAGAGTTCCTCACGCGGTCCAACCGCGTGACTCCATACATCCACCGCAGCATCTTCATTTCCGTGATACGCAGCTTCTGCTTGTGTCGCTCCAATATCGGCCACGTCTCACTGCCATGTAAAAGGACAGGTCTAATAATGGTTTTGTAGACCTGTCTTTTCAACCGGATCGGCATTTTAGTATCTAAATGCCACCGGTCATTTCCCGCCATTTGGCTCACGCGGCAGCAATGCGTGACTTGACATCGCAATCGATGTCACTGGACGTGTGAAAAACAGATCCCAGGTATTTAACCTGGTCCGTGCGCTCGACCAAATCACCGCCTATGCGGACGGATGTGGGATCTGTCGAGTTTAGTGCCAAGTACTCGGTCTTCGCCACATTTAGTTTCAGACCGCCGTTCTCAAGCGTCTCCTTCCACGCCTTTACACGTCGCACCAATCTGCCCCTGTCTGCGTCTGCCAGCGCAATATCGTCAGCATACATGAGCAACCATGGAGGCTGCTCATGCGGGTTTCTGATGCTGTCCGACAATTCGTCTAATATTACACTAAACAGAAGCGGACTAAGGACAGAACCCTGGTGTACCCCGACGGTGATGGGGAAGGGTTTCGTGTCGCCAACAGCAGTCCGAACCATTGAGTCGGAGTCACAGTTCATGTCCCGGATAGTGTCAATATAGACCTCTGGAACCCCTTTGGACCGCAGTGCCCACCAGATCATCGCACGAGGAACACAGTCGAAGGCCTTCTGCATGTCTAGAAACAAACAGTGCAGAGGCGTGTTCTTCGACCTGTATTTCTCTGTGACAACCCTCAGGGCAAATACAGGGTCCGTGGTCCCATGACCAGGGCGAAACCCATATTGACACTCCGAGAAAGTACACTCCTGCCGGATCCGAGAGTCTATAATCCTCTCGAAGATCTTCATGGTGTGGGACATCACCTTTATACCGCGGTAGCTCTCGCACTCCTGCAGTGACCCCTTACCTTTGAAGACTGGAGTAATAATACTCAGTCTCCATTGGTTTGGGATCTGCCCGCTGAGGAGTATGCGTTTAAAAAGGTTTACTAAGATGCCCACACCGCGAGGACCCATCGCCTTCCAGGCTTCGATGGGGACTCCATCGAGTCCGACAGCTTTCCGATTTTGCATGCGGCGAAGCGCAGTCAGGACTTCTCCAGGCGTTACCGGTGGCACTAGTCCCTGATTCGGAGGGAGGTCCGGAGGCTGCACCTCTTATGCTGTTTATTAAACAGCTCGTGGAAGTACGAGCGCCATCTCTCCTTTACCGCGAGGTCTTCGCTTAACAGGTTGCCCTCAGGGTCTTTTACACAGCGACACTTGGATATATCCTGTGCCGCTTTGACCCTGGAGCGCGCCAGCTTATAGATGAGCTTCTGCCCCTCAGACGACTCCAGCTTATCATACAAAGGTTGTAAATGGTCTCGTCTGGCTCTGGCTACAGCTCCCTTTGTGGCGCGCTTGGCAGCCCTGTACGCGTCGCGGTCTTCGGGAGATCCGGTCGCTTGCCACTTTTTAAAGAGGGCTTTCTTCTACCTGGTCTCCCTCAGGACTGAGTCGTTCCACCACCAAGTTTCCTTGTCACATTTGCGTCCACCCTTAGACTCACCGAGCACCACCTTCGCCGCTCCAAGGATGGCCGCCTGAACTTTGTCCCAGTAATCTTGAACTGGTTCGCCTTCAGTGTCGGTGCACTTGTCACCGACAGCTGAGACGAACTCCTGGGACCTAGTTTCATCAAGCAGCCACCATCTGATGCGGCACTGGCACCGCTCGATGCGTTTGCCTTTAGGCTTCACGCAGAGGTCCATGACAAGGAGACGGTGTTGTGCAGTAAGACTCTCACCGGGTATGACCTTGCAGTTGGCCACCTTGCCGATGCTGTGTCGCCTAGTGAGTAGAAAATCGATCTTAGTTGTACGCCTCCCGCTCTTGTAGGTGATGAGATTTTCGGATTTCTTTTTGAAATACGTGTTCACAATGGCCAGATCGGCAGCCGCACACATTCTGAGGATAGTTTCTCCTGCAGCGTTGCGGGTGCCGTATCCAAAACCATCATGAACACGCTCAAACTCCTCACACCTCTCACCCACATGACCGTTTAGGTCGTCGCCCAAAACGATTCCCTGTGACAACGGAATGCTCCGAAGCACTCCCTCGAGTTGGCCCCAAAACGACATCTTATCGGCGTCGCTATAACCGGCCTGTGGCTCGTGGGCACTTATCAGGTGGGTAATAATCCCATCGATAAGCACCCTCACGATCATAAGCCGGTCGCTACAGCGTTTCACCTCCAAGATGCCGCTCTGCAGCCCTTCGGAGAGCACCACGGCCACCCCGTTCTCCCCACCAGGCGCACCCGTGTAGTACAGCTTGTAGCCTTTCTGCAAAGGCCGGGCTCTGTTGCCCTTCCACCGGGTCTCCTGCAGGAACGCCACGTCCACCCTCCGCCTGGAGAGTACTTCGGCCAACTCTACCGCACGCCCAGTCAGCGTGGCAATGTTCCAAGATGCGAAGCGGATTCGGGTTGGGGCTAACTTCTTTAGCCGTGCTGGCCCGACACACGGCAGCCCTAGCCCACTTGCCACAGGAGTCGGGCGGGGCTCCTGCGCGCCGTTTTGCGGCGGCGCCCTATCTCGAGCAGCATTCCTTCTATTGCTTTTCATTTTTGTTTCGGCGGGTGGCTTTTATGGGAGCGACGCACTCAGACCTCCCAACCCCAGAGGGGAAAGCCAGCGCCAGAGCCTCGTCCGTTAATTAGCAGGTGCACGCACTAGCACGGGAGGTTATTTTCGTAGAAATTAATTTCGTGTAACCAAGTTTGAGCGGGCCGTGCGGGCGTAGGTAATTGAGAGAAGAGAAGTAATCAAGTAATTTGGAAAATGTTCATACATTATTGTCATTAAATGGGTGCCACGGGGTGAGAAGTATGTCACGGGCGAAGCCGGGCGGGTCAGCTAGTTCAGCAAGTTTCACTTCTTACCTGTGTACTCTGGTACACATACTTTTTTATTACACAACACCATTAAACGCTCAATTGAGAATACTTATTTATTTCTAAATATTCGTCCGACCCGGAATTGGGCCCGATACCTTTGCAATGATAGTCGTAATTTGAAAGTGTAGTTCAATTTTTATTTCCTTCTCTTAATCCCAATCGTAAATTGTTAATTTAAAGATAGTTGTAAAATAA
Source organism: Thumatha senex (assembly GCA_948477245.1). Taxonomy (NCBI): domain Eukaryota; kingdom Metazoa; phylum Arthropoda; class Insecta; order Lepidoptera; family Erebidae; genus Thumatha; species Thumatha senex. The sequence continues at coordinate 7,739,469 of OX419729.1, read as the reverse complement.
ATGGTCGCAAGCATTATTGTGTTATGGCTTTGGTTGACCACTGGCTGTGCACTGGCGACATTTCTTGTTTATAGCTACGTATAAGTACGTACATGCGTTCCGTTAACAAGTGACTAATTAGATAGTGAACTTAGTGTATACGAGAGCGTTTTGGTAAACCAATTATTAAAAGATTTTTTTGTCACGTAATGAAATGCCGTATTGTATGCCTGTGTGTGTATGCGTGTGAGTGTCAAGCCTACTATCGAGCAAAAGAGCACACGAGCAAGTGAGTGTGCAGCCGGGTACGCAAATCCCTCTCTCTCTCTCTCTCTCTCCCTCTGTGTCCCTTTCGCTTTTTTATAAAGCGTCGGCTAATGTTACGCCGTACTATTTTCTAAGTGATCATTAAACATGAAATTTGCCTGAAAACTTTGTCTTAGCGCAAATCTTAGATACTAATTTAAAAAGGTGAAAATTTGTAAATGTTTGGATGTTTGAAACTTCACTATGCGGGTGAAGCCTCAGGCATCAATAAGTACAGTATAATTTAACATGCCTTTTAAATTTATAATACAACGCTTCAGCTACCCATTCAGCTTACTTCGAATTGCTTCCGCTCCTAGTAGTATAGAGCCTTTACTGCTGTTAGTTCAATTGTCCAGAACACTTTAGTTCCTATGGGAGTCAATATCGCATTGTGTATGCATTTATGCGGTCCGCATTTTATTGCCAAACTAAAGCTTGTAAAATCGATAAAAAGTTTGTATTATAAGTGTTTAATTATTTTGTTATGACGACTCGTTATTTTACTGTGTCGATTTCTTGTAAAGTTTGAAAATTTTACGACTGTTTATTCACTGATAAATAGCGTCGTAAATTATCTTTTGACGCCTCGTGGTTTTATGTGTACATAAATTTACAGAATTTATTATTTTTTTTCATCAATATGACGGATATCCGTCACCTTAAAGGATGAATACAATGTATACAACGGTGTGTGTTTGTCGTAATTCATGCTAAGATGAGTCATTTCTGCTAATTCAATGAGCAAAACCGTAAGCAAATCGGTTCACTACTTAGAGGACTGAATTGAGAATACTTTTGACTCTAATACCGAACAGTTACCATTTTATGAGCTTTGTCACCTATCGACTTAAAAATCATAAACTCGCTTACCTAATTTAATTCGTCACCATACATACATTCGTACTGTGAAAAAGTAAAAAAGTAGCCCAAAAGTAGTAAAATGAATATTTAAATTTACAGCGGGATACTTGCAGCTAAGGCGTTACTTTTATAGCCCATGTTTTAACGAAATATATGCATCATACCCGTGAACGGGTGCCGTCTGTTGGGACTGGTCAGCTCATAGCTGTTATAGCAATTTATTACAAATTTAAGGTATTATTTAAATTTAAGGCAAACTAAGTTTAGTCAACTGTTGTCACATAAATCCAAAGGAACAATGTAAGTGTAATTTTAATGTTGTAAGCCATACCTATATTTTAAAAGAGAATCAATTGACTTTCTTGCCAGATTCTTCTTCTTCAAGCAAAATTAGAGCGATTCTAGTTGCCTGTATTAAGGGGCTGCCCTTAATACTGGCAACTAGAATCGCTCTAATATTGATATGATTTTTATGATGATGATATGATTGATATATTTTTACACAACATTGAATTAGTTTTTTTTTTAAACAAATTCATTACTATATAATTGGTTAAATATCATGTTAATCAAACTAATGTAATTACTGGCGGTTAGAAAAAAGTGGCCATGACTTTTACTGCCAGGTTCTTCCTCAGGCTCTACCTATTGCTTTGCGAATCTGGAAGTAAATGTAGAAGCAATAATCTTATCGTTTATATTACTTTGTGACCTACATGAATAAAGATTATTTATTTTCATTTTCAATATTTGGAGTAAGAATATTGATGACTAAATATTAGAATATAAGATTTAAAAAAGTGTACAATGTTGTTTATTAAGTTTTTGATTGTGTGGTCGCTAGGAACAATTTATTATGGGCTTCTAAAATATGATACAAAGATTACATCACAGGCTTTTATTTTAAGTAGAAAACTAGAAAAATATTTATTTATTGTTTAGTACTTTCGAATAGATGTTCGGTACTCATTGGAAGACAAGTAACCGACACATATAATTCTTCAACCCAAATTATAGATAACTGACCAACAATTATGGTAATTGTTCTATTCATCAACCTTAATACCGAATGTCATATAGATTTTTAAAACATAAGCCTTAGGGAGCAATTAAATCGATGCTCAGACAGCTTAGACTTTAAATATATGTAGACGTACTAGCTAGAGTTACCATAAAGTTGAGAAAATGGGACATTACTTATAAATATTATAAAGAGACTAAGGGCCGTATTCCAGAACGTTTCTCAATACTTAATCGACCCTTGAGGCTAGTTTTTGCCTTATAAATACTACTCTCAAATGTTTCTTGAGTATTGATAAACTTTCTGGAATACGGCCCTTATATTATTTTTTTTGGATCTATGATTTTTAACACAAAACTTTGCTGAAGCAATCTTTTAACTCTTCTAAACTTCTTCTTACTATATAATATCATCTATCGATGTAACATATATACAATATACGAACAAACTACTTTAAAATTATTTTCAACTGAGCCCTAACTTCACACCCGCCTCACATGATGGTGTAAAAAGTATCTCCTTTTTCTTCATATATGACACTTATTAGACAGATTTTAAGACCGCATTTGTCAAGTCATTTACATACGAGTATATCGCGTTGCACACTATATCAATGCAAAAAAAAACTACTGATACAACGTAGCCAACAAGGAATCCAAGTTCTGAGTGTAAGTTTTAGCAGGCGTCGCTGCTCACAGTGAGTTGCGTTTCCATGAAATTGTATGGGGTCGCGATAAGTTCTCGCGTTTGCAGCTAGACGGCGGGTGTCTCGATTATACGAATTCACGTTTACGCGCTCGCCACGAGCTTTGCCAAAAACTCACACTAGGCTCCGAAAGTGCCTTTCAACGTTAGGAACACCAGTATTTTGCAGTTTTGTGAGTCGTTTTGTAGGTACATGGTTTCGGGTTTAGAGATAATTACCTTCACGAGCTTTTGTACTCCATATTTCTAGTAAATGGTTTTAATCGTAACTTTCCTTGTAACGAGCTTCAACACAATAATTTCCTTAATTTACAAACTAGCTGATACCTGCAGCTTTACCCGTTTCGTGAAGTTTCCTGTACCTTTTACCATTGGATATAGGTACTAAGCTATCGTTAAATATAGACATACCGGTGGAAGCAAAGCAAATACAGACATCTATATAATAGCAACTTTACAGTAAGTTACAAAAACAGTAACTTTACTCACACTTTAAGCACTTTACTCTTAAAATAGTACCTATTTTAAGCCAAATGCCAATTAACGTAAAATTTTCTATTATTAATAAACATATTTGTTTTATTTATTGTATAGCGAGTTTTATCGCTATTTCGTTGCTATTGAAATAATATATAGAACTGTAACATAAACGAATAATTCTGTCAGATTATGGGATCCAGATAAAGTCGCTTTGACGCCGGAGATCTTGATGGAGCTCTATACACTCATTATAATTTTGAATCAACATACCTAATAAACAAAATAAAAAAATAATAAATAAAATAAATTTGTTGACCCAAAAATATTCTAAATATTTAAGAAGAATTTGAACTAAAGGAAGGAAGATTACGAAAGATTTCGTAGATCCTTCATATTATGTTGCACCATAAAAGCATGGAACTTTCTGCCAGCGCACGTGTTTCCCTCCTCCTACAATCCTGGGTCATTTAATAGAAGCGTGAAAAGTCGTATTTCTGGGCTGTCAAAATAGGGGTCGCTATCGGAGCCCTGCGGGTTGAGATAGCGGCCCCAAATACGGGTCGTCGTTTTCACTTACCATCAGGGGAGCGACGCCATTTTGAAGTGCCACATATAAAAAAAACATAAGTAACGAATTTTAGTTTCTTTTTTAGTATCTTAACTTCTAAAATGTCCAGAACTATGTCCAGATAAATTCTTTTTATTATGTTACCCTACTCAAAGCAATGGCCTGCGGCTTCGAGTAACAATACGCGTTTAATATTAGTTGATCTATACATTATACTGTGTGTGCATATAGTTACCGTGTGCTAGAGATGCGATCTAAGAAAGTAGTCAAATGCTCGCTTTACCTCGGGCATGATTTCATATTAATAATTTAGTTTTGACAATTTCATTAATTGGTAATTTTTTTCAAGCTATTAATACCTTAGATGGATTTTTTCGATCAATTTAATTTTTATACTTTTTAACCACACTTTATCCCCGAAGGAGTGACAGAGGCATATCATACGCCCACATTTGACTGGCCGTGTTGAAATAGACAGGCGCAGGTTGTGGCTACCTGCTGTTGAACAATTTTCAAGCCGCCCATAAGGCTTTCAGCTTGGTTTAACGACTGTTATGTTACTGGCAACCGGAACCAATGGTTTAATGTGCTTAACAAAAAACAGAAACACCCATCGTAGCCAAAGTTGCTTAACGCAGCGGGGCCAAGAGCGCTGAAATTCAATTCAATCTAATTTGTGTTTTAGTTTTCATCGAATCTATGCTAGATTAGATCATTTTAATATATAAAATAAGCTAGTATAATTCTAACAAATCTATCCCAATTTTATAAAGAAACAATATTTGTAAGTTTGTTTGTAATGAATAGGCTCAGAAAGTAGGCAGGGCCGATTTTAAAAATTCTTTTTTTGGATTTTCAAAAAGTTTAGGACTCCATACGAAATTTTGAATAGGAAAACTTCACCACGCGAGCGATCATCAGCTAGTATTTAATATTATTATATTGAGCAGTTGTCCGGATCCCATAGCATTATTAAATTATTAGCTTAGTTCGGTTTGCCAATGTGATTTTTATACATTCACGGTGACTTGTATTCGAAATACAATTCACGTGAAGTCACGAAAGTAACTTAATTCAAGTAAGCTTTTCTCAGCAAGTCCTTTTATTTGATAACCAATTTGCAGTAGTGATATAAAAAAAATGTTCGCCATCTTTTGTGTTCCACCATGTTTAACACTAAACGTGTATTCATTTCAACTGAAACGGTTGAAGATTACTGCTTAAAAATTGATTTGCAAGGTTCCCCACTCGAATAACATAATTAGGTACATACATTTGAAGTTAGTAAAAATCTTGTAAAGATTAACCTACGAGTATTTGGAACTATTATTCTGTGTACCAGTTACCGCCAATTTTGTCAACTATCGAAGATTAATATACGCTATCGATTGATCTGAATTAATATTCGTTTTTTTATTGAAAATTTTAAAGGTAATTTTATTATTTTGTGTTCTAATCTAATACCTTTCATGCATTGATTAGAAAGTAGCAATACCAACATCTTACTTTCACCCTGTGATACTCAGTGGTCAGTTGAGTTCACTTAGAGAGAAATTATAATACATTGCCTCCAGTATTTAAGGATCTCGAAACCTAGTAATCAATATATCCCAGAAGTTTTAGTATTAATCAGTTACGGATACAATTTCGAAACGATCATCGATTTCGGGGAGTGAATACTAATCTGCTGATATCGCACTAACTATCCAACATTTTGAGCTAAATATGAATTAAATTTGGCTGATTATAATGCATACGGTGAAATGTGGGCGTTTATTATGCATAACCCTTCGGGGATAAAGGCGTGACAATATGTATGTATGTATGTTATTATAATGGCATAATAACTGCCAAATAAAAATTAATATTGAGAAACCATAAATGTCAAATCTGTCATAAATTGTTGACTACTTTTTATGTAGCGTTAGTAACTCATGGCGATGAAGACTTTAGGCGTGAACATGAGCAGTGACGCACGCATGACGCTAATTTTTTTTTAAAATTAGTGTACTATTCTTGTTTTTGTGTTTAATAATGGTGGATTATTAAATATAAAGAATTCGGAAAAGTGCATTAGTGAAGGAAAGTGAAAAATTGCAATGAATAGCGGTGTTGTTTGTGTTAGTGCCAAATTTGGCAACTAGGCTGTATGGACTAAGTTTCGTTTGCCTACCCAAGATGGGCGAAGACAACTAACAACAACATGGCGATGTAATCATAGACTAAGAAAATAGGTTCCCTATCCGCAAAGCCACATCAAAGAAAAAAAAGAAAAAGAAAATAGGTTATTATGAGTTTATTTAGAAAATTCCACGTGACTATTGTAATATTTTTCTAAGTAATAGATAAGTAAAGTATAAACAAGATCAGTTCCATATTATTGCCAAGTCTTTGTAAAATGATGCGTTGCTATATATTAAGAAATAGTCTTTTTTAGAAAACGACATATGTCGGTTCAGTTGCGATGCCGCAGTTGTTGTCGCGGGATGATATGTACATGTATCCGTCGATGCCCCAGGTCGGTCCCCAAGAATTCTTGACAATCCAGAAGGTTTCTCCATCGCGCTCACCATAACCAACTAATGTAATCTCATGATTTAGACTAGTTTGAGTGCTGAAATATTTTAGAAATTATTATATTATCTTTATAAAATTCTTCTGCAAATTTTATTAAATGTGTTGTAAATATCTTACCATTTTAGATCATAATAAATGCCTGATGAGTACAATGAGAAACTTGTTGTCACATCCACAGAAACAGAAAGCGGCCCGTGGTTCACCAAAGCAACCTTTAGTGCTCCAACACTCAAAGGCGTAACATCAGTAAAGCCACGAATTGGATAGGTCTCTGTACTGTTTTTGATATTGCATACACCATCCTGCAACGGAATTTCAATTGTTATTCTTATTCTTACCGATTGAACTAACACTTGCATATTGACGGTGTTTTATCCCCAAGCGCTCGTAGCCTCTTTAATTTAGTGTTCTGTAAACGATCGCTGCGTTAAGCAACTTTCGCTATGGATGGTCTTCAGACGGGTGATTGATTTGTGGCATTTCCATTTACGAGTGTTTCCGTGCTTCGCAAAGCACGTTAAGCCGTTGGTATCATGGCAGTCGTCAAGACAAATTGAAGGCCTTAGGGGCGCATCACCTGTTATGTGGGCCTAAATGCCTATGGTAACATGTGGGCGAATAATGTGTTTTTAACATGCCTTCAGGAAAAAAATTCTTATAAATTACCTGATTTAAGTAGGGTCCATATTCAGCTTCAGTAGGTAAGCCATACTTCATCATCCACTCGTACGCAGCATTGTCAGACCCACCATTGCAACCGGCAGCACCAAACCTACCATATAAAATTTTTACCTTATTAAAGGTATTAGAAAACATATTTTGTGTTGAATTTTGCAAATAAAAATACAATCGTTTTGGCAGCATTACAAGGATTGATATCTTGAAACAAAGAGCATTTAAAGACGATACAGCTAATGTAACTTACGCCCAAGCACAATCGACGAGAGCTTGATTAGCTAAAGCCATTAATCTTCCTCCATTAATTCGTGCGAGAGCTCCTTCAACAGCGGCTGTTGTGCCAAATGTCCAACAGGAACCACATTCCTCTTGATCTGCAAATAAATAAAATATTTTTTTTAGTTGATAAAGTGATGAGCAAATTACTTTTAGCAATAGTACATACATATTGTCACGCCTTTATCCCCGAAGGGGTAGTCAGAGGCATAATATACGCCCGCATTTTACCGTATACATTTTTGTCCCACGTAACAAGTGGTGAGCCCATTGCCATGTTAAAATGGACAGACGCAAGCTTTGGGGATCTGCAGTTGAAAGTTATCAAGCCGCCCATAAGGCCTTCAACCCGGCTTAACGACTGACATTTTACTGGTAACCGGAACCAACGGCTTAACTTGCCGTCCGAAACACGGAAACGCTCGCCAATGTAAATTCCACAAAGTGGTCACCCATCCAAGGACCACCTATAGCGAATGTTGCTTAACGCAGTGATCGTTTACAGAACACGAGTCAGCGGGGCCAGGAGCGCTTCAAGCAATTTTAGCAATAGACCAGTGATAATTACTGGAATAAAAAGATCTATAGTTCAAGAGAGATTAAGAGAGAAGTAACTACAAAATCATTATTTTTTATGATTATGTATCAATATTTGTAAATTCTGTAATATTTTTTTTATAATAATATTTTATTTACAGTAAATAATAACATGAAAGTAAGATTACGACTACTCTGAACTAATCCAAAGAGTTTTAATTCAATCTCAAAAATCCTTATCCTCATAGAATTTCAGGGAAAATAAGCAGCTTAACTTGAGAATCACGATAGTAATAAAAAAATACACTCACTTTTAACTTTTGAAACGAGGCCTAAAAGTCTCGCGTCATATTCTGTTGGTAATTCACTAGATAATTCTTTTATCTTTTCTTCGTCATATGGAAAAGGGACAGTGCCAACCTTTCCTTCGGGACGTCTGTTTAATCCCATATACCTAGTCATTTCTTCAGGAGTTCTGTCAGCAAACTTGTTAACAGCAAGTTTGTACCCTACGTTTCGGCGATTAGTTTCGATAACTCGTCTGCAAATAACAAATACTTTATATACCACGATTCTTTTAAATTCCTACAAAAATTCTGTTTTTTAAATATATCATTGTTGACGAAGATACAAAAGTCATGATAAATTTTACCTGACATTATTTTTAAACACGCTTCTTCGCATACCGTGTTCGTTTTCATCGGCATAAGTTCTGGCAAACTCCGTCTTGTATCTGAAATATGTAGATAATTTATATTACCTTTTAAATAAGTTTTTATCAACAGTTTTTTAACACATTTTGTTTTAAAATATTAATTGATTAGATTTGCTATGAGTGATAAAAGAATTTTATTTTATTACAAAAAGCTATACATTGACATTTCACATTTCCGATGAAATAACAGTACAAAAACTCATACCAAGTGTAAACATAACATTTAATGTAACTTTTATCTTAAAATATGAAAATTTAAAATATATTAATATAAGGAGTCCCTTTAGTGATAAAATACATTCGAAAAACTTGCTTACTTACCATTAGGTATGTTAAGTAACAAGTACCTAAGTGCTAAATTTATTGAAAGAAGCACTTCGGGCAGATACTATACCAAAAAAATTGCATCAATCAATGAATAAGAATGGGCTGCTATATGCATATAAAATATAGTGATCTGAATAAATAAATAATAATAAACATTGCGCAGTAAATAAATATTATAATAAGCTAACATAAGTTTGTGGTATAGGATCTTGAGAACCGACAGACATACTTATATATTTCTAAATACATATTATACATAGGATAGGAAACACCCAAACTCCGAAACAAACATTTGTGGATCACACAAATACTTTTTCCGACCTGGGAATCGAACCCGGGACCTCAGTCACGGCAGTCGCATACACTACCACTGCGCTACCGAGGCAGTCAAAACTTTTAACTTTAATTTATTCTTAACGTGACTCGATTCCACAAATCGGGTTTACGTATATAATCGAATACTTACGAATGGAATAGATTATCAATGTGTTCGTCCTTGTCAGGGTTTACGAAGTGCAAGTTTTTCTTAAATGCTTCACCATGATTATAGTAAGTAGTTTTTTCAGATTCACAGTCATCTGAAAAAACATGATTATTTTTATAAATCCAAAACTTTGTTGCTTACCTTAAGGAATTCTGTCAAAGCGTAGCTAGATGTTTATTTTTATACAAGTAGGTTATTTCAAAACTTGTTATAAAAGTGTGAACTTTTTAATTATGTAAATTGAATTACATTGAAATTGAATTAGATTGTTTCTGAATAATATAAGGGCACATATGATCTATAGTGATTCAGTGGGTTCACTTTCATCAGGAAAAATGAATGTAAATCTTTGATGTAGAAGCTTATAACGGAAGAAATTATAAGACAGAATTTATAAGACAGAAAGATAATAAGGATGGGTCACTCACAGTCTTTTACATCAAATACATCCTCTAACGAAAAAGATTGATCAAAATCATAGAAGTCCCAAACTTCATGCATGTCTTTTGATCCAAGCCAAACATTGAATTGAATAACTTCATACCTGGAAATAGTTTTACAGAATCATATCACATAAACGCGAAAGTTTGTAGAGATGGATGGATATTTGTTACTCTTTAACACAAAAAAACTATTAAGTAAATAAATTCTGAATAAAATTTACAGGAATATAACTAATTAAATACATCAGATTAAGACAAAGGCTACTTTCTACAACTGGAACCAGTTCCGTGTTGGGAAAACCTTACCACGCGGGTGAAGTCGCTAGCAATAACCAGTGAATAATATTTTACAATACACGAAGAGTCCATAAGTAATCAAATCACTTGTTCCTGACTTTCATGCAGACTTATTAGTTGTTAATTTGGCATTGTATACTTATTAGGTCCTTGCGACTTTATCTATTAGCCATGTTCCGGGGAGAGTTTGATTTGATTTCAATTAAATAACTTTAATTTTCTTTTCCGTTTGCGCTGTCAATTGAATTATAGAGTTAGTGGATATTTTGGCAATAATAAATGTGTTCAATAACCGTGGCTACAAGCTGCAGTTTTTTCCTTCTTTGAGTGTAGTAAGTAGACCTAAGTATATATTAAAACCACATTATACCTGACAGGAATCCATTTTTTAAGGTTGGCATCATATGAAGCCCAAATAGTGCGGCGTTTATCTGTGTTTGATTCTATGGAATTATATTCAAATTTTGAGCAATTTTTGTCTTGAATTGTTTCTTTACCTGCAATTTTAAATTGTGTTAAAACTATATATTATAATTATTGTAAAATTGATCGTTACTTATTCGTCTTTTTATATTTATTACCCATAGAAAATAAATAGTTAAAAGTTTTTATCTGATCTTTCCTCTCTCACTTATTCATCACCCTTACCTCATTCTCACTTATTCATCTCCCTTACGTCATTCTCACTTATTCATCTCCCAGTTCTTATTAAACAGACAAAACATCATGCTTTGGCATCGTTGAAAACTAGATCACCCAACCCCTAGGTAAAGAAATCTGCGTTAAGGGCTCTTCCATAATTGTCAATACTGGTTCACTAAGTGGTTGGTTGCACCAAGCGTCACTGTCATCTGTTGGTTAAGTAGAAGATTCAACAGAGATTGACTTGAGGCCTAAGATATTAGTGACTAAACTAAACTATTTGACTTTTGTGGTTGAGCGTACACAACGCCACCTCTGCTATCCCTTCTGAGAGCTGTGTTTCTACTCCGTGTAAGGTGGAATGCGATATTGTATTTGTGTTGATATATTTCCGTTTCTAAAAATTACACATTTCTATCTTTTCAACTATTTATTGAAGTTCTTTTCTTTCGAGATTTCATTAAAGAATGAGTAGTATCATTAAAGTACCTACTATCATCTTTTTATTTTGAAAAAACAGCCAGAGAGGACAGATCGCCTTTTCTGGCTACACCGTCAGGAATACAACGTGAAGATAGTCTTTGTACTAACTGACTGAATTAGCAAAGCCACCAAATTGAATTTTTTACGGTAGATTTTTCTTTACCATAGAGAAAGACCTAAAACTGGTGGCAAAAACTGAGATTAAAGATTTATGTTAGAGCGAAACCAAATACAACGCTGAAATTTACTGTATTATCCATGTAATTGTTAGACTTAACTTTAATAAAAGAAATGTTAAATTTACATACTTTTCCACTACAATAAAATGTTAAATTTAAAGTTCTCTTACCGACAGCTGTGTAGCTGTATTCTTCTTCTGGCAATATAGTGGCTGGCGTTATGCTTTCGGCCCAAGTACCGACCAGTGTATTACATACTGTATATACTTCTTGGGTTGCATATGCTTCAGGATGAATCTTGAAATTATAACAAAGTTTGAATACCTTGGTTTGGAAAATAACGTGAATCATGCAGGAACATATGTAGGAACAACACTTTGTAGGAACTAGTTTGGTATTCAGAAACAAGTAATAATAATTCTATATTACTTAGTCATCTTCTGTAGGATTAGCTCTGTTTTGTAAACCATTTAAATAAATTAGTAAATCAATTGATGAGTCATGTCACAAATAAGGTATTTTAGGGTATTGCAGCAGCAATGGAATCGAATAGCTCCAATAGGTAACATCATTCAAAATGAGTACCACTTAAAAAATGCTATAAATTTACCTATTTTTAAAAGATAAAGAACATAAATGTTTTTACATACATACATATTTTCACGCCTTTATCCTGGAAGGGGTAGGCAGAGGCATATTAAACGCCCACATTTCACCGTATGCATTTTTGTCCCACGTAACAGGTGGTGAGCCCATTGCCGTGTTGAAATGTTTATATATACGCATATATGTTAATATATATTTAGATGGATATGATGTCGCCCCAAACTGTGCCTGTCCATTTCAACACGGCCATGGGCGTATAATATGCCTTTGTCACCCCTTGGGGATAAAGGCATTATTGGTAAAAAAATAAAGAACAACAAGTGTTATCAACAAAGTGTTATCTTACCGAATACTTAATCCCGCGGTGACGATAAGGTTTCGTTGTACGTATAATCTCTTTCACATAGCCTTCATTGTAATCTATTCTCGACATTTTTAATGTTTTCCTGTAATAATTATAATACGTCGTAATTAATTCAACAAACCACTGGATCATTGATGTAATTTGAAACATACAGTAAACAGTAAGAAATTGTACGTTCTGCTGTTAGTATAATATAAGATAGTAAATATTATTATTACATATTTTGAATTTAACTGGTAAGTATACTTGTATATGTCAAAATATTAACACTAAAGAAAAAAATTAAGGATCACACAAATTCAAGTTCGAATCCGGGATTTAAATTACGCCATAGAATTGCGTGGAATTTAGCCTCTTCTCAGTTATATGCTCTCCCCATTGGAGACCCAGTTAGATTATAAGCCTCCCCCAAAAAAGCGAGATAACACTTGAAACCCCTAAAGAGGCAGGACAACACCCGAACCCCCCCTGAACGAACCTGCGGTAGCGGACAAAGTCTGTCAGGAGCCCAGGGGCTATCTTTCCGAGGACTTACCCGGGACTCCTGCCTATAGACATAACATAAAATAACATACTTTAAAATAAATAAATAAATATCCATCACGCCTTATCCCCGAAGGGGTGGCAGCGGCATATTATATGCCCACTTTTCACCAAGTGGATTCCTGTCCCACGTAATAGTTGGTGAGCCCATTGCCGTGTTGAAATAGACAGTGCAGGCTGTAGCTACCTGCTGTTGAAATTTTTTAAGCCGCCCATAAGGCATTCAACTGGCTTAACGACTGCCATGTTACTGGCAACCGGGACCAACGGCTTAACGTGCCTTTCGAAGCACGGAAACGCTCACAAATATAAATGCCACAAAGTGGTCACCCATTAGAGGACCAGCCATAGTGAAAGTTGCTTAACGCAGCGATCGTTTACAGAACACTACGTCCGCGGGGCCTACGAACGCTTCCTATGGGCTATAGACAGATGTAAAATTCGAGAAACTGCAATTTTGGACAAATACCGATTTTTTTTCAAGAAGAGTCACGTCATTGTCGGTAGAAAAGTAGAACGCCCCGTATACATTTTTTAAAGTTTCTATAATGAGCTCTCTGCCTGGGCTTTCCCGAACGTCTACAGTATGGGGATCTTCAAAAGGGGTCTTAGAAAGTTTATAAAGGGTCGGCAGCGCGAGTGCTGCACCTCTAGTGTTGTAAACGTCCATAGGCTACGGTGACCACGGTTGGTATCTATACTTAATATCATAAAGCTGAAGAGTTTGTTTGTTTGTTTGGTTGAACGCGCTAATCTCAGGATCTACTGGTCGGATTTGAAAAATTCGTTTTGTGTTAGATAGCCCATTTATCTAGGAAGGCTATAGGCTATATATCATCACGCTACTACCCTGGGGAGCGGAGCAGTAGTCATAAATGTCGACAAATCGGGCAAATTTTTATGCATTATTGTAGAATTTGTAAGCGACGGGATTAAATAGATGCGACGGGAGGTCAAACTAAGCCACGGGCGAAGCTGTGGGGGTCATCTAATAAAAATAAAATTGAACTAAAGAAGACCATAAAACTGTTACAAGTTATTCGAAAAAAATCTTATTACCAAATCTGGTACTTTTCAACTACATTGTCAGTGAGAGATACTCTTTCCGCTTTTAAAGAGAATATTTTAGGCCATTCTAGTCCTTCCTCGTCATCACCTAGTTTTTTCACTGAAAACAGAAATTAAAAAAAATGTCTATAGTCTTGCCTCTAAAATTCTACCATAAATGCATCTGCTTTTCTGCCGATAAATTGGATGTAGGTACCAGTCAGAATGAATAAAGCTCATTAAATATTGTATCATTGAAATGGTTACATTAATACTGAAAATATTCCAGATTTCTGGAATTAGAGTTTTAGACTTTGCCTACAATTTTTTTGTAGAATTCTCTATTTATTATTAAATATTTCTATAGAATAATATTCAAATTCTAATAGTAATGTTTAATATAAAGTTTCATAATTAAGGTAGTCTATTTTAACCATTAGACTGCGAAGGCGAGTGAGCAAGGCGAACGTGCTTACTAGTGCTCCTCAGATATTATTGATTACTTTAAAATATACAGTGTCATGTTTTCTGATGAGCCTAATATGTCCTAATCATTATTAAACATAATTCTGATAAACATATAGAATTATCAATCAGGCCTTGTCCCCGAAGGGGTGGCAGAGGCCGAACATTATACGCCCACATTTCATCATAACATGTGCATTCCTGTTCCACGTAATAGATGGGGAGTCCATTGCCGCCTTGAAGTAGACAGACGCAAATTGTGGCTACCCGCTGTTAAAATTTTTCAAGCACTTATAGGCCTAAGGCTTTAAACTTGGCTTAACGACTACCATGTTACTGGCAACCGGGACTATTGGTTTAACGTACCTACCGAAGCACGGAAACGCTAGCAAATGGAAATACCAGAAAGTGGTCACCCATCCGTGACCAAATATAGTAAACGTTGCTTAACAACTTAAAAAAAAAAAATTAACAACTTCTATATTTTTTTAATCTTGTATTTTTTATCATTATTGTTCGTAGGTACTAACATGACAGTTCACAATAAAGGTAAATATAGACTAACTTTTACTACTGGTTCCAGGTCACCGATTAGAAAAAATATGTTATAAAGCTAGGCTACGGTATCCCAAAGGACTTAAAACTTTGTACCCCGTTCATATTTACAACAATAATTTTAAGTAGTATATTTAATATACTACTAAAATTATAAATAAGAAGCGCTCGTGGCCCCGCGGTCTCAGTGTTCTGTAAACGATCAATGAGTTACGCAACTTGGATGGGTGACCACTTTGTGGCATTTATATTTGCGAGCGTTTCCGTGCTTCGGAAGGCACGTTAAACCGTTGGTCCCGGTTGCCAGTAAAATGGCAGTCGTTAAGCCTGGTTGAAGGCCTTATGGGCGGCTTAAAAACCTTCAACAGCAGGTCGCCACAACCTGCGTCTGTCTATTTAAACACGGCAATGGGCTCACCACCTATTACGTGGGACAGGAATCCACACGGGAAAAGTGGGCATATAATATGCCTCTGCCACCCCTTCGGGGATAAGGCGTGATGGATATTTATTTATTTATAAAATTATAAATAATGAAGGAAGGAAGAAAAAAATTATACTAAAGGTATCGCCTTACTTAGAAGAATGAAAATGTAATTTAAAAACACATATTAAAAGTATTGCAGTCTACTTGCGTTATCGATCCTGAAAGAGCTTCTTACTCAAACACAAAGAAATTATAACATAAAATTAACGATATATACTAAAGCTAATGTTGTAAAATTAAATATCAATTTATTTATTCTTAAAAATGTAAAACCGAGGGTAATCAATATATAAATATTTGGAACAACTTAAAAATAAACTCACCGACATGAGCTTGAGTGACTATTGCAATGCCAAATAAGAGCCAAATGAAAGTCATGGTGATGACCAGTACCCCTAAACTGTTCAACTCATAACCGTTGCTGCCTTTTATAAACTTGATTACGTTTTTAATTATACTAATTAGCAAAATCTCGATAAACTCATGGAATAAATCATGTAGGTATCCCTTTTTAATTAAATGGAATAATAGATTAAAAAGGTTATTAAAAAGCATTTTTAAAAATAAAGTATGTTTGTACGTTATTTAGAACACTGTTAACTTGTGTAGTCTGTTGATTTTGTAGTAAACAGAATGACTGCAAAGGGAAGTCGGTAAATGGTGTAACCAAAGTCATTCAACGTTTCCTCTCTGGGTCAAGTTTGCATGTAAACTGATGAACTTGATAAAACTATAGCAGGGGGGTGTCACTCCGCAGTTTAGGTATATTCGGGCAGCGCACTGCTCGGAGCGGCTAATGACAGTGGGCTGCCGCTGCCGCTCGGCTCGCACGACAGACGCATTCTAAATAAATCAACTAGGTACAAAACTTCTCAAGTGACAACCCCGCACGTACTTCGCTGCTCAGTCATAAAACTCTGGCGCGCAAAGAAAACTCAACGTTCTAGGCATAGAATGCTAACTTTATTTTCTTCGTATCATGTCCTACAAGCGAGGGGAATTTTAGCCAAGCCCTTTGAGCATAGTTGAAATTAACAACGGTTGGCGACTTTTACTATAATCATGGTATTCACAGACGTCGCTAGAAAGAGTAGAAAATCTCGTCTAATTTAGTTATTTTTATTATTTTTATTGCTAGAGCTAGCGGACGCCCCTCTTTTTTGCCAGCGTAGTGCCCGCTCCAATAGAAATACTAAGTAACTATCTTTACGCTGTATCCTTGACTGAGTCAGAGAGGACAGATCGCCAGGATTCGCGATCCATGCATACTCCTTTCGCTTTTTGCAGATTCATCAATCGCTTCATACACGCACGTCTGGGTATCCAAGACTTTTTCGTTTGTGAGCAATCTGCTCACGTGGTCTTCATATGTAAGTCTCGGCCTACCCTGACTCCTTCTACCCTCTACTTTCCCACATTGTATATTCTTCGTCAATCGTTCCACACTTATTAGTTTTGCGTCGTTCGCCCTTTTCCAGCTTAACGCTGAAACTTTAGCTTTGACCGACCGAATATGTAAGGAAGTGATACGCAACGTGTCAGGTTTGAATGAAAGTGTCAGCGTTAAGCTGAAAAAGGGCGTGTTCCGTTGGTTTGGAGGAGTCCCATAGGAATATGGAGATAAAATACTTCTAATAACATTAGAATTCTGCCAGTGAAATTAAGCTGTGAGTCGCGGTTGCCAGTAACATAGCAGTTGTTAAGCCAAGTTGAACACCATATGGCTTAAGCTTATGGCTTAGGATTGAAAAATTTCAACAGCACGTCGCTACCACCTGCACCTGTCCATTTCAACACGGCAATGGGTTCACCACCTGTTACGAAGTATAAAAATGAAATGTGGACACTATAAAATGTGGACATATGGTATGCCTCTGCCACTCCTTCGGGAATAAAGGCGTCACTAAAGACAATCTCTAATTGTCATAATTTCTAACATAGATCCAAAAAACTTATGGATTGTAACATTCTGTTGTATGTACTGTCAAAAATGTTATCATATTCGTGCGTACAATATGCATATCCATAATATTCCCTAACATTATTATTTTATTAATCAGTGAATTTTTAAATATTACACAATGATAAGAGTAAATTTTAATGAGGTTTAAAAATCCCAACCGGCAACCAAATTAGACTGTAACAATCTTATCACCACTGCATAATGTAGATATTCATATCCATAGTATGGAATCTATACATTGGTGACAGGAGAAAAATCAACTTGGGTTAGTAAAACGATTATGAATTCCAAAAAAAATTCTTTTTTTTTAAATAATTCTTGTCTGTTCGTTTGCGATGGGTGCATAAACTACAAAAGATAATTTGTAGTATGTTTGTTAACTAACTTAACTTAACTATCTTCACGCTGTATCCCTGAAGGGGTAGTCAGAGAGGACAGATCGCTAGGCATCGCGATCCATGCATACTTCTTTCGCTTCCTGTAGATTCATTAATCACTTCATACATGCACGTCTGGCTATCCGAGTACTCTTGACTCTTCCGTTCTTAAGCAATCCGCTCACGTGGTCTTCATATGTAAGTCTCGGTCTACCTTGACTCCTTTTTCAGCTTAACGCTGACACTTTCGCTCACACCTGCCATATTGTGTATCACTTCATTGCGTTTTCGGTCGGCCAAGGTTACACCGCACAGTTTTCGAAGTGATCTCATCTCCACAGCATTCAATTCATCTTATTTTTATGCATCTTCTGACATACGCAGGTATCGCTGCCGAAAAGCAACGTTGGCACTAGCACTGCGTTATGAATCGCGAGTCGTGCTTCTTTTACGATACTTAGTCGCTTTACTAATTGGGACAAAGCACCGTTAACTTTGTTTTCGGCAGTAACTCGCCGTTTTACATCTTCCATCCGCGCTAAACATACTCCCTAAATACACAATTTCATTCACTTGCTCTAAACATTCCTGATTTACCCAAATATCGCACTTAGTTCTTACGTCTTCTCTTTCAAATACCAGAACCTTAGTTTTACTTGCATTCAAGCGAATACCCTTTCTTTCACACTCCTCTTTCATATTAGTGACTAATGCCTGAAGGTCGACTTCTGATGAGGCCATGACCACCGCATCATCAGCGTACAACAGACAATTTACTGTTAAGTCACCCAAATTCACACCCATATCACAATCTTTCAACTTCAGCAGGCAACTATCCAGATACACTATGAACAGCCAGGCAGACATGATACAACCCTGTTCGACGCCTGTACAGACGTCGAAAAGTGGTGTCACATCCCCCCCTACTCGCACGCAAGCCTTACAGTCCCTGTATAGCGACTGTATTGCCAGCAGTAGCGAGCCGTCCACACCATATCTGGGCAGCAAGTCCTACAGAGTTTCTCTCACAACGTTATCAAATGCTTTCTCTAGATCCACAAAAGCGCAGAAATCCTTCTGGCTAACAGCCAGAAACTTCTCCGCGATCATGCGGAGAGAAAATACTTGATCCATGCAACCTCTTCCACGTCGGAATCCGCATTGAGCCTCCCACAAATACCTTTCAGAGTTTTCTGGCATTCTTCCGTTATAACCTTTGCATACACCTTACTAGCTAAGCTGACCAAGCTGATCGCCCTGTAGCTGGAGCAGATTAGGCGAGAGTCTTTCCCTTTGTAGATAGGTACTACAACTGATATTCGCCATTCATGTGGGACCTCACCCGTCCGCCAGCATAAGTTGCATAGCAGACATAGTGTGTCCCAGACGCGCGACCCACCGTACTTGATCATCTCAGCAGTAACTCTGTCTTTTCCCGCAGCCTTACCACATTTCATATTGCTTATCGCTTGTTCAATCTCTTTCATACTAATGACTTCAATGACACCAGGATCCGGAGCGTCACAGTGAGCTCCACTTCCCGATTTGGCATCTCTGTCCTTACTTGCATACATCTTTCCATAATATTCACTCCATCTCTGTAGGACGTCAGTTTGTTTTGTTAGGACATCGTTGTCAACACTAAGCACTTTATTCATACTGCAGATTGTCCAACAACTCCGAGTTTTGCCTATCTCGGAAATTGGACAACAACCTTTCATCCGCTTTCATTCTGCACCTTTCACGTGCTTCCTCTATCAGTGCCTGCGTGTTAACTTTTTACAGTTTGTACCTCTTGTAGTATGTTTGTTGTAATGCAATATGCTGAGTACAACCGGAGATATGATCAGAAATAGAATCATTATTATTCTTTGATGTACCAGATTTATAAGTTTATTACATTTGAACAACCGTGCAACCCATTGGCGCGATATTTCGCGATATATACTGAATTAATCAAAATTTATGCATGAAATCATGACAATACAAACTTTTTCCAGTTTTCAGTCACTAAGTTATGACGACAACATCCTCTATATTATGAGGATGTTGTCGTTCCTCATAATATCATGTAATCCTCATAATAAATGTAATACATGCGGTGAACTGTGGACGTATAGTATGCCTCTGCCTACCCCTTCCGGGATAAAGGCGTAACAATATATATGTATGTATGTATTTGTACAGTGAAAGTTACAGCTGCTCAACTCATTAGGTTGGTGTAAAGGTGCTAGTGCAAATGCAGGTGCTCTTATGAGGTTAATAGATCAGACGGCATGCGCTCCCAACATTGCCGACAATTAAAAGTAAATAAATAAATAAAATAAATAAAAATATCTTTATTTTGCATAGACCATTTTAACGGCGGCGCTTACAAAATGTCATACACTATTTAAAGTGACTACCACCACCTTTTAGGGCCTCCGGGTTTTAAATATAGGTTGGGTTTGAAACCAATTGGTTTAGTCTACGATATAATATCCATCGAACTCAAATCCCAGAAATTGACCTAGGTGTAACTTAGGTGATCAGCTTATAATCATCAAAGAAATGTATGGGGCTTATTCTCGAAGGCTGGTTAGCCATTTGCGATGTCTCTCTCGTAAGATGCTCAACCTAGGAAAGTTTTAGGAAATCTGTTTCACCTCATATCAGTCGGGGCCTTAAAGCGGTGCTTGAAAAATTTTAACCAAAGGTCGCCACAACCTGAGCTTATCCATTTTAACACGGCAGTGGACTCACCACCTGTTATGTGGGACAAAGATGCACACGATGAAATGTGGGTGTATAATAAGCCTCTGCCACCGCTTCGGGAAAAATATGGGTTCTCCTCCGCGCCATAACGACTTTCGCTTAGATTGTGTTGTGAGCTCCCTTCCTGGGTTTTCCCGAATGCCTACAGCATGGGCGTAATAATCTTTATCGTAAAGCTTTTTTTAAATCAATCTTTTAAATTTATTTAGTAGTAAATTTCTAAGGTCAGGAAATGTGTTGTAAAAACGTATACAGTTACCCTGGAAGGAATTGCCAAACGAAAGGCGGCGGAGTTCCATGCACTTCCGCTGCTGACCATAGATAGCCAGAACCTTGTTTTATTTGCCTTAAAATTATGCTAATATAAGCTCCGTCTAAGCCATATTGTTTGTTAGAAACATTCTGCTTTTGTAAACACAGTTACGTACGCGACAGAAAGGTTGTAATAAAGTCTTGATAGCAAAAAGACTTTGAAGAATTTTGTTTTTCACAAAGTACTATTACTAGTAAACATAGTAATCGCTTAATTTACGCTTAGGCTGGTATATGGTATAGATATCTACTGAATGCAATCTCGAAAATGCGCATGAGTTAAACGGTGCAGCTGCAAGGTAGAGGCGGTCGCGCGCACACTTCTCTGTCAGTGGCTTTTAGGATTGAAACACACTTATATTTTAAAGTTGTGTTAAAAATATGTTGCACATCACAATTTGGTCAAGAAAAAAATATCTGAATAAGCGATTTAGGCTGGGTTGTCTGTTTGTAAGTACTTTGTTTTAGGACTCTGTGGTTTAAACGGTCATTCATCAATTATTTATCGACTTCGTAATGAAAATACGATCCAGATAGAAAAAATAGGACTACTTTATCAGTAGGAAAAATGAAATGGAATCACGTAAACGCAGTTGTTGACTTTAAGGCCTGATTGGCCTGCACATAAAGTGGTTTGTTGACTTGAATTTGTGGCACGTGACAAGCATGGGAAGAATCTTTTATACAATATACAATCTAATCAAGTACAAAAGGAAAAAAATCGAAAAGATTTGACGATGGTGAACAATTATCTCGTTTGACCGTCTTACTTTTACCGAATTACAGCCTCAGTATGTTCATAATACATTTTTACTACTTCTATTAGAGTCTTCTATGATGTACCCACTTAAGCCATTATGTTCTTGTTGCGGAATGTACCGTGGTATACCTATGTACTAGTATGGATATATAGAGTCACTGATCCATGTACAAACTCCTGAATCTTTAGTTACCTTCACTGCCTTGTCATAAACTCAAGTTGACCGCAAATTTGTGAAACGACAGCAGAAGCTTTCTTTTGTTCTACTGTCCAAAATATCTTGATGTTATGGTCACATTTGGAGGGGTGACATCTCGGTAATTCGATATCACTTTCGATCGGTCTCAACGAATGCTGTTCAATGTCATAAAACAAGCGAAAAATAGAATAATCATCACTGTTACACTTTGCGTCCAGAACGCTCGCACACGGTAAGGTCCGATACCTAGGGTCTTTCTTCCTCTGGTGTTGCAAAAGGCTACAGTGACCACTTTCCATCAGGTAGGCCGTATGCTTGCCTGCCACCTCGGTGGTATAAAAAAAATACGGGTCTCTTTGAATTCACTTACAACAAAATATTAAAAGGTACATGTTTAAGAAGTACTTCTTGCACTGTGTACAGGGCCTATTTTGCTTGCTTATTTTATTCGCGAACATGCCGGGCGTGGCTGCTCACGATAGCCTGCGGCCTGTAGTCGCTACTTAGAGTCCGGTAATTTTGCATGCAAGTCGCCGCGCGTCGAGATAAGTAAGTGTATGAACTAAAATACCGGATTCTACACCTGTATTTATTTAAGGAGGACAGTGGCGGTAAAAGGCCGTAACTTTATGGATAACTGTTTAAACTTCACATTGCAGTCAATTTATAAGGTAATATTCCAAATTGTCACAGAGATTCTCTTTTCTTTACAATATGGTTCAGTGAAATTGTTTTAGTATATTTTGCAAATAATAGAACTTTAAGTAATAGTTACTACTATTGGTTGCCAGAGTGCAACATGCCAGGGTTTACTGGGTTTCCATGTATTAACTGGAAGTGAAAACAACACTCTGGCACTGGCGCCCCTACGTTCTGGGAGGTCCGATGGTGGAGTAACTACCTCGGTGTCGCAATGGTAGTGTATGTGACTGCCACGACTCAGGTCCAGGGTTCGATTCCCGGATTCGAAAAAATATTTAGTTGATCCACAAATGTTTGATTCGGAGTTTGGGTGTTTCCTATGTATAATATGTATGTATTTAGAAATATATAAGTATATTTATCAGCCGTTTAGATCCCATAACACAAGCTTATATTAGCTTACTTTGGGCTAGACGGCGGTGTAAAAAAAAATGTCCTTCAGTATTTATGGTAAATGCAGAAAATAAAAAATTTGGAATACCCAAAAATGCACGCCTTTTAAAATATTATAAAAAAAAATAGAATTACAAGTTTACGAACTTTGCTATGAATTATCGCGTAGGGGTTATGGAATAAATAAAGTAGAGATAATAACAATTAAACCACATCGAATCAGACCGTGAAAATTGAAAGGGTTGTATTCCTAATTATACTGAAGCGTAAGAGAAAAAAAAAACTTGATTAGTAAAGTATTCCGGTCGTTATCGTGTTAACAAGTAAATATCCGTAACATACAGACAAACGGATGTCCAAGACGGAACATTTTTAAACAGGATTTTAACTTGTTTAAATAACAAAAATGGCATCAATAATATCATGAGTGTTAAATATAGTGTTTTTTTTATATGTGTGTGTATATATTATTTTACAAGTGCAATATATGATAAATAGAGACATTTTAAGTTTGAAAAATCAGATGTTATGCGCGAAGTGACAGTAGTACCCACCTAAACGCTTCGCTTATGAGGCGTGCAAAAGATATAATCAATTTATCATATAAAATATCATATATTATCATATAATCACACATTCCTAGCAGTCAATAAAGACGGACCCCAGGCTCGATTCTGGGGAATTTGGAAATTCAAGCGGGGTTTTGTTATGGCTTTTATACAAAAACCTATACATTTATGTTTGGGGTAAATTTTAGAAGCTCAATTAGAACATAAATATAAAATAAAATCGAAAAAAAATTATTACTCCGGTTTTTAGCAAGTTACGGGATTTATAATTACCCTAAAATGCAGTTAGCAAATAGCCTAAGTAGCAGTTCCAAACAGCAAAAGTTGATAATTTTTATTTGCTTTAGTTTTCAGCTCAAAATATTTCTTAACTTTATCCGGGTGAGTAATCACTGAATTTTGAAAAAATATTATGGCCAAACTAATTATATTTATCACTTGGGAATTTTACTCTAGTATTTTAAATACTTAGTTTTATAAGTTTTTTCACATACTGCATCGTAAAAAAATACTCTTATCATTTTTGCACAAACAAATTTGAAGAGTTTCTTTTACTGAAAATCTTTATATTTATTATCTTACTAATATTATAAATGCGAATGATTTTATGGATGTTTTTTACTCTTTCACGTAAAACCTATTGAATAGATTTTAATAAAACTTTACAGTAATCTATATTACTGTAAACTTATACCTATATCAGAATAACACATAGGCTACTTTTTATCCCGAGAACAAGTTCCGAGAAGCCGCGGGTGTCAACTAGTTATAAACAAAATAGCTGTAGTGTGTGTTAGCTACTTTTTGCTTATAAAATTTTCTTTGTTCGCTTTATAAACAAGTAACTCATAACTTTTCATTTTTGATAATTAAAGTAACACGGATAATTATTTGGTAGGTATTCCCAAAATGAAATGCTAGAAGCTAGAAGTAACGTGCCAGAGATTTACTAAAATATGTATATTCTGTCAGAAACCGTATTATAAATTACTGAGACATACTAATTCCTTTGACAGACTATTTGTTCATCTACTGAAACTAATTTTAACGTATAATATTTAACTGTAAATGATGACTGCGTTAAGCAACTTTCGCTATCGCTAGTCCTTGATGGGTGACCACAATGTGGCATTTACATTTGCGAGCGTTTCCATGCTTCGAAAGGCACGTTAAGCCGTTGGTGTCGGTTGCCAGTAACATGCCAGTCTAAAAGCCCAGTTGAATGCCTTTTATGCGGCTTGAAAAATTTCAACAGCAGGTCACCACAACCTGCGCCTGTCCATTTCAACACGGCAATGGGCTCACCACCTGTTATGTGGGACAGAGAGCATACGGTGAAATGTAGGCGTATAGTATGCATCTAGCTACCCCTTTGGGGATAAAGACGTGACAATATGTATGTATACTCGTAAATGTAATATTTAACTATAAACTATATTCCTAATAACTCTACAGAAAGCTTTATTTATTAAAAAGAAAACCAAATTTCCAGTAGATTTATGACCAGTCAAATGCAGTAAGTACCTACACCAATTAATATCGACTAGTCAGTATCAAAGTCGGCAACCGTTAACCTCCGAAATGATCGATGCCTTTTTGATTCAAGAATATAACTATACAAAATCGATACACAATTTATTGCATTACGATTTACATTGATCCTTAACTAGGTTCAGTTTACTGATGAAAAAAAATGAATCAAGCAATGTACTTTTTACAATTATAAAGTTTCTGTCATCAAGATTTTGAAGGTATTTCGGTAAATTGGTTCAGAATTAAAGTGTGGGTGGTTGTGACTGTGATATCGCCTTAATATGGGGTTTCTAATCTAATCAATTAATGGTTTGAGGATTGATGGGTCCACGGTGACAATGATATGGCTAGTTTTTTTAACATAAGTCTATGGGATAACTATGGAGGACTATGAGATAACTGTTTACCGAACACGGAAATTTTATCAAATATAAACTAGATATCGGAGTTTAAGACGGGGGTGGACAGCACTAGCAGATATACAACTTATGAATGAATGAATGAAGCTTTATTTGCAAGAACATGGGTACATTAATTTGTTAGTTGTTACATTACATGATGTTTGTTTTACCATATTCAACTTTAGAAGTTGTGCAAATATTATTTTATACTTATTAAAACAGTTTTACATTACAGTCAGAGCATATTAATATAAAACAAATATAAATTAATGTCAAAAATATCTATAAATTAACTAATTATATCAAAATCTCAATCACATTATTACAAATTCCAAAATAATAATACCTAATTTAAAATTAAAATATAGTCAGAATATAAAATTAGTATGTCATTTTTTTTATTGTCAATAAGTTATTGCGCCTTAAATTCAAAATATTCATCAACAGAATAAAAACATCTCTCACATAACCAATCATTTAATGTTTTGTAATTTTTTTTTCTAGATTTTCATTATACAAATGGTAAATATCATCTCTAATGGTATTAGATAAAAATTGTGTAAATATATCTTAAAAAAGAATTACATTGGTTGTAAGGCTGTTCACTGAGTACTACTATTACTTATAAAGTAAACAATAATATATTGACAATAACTCTCTTTTTTTCATAATGCCATATTCAAATATTAATCTGATTGATCAATCATCTTATTGTAATCCACAGCTGGACGTACCTCTGTCCTCTGGGGGATAATTAGCCTTACTGTACTACACCTGGCTAGATGGGTTGGATATTATTCATTAGTCAGTAGGTTCTCCACTATGAGGTGAGGCTGATGTGGGCCCCAGTGTGATATTGTATTACGTACTAGTTGACGCCCGCTGCTTTGCCCGAGTGGAGAAGTTTTCCTGTTCCCGTTTCTCAAAGGAACTTGTTCCCGGGATATAAAGTAGCCTATGTGTCATTCTGATGTATAAGCTATATTATTGTAAAGTTTCATTAAAATTCATTCAGTACTTTTTCCGTGAAAGAGTAACAAACATCGATAGAAACTTTCATATTTATAATATTACTAGCTGTCCCGCTCGGCTTTGCCCGTGACATTATTCGAACCCCGTGGCACCCATTTAATCCCGTCGTAAGTAAGTAATTTGTGGAAGTGTGGAAGTGTGTAGAGGAACGAGAAGAGGCAGTAGTAATAAGCGTGACGCATGGTGGAATGAGGAAGTGAAAGAAGCAGTTCGAATGAAGAAGAAAGCATGGTTAGACTACTTAGCCTCGCGGAATGATTTTAATATGAAAGAGAGATACAAGCTGCAGAAAGTTAACACGAAGGCACTGATAGAAGAAGCTCGTGAAAGGTGCAGAATGAAAGCGGATGAAAGGTTGTCGTCCAATTTCCGGGATAATGCCAGGCTCTTCTGGAAAGAGGTAGGCAAGACCCGGAGTTGTTCGGCAATCTGCATCATGAATAAAGTGCTTAGTGTTAACAATGACGTCCTAACAGACCAAACTGACGTCCTGCAGAGATGGAGTGAATATTATGGAAAGATGTATGCAAGTAAAGACAGAGATGCCACATCGGGAAGTGGAGCTCACTTCGATGCTCCGGATCCCGACGTCATTGAAGTCATTAGTATGAAAGAAATTGAACAAGCGATAAGAAGCATGAAATATGGTAAGGCTGAGGGAAAAGACAGAGTTCCTGCTGAGATGATCAAGTACGGTGGGTCGCGCGTCTGGGACACTCTATGTCTGTTATGCAACTTGTGCTGGCGGACGGATGAGGTCCCAGATGACTGGCGAATAGCAGTTGTAGTACCTATTTACAAAGGGAAAGGCTCGCGCCTAAACTGCTCTAGCTACAGGGCGATCAGCTTGGTCAGCTTAGCTAATAAGGTGTATGCAATGATTAAAGCATTTGATAACGTTGTGAGGGAAACTCTGTGAGATTTGCTGCCCGGATATGGTGTGGACGGCTCGCTGCTGCGGGCAATACAGTCGCTTTATAAGGACTGTAAGGCTTGCGTGCGAGTAGGGGGGGGGGGGGGTGTGTCACCTCTTTTTGATGTCTGTACAGGCGTCAAACAGGGTTATGTCATGTCCGCCTGGCTGTTCATAGTGTATCTGGACAGTTGCCTGCAGAAGTTGAAAGATTGTGCTATGGGTCTGAATTTGGGTGACTTTTCAGTAAACTGTTTGCTGTACGCTGATGATGCGGTGCTCATGGCCTCATCAGAAGCCGACCTTCAGGCATTAGTCACTAATATGAAAGAGGAGTGTGAAAGTAAGGGTCTTCGCTTGAATGCAAGTAAGACTAAGGTTCTAGTATTTGAAAGAGATGACGTAAGAACTAAATGAGAGATTAGGGTAAACCAGGAACGTCTAGAGCAAGTGAATGAAATTGTGTATTTAGGGAGTATGTTTAGCGCGGATGGAAGATGTGATTCGGATGTAGAACGGCGAGTAGCTGCCAGAAACAAAGTTAACGGTGCTTTGTCCCAATTAGTAAAGCGACAAAGCATCGTAAAAGAAGAACGACTGGCGATTCATAACGCAGTGCTAGTGCCAACTTTGCTTTACGGTAGCGAAACCTGGGTATGTCAGCAGATGCATGAAAGTAAATTGAATGCTGTGGAGATGCGATCACTTCGATAAATTGAGCGGCGTTACCTTGGCCGACCGAATACGTAGCGAAGTGATACGCAATATGGCAGGTTTGAATGAAAGTGTCAGCGTTAAGCTGGAAAAGGGCGTGCTCCGTTGGTTTGGACACATCCAACGAATGAGTGAGGAACGATTGACGAAGAATATATATTGTGCGAAAGCAGTGGGTAGAAGAGGTCAGGGTAGGCCGAGACTTACATATGAAGACCACGTGAGCAGATTGCTCAAAAACGGAAAGGTCAAAAGTACTCGGATACCCAGACGTGCGTGTATGAAGCGATTGATGAA
This sequence comes from Thumatha senex, assembly GCA_948477245.1. Classification (NCBI taxonomy): domain Eukaryota; kingdom Metazoa; phylum Arthropoda; class Insecta; order Lepidoptera; family Erebidae; genus Thumatha; species Thumatha senex. The sequence continues at coordinate 7,710,922 of OX419729.1, read as the reverse complement.
TCTTGAAGAAGCGAAAGAAGTATGCATGGATCGCGAAGCCTGGCGATCTGTCCTCTCTGACTACCCCGTCAGGGATAAAGCGTGAAGATAGTTAGTTAGTAATTTCAAACGCCTTCGCCCTCGTAGAGAAGCTTACCCGTTCCCCTTTCCCACAGGAACTTGTTCCCGGGATAAAAAGTATCCTATGTCCGTCTCCTGGCTCTAAGCTACCTCCCCATAAATTTTCAGCCAAATCGGTACAGCCGTTGTTGAGTTATAAATAGTGTAACTAACACGACTTTCTTTTATATATATATATAGATTAAGATTACGATTTATTAAATTCAGCGGTAGAATTTAAATGACAACAGGTAAAAAAGTGAAGTAAGAAGTAACTTTAATTTATATTAAAAAAAGTGTGTGTCTCAATTCACACAAGGCAGAAAGGAAACTTCAGAAAATAAGCCTTCGGGGGAATGAGATAAATGTAAAGTATCAGAAGTATTATAATAATTATGAGGTTTATTTTCATAATATTTAATCAACGAATTTTAACACGCAAATGTACTAAATGATACACGTGATAGTAATACCACAGTATAAAGAGTAAACCTACCAGTAGCGTTACGCCTTTGAAGTTGACAAAAATGCCGACAACGTCTAGACAGTGATGCTTGTAGGGTTGTCACAAGTATACAAGGCTGATGTTATTTATTAACTCGTACTCGCAATCAACTATCAACATTATAATATAATATCTTAATCTTAATAATATTATAAATGTGAAAGTTTGTAGAGATGTTTGTTACTCTTTCACGTAAAAACTACTGAATAGATTTTAATGAAACTCTACAATAATATAGCTTATACATCGGAATAACACAAATACTTTTTATCCCGGGAACAAGTTCTTATGGGAAACGGGAACGAGAAAACTTCTCTACGCGGGCGAAGCCGCGGGCGTCAGCTAGTATGTATATATAATAAATCAATAATATAAATACCGGTTTAAAAAAAGGATCTGAGATTTCATTTCATGCCGCACACGGAAGTAAATAAGGTTCATTTCATGTCGAATCGATAGTTTTTTTTTTATGAGAAAGCGTTTTCGAAATGGCTGCCGCGTAGTAGATATAAAATTATGGGGTTTCTAGCAATCAATATGGCCGCCGAACTATTCTTATAAAATTTCATGTTGGGTATCGTATAAAGGGTTTTTTGGTATGCTGAGTACGAATTTCGTGTTAATTTTGCAATCCAATATGGCCGCCACGTCGTGGTTTTCAAATTTCATGTTGGGTATCGTATAAGGGATTTTTTGGTATGCTGAGTACGAATTTAGTGTTAATTTTGCAGTCCAATATGGCCGCTGCGCCGTGGTTATAAAATTTCATGTTGGGTATTAATGCTACTATTGTTTTCAACAAAAAATATTGGTTACGCTTTGAACAAGTTTAAATATTAATTATGACGAAAAACTTGAACACAGGATAACATAGTATAGAGTATAGTTATAATCGCACATGTGTGGCTCCGCATACCATAATACTCTTATGCGATACCCAACATAAAATTTATAAAGGTTGGCGCGGCGGTAATATTGGATTGCAAAATTAACACGAAATTCGTACTCAGCATACCAAAAAACCCCTTATACGATACCCAACACTAAATTTTATAACCACGGCGCAGCAGCCATATTGGATTGCAATATTAACACGAAATTCGTACTCCGCATACCAAAAAACCCCTTATACGATACCCAACACTAAATTTTATAACCACGGCGCAGCAGCCATATTGGATTGCAAAATTAACACGAAATTCATACTCAGCATACCAAAAAACCCCTTATACGATACCCAACATTAAATTTTATATCCATGGCGCGGCGGCCATATTGGATTGCAAAATAAACACTAAATTCGTACTCAGCATACCAAAAAACCCCTTATATGATACCCACCATGAAATTTTAAAACCACGGTGCGGCAGCCATATTGGATTGCAAAATTAACATGAAATTCGTACTCAGCATACCAAAAAATCCCTTATACAATACCCAGCATGAAATTTAAAAATCACGGCACGGCGCCGGCGGCCGTATTGGATTGCAAAATTAACACTAAATTCGTACTCTGCATACCAAAAAAACCCCTTATATGACACCCAACATGAAATTTTATGTCCACGGCGCGGCGGCCATATTGGATTGCAAAATCAACACGAAATTCCCACTTGGCATACTAAAAAACCCCTTATACGATACCCAACATGAAATTTTATATCCACGGCGCGGCGGCCATGTCGGATTGCAAAATGAACACGAAATTTGTATTTAGAATATTAAAAACCCCATGTATTAAAGAAATCTATACAAAAATTCAAAAATCATAGCAAGCGGTCGTGAATGCGTCAGCCCTGAAAGACTGTCCCGAGCTACTAACAATATTTTGTTCGCAGCTCGGGACAAACCCTCCCGCGTCTCGTCCCTTGTCCCCCGCACGATTGCTCTGTCTAGACAGCTTCGTCGACCGACTGTATGTCTTTCGGCTGTGGTAATACTGCTTTGACTACAATGCATTTTTTGAAATTTTCGTAATACGCAGGATGATAGGAAACACTGTACGAGTACCTATAATTGTATTTTGATTGATTCTCTTAATGCCTATTTACAAATTTTGTCTGTTTTTTCTGTCGCTTTTACGTTTTATCGAATGTTCAAATCACAACAGGGCCAAAGAAGTTTCACTTTAAAAATATAATTAGTCTTTTTCAGTCACCAATTCGAGACTGTCTATCTATCAATATCGCTATAATATTCTATCAAGCGAGGCGGCGTCATTAGGACAAGTTATAAAAAACTCGTTTAAAAAGTCTCATTTCAGTCTAGTCTTTCACACTCTATTATTTTAAGATAATTTTTAATATGACAAGCTAGATATATATGTGACAGTGACAATTTTATGAACGGTAAGAAGATTATTTTAATCATGCGCCTTGGTGTTTTAGTCTGTAACTATCGTCTAAATTGGTTCGTGAGTCATTGAATCTAAAATCAGCTTAGCTGACCCGCGCAACCAAAAATGTGATAAATGAAGAACCGCTCGACCGATTTTGTGCAAACTTCACATAAACCATCTAATAGTCCGAACAAAGCCTAAACATTTGGTTTGGATAGGTGAGCCCGTTCTTGAGTTATAAAATTACAACGAAAAGTGGCATTAATTTTTATACTCGTATATTGTTTCAGATTATGAACAATTTGGACAAAAGTGCATCTTTTTTAATTTTCAGCTCTCATTGCCATTTTGCGTTTAAGGTTACTTTGACTATAGGTAGCAAAAATGATTTTGATGTCAAGAATATCCTAGACCTCCGGAGCCTAGACCCCTGTATTTTCATGCTTTAGCTTTTTCAGGCGCTTCACAAGCCGCACCAGCTCTGTACAATTTTCTGGTCTATTCATCTCTTAATACACGTAGCACGTAATGAAATAAATATTAAATGTAACTTTTAGTCTCCGACGCCCATGGTTTTACTCGTAGGTACGTATTTGGACATAATATTCACTGCGTTTTATACTTGTTAAAATTCATCTTGCGTAACCTGCTCTTCAAAGGAGTGATATTTTTTTCTAGAAAATGTAATTCTGTTTCTCTCGAGATAAGATACAATTTGTTTTGTATTTTGGATCTGCTTATAAAGTGAGGTAAGCCTTTCAATTTGTAACAATGTTCTGTATGCGAAAATTGTTGGTGACCTTTGTTACGTGTCTCACTTCTGCTACTTTTATTAACCGTCACTTTTTGTTATGTCTTTGTTCATAGGTGCTTCGGAATTCATTTTTCTTTGCCATAGTAGTTTCTTTTATAATTCTAATAACAGTCAACGCAGTGACAGTAACGAATGTTGTAAGAAGGGTTTATTGCTGTTTAGTTGATATATTATGTTAGTTCGTAACTTGTAAGTCTTGTAACGTAACTGTCTGTGTCCTTACATTACAATTCCCCTTTTCTCTGGATTATTACAGTATTTATTCATTTAAATAAGTTTTTTATTAAGATATTATAACAATTTTCCTATTTAGAACAATGCGTCTGCATTTTAACTAGGAAACCGAACGCGGCTATATATTTGTTTTGCTTGCGAAATAAATCTTGAAAAGGCTAATTTTGAGTTAAATGAACTATAAAACACCACACCAACGTCCAAAGATAGTGTTATATAGGTACCTATCAGAGATATTGCGACCACCGGGCGTTAAGCCGATCAGGCATTAAAGAAATTTAATCACCGAGTAATGGCCAGCTAAAGACCTTTATACCGCCAATTTATTATGGTATTATTTTACAGTGTGCAATCGCTACGGCTTATTTCTCAACGATATCAATAATACCAATGGTCATATGAATTACATTCGTGTGATTTCATATGATATTATTTCATGGTAACCGCAGTGGTAGGCAGGCAACTGGAGATATGTTTTTAATGAAGCCTGGCGGAACAGATTGACTTGCGAGGATTGATCTCTCATCCTAGCATTGTAGTTAAAGCCCCAATTTAGAAGCTTCGAGATTGAGTAGGTATGGTAAAACAAAGATGGCCAGATCAGCTAGTAACTTCAAATTCGTATAAATAAACTAGTAAAATAACTAGTGGTCCCATTCCAGCGAGCATTGGCTTAAGTATCAAGTTCCATAGAAAATGAATGATGGGGGAGGCGGGGGTGGATATCACTTGGTGGTGTCACGTTTATAGGATGAAAAGAAATTTGCTTTAACATTTCAAAACACTTATTTTTTAATGTTTGTGTTTTTTCACTTTTGTGTTTTTTACACAATTCGGGGTAGGGACAAATCCAATAAATCAAGGATCATAAAAATTGGCCCACCCGTTCTCGAGTTATAAATGGTGTAATACGATTATGTTTTATGTCTATACTTATATTATAAACGCGAAAGTTTGTAAGAATCTATGGATGTCTGGATGTATGTTTGTTACTCTTTCACGCAAAAGCCACATGAATGTATCGATGAAACTTTCCAATAATAGAGCATCAAAATAATACATTGGCTACTTTTTATCCCAAGAACCAGCTCCAGTGGGAAACGGGCACGGGAAAAGTCTATTATATAGATAAAATAAAATTATGCTCTAAACTCAGCTCGGTTTGAATGACCTAAAATTACCTCAGTAAGGGCTTTACTTTATTTTTTTTTAGATATAAACTAAAAAATAAATTTTTCATTCATCATTCTCAGCTGAAATCACCTTATTCTACATTATTCCATTCCGGCTACATTGCCTTTCTGCGGAACACACCCTCCAGTATGTATAACATCGCACGAGATTACGACTCAAAGTAAGGTGGCCTTCAGCTGTTACTGCGCCATTATACGGCTAATAAAGCGATATTGGCTACGGGATGGTAGAATAAATTTTTATCGAAGTTTATAATCGCTCTAGCAACCCTATTTAGCCCAGGAAAAACGACGATTAATAATTAGTAGGAACCTATTATTTCGTTGAGGTATTCTTATCAGTCATGGTTTTTATTCCCAAAAGGATATACAGATGCATTCTCGTATTAAACGCTCACGGAATGGTAGAATAATTTTTTATTCGAAGTTTATAATAGCTCTAGCAACCCTATTTAGTCCAGGAAAAACGACGATTTATAATTAGTCGGAATCTATTATTTCTATGAGGTAATCTTATCAATCACGATTTTAATTCCCATAGGGGTAGGCTGATGCATACTATACGATCACATCTTACTGTATGCAAAAAAGTAGAAAAAGTTAGCATACAAATTGCTTTTCAAAATTGTTTCTAATTTTAACTGTATGCATTTTTGCCCTGTGAGAGTTAAAATTACAAAATTAAAATTTAAGATAATGACTCTAAAATTCTTATGCAGTGACAGAATATAGTTAATTACGTTTCAAATATATGAGTCTAATAAAGCTGTCTTGAGAAACATAGTGCGGGTTGACAGCAAAGGAAAGAAATATACTTCTACTTAACTTGATCATCATTAGTTAAAACTTTTATTGCGTTAATATAAAATTATAAATCAAATCACTGATGAAGGTGTCTCATCATAAAATTTATGATTAACCTGCGCTGACTGTTAATTATACTATTAAATAATAATAGATTGAAACTATTTATAATTTATTAATAAGAATGATTTGACAGTTCGAAATTATATGATAGAAATTACAGATTATTGTAAAGACGTGTTAATTACTTTTTGAGTCAAAGGTTATTTAATACAGACTCACAGTTGGGAAAGTCATCTATATGTTTCACAAGCTTAAAAGCCCACTTAACTTATTAAATTTAACTTCATCTCTTTTTCTTCTTCTATCTTATCTTTATCTTTATCCCTAACGGAGTAGTCCGGGTAGGAATTTAATTTAAAATGAAATTATTATGAGGGGTTCAAATGTAATTTATTTATCGTGTTTTTGGTTATTTTTATAAATATCAACAATCTGCTAAACTATTTCTAATTAATATGTGTATACTTCTTTTAAATACGTACAGTGATAGATTGTCAAGGATGGAGTGGTTTCTTGTATATATTGAAATCTTGTTTAATATTGTAGAACATATTTGTTCTATCGTCAATAGTTTACGCTATGTTGATAATTTTATATTAATTTTTTACACCATGGGTTACATTACAACAACATCATTGTAGAATTTATAAGCGACGACGGGATTATATAGGTGCGACGGGAGGTCGAAATATTCCACGGGCGAAGCTGTGGGGGTCATCTAGTAACATTATATTAGTAAAAGAAATCTACAATTCCGTTCGGTAGTTTTTGAGTTTATTTTTGATAAACAAAAATACTTATTTATCTATATTAAGTACAAATTACCTTGAACACGATAAAGACATTAATATACATAACAAGAGACATCTAAAATCGAACACGGTTAAGACAATTCTATTGACACAAGTTCCTTAACCTCTACACAATAACCTGCAGTGTGCATCTTGTTCACACGGAGAGAGAGACTTGTGGAACATTGCGAACACGTGTTGTCGGTTCCCACCAGACCGCCCTTCTCCCGCCAACCCATGTACTGAACGTACTTCGATAATGCGGGCATATTGAACCACCTCAATATGTCGGTAAAGGGTTTACTTATTGTGTTGCTACGATATCGGGTTTTATCTATAGATATCGGTACATTGTAAGTTTTGGATTAGCTTAACTCATAACCCAGCGGTATCTATAGGTTGTATTTGAAATCTAAAATTCGAAACTCCAGGCATAATTCAAATCAAATCCAGTATTGCTGATATAAAATAATTAAAAAGGTTGTCCCATTCTCCTCATAGGGATTAGTTTGAATATATTCTACCTCAAGATATTAGAATAGTTCTTCTTCTGAACATACTCTTGAGGTTTCTCCTCGTGGTCCTGTCCCATACACGAGTGTCTGCATGAGAGCTTTGGTTGCAATAAACAGGTGTACCACTTAGCAGGTGAGAGTATACCGTTATAGGGACATTCTTAGCTTGGGTTGTGGAATAAATTCCCTTGATTTTCCCGAACAAATACTGGTCTTAGAAGGGTTTTACGGGTCTTCAGTCCAAGTATAGCACCTATGTTGTTGAAAACGTCCATAGGTTACGTTGACCACTTTCGATCAGGTGATCTGTACACTTGTCTGCCACCTCAAACGTTTCTCACTCATTCGTTGGGCGTGTCCAAACCAACGAAGCACGCCTTTATTCAGCATAACGTTGACATTTTTATTCAAGCCCGCGACATTGCGTATCACTTCGTTATAATGAAATCACACTAATAAAATTCACACCTGATTTCGATTTACTTAAGTGTCATCATACTAGTGTGAATTTTTTAAACTGTTGGGCAATCAATAGAAATTAATCTACGGCTAACGCAAATAAGCAGTAAATAATTTTCAAGTTAAGAAACTCAAATCTGCAGTAAAGTGAGCAGACTCTGTTAAACGGTGTTTATGTTAGTGAATTTCCAAATAGGCCGGGTTAATCTTTGTCTTTGGGAAATAAGCTTAATGAGAGACGACCCACTTTAATTTGAGACCCAAATATCTTGATGATAAAGGTTCGTGCTTCGGATGGCACGTTAAGCCGTTGGTCCCGGTTGCCAGTAAAATGGCAGTCGTTAAGCCTGGTTGAAGGCCTTATAGGCGGCTTAAAAAATTTCAACAGCAGGTAGCCACAACCTGCGTCTGTCTATTTCAACACGGCAATGGGCTCACCACCTATTACGTGGGACAGGAATCCACACGGTGAAAAGTGGGCATATAATATGCCTCTGCCACCCCTTCGGGGATAAGGCGTGATGGATATTTATTTATAAAGGTTTAGTTTGGTTTCGTATTGCAGACAATTTGTTCAATAAATTGTTTACTAGACGTCGCACACTGTTCATTTTATTTCCCAAAATTATAGTATTAGCAGTTGTTGGGTTAATTATTTGTAAGACAAAATATTCAGTCACATATATTAGTGTTAGTACTCAACTAATATTATAAATGTGAGAGTTTGTCTAGATTTTTGTTACTTTTTCAATCACGACATAACACCTAAATCAATTTGGCAGAAACTTGCCTACAGATATATGTCACCCTGGGTTTGCACATACTCGTAGACTACTTATTAATCAATCACGAATATCCTCGAAGGAGTGGCAGAGGTATATTATAAGCCCACATTTCACCGTGTGTATTCCTGTCCCACGTAATAGATGGTGTCCATTTTTTTTTTAAATTTTTACCTTGAACGGTACAATGGAACGCAATCCTATACGACCGACAATGTACCTTCAATGGTTTTGGATTGTGTTATTTTGGATAGATGTGTATTGCCCTGTTGAAACAAGTTGCATAAAGACTTCAACTTGTTATGATACTGGCAACCGGGACCAATGGCTTAACGAGCCTTCGCAAGCACGGAACTTTTTTACCTTATATAGACTATTTCTTATCCCAATAACAAGTCCTTGTAAGAAACGGGTTTGCTTCACTATGGTAGCATTGAATTTTTCATTTACATTGGGAAGTAAATAAGACGCCACTCACTGACAACAGCAACTTTTTGCAGCTAGCAAAAGTTTGATCAATTTTGTCACCCAACTGTATTATCTATGTTACTTGCTTTGAAATTTTAATAATAGAATAATAGAATTCTCAAGAATCGATCGATTAGAAATAAATTCGTAGAGATATACTCTAAGGCGGAGGCTCTGACAAAAAGAAAATAAATACGACAGAGGACGTACACCTCGGCGACCATATCTCAACGAGTTTCAGAATTTATCGCAGGATGTCAAAAGACAGATTCGATAAGCACAATTATATGATATCGCAAACCTATGGCCTGGAACATAATAATTCATTCATTATTCTTGACATGTCTGCGCTGCAACACGATGTCATCCACGAAACTGAATTATAGGCGTTAAATTTGAAATTATACATTTCATTCTGCAACTTTCAGTTATATTTAAACATAGTTTGTATTTTACGTATATAACCCTTTTACCCAACGTTGCTTTACGGTAGTGAAACCTGGGTATGTCAGCAGATGCATGAAAGTAAATTGAATGCTGTGGAGATGCGATCACTTCGAAAATTGTGCGGCGTTACCTTGGCCGACCGAATACGTAAGGAAGTGATACGCAATATGGCAGGTTTGAATGAAAGTGTCAGCGTTAAGCTAGAAAAGGGCGTGCTCCGTTGGTTTGGACACGTCCAACGAATGAGTGAGGAACGATTGCCGAAGAATATATATTGTTCAAAAGTAGAGGGTAGAAGAACTTTCCGTTTTTGTGCAATCTGCTCTAAAACGGAAAGTTTCAAAAGTACTCGGATACCCAGACGTGCGTGTATGAAGCGATTGATGAATCTGTAAGAAGCGAAAGAAGTATGCATGGATCGTAAAGCCTGGCGATCTGTGCTCTCTGACTACCCCGTCAGGGATACAGCGTGAAGATATTTGTTACTTTTTCATTATTATTTTGTTTTAAGCCTACATTGCGTTGCGTTTCTTCCCTTCATTTTGCAAACAAGAGAAAGAATCTATTTCATTTCTATTATCAGGCATACCTAAATGATTCTACGAATGCTACGATTAAAAGAATATAAAATTCTAAAAAAATCTCAATACTGCAGATGATTGCATCCAAACAGTTTAACTTTATATGACATAAAGATTGAAGAAAATGAAGAGGACAGATAAAGAATTTATAGCGCCATTTATCTTTTCTGCACCACCGCCAGATTTTATAGTAGGCACTGAATCAGGGATCTACTGCTGTAATTTATAATTATGAGTATGTGTGGATGACACTCGCTGCGGTGCTCTTTGCCAATGTTGAATGTAATTTATAGGTGACTAGCATATGTCCTGCAGCTTTGCCCGTGATTTACCAAACCCTTAAGTGTTGTCACGTTCATAAGTATTTAAGATGGAATTTTTCGAAAATCGTTTTTTACTGTATAATACATCACTAAGTATATGTGTAATATATCACTGAGAGACTCAGTGATCTGTAAACGATCACTGCGTTAAGCAACATTCGCTATAGGTGGTCCTTGGATGGGTGACTGGTGGTTAATTTAAAATGACAGTCATTAAGCCTAGTTGAATGCCTTATGGGCGGCTTGAAAATTTTTAACAGCAAGTCACCTCAGCCTGCGCTTGTCCATTTCAACACGGCAATGGGCTCACCACCTATTACGTGGGACAGGAATACACATGGTGAAAATAATATGCCTCTGCCCCCCTTCGTGGATAAGGCGTGATAGATAAATAAACATAAAATAATTATGTATTTGTTTTGGGTTTATTTGTCACATTGTACAGATGTTACATTGTCACATTACATACATACATATCATCACGCCTTTCTCCCATCGGGGTAGGCAGAGACTATGGCTTTCCACTTGCTACAATTATGGCATACAACTTTCGCTTCGTCAACTTTCATAATTGTTTTCATACACGCTCGCCGGATTAAGGGTATAAAGGATATGACCTGGCCTTTTGTCAAAAGATCTTCAATTTGATTGGTATATGTACGTCGAGGTCGACCCTTACCAGTTTGCCCACTTACTCTCACCGCATAAATTTTCTTTGTCAGTCTATTTTTATCCATCCTCTCCACGTGTCCAAACCATCTAAGCATCCCTTTATCTATCTTAGTCACTACGTCTTCTGACATACCGCAATGTTCGATTATCACGCTGTTCCTTTCTTTATCTATCAATTTCACTCCAGCTATACTTCGCAGACTCCTCTTTTTTACTGCATTAATTTTACTTCTATGCTTCTTCTGCCATACCCAACTTTCACTGCCATATGTTAGTGTAGGGACAAGCACTCCTCTATGCACAGCCAGTCTTGCTTTTTTAGACACGTTCTGGGTGCCCATAAAGGTGTACATTGCTCTATTCACTTGATTGCCAGCCAAAACTCTTCTTTCAATGTCATCATCACACTTTTCATCTCTCGCAAATTTTGAGCCTAGTTATATGAATTCTTTCACTTGTTCCACTCTCTTTCCTTCCACAAAAATTGAGCAATCTGTCATGTTTTTCTCTCTTTCAAAAACCATTACTTTCGTCTTATTTACATTCACTTTCATTCCTTTGCCTTTCAGTGCATCATGCAAAATATAAACCATCAACTGCAACTCGTCCGCTGATGATGCAAGTATTACCTGATCATCAGCGTACAGAAGACATTTGATAGTCAGATCAGTCATTTTTAAACCATACGCACTTTCTTGCAGTTCTTTCAAGCAACTGTCAATGTATAGGTTAAACAGCCACGGTGACGCTACACAACCCTGTCTCACACCTTTTTCGATGTGAAAAAAGTCTGTGCAAGCTCCGTTGATTCTGAGACAAGCACTGGATCCCTCAAATAGAGATTTCAGTGCTCGTATCAAGTTGCTGCTTACGCCATACATGGACAATGTTGACCACAGTTCATTCCTCACCACTCTATCATAGGCCTTCTCCAAGTCTACGAATGCGCAATAAACAATTTGACTCTTCGCCAAAAGCTTTCCTATTACGCATCGTTAGGAAAAGACCTGATCCGTGCATCCTCTTCCTTTCATAAATCCTGCTTGCACATCCCACATTTTCCCTTTAGTTTCATTGTCACATTGTACCATAGATATGATGCAACGGATTGACATAGTTATGTGGGAATAGTTTTAAGTTCTGAAGAGCGACACTAAGCTACTTCTATCTCTGAAAACCGTCAAATTCTCTCGGGACGATACTTTGGTGGAATTAATAAATTTCACGTGTCGGAGACGCAGGCGTATTTTAGTAGCCTATAAAAGCAGTAAGTACTATATTTTACTTGATCGAAAATAGTAGTTTCTTTGAATCAATCACGAATGAAATGAGTATTTCAACTTTTATTGCGAAAGGTAAAGCTTCAAAGGTTCGATGAGAGAGATTCTCTATAAGCCTCGTCTATTATTTAATATCTAAAAGTGATTTCAACGCCACTGATCGTTTTCAGTGGAAGTAATACCACAAGGTGTTATAATGCACCAAGGCATGATAGGATATTGTATGATGGTGGGATTAGATTATTTTTGACCATGTGCTTTTTGAGTCAACATTAATTTTCTATAATTTATTTGAACTGATGCGAAAAGGACCAATTAATCATTAAAACCTATTGGGGTATTTTCAAGTTACGAAAAATGAATGCAATTCTGTTTTCGTAACCAGTTATTAATGGAGAAAATAAAATCCATTTTGGTAGCTGTTTATGAAAATCAGTTACGAAAACAGTTTAAACAAATTAAAGTCTGTTTTCGTAACTAGTTATAAAACGAGAAAAAAATCAATTTCGTAGGGTGAATCTGGTCTATATTTCTATTCACCAACGAGTTTAGCTTCCCGTTAATAATGAATAGAATGTTTTAATACGCAAATTAGCTAAACTAAGTATACAAGTACCTAGTACTTAATTGCTAGGCTAGACTCACTACAAAATATTTCAGCATATTTTTGACCATAATATTGGTACGTCTTGTCTTCTCATATTATAGACATAATGATCTAAATAATCTGATTTGATTAAGGTGAAAGTAATAATATTTAAAAGTTAAAGAGCATCGGCTGGAGAAGATCACATAAAGCTTTATAGCGCGGCAGCATCCGGAACACTATGATCAGCAATGCACTACTCTACATAATATCTCTTGGTACTTACAGCAAAATGAAAATGGCACTTAAGAGGCACGCGTAAAGCTTTCTAGAAGCGCAAACTCGTTGCGATAAACAGAGGTTGATAAAAAGAGCCTCTCTCAAACACCACAGAAACAAAGTTACTACACGATGTCAAAATTTTACACGATATTACTAGTATTTCTATTGAATCTTAGACTCTGCGCCGATTTAGTCAATTTTCTTTTGCCTATTTTTTTTTGTTTATCATATTTTTTTGTCAAACTATCAAACATATCAGCTTATCTCAGTTCCATACCTTTTTATTTACCTATGTTTTATTATCTTACTCTTAATCTCAGAACAGGTTCCTGTGTCACAGGTTCCTGTGTCTCTCGCATCTAACTTCTAATTACCTACTTTTCTAAAAAAATACATCTCTTCCAGATTGATTTTTGATGTAGCACGCAGGAATACAGTGACCGCCTGGAAGAGTTCTTGTTTTCTTCTGGTATCAAACGAGTTAGGAATACACGTCGCCTAGCTTTGAAAAAACAAACGAGTTTATACTCAAACGCAGTGTTTACTATAAGTAATAAACTATCCTTTTACGGTAAGCTCGCAACATTCGCTATTTATATAAAAAATACTTAAATTTTGTAAAAGAGATAAAGAAATCTTAATTACAGTAAGCGGTGCCATTTTGGGACAAGTAAATGCAATCTGGTGTAACAGAGAAATAATAGTGATTAAAATGTGCATTTGGAAAGTTTCCAAGGAATATTAATGCTAATCGTTAACGCGGACCCTGATTTTAATTGCTATAAAAGGCAAGTAGGCTAGAAACGAGTAATTAAAGTAGTTAGATAAGAATTATATTTATCTTTTTAATGAAAGATATAAGTACTTATTACAAGTATATCATGACTACGGACACAAAAGCAAAGGAAGAGGATGTGAAATCATGACACTAATGAAGCAAGGTGCATAGAGTAGTGTAATCGAGCCGTGAGAAAAGCGTTAAATATAAACACATGAACTGATATGTAGGTTATTACATACAACTAAATAGTGTAACTAAATTAAGAATATAATTAATGAGAAACAGTTGTGGTAATTAGATAATCGATCTTGAATTAGAAATCGAGAATTCATAGCAATATCAATGAAAATAAATAAAATGTGGAACACTTTTTACACAGCGCCATCTTACCCAAACTAAGCTATAAACTTGTACTTATATATTTATTATTACATACTTATTATGTACCCTTTAACCGTAAAAGGGTACAGTGAGGCCAAACACCCTTCTATATAAATTGACACAAGAAGCTTATCTCAAGCAGTGAACAGATATAGGCCAATTTGATTAAATAAATTAATTTAGTGTTAGTATTCTTTTTAAAGGGCGAAAAATTTGAATTACAATAACCTCAATTCTTTGTTTAATGTTGTTTTTGATACTATCAAGATTTATGTAAAGTATACAAGCAAGATAGACATAATTCAAACCAAATGGCAGAAATGACAGAATCAGATTTTTGGATACTTGATACCGAAATAAAATTATACGAGTGTTTTGAAACCAGCGTCTAACGGGAGTGTTGCATAGATTATTTATGTGTACTGTTTGTATAATTTCCATAAAAGTAGACACATCATTTAAAGGGGCAGTTAGTTCTATAATATAAATAAGGATATTTCTTCTATTTGGTTACTTCTTGTAAATATGAAATACTGGTATGGTATTAACGCAATCATGCTTCATCATCATCTCAGCCCATTTGACTACCACTGCAGTGCATAGGCCTCCCCCAAAAATCGCCTTGTGCCGCCCGCATCCAGCAAGCTCCTGCAAACTTCACCAGGTTATCTGTCCACCTTGCGAGACCTACTCTGCGTTATCTGGTGCGCGGCTGACATTCAAGAACCTTTCAATCCTATCAGCCATCAGCACTACGAGTAAATGGCCCGCCCTCTGCCACTTAAGTCGGGCGATTTCTTCGGCCATGTCGGTGACCCGGGTTCTTCTTCAGATTTCCTCATTGCGAATTCGATCACGAAGTGACACTTCAAGCCTATGCTTGAAGTGTCAAAAAAGGCTATCCTTTTCCATTGCTCTCTAGGTGTCAGCCAGCCTCTCAATGAGGACCACTGAGATGGCTACGTTTCAGTTCCATAACTCATCACTGGCAACACACATTGATCGAAGACTCTGCTCTTAAGACGCTGTGTTATTTTGGAAATTAGCTTCTATTCAGTTCGCAGCATTCTTACATTTTGTGTTGCCAGGTCTAGTCGTCGATATATGTGTAGCTCATAGCGCAAATATTACCCCTAAGGTGCAATAAATAAATTAACAGTTCGATTTTTTTTGAACCCTCGTGTATAAATAGATATTTGAAAACTTTTTAAAGACTTTTTTAAGACTTCGTTCATAGAAATTACTTATCCAGACCTTACTTTACATCTACGTTACACCGGCCTATTACAACTGGATAGCGTGATATCGACTTTTCTGCATCTGACTTTCGTCCAGGCATACCAGTCGATGAACCCGATCTAAGCCATTTGTTAGCTGTCTAAAACTGCTCATTTGTTTGTTACATTTCAGATATATAACGTGATACCTCATTGTTAGTCGACAATGTTGAATGGTCACAGATAGAAGTTGGAATTTCTTCAAAGCTCGGAATACAAGAACGAGTTTCAATTATGTAGTTGAGGAGTATTTGTGTGGATGTAATTAATTCTTGTCTTTAAAATTATTCATCCATACTTACAAGCTTTCGCGTTTATAATATTAGTAGGATGGTCTCCTTCTTTATCGTAAGTGTTTTCCCAGTTGCTTTCATATCCCACTTAGATGTGGAGTTGAAGGTGCACTTTTATTTGGCTGATTATTTGAAGTTTAACTTTTGCGACTGTTGGAAGCGACTGGCGACTCACTTTCCAACCCCATAAGGTCGCCTGCATCATAGCTTCATCTGTTAGTCATCAGATGCACCGCCATAAGAAGAGGTCGCTAAGGCTTTGCTGAGATCTTGTGGTACAAAAAAAATGTGTGTGTACTAGAGTACACAGGTAAGAATTGACATTTCTTTACGACATTTTTACAGCTATAAATTTTTTCTCATACGTCGTCGTCGTAGTCTTCGATAAAGAAGTTTCACATATGATATGGTTTTACTTTAAAACAACATGGCACGTAACCGAAGAACGTGACGATTTTTATATAGCTACTAGCTGTCCCGCCCGGCTTCGCCCGTGACATACTTCGAACCCCGTGGCACCCATTTAATCCCGTTGTTTAATAATTTCACATTCACAATAATGTATGAACATTTTCCGAATTCATTGATTACTTTCCGCCCGCACGGCCCGGTCGAATGAAATTAATTTCTTTGCGCTTTATTTTGATTTTGCGATAACTCGTAAGATATTCATTTAATTTGCAAGGTGTAAAGGGACAATATAATCTTCATGAAATGCTGAAGCTAACTAATGTAGTAAAATGATAAGGATTAATAGCATATTTGCGTAAATAGCCTTCAAATTACCGCTTTATAATTGCTGTTTTTTTTAAGTATTAAAATGGATATATTATGTTATTCTTATGAGATAGACATATGTCGTCGCGGACTTTTTTGTAGACCTTTATTAGATACACAATTGCACCATACATTATTTTGATATATCTCAAAGGGTTTAGGCAGCGTTTTTGTTGAAAGCTCTCAGGCAGCTTATTTTTTCCGACATCCCCAACAAATATCGTTATAATTTGGGCAATATATACAAAAACTTAACAAATTATACATTAAAACCTTCTATGAGAATCACTAACTATTAAAAAAAGCCGTATCGTAATCCGTTGCATAGTTTTAAAGATCTAAGCATACATAAGGACAGACAGCGAAAAGCGACTTTGTTTTATAATATGCAGTGATAAAATTTCAGTTCAAAAATTGTGTCTAAAAGTAGAGATGAAAATATTTTTACATTTAAATGGTTGGCAAATTGACTCACCACCCAACGTGAAACAAAAATGCATACAGTGAAATGTGAAATGTGGCATCTGCCTACCTCTTTGGGGATAAAAGCGTGACAATATGTATGTATGTTAAATGGTTGATAAATTAGATTGGTTATTTTACATCTTGATAAATGTTCATTCAGATTAGGCAGAGGCATACCAACAACATTGAGCTTAAAGAAATAGTAAAATGAACTTGACTTTTGCAGTATAATTTCACATGTGGAACAGTGTAAGTGCCGACAAAGTCATGTATGAATATTCAAAGAGAACTGAAATTCGTGCCCATAAAATGTTTTCAATTCAAAAATATTAAAACGTACTTACGAGTCCAGCAGTGTGACGCACTGATGCACAAACAAACGAAAAGGACCCGTCACAGATGGCGCTGTTACAATCGCACGCATTTTAATTCCATTCCGCTCGTACAAGCACGTAGAGTTATGTTGCTGGTTACGTTTTGTATAATATCTTTTATTTATGTGTCAGTTCTGTTTCTGCACGGCATACTGGCAATGCTTTTTATGACTGCACGCGGCGTTATATTGTGCTGGACAGGGAGAGGTTGGAAAGTAAATCATTTTTGTTTACTTATTTTACGAGCAAGTATGGGATACAATTATTTGATAGTATAATAGTGACAGACTTTATTTTTGAAACTAACACGCTTTGTATGGCTACTTATTAATCATCGGGTTTTCTTAACGTACTTTTTTTTTCTGGGGACTTAATGAGATAAGTATGTAATGATATAACCTTCATTGTCTCATACGCTGGTCCCAAGACAGCAAATATTTTTATTCACACTTTAGTGTACCATGACATGATATAAGGCTCGGCGGCTTGAAAATTTGAACAGCAGACCACACCTGCCATTTTGTGCAGGTTATTTTCACCTCCATTTTTCATCATTATTCAATCCACCGTTCGTACTTAACATAGCAACACTCGAAAGTACACTTTATTAAAAACTAGTTGAGGGCCGCGGCTTCGCCCGCGTAGAGTAGTTTTCCCGTTCCCGTTTCCCACAGGAACTTGTTCCCAGGATAAAAATTAGCCTATGTGTTATTCTGATGTATAAGCTATATTATTGTAAAGTTTCATTAAAATCTTTTCCGTAGTTTTTACGTGAAAGAGTAACAAACATCCATACAAACTTTCACATTTATAATATTACCAGCTGTCCCGCCCGGCTTCGCCCGTGAAATACATCGAACCTTTTTTTTTCTATTTGTTTATCTAAACCACGCAGGGCGCCACCCAAACGCATACAAAAATAATTATTCAAATCGGTCTAGCCGTCTAGGAGGAGTTCAGTGCCTGTCTATTTTCAACACTGTTATAGGCTCATCTACTGTTACGTGGGACAGAAATGCATACGGTAAAATGTGGGATTACCAATAGTATGCTCCTTTAGGGGATAAAAGCGTGACAATAGGTATAAATGTGTATGTCCTATTATGAAATACAAGCTATACTACTGCAAATTTTCATTAAAATATTTCCAAGTTTTTGAGTTGTATGTTGCGTAAAAGAACAACAGGCATGCATCTGCCACCCCTCGAGTATAATCTATACAATATATATCCATAGATCTATAAAAACTTTCATATCATAATATTAGAGGATTATTTTCGATCTCATCAATAAACTTTACCAAATAGTTGTGCCAAATTGGAAGTTAACGAAGCATATCTTCTACCAAAACTGGTAAGTAATTCAAATCAAAGTTGGTGAAACATACTCGTATCGTCTTAGTAACACCTATTTATTCAACAGCATCAGACGCATGGAATACTAATGATCCTACCCCCATGAATCAATTTGTAAGAAGGAAGTGATTTGTGAGCGAATCAGATCCTATTAGAAGTCATGTTAACTAAATCTGATCATGTCACTACAAAGACCTCGATATTTACGCGATCGTTTATTATTTACCCACATCATAGGAATATTTTGTCAAATTATTATAATGTTTACTATCCTCTCAAGCACTCGTAGCCTACAACTAGTAAGCAACTCAGTGTTCTAAATTTTTAAAGCAATTATTATATTTTTAAAAATTATTATTATGCTAAATTTCTAATGTTTTCTTTAATAAAGTGAAAATACACAATTTGTTTCGAGACGGGGATTTAACCCCTGACCTTTGCCTAACCAGGGCAATGTTCTAGCCACTGAACTACCCGAACCGTATCGAATCAATTTGAAAATTTTCACCGTATTCTAATCGTCATTTAAGAGTATGACCAGCGCCATCTATCGAGCTACTCTACAACTCGATACCAATGAACAGTGTTACAACCATAGGAGACACCCAAACGCCGAAACAAACATTTTTGGATCACACAAATATTTTTTACGACCTAGGAATCGAACCCCGGACCTCGGTCGCGGTAGTCGCATATACTCCTACTGCGCCACCAAGGCAGTCAAATGCACACCGTGACATGTGGGCATATAAAATGCCTATCGCCACCGGAGGCATTTTGAGACCTTCGGGGTTAAAGGCGTGATTTTTTATTAAATCTATAATTATGTCCTGCAAAGTTCTAAAAGCTCAAGGTGTTAGGCTCAAATATAATGTAGTAAATATGTATGTATCCATTAAGAAAGATTTGTGGAAATTCACCTTTTTAAAAGTATATAGCTGGGGATCTTGGACGGTGTCGCAGATCAGAGATAGTTATTAACAATTGTAGGATAATCATAAATCCAATTCGTTGGTAAGTTCTCTTGAAATCGTTTTACTCTCCAGTTTGACATTGATTAATGAATATGGTAAGTGTTTTGATAATAACTAAATTTTGGATTGACTCAAATTCAAATCAAATTTCAAATTCTAATTCAATTCTTTATTTGCGATTATGGGTAGCTATTAAGATGTTACCCAATACAATGTTCCTGTATCTTCCACCCGAAGGTATGCAAATTTACAAAATGTCATATATTTATTATATAGGTATACAATACATGCAATTTTAAATAGTAATGTCGGATTTATATATAATAATATCACAAAAATATCGCTACAATTAAAATAGGCATTATCAAACTAAATTAATATATTATCAGACCAACTACTCGTATATTATTATCATCTAAATATTCTTGAATAGTGTAATAAGTTTTCTAGTCATATTTCTATGTTAGACAATTCACTTGGCAGTTTGTTATAAATTCTTGATAGCATACAATAAACGCTTTTGTTTAAAAGGGCTGTCTTATTCAGTATCATATGAATTTTATGCTTATTTCGAGCACTATTTAGTGTTTCAAATAAATCTAGATTCGTCTTTACAAACATAACCACTTCTAATATATATAGACTTGGTAAAGTCAACAGATTCAAGGCCTTGAAATGGGGTTTGCAGCTGTCAGTTCTATGAAGTCTCCTTATAGCCCTAATGCATTGCTTTTGTGCTTTAAAGACCATATCCCAGTCGGTGGAATTACCCCAAAATATTGCTTCGTATCTAAGAAATGATTCTACATAGGCATAACATGCAGTCAGTATGGTGGAAATATTAACTATTTTAGACAGAGAGTAAAGGCCATAAGCTCTCTGATTTAGTCTTTTTACAGACATGGTCCACGTGCTGCTTCCAGTTTAGATTGCATCCATTTTCAGACCCAGAAATTTAGCAACTTCTACCTCTTCTATCCTAGTACCTAAAAATTCAATTTCATAATCGCTGGGTAAATATCTAACACGATTTCTAAATATAATATAGGTATTTGTTTTGTTTAGATTTATTACAAGGTTATTAGTCCTCAACCAACTTATAATACTGATTAGGTTATTTATAAGGCATTTTAGAAGACGTTGATTTGGGTGAGAAAATACAGCGGTACTATCGTCAGCAAATAAGAAATAGGTGCAGTAACAACCTTATGGAAGTCATTTATATAAATGAGAAATAATATTGAACCCAAAACACTTCTCTGGGGTACGCCATATTTAACTTCTTTGTAATCCGATGTTAATTTTAATTCTCTCCTCTTCTTTTGGCATATTCCTGTGATGGATGTTGCTTGTTTTCTATTGGAGAGGTATGACATGATTAGATTTAAAACGTTGCCCCTAATGCCACTTGCGTAGAGCTTGTTTTTAAGTTTGTTATGGTCTACACAATCAAAAGCTTTGGTAAGATCCATATATAGACACAGACTGGTACATTTTTGTCAAGATTATTCATAATTTGTGCTAGTCACTCATGGATATCATACTCGAACGACAGACAGAAACGAAATGTAAAAAAAGTCTCTGTAATGTATGTACTTATGTACATAAATACGTGGTTCAATATATCCCGAGACTAAGTACTAAAACAAGGTTTTTTAATAAAATTATTTTTTATTCATCAACGTAGTCTCCTCCAAGAGCGATACAGTCCCTCCAATGCTTTTCTAACTTTCTATCCCATGCGTGTAGAACGATTTGTCTTTGGCTTCAAAATAAGCCTCCGTTGCTGTGATAACTTCACTATTTGAGTCAAATTTCTTACACTGGAGCATTTTTTTGAGATCTGCAAACAGCCAGTAATCGCTGGGGCCCAAGTCTGACGAATAAGGGGGATGAGGAAGCAATTCAAAGTCCAATTCATTAATTTTGGCCATCGTTCTCACAGACTTGTGACAAGGCGCGTTGTCCTGGTGAAACACCACTTTCTTTTTGTTCATTTGAGGCCGTTTATCCGCAATTTCTTACTTCAATCGCTCCAATGAGCACATGTAATAGTCACTATTTATATTTTGCCCCTTTTCAAGATAGTCGATGAAAAGTATTCCATAGCCCCTTTTCAAGGTAGTCGATGAAAAGTATTCCATGTGCATCCCAAAATAGAGACGTCATAACCTTACCGGCCGATTTCTGAGTCTTTGGCCGCTTCGGGCGGCTTTCTGGCCAGCCGCTCTCCACTCCGCTGACTGTCGATTGGATTCCGGAGTGAAATGGTGTATCCATGTTTCATCCATTGTCACATACTGACGTAAAAAATCCTTTTTATTACGATTCATCAGCACCAAACAT
This sequence comes from Thumatha senex, assembly GCA_948477245.1. Classification (NCBI taxonomy): domain Eukaryota; kingdom Metazoa; phylum Arthropoda; class Insecta; order Lepidoptera; family Erebidae; genus Thumatha; species Thumatha senex. Next base: position 7,688,663 of record OX419729.1, on the reverse strand, counting down.
AGCTCTGAATCATTGATACATTGTTCCTTTTGATCAGTTGTAAGCAAACGCGGCACCCACTTGAAAAAAAAGCCTTTTCATAGCCAAATTTTTATGTAAAATAGTGAAAACACTACCAGCTGAAACTTCTCTATCTTGGCTATCTCGCGCACTTTTATCTTCCGATCTTCCATTACGGTTTTGAGTAATGGAAGATCGGAAGTCAACAAAATATTAAGGAGTTTGACATGCTTAATATTTTGTTGAGTCACTGCTTCATTTGGACGACCTGAGCGTTCCCCATCATTTGTGTCCATGCGACCGCGTTTGAAGTCCGCATACCACTGACAAATGGTTGCTTTAGAGGGAGCTGATCCCGCATAACATTTTATAAGCCATTGTTGTGCTTCAACGGTATTTTTTCCCATTAAAAACAATGTTTTATCAACACGCGATACTCGGTTTTTTCCATTGTATCGAAACTACAAGCGTAGCGTCACTTAAATGTTTGCAAAATCAATATTTTAATGTTCTATTTTTAAAAATTTGACACATATCTTTTATTAAAGGCCAGTACTTTTAAAAAATCAAAAGAGTTTTTAATATATACGCCATTTCCAAATTAGTCTCGGGACTTATTGAACGATCTATAGTACATTACAGAAGCGTTTTGTGTAACCACATTTTTAAAACATTTTGTTATATGTATATATAGATCTGCGAAAAGACCGCCCGCCTGAGGCAAAGGCATGGCGACATTGAGAGTCACACTCACAGTCCATACTGACAGTACTGTCAGTGTCAAGTTGGCTTCCCAATGATGTGTCTGTGAATGGATTGTAAGAGGTTCTCCCACTGTATGAGAGTAGAACTTAATTGGTATACAACAAGTAATCAGTCAACAAGTGCACAGAGGTCCTCTAGGTCATGGAAGATCTGATGACTTCAAGTCAACTTCACCTGCAAAGGGGCGCACTTCCTGACCAACGGAGCAAACTCTGTGTGCAATCGCCCTTGCGAGGTAGAGAGGTAAAACGGCGGTTGCTCCAAAAATGTCGACAACATAAATTTTAATGGGATATGATCTACAAAAGTACAAAAATAAATAAATAAATATGTACCGCGACTCCGATTCCGTGATTAGGACTGCTGTTGGTGACATGAAAACCTTCCCCATCACCGTAGGGGTACACCAGGGTTCGGTCCTTAGTCTGTTTCTGTTTAGTGTGATATTAGACGTGTTGTCAGATAGCATCAGGGATACTTGAGAACGGCGGTCTGAAACTTAATGTGGCAAAGACTGAGTACTTGGCACTTATCTCTACAGATCTGACAATATCCGCCAGCATAGGCGATAGTTGGGTCGAGCGCACGGACCAGGTTAAATACTGGGATCTGTATTTCACACGTCCTGTGACAGCAATTGCGATGTCTAGTCACACATTGCTGCTGCGTGGGCCAAGTGGCGGTAGATGAATGGTGTCATTTGTGATCCAAAAATTCCGATCCGGTTGAAGGAACAGGTTTATAAAACCATAATTAGACCCTGTCGTTTTACATGGCAGTGGTCGTGGCCAATATTGGAGCGACACAAGCAGGAGCTGCGTGTCACAGGAGGAACTCTCGCATCCGCCGCAGCCTTCACGTCAGTGACATTGCAAATAAGTTGCAAGAGTGTCGCCTTCGCTAGAATGGTCATATCTTGCGGCAACCGCCGCCGGGCTACGTGGGAAACAAATGTCTGGCCATGTCACCCCGACGGGTACCGATAAACGGCCCAAGTAGTGCTGGATTGACGTCCGTAAGAGTTGACATGCGTGCCAATGGTCTCGCTACAGGGAATACCGCCGAACTTCCAAAGTGGAGGAGAAAAAGTAGGAAAGCGGACCCCGGGCGTTGCGAGACGCTACTGGGACAGACGCTCGGATGATGATAAGGTGAATCACAAGCCTTGGTTGGCAGAGAGCAAAAACTCGTGACACATTTCGTGTATGGTAAAACTAGTTAGAAATTAAGTGGGTAACGCCAGAATTTCATTGGGATCCTAATTGCATCAATAACATTAGTTGAAACAAAGTTCGGACACAAAACCAATCATGAACTAAGTCCAATTATTACAAAGTGTTACACTGTAGCACGTTGAATAAGTTAGAGAGGAAGGTTGTGTTTTTATAACTATAGCTCATCGAGTATATAACCCAGTTAAAAGTGTTAATTACTCTATGTTATAACTAGATCATGGTAGGCCACCATACATTTTACTCTTCGGGGTAGACAAATACAAAAGTTTCTATGTATGTAGAAACTTTTGTATTTACTGTCACGCCTTTATCCCCGAAGGGCTAGGCAGGGGCGTATCACGCAACAGGTGGTGAAAAGAGTTTATCACTCATGAATATAAATAAATTTGTAAATATTTAGAATAATATAAGTATGTATATCAGTTGTCCAAATCAACGGGTCAACCTCGCCGTAAGTATGTCAATCAAATCTATGACCTTTTGGGAAAAGGCCAGGTCAAGAGTATCCTTAACCTGCGAGCGTGTATGAAAACACTTATGAAATTAGGAGAAGAGAAAGTTGTATGCCAGGATCGTGATACGGTGGATTTCGTGATGATATGTATGTATGGATGCATCCCCTTCAGCTAAGCCTTTTTGCTTGAACTAGGACCTTACATTCATTTTCATTTGACGGCTCATGAAATCCGCTGTGGACAAAGAACATATTCCTTAAAAGATGGTCACGATGACGTCCTAAAAGGTGACATTTGCCACAATATTCGATTTTCACGATTTCATGATCAGTTGTGCTGGAGACCGACATAGTTTTTGATGTAACCTTCGGTTGTTTTTGTTTGATGCTGATTTCCTGCCTACCTTACTTTATGTCAAATCTGTGGAACTTACTTTACAAGACATATGTTTGCACTTACACAATTCGTCACCTTACACCTCACCTTACCACAAACAATACCAACATAGATTATTTCCGACGGCAATAACCTGCACTTGCGACAACACAACCACTCAGATATTTACACAACTCCTCACAGAATGCGCACATTTCACTCCTATAAGACTTAATCATGTACAACTGACTCGGTGGCGTAAGTGGTAGTGTATGCTACTGCTACGCTGAGGTCTCGAGTTCGATTCCCGGGTCGAAACGAATATTTGTGTGGTACGCAAATGGTTGCCTCGCTGTTTGGGTGTTTCCTGTGTATAATATATACGTAATTAGAAATATATAAGTATGTTTATCAGTTGTTTTGATCCCAGACTAAAAGCTTATGTTATTACCATACTTTGAAAAGAAATTCTTTCAAATGTCCCACAACTTTGTCAACACGATAATACAATTCAACACCGCCATCTACTTCTTTATAACTCAAATCATACAAATAGTTAACCCACTCAAAGAATACAATAATATATACATATAACACACTTAAGTTCACACTTCCAGACAATCAAACCAACCACAACACTCTACGTTTATCACTGTGTCCCTTTTTTTCACAAACTAAAATTTTGTTTGAAGTTTGAAGCGCTCGTGGCCCCGCGGTCTCAGTGTTCTGTAAACGATCACGGAGTTACGCAACTTTCACTATGGCTGGTCCTCGGATGGGTGACCACTTTGTGGTATTTATATTTGCGAGCGTTTCCGTGCTTCGGAAGGCACGTTAAGCCGTTGGTCCCGGTTGCCAGTAAAATGGCAGTCGTTAAGCCTGGTTGAAGGCCTTATGGGCGGCTTGAAAATTTCAACAGCAGGTAGCCACAACCTGCGTCTGTCTATTTCAACACGGCAATGGGCTCACCACCTATTACGTGGGACAGGAATCCACACGGTGAAAAGTGGGCATATAATATGCCTCTGCCACCCCTTCGGGGATAAGGCGTGATGGATATTTATTTATTTTTTTATTAAAATTTTGTTTTCCAGAAAATCTTTCAATTACAATTACATTTTTTTATTTCAAAAAAATTTTCAACTATTTACTTGAAAAAAACCTATTTTACAGAAATACAGTTCAACGAATTTTAATTTTTTTTTTTTATTTAAAAAAATTATCATTAACGGTAGAGTTTTTCTTCTAATGATTCTTTTTTAATTTTTCCTGGTCACTTATTTTTCTTTACTCCGTTAAGTTGGCAGATAAGCATACGGCCCACAAGATGAAAACTGGTCACCGTAGCCTATGGACATTTGCAACACCAGATGTGCAGCATTCGCGCTGTCGACGCTGTAAAAACCTTCTAAAACCCTTTTTGATGAAACCCGTACTGTAGACGTTCGGTAAACATAAGCCGGGAGTTCATTTCACAATCTAATTTCCGGTATTATACTATAAATTATATTTTAACCGTGTTATTATGTGGTTCAACCGTGAAAGGAAATCATAGATATATAAACTAACAAGTTTTAGTTTTAATGTCTATGGAGGAAACAAAAAAAGTTATCATACTCATTAATATATTTGCTTATTCGGCACCATAGCCAAAGGTGACGAAATACTGTGTTTTTGTCGATTAAATTCTTATGTATTCAACAACTAGCTAGGTTGGTGATAAACCAGTGAGAGAATCTACGTACTTGTAAAAATCTATTGACAATATCGTGGGAATAATTGATAAAAATATTTAGTAATAGATATCTATGAGTGATCGGCACTCGGCAGTTACAAAACGGTATTCAAATAATTGCGAACACAGTCAGGTTCGTTGTCCGATACGGTTACTTGTCCGTTTGCTGTTGGCTTATCATCTAGCATAGATCGAATTGAATGCGGAAACTCTACTTGCTTATCGACTTCACAAAACTGCGACTTGCAGTATTGATTGTACCAACTCAGTTACTTGTCTTTACTTGTAGATTTTATACTTATATCTTTAACTTTATATACTACTCAAGAATCCACGCGAAATATTAAGCTGTCTTCACACCTAAGCCGTTGGTGTAAGTAAATATCATTGTCTAATGATATCTATACTAATATTATAAAGCTAAAGAGTGTGTTTGTTTGGTTGAACGCGTTTATCTCAGGAACTACAAGTCGGATTTGAAAAATTCTTTTTATGTATGACAGCCCATTTATCGAGGAAGTATATAGGCTATAAACCATTAAGATACTATCCTGAAGAGCGGAGCAGTAGTCATAAATGTCGACGAATTGGGTAAATTTTTATGCATTAGTAATTATATAGGTGCGACGGGAGTTCGAAATATATTACGGGCGACGCCGGGTGGTCACCTAGTATTTAAAAATAGACAAACTTATTTACTTACACCGACGGTGATATAATAGTAATGGAAGGTTAGGTTAGGACACACAAAATTAACCCGATGAATACCGCAGTCCATATTTCATTATTCCGCATATAAATCCGCGTGAAGTCCCTATAAAGTAGGTATCTGAAAATATACACGTAGTTAAAAAATAAATTGTAGATGGTATGGTGACAGTCCAATATAGTACTTGACAGCACTATTGAGAATTTTCAGCGGTTGCAGTTCTTGTGTTTCATCATTACATACATACATACATATTGTCACGCCTTTATCCCCGAAGGGGTAGGCAGAGGCATAATAAACGCCCACATTTCACCGTATGACCACATTTTTGTCCCACGTAACAGGTGGTGAGCCAATTGCCGTGTTGAAATGGACAGGGGCAGGCTGAGGCGAGCTGCTGTTAAAATATTTTAAGCCGCCCATAAGGCATTCAACTTGGCTTAACGACTGCCATTTTATTGGCAACCGGGACCAACGGTGCTAGACAGTAATTAGCACGACCAATTAAAGTCCTGGTAGTCACGCCACGCCTTATCCCTGATGCATATTATATGTCTATTAAAGCCTAATAAATTCTAAAACTACCGATGTAGACAGTTTTAGAATTTAGATCTTATAATGCAGTTTTGTGTTACTTGGGGAGCGCTTCAATTAACGTAATTAATATGAAAAACGGATATTATTAAAAAAGTACTTATTTTGATAAAGTTCTTAAACATTTGATGCTATCTTATAAATTAAGAATTTAGCATATAAATCACAACTTCTCTTTTACCAGAGTATATTTGAACTTTGATAAATACAACATAACTAAATATAATTATCCTCAAAGAAAATCAAAACAAGAAAGTGAAGAAACACCCCTCCATCCAAAGGTTGCCTGTAAGAGATTGCCTCGCGCGATAAGGCCGCCACTTGTTATACCATGAAGTCTAATAGTCATGTTCATATTGTGTTTCCTGGTGTACAATAAAGAGTTTTTTACTTATACTTATCTCAGATTTTGGTATGATACAATTTCATGCATCTCTGTCTGGTATATTAAACACGCCAATCATCGGAAGTCATAAAATACTAGTTGTCGCCCACGTACTCCTATTGAATACAGGTTAATATCGACAGTAACTGCTCTGTTAATGAAGCTGACTAGTTTATAGACGCTTTCTATGTTGAAAGTACTTTATCAAGCAATTTCTAATAAGATTTGAATGTAAGAAAAAAGTACGTTTCATTTTCTCTCACCTTAGAGTTTATTTATTACATACAAAGCTTTCCCTGGAGTTTAGCTGAGCGCGAATGGGCGCTCTGGGTACCGAGTATACTATTTCAATCGTGTTGAAATATAATTAAAAAATATATGAAGCGCTCGTGGCCCCGCGGTCTCAGGTCCGTATTCCAGAACGTTTTTCAATATTCAATCAACGCTTGAGGCTAGTTTTTGCCTTATAAAATCTACTCTCAAGCGTCGATTGAGTCTCGAGAAACGTTCTGGAATACGGGCCTCAGTGTTCTGTAAACGATCATTGAGTTACGCAACTTTCACTATGGCTGGTCCTCGGATGGGTGACCACTTTGTGGCATTTACATTTGCGAGCGTTTCTGTGCTTCGGAAGGCACGTTAAGCCGTTGGTCCCGGTTGCCAGTTAAATGGCAGTCGTTAAACCTGGTTGAATGCCTTATGGGCGGCATGAAAAATTTCAACAGCAGGTAGCCACAACCTGCGTCTGTCTATTTCAACACGGCAATAGGCTCACCACCTATTACGTGGGACAGGAATCCACAACGTGAAAAGTGGGCATATAATATGCCTCTGCCACCCCTTCGGGGATAAGGCGTGATGGATATTTTGAAATATAATCGAAATCGCCGCTCAATAGAAAGCCACCGGTACAATTTTGACAGTTTTTCGTAGTCTACTATCACAATCATACTCCAATAGACTTCTATCGGTCGGCCGATAGAATTCTACTAACACGTACCGCGCCAGTGGCCGCTAGTCAGTGACATTTTTGATAGTCTACTAACATTTTAACAGCTAAAAGATGATTTTGACATCCGAAGATCTTCATCAGAGGAATGGATGCGAAAAGGACAAGCCGACTGGTCTAACTTACCATAGCAAATATGAGGCTTGTCATAGAGATTGATTGAGATTTGAAGAAATTGAGAGATGATTAGGCTGACAACACTACTGCCGTAACGTAAACAGTGTCTTTGTATATTTTTATAAAGAAAAATTATAAGTTTTAAAGTATAAAACCCTAAAAAAGTGTTTAAAGTACAATTTAACACCTAGAAAATTATCGTAAATAGTATTATATTCAAGCACAAGGCGAATACGAAGTTATATGTGAATTAAGTGATCGATCATAAATTTTGAAAATTTTTACCGTTGTGAAAAATTAAGTGAACTAAAGTATACCTACAAAAAACTGTTATTGGTGATCAAAAACTTCATAAAAACAAACTAATATTGTGATACGAATATAATTAGTAGAATTACGTTTATAGTAATCTGTAAAAAAACAAATATTGAACATAAAATTTTATGGTAGGGTACCTAGTAGCTATACTGAACAAACATCACATCACATATCGGAATACACTTATTTACTAAAACACAAGTACACTCTTCTGGATTTGATTTACCTATTATAGATTTATTTTTTTGTGAAATTGGAAATGTAATCATAACTTAGTATCATTTAAAGCGTAATGTACCTAGTTCTATATTGATTTGGATGATAATTATGCTAAGTACCTAAACAATTCAATTTCAAAATCTAATTTGAATATATTATTTCAAATATATTGGGTTTGTTGAAGACATTGATACACACATATACTACAGGTTTTTATCTTTATAATAGTCTTGTCAATTGTGTTTTGACTGATATTTATTAACATTAGCAAACAAAATATAAAAAATGATGACCCGTAGTGCTGTATCCCGTGACTTGCATCTGAAGTTCAACCTCACTATAAAGGAACTGGAGATTTGCAAAAATCTCAACAAACAGTTGTTAGAGGAACGGGATGACAGTGAAAAGGAAATACTAACTGTAAATGAGAGAAACACCCAACTCAAACAAGAGTTGGCTGAGCTACATACACAGGTCATGGAGCTCACACTTCAGCGGGATCACCTCCAGTCAACAGTGAGGGGTCTAGAAGAGTGTAGCGACACCCATGAACGTGCTTTGAAACATATAAGCATTTTAGAGTGCGAGCTGAGTGATGCTCACAACTCCATCACTCTTAGGGAAAATCTTAAATCAGTTGATCAAGCAGACCTTTCCAACAGCCTGTATAATGAGCTAATGTGTAGGAGGACAGAGACAGATCTTGATGAGCCCATCACCTCGCACCCAATACAAAACTCAGCATTG